>OX451739.1:531643527-532243527 GCA_948472305.1 Vicia faba
GCAAGGTTGCAGAAATGTGTGATTACATCAGATGATATGGTCAATAATGAATGTGAGCTATTATACTATGCTTTCTATGGAGATGTCGAACCACTCAATGCAGTTGAGGCATTGAAGGATTCAGAGTAGATGAAAGCAATGAAGGAGGAAATGGAGTCCATCGAAGTCCACAACACTTGGTTATTTATTGAATTGCCTCAAAGAAGACAATCAATGTAAAGTGAGTATACAAGGTGAAGTTGACTCCCAAAGGAGAAGTAACTCAACACAAGGCTAGTCTTGTGGCGAAAGTATTTCTTCAGGAAGAATGGATTGACTTTGATGAGGTTTTTACACCTGTTGCTAGGATCGAAACAATCAGGTTGGTTATTGATCTAGAAAACATGAATAATTGGCACATATGCCAGATGGATGTGAAATGTTCATTTCTAAATGTCCCTTTAGATAAAGAAGTTTATGTTGGACAACAAGTTATAATTGTGAAATAATGCAAAGAAAGAAAGGTGTATGTGCCGCATAAAGCCATGTATGGACTCAGACAAGCTCCAAGAGCTTGAAATAAGAAGATTGATTGTTTTCTAAGGGAGAAGGAATTTGTGAAGTTCACAACTGAGCATGGCATATATGTAAGAAGAAGTAAGATTTAATTTCTTATACTATTGTCTCTATGTCGATGACTTGTTGATAACATGTAACTTAAATAAAGATATTGAAGACTTTAAAGGTGATCTTAACAAGGAATTTAAAATGTCTGATATGGCGACATTTCATTGGAATCGAATTCTACAAAAGTAGTATAGGATTGATGATGCATCAAATAACATATGCAAGTGAAATACTCAATATATTTGAGATGGAAGACTACAACTCAACTTTGACACCTGCTGAACCAAGACTGCAATTGTCGAAAGACTCAGATGAAGATGATGTCGACCCAACTCAGTATAGAAGACTTATTGGGTCATTAAGACACCTTTTTCACACAAGGTATGACTTAGCATACAATGTAGATATGGTGAGTAGATTTATGTAGAAGCCAAAGGTATCACACTTAGCAGCAACAAAGAGGGTACTGAGGTATCTCAAAGGAACTCTCAACTACGGCATTATGTGTCCAGCATCTGATTAAGGAAAATAATGCAAGTTAGTGGGTTACACGACTCGAGTTGGTGTAGGGATGCTAAGGATCAAAAATCTATAGTAGGTTATGTGTTTATGCTAGGTGGTGCACTAGTTTCTTGGAATTAGAGAAAAGAACCAGTAGTGGCACTATCATCGCGTGAAGCAGAGTACATAGTTGCTTCTCTTTGTGCATGTCAAGCAACATGGATAGTGAACTTAGTCAAAGAGATTATAACAAATGATTATAGATCAATTACAATGAAGATCAACAACTTATCATCTATCAATCTGGCGAAGAATCCGATAGCACATGGTCGAAGAAAGGACATGAAACGAGGTTCCATTATCTTTGAGATCAGGTAGCAAAAAGGAAGCTTAACTTGGAACACTACATAAATGAGAATCAAATTATAGACATCATGACGAAAGGAGTGCAAATAAAGGTTTAACAAATTAAGATCTATGGTGAATGTAGATAGCTTAGACACAGTGAATTAGGTGGTGTGTTGAGATTATAATTCCTTATGTCGAACCAGGTTGCTCGACAGAAACAAGGGTGTATCGAAAATAGTCTAGTGTGTATATGTTTTTCGAAATGTCGAAGGAGTTGCCTCAAAAGTATTTCAACTTAGTCTTATTATATTTGTGTTAGTTGAATTAGGTATTTTGGGCTTTTGTGTTTTGAGCTTTGGCTTATGAAGCAGGCTAACCTAAAAATATAAATAGAGGGAGTAACCCCTATTATTGTAACATTGTAGTTGTAGAATGAATCACAGTTTGTGAGTAGAGAGAAACTCTGCAGAAAATATTCGTCTTCTTCTTATTTTGTTCAAATCCTAATCTTATTCTTCCCAATTATATTTTTCTTCTTCTTCCATTAATAATTGCTGCGCAAAATCATCTTACAACCAAGGTTGATTGAATCACTCAAGTGAAGAGTGAAGAAAAAGATATTTCGACCGACTTGATTGAATCTTGTTCATTAAAATTAATTTGGAATTCTCCATAGATTTGGTGTAATTCCCCAACAAAAGACACCCTTATCCAAGTAAAAAGGTATCTGGGTTTTAGAATTCGAATAAACAAATGTTGCATTATCTTGTTAGAATTAATTTAATAATTAATCTATATAACACATTCTCAATATAAAGATTAAAAAACTATAAACATAATTTAGGGCAGAAGTAAAACAAATATATGGGCATGCATACACATAAATTTATGATCTACAACATGTTAGTATATGAGATGTGATTAAGGATTATAGGAACGCTTGGACGGATCCAAAGAGAAAACCTTCTAAGCAGTGTTAACGATAATTCTAAAATTCAGAAGTGTAGAGACAAGTGACTATCACTTATTGGTTCACGAGTCTTCCTCAATCGATACTCTTAATGCCTTAAACACTCTTCGGATGGGGAGAAGAGATAATATACTTGTAGTACGATATATTGGGAACCATAACTTATATATAGGGTGATGACCAATTAAGATTCTCATTATTCTGAAATAGATAATCCTGACACCCACTTATATTTGAGTCCATATCCAACTTATTAATTAATCAATTACTAAATAAAAATATAATTAACCTTTTTAACTTTATTTGACCACTTAATCAGTTAAGACTCTTAATTTGATAAGTAACTAATATAATTAATATAATATATATTCTTACATAATAATTATTGGAATATAATAACTAAATAATATTTAAATATAAAATATTTTAGTAATTTCCCAATTGAGAAATATATTTAAATATAAAATATTCTAACAATCTCTCAAATAAGATATTTACATTATAATATTCATCTCAAAACCAAATGAGACAGTTAACTTATAATGTACAAAGAGCGTCACGACTAATCAAATAGAGAGTTTCAAGAAAATCAAATATTGATTTATCTTTATAATCAATCCGTTATAACACATGGTGCCCTAGTTCTTGAGGTGTTGGGTTTTATTTTCATAAAGCAATTTATCGACTTGCTTGAGAAAAAGAACACCTTTAGATTAAACATCTTAGACTAAACAAAGAAAATAAGAAAAAATTCGTGTCATCTTAAATGATAAAAAAAAGGAAATGTCATACTTTAAGATCATAAGTTCGATTTACCTTAAACGAGAACAACAAAATGAATCAAAATTTACTCATAAAAATATCAAATACACCAATGGTATTAAATATTTAGGCAATAAAATCAATTGCCAGTAGTATTTACTTTCAATGATCAAACACTAACAATTAATATTAATATATAATAAATTCATATAATCGTCACATGTTTACCTTACATGTGTGAGTGTATTAAAATAAATACTCGAAAGATTTACACTCATAAACATCATTATTGATATGTCAGTAAATAATAGTTTATGGTTTGTATGTTATATTTGTTTTGAAATGATTTGTATGAATTAATCTATACAGTGTGTGCTCAATACAAAGATTAAAAAACTATAACATAACTTAGGGTGGAAGCAAAAAATATATATGAGCACGCATACACACAATCTTATGATCTACGACATGCTAGTGTATGAGATATTATTAAGGATTATAGCATTACCTGAATGGATCCAAAGATAAAACTTTCTAGGCAACAATAACGGTAATCCTAAAACACAAAAGTGTAGAGACAAGTGACTAACACTTGTTCGCATATAGATCTTCCTCCACCAATACTGCAAATGTCTTAAATGTCTTAAACACTCTTCAGATGAAAAGAAGAGATAATCTACTTGTAGTACTTTTTATTAGGAACGATAGACTATTCTGAAATGGATCATCCTAACATTCACTTATATATGGATCCATATCCAACTTATTAATTAATTAATTAATTACTAAACAAAAATCTAATTAGCCTTTTTAACTTTATTTTACCACTTAATCAATTAAGGCTCTAATTTGATAAATAACTAATATAATTAATATAAATATATATGCCTACATAATAATTATTGAAATATAATAATTAAATAATATTTAAATATAAAACATTCTAACATATCTTGCATGTGTAGCGACACTCTTCATGATCTTAACACAAAATATCTTAAACTCTTTAAAATCTCCTTGCATTCTTAATCAATATTTTCACTTTCAAACAACAATAAACAATATTTTGATGTTAAAAGACGCAAAATCATATGAAATTACAGATGTACACTTATATCATTGATTGTCATATAGATAATATAATTTTTTTTGTAATGGATGCTTGATATGTTATAATATATTCTTCTACAAAGGAGCTATATGTCGAATCCATCATGCATTTCATAAAGACTTGTGTGAAATATATTGATATATCTATCAGGAGAGATTTTAAAGTTGATTATAACATAAAACTTCACCTTAAAGAGTAGATGATCTATCCAGAAACCACAGATATGAAACCACCCGTGGAGCCGGTAAAAACTAAGGGTGTTTCTAAGAAGTTCAAACTATCGAGTGACAATTCAACCAAAAGATATTCATTCTATTTTAAACATGTCTTATCACATTATTTGGATTCTCCTATTTCACAATCCAAAAAAGTCTTATTAATGTTGCTCGCATCAGCAAACTATCAGATTCACCACCTTTACCAAAAATGATAAACATTAAAGATATTAGCATATCAAGTGTGAGTATGAGTCTCACTGTAATACGGTGAGAGAATTGACTTGTTTTTCATTTTATCGCAAATGTTGCGGATGACTAGAGTCGTCGCCGACTGTTTTTTTATCCAATAAGGAAAGGATGAAAAGAACAGGAAATACCTTGAAGATTTTGAGTTCGGGGGGGGGGGGGGGGGGGGGTAGGTTATTAAAAGGGAAGGTATTAGCACCCTTTTCATCCGTAGTTATCTACGGGCTCTTAATCGCTTAACTTACTTTGAAAATTTTCTTTTTGTGTGTGTTTGAAAATATTTTGAAGTTTGAACTTTGTAATGATTCTTGTATCAGTCCTCAAGAATGCGTACAAAGTATTTTGAAAATATCTTTGAAAGTTTTTGTGTAAAATATTTTATTTTTTGTGAGCAAGCGATTAAAAGTTCTACCCACTCAAGGTTATTCTTGTATTCTTCCTCCTCCTTTAGATAGTGCTATCCATACCATTAGTTAGTAGGAACCCCTATCGTTGGGTGTGAAGGGACATGCGAAGGGTCATCGTACGATCATCGAAGGCAAATTGTAAGGACAATTTAGAAATTTTCGAAGGGACTAGATCATTTATCGAAAGGCAACATCGAAAGAGTCATCGAGGGACTATGATCTTTTATTCGAGGGACTTTTCTAAAGTGTCCCCACTTTCGAGGGACATGACTGTTTTATTCTGAAGGCAACAAGGGAGGTTACCCTAGAGGTGCGAGTGTGGAGTGTATTGTATTCATTTATTTTATCTTTGGATTTAGGGTTTTATATCATTTGGTTTTTATCTTCCCATACAACCCTAATTACTAAGCAGTAAACAAAAAATAACAACAGGAAATAAAAGCAGAAACGTAAACCCTAAACTATTACAATGCTTTAGGGCATATACATAATAGACAATGCAGAAAAGAAATCCTAAGCTATTACATCCATGAGAAGTTACATAATAATGAAAAAAGAAATCGAAAAATAAATGTTACAATTGCGAAACCTATACAGTCGATCTAAAAATGTAAAATGAAAATAGAATCAAAGAAAAAAGAAGTGTTTTTTTTAAATGTTTTTTATGAAAAGAAATTTTGATGATGATTAATTAATTAAACCTAGGAATCTAATTACTTTTAATTGAAAAGGGTTAATTAAAATTTTAATAAAAAAAAGTTAATTAAAAAGAAAGTTAATTAAAAACCTAGAAAAAATAATTAATTCTATTTAAGAAAACTGTTAAAAAAAGGTTAATTAAAAGAGCTAAAACCTAATTAGGGTTTGTAAAAAGGTTTTGTGGTTAATGATTAAAAATTAGGTTAAAAAAGACTAGGGTTAATGAAAAAATTAATGAAGAAAAACAAGTTAGAAGCAAAATCAAGTAAAATGTCAGGGAAGGGTGTTAAACCCACACCCTTAGCTTCTCAACCACACACTTTACCACTGCTCCAGGCGCGCGCTTGTGTTGATAGGATAGAATCAGCGCACTACATGTTAAACCTACAAGATTTGGCAAATATAAAAAAAAAGTCAAAAGGATGGATCGAACTCACGCTCTTTTACACGAATGCCTTAACGCGCGCTTTCTTGCTACTGGGGTGACTATTTCACTCGGTTGTATAACAGAAACAAACAAATATAATATAAACCAAAATAGATGGACCAGAGAGGCGTTGGAGCCTTAGCTCCGATCGTCTTCTCCGGTGAGCTGTTTTTTAAAACCTGCAAAATAACGCACGTTAGTGCATAAAAAGGACCCTTCCCCATAAATTGATCCCTGTGAATCCATTGGTGACCTTAGTTTGGGCTAAATATGGATGTATAATGAGATACGAAGAAGATAACTCAAATTGATATGAACATGGAAAACCCTTATCCGGTCGTTACGGGGGCCATGCTATAGTTCGATCCTGCATTGTCATAACTCAGAAGAACATTAGTATCATTAGTATGCATTAAAACAACATGAAAACAGAAATATGAATTTGCAATAAATCAAGAAAACCGGCGTGGCATGTATGCTTGTTTCATGCTCTTTGGATCATCACAAATGATCTAAACCTACCCTATAATGCTTCTGGAAGTGAATGGAAAGGTTGGTTCACTTTGAAAGTGACAGCAACTAGGGTTTTTGATTTGTCCTAATTTTTGAGAAGTTTTGAGATTTTGGGATGGTGTTTTGCAAGGGTTTTTTGTGTCATGCTTGTCTGAATTGTATGGAATATATAATGATGAAATTAGGTCAAAAGGTTGGGCTTGGACCTTTGCAAGAAAAGCCTTTGATTTTATCTTATTTAATTTTGAATTTTAAAAAATAAAATAAAAAATAAATAGAATAAAAATAAAGAGGTGTATGAATAAGTTATGAGGTTCATATTGAGGTCTTATGCACGTTTGGACCTTGAAACATCAGCCCATTAGCCCAAAATTCCAAGTTTGATCACTTTTGGTTTCATGCATTTTCTCAAAATTTCCGAACATACATCAATCACAACTCTAAATTTTCATCATATGAAGGTGATCTTAGACTTTTTGGAAAGCTCAAGATGTCCTCTACAATCTGTATGTTGATCATTTTTGCATTTGAAAACTTTATCATGATGTAAGTTGTCTTGACAAAAATTGTCTTTTTATTGACTTTTGAAATGACCTATAATATTTTGGCCCATATCTATCAAATGAAGCATTTTTGGACTTGAGCTTAGAGAGACAAAGTTGTACAGAATTGAATTTCCTTCAAAATGATCTTTGGTTTAGAAAAATCTGATGAAGCCTGTGAAGGTTATGCTTGGTCAAAGTTCAATAGACTTCTCCTTAAGAAAATCCTAATTTGGTAATTTTTGCCTTTGGTGAATTGGGAGTTTTCTTGATGAATCATGATAAACCCTTGATCTAATGATGATTGTGACTTTAAAATCTTGATTTTGACCAAAAATCTTGAGGTTTGACTGTATGTTAACCAAAATTAACTTTTTGTCCAATACAGTTGATTTTCAGTCATCTGAACAATTGACTGAGTAAACTTTTGATGCAAGGATTGGAATTTGGAATGAAAATTCCTTGAGACAAATGAGGAACCATGCAATCCACTTAAGGAATTATAAGCTCAAATTTCCTTGAGAGAAGTGAAACCTTAGTTGTGGGTCTACTGATTAGGAGGAGAATTTGTCTGATCAATTCTTGAGCAACCTTGAGCAATTGAGAATTCTAGAAGCATGAGAAGGTATCTTGAATAAAGAATGGAAGGGAAAATTTTGGGGTACAACAACTTCCCCTATTCAATCTTCTTAAACTTGAAGAGTTAGATTGACATGTCCGCCATTGGTGATCTGAAGGTAGAAGAGGATTTAACAATTAAGTGCTCATAAATTTTCACTCGCATTACACGGAGTAATACTTGGTTGATAATATTGCTTAAAGATGCCATTCGGGGATATGATAGAGTGTAGTCAGAGATGGGCTTATAGATTCCATCTAGAGTAACTGTTGATAGGAGTATCAGAATGAGTCTACGCTCGACTTGATCTGATGGAATGAAAATTTCCGAAGAAAAATGTTTTTCAGAACGAAGGCCCTGAAAGAGATGCTTTTCAGAATTCAGTCTCTGAAGGGAGATGCTTTTCAGAATTCAGTCTCTGAGGGAAATCATTTGGTCATGGAGATAGTCGCCCCGTCCTGCTTTGGGAATTGATCTGCAATCTGTTCTTCATTGGTAAACCCGTCCTGTTTCAGGAATTCATACCGCCTGGTCATATAGATAGTTGTCCCTCCTGTTTCGGGAATTAATATTTGACCCACTTTTGTTGGTAAACCCGTCCTATTTCAAGAATTCATACCTCCTTATCGTATAGGCAGTTACCCCGTCTTGTTTCGAGAATTAATCTCTGACCCACTTTTGTTGGTAAATCCATCCTATTTCAGGAATTCATACCGCCTGGTCGTATAAATAGTTGCCCTGTCTTGTTTCGGGAATTAATCTTTGACTTGTTTTTTTGGTAAGCTTGTCCTATTTTGGAAATTCATACCGCCTGATCATATAGATAGTTGCCCCATCTTGTTTTGGGAATTAACTTTTGACATGCTTTAAAAATTGCCAATGATATTCGTATGTTTGCAAACTAACCTGGAAGAAAAAAAGTTAGTTTTATGAAATGTCATGATGTATGTAATGCATTGTGTAATGATGTTCTCAAAATAAATGGGAGTGTCCTATGCGTTTTGTATGCATATATTATGATGTTTTGTAAATGATGTATGGATATGAGATGTTGCTGACAACAATAGTAGCTTCGTATAACATCTTAGGCTGGGGAAAATAAATCCCTGACTGTTGCTGGGGATGAAGGATATGAATCTTCCCTCTACTGGGACTAATTTTTCTAGGGATTCCCACTTTGTTTGAGGATATTCCGCTGGAGACGTTCGACTTCTGCTCGGGGATAGAAGAATTCTGGAACATTAGTTGTTCATCGTTCTCTTGAAGGATTTGATTCTTATGTATGGTGACTAGGGATAAAAGAGATAGATAATCATCTGATGCAGGGACGTGCACTCTTCTGAGGAGGACAAAATTGAATGACATTTGACCTTGGAAGAGAATTTTGTTGGGGAATTGCGATAATTGAAGAAATAACCTCTGTTTGGAAAATAAGCTCTGTTGGGGAAATAAACCCTGTTGGGGAAATAAACCCTGTTGGGGAAGAGAATTCTGTCGGGGATTTTACAGTGTTGGAGGAATAAAATCTGGTGGGGAATTAAATTCCTATAAACTGTGTTGAGGGAATCATTTCTGGTGGGAATTGGAATTTCATAGACTGTGTGGAGGAAGTTTCCATCGTATGCTGGGGAAATAATCACACTTCTTTACCTTCTAGGGACCTACCGGGGAAGCTGATTAAGTGAACTGCTAGAAGATGCCTTATGTCTGAAGGTATATTAGACTTGCTGAGGAATGTATCTTTGTCGAGGATGAGTTTGTAAAGGTAGCTATGCAGAGATTTCCCTATGGAGATTTATGGACGACTTGAAAGTTATCCCAACTCCTAGAGTCTTTAGTAAATGCTATCCCTGTTCTTATTCACATATTTGTTAACATTAATCATATTCATATGCATATGTTCACTCAATTTAGTCATTGGACGTTTTTGCAAACAAAACAGAGAAAGTAAGTTTGAATTTTGAATTATATTTGTATTGATGGTTTGCTTATAAACAGTCTGTTTTCTACAAGGGGACAAAGATCCTAGTAAGAGGAAATCATCGTAAAAATGAAGAAAGTACAAAGAAAAAAAAGAAAGACCTCTATGTGGAACCAATCCCATTGGGTTTCAACTCTGCTATTACCCATATGTCTTCAAGCATCTCATCCCTTGCTATCGAAAGAAGTTGGCTGAATTGATCTATACCGTTTAAACTTGGAATTGATAACAAAGCTTGTTGTAGGTAGATGATCCAGCGGGACATAGTCGTATGCTTTAATCCCTAACTTTTGCCTGGACCTCCCTTTCGGGTTTTTAGTCCACCAGGATACCCTTTTTTGCTAAAGCCGCCTTTTCAGGTTTTCGAATTTCCAGGTGTACAATCTTTAGATATATCCATAATTTTTGCCCGAACCCTTTTGGTTCACCGGGATGCCCTTATTTTTTGCCTAGGCTAGTCAACCTAGCGGGTCTATTTCATGCATAGTATTTTTTGACTATGTTCGTGTTCATAGGGTGCGGGAAATCTTCATCGTCCATGGTGGTCAGTATCATAGCGCCGCTAGAAAATATCCTATTAATCACAAATATCCCTTCGTATGTTGGAGTCCATTTGTCCCTGGTATCACCTTGTGGTAAGATGATGTGATTTATTACCAAGTCTCTAACCTAGTATACCTGATGTTTAACTTTCTTGTTGAAGGCTTTGATCATGCGCTTCTAATACATCTGACCATGACAAACAGCCGCAAGACTTTTCTCATCGATCAAATTTATCTGGTCCATCCTAGTCTGAATCCACTCGTCTTCGTCTAAACATGCATTATTCATAATCCTTAAGGAAGGAATCTGGACTTCGACATGTAAGACAACCTCCATACCGTAGACTAGAGAGAATGGGGTTGCCCCAATTAATGTTCATACTAAAGTTTGATAGCCATGAAGAGAAAATGGTAGCATTTTATGCCAATCTTTGTATGTCACCATCATCTTCTGCAAAATATTCTTGATGTTCTTATTGGCGGCTTCCACTATGTTGTTCATCTTCGGTCGATACAGAGAAGAAATGTGGTTTTTAATCTTGAACTGCATGAAAAGTTCCATGATCATAGTGTTGTTAAGATTGATACCATTGTCTGTGATAATCCTTTCAAGGATGACATACCGATAGATAAGGTTATTCTTAATGAATCGGGCCACAACATTCTTGGTAATAAAGGCAAATGAGGGTGCTTCAACCCACTTCGTGAAGTAATCAATGGAGACGAGGATGAAACAATGCAAATTAGAAGCCGTAGGATTAATCTCTCCAATCATATCAATGCCTCACATTGCAGATGGCCAAGGAGCAGTCAAGAAATTCAAAAGAACCAGAGGCACCTGTACTTTATCATCATAAATCTGGCATTTGTGACAAGTTTTGGAAAGATGATGGCAATCAGTTTCCATGGTCGACCAATAATAACCTGCTCTCAGAATATTCTTAGCCATTGTGTGCCCTCTGGAATGAGTACCAAAGATACCTTCGTGCATATCTTCCATAATATTCTCAGCTTACTTCTTGTCAACACAACTAAGCAGAGTTGAATCATGATTACGCTTGTACACAATTCCATAGCTCAGAAAGAACATGGCAGAGAACTTCCGTAGAAATTTCGTATCATTGGTAGATGCCCCCTCAGGGTACTCTTGAGCCTTGAGGTATCTTTTTACTTCGTGAAACCAAGGCTCTTATTTTACTCCATCAGTATCAACTTTGTAGAAATATGATGGTTCGTCTATCTTTTCAATAATGATTCGAGGAGCTCCATTGTCCCATCTGACATTGAACATAGATGGCATGGTAGCTAATGTGCCTACCAACCGATTCTCTTCTCGTGGAGTATGTTCAAAAGTGATTTCGTCAAAGTACGAAATTAATGCCAACACATGCTCCCAATAAGGAATGAGTTTTCAGGGATTTGTATCCCATTCCCCCTTAACCTGACTGACCACTAGGGCCGAGTCCCCATACACGTCCAAGAACTTGATTCTCATGTCGGTAGAAACCTTAATATCTATTATGCATGCTTCGTATTCAACCATGTTGTTGGTACAGTCAAAGCATAGTCTGGCGGTGAAGGGCGTATGGCAACCCTTGGGAGAGATAATCACAACACTGATTCCATTGCCCAGCGTGTTAGAAGCTCCATTGAAAACCAAAGTCCATCAGGATCCTGGCTCAGGTCCTTCATACAATCCTGGTTTTTCGTAGTTTGTAACTAGCATAATATTCTCATCTGGGGACTCGAAATTAATAGATTGATAGTCGACTACGACTTGATGAGCCAAATGATCTGCCAGTACACTTCCTTTGATTGCCTTCTTAGTGGTGTATTAAATGTCGTATTCTGTTAAGACCGTTTTCCATTTGGCTATCCTTCCGGAGAGAGCGGGTTTCTCAAATATATATTTTTGGGATCCATCTTAGAGATCAACGAGGTTGTATGAGTCAACGTATACTATCTTAGTCAGCGAGTAACCCATGCCAAAGTGCAGTAAGTTTTCCCTAGTAGTGAGTATCTTGTTTCACAGTCGATAATTTTTTTGCTAACATAGTATATTGCATGTTCTTTTCGACCAGACTCGTCATATTTCCCCAATACTCACCCCATTGAGTTCTCTAACACTGTTAGGTACATGATTAGAGGCCTTCCTTCAATTGGTGGCATCATAATTGGAGGTTCTTGGAACTACTCCTTGATTTTGTCAAAAGCTATCTGACAATCGTCATTCCACTTTACTACTTGATCTTTCTTCATAAACTTGAAGATTGGCTCATAAGAAGCAGTCAAATGAGAAATAAATATGGCAATATAGTTTAATCGTCCCAGGAAACCTCTGACTTCCTTCTTAGTACGAGGAACTGGAATTTCCTAAATGGCTTTTAACTTGGCGGGATCAACCTCAATACCTTTACCACTGACGACAAAACTTAGGAGTTTATCAGATCTTACCCCATAGGTAAGCTTGTTTGGATTCAATCTCATCTTGTACTTATTCAATCTTTCAAACAGTTTGTGTAGGTGGTAGATATGTTCTTCTTCAATCTGAGATCTGGCTAACATGTCCTTGACATAAACCTCTATCTCGTGATGTATCATGTTATAGAACAAAGCTACCATAGCATGCTGATATGTCGCACCGACGTTATTCAAACCAAAAGGCATAACCTTGTAACATAAAGTGCCTAATGTGTGACAAAAGTAGTCTTCTCCATGTCTTCAGGTGCCATCTTTATTTGATTATAACCGGAGAAACCGTCAACGAAGGAAAACACTTTGTGCTGAGCGGTGTTGTCAACCAGAACATCAATATGTTGAAGCGGAAAGTCATCATTGGGGATTGCCCTATTCAAATCCCTGTAGTCTACATACATACACACTTTAACATCCTTCTTCGGTACTAGAACCACATTTGTAACCCACTAAGGATAATACGTAACAACCAAGAAACCTGAGTTGAACTGCTTCATAACCTCAACTTTGATCTTTTCAGACATCTTGGGACGCATACGGCAAACCTTCTACTTTATTAGAGAACAACCTTCTTTCATCGGTAGACAGTAAACCATAATATCAGTATCAAGCCCTGACATCTCTTCGTATGACCAAGCAAAGATCTCAACATAGTTGCACAACATCTGGATTAATTTTTTCTTGACACTGTCTTCTAGATTGGCACCTAACTTGACTTCTTTCTTGTCTTCTTTAGTACCCAAGTTCACAACCTTGACTACCTCTTCGTGCGGTTGTATGGTTCTTTCTTCTTGCATTAGCAGCTGTGATACGGTGGGAGAACTAACTTGATGTTTTGCGTTTCGATCGCACTTGTGCGGTTAGCAAGAGTCGCCACCGACTTTTCTTTTATCCCAAAGGAAAGGTAAAAAAGCACAGGAAAGACCTTTCAAGATTATTTCTCGGGTTCGGGGGGTAGATTATGAAAAGGGAAGGTGTTAGCACCCTTTTCATCCATGGTTTTCCATGGGCTCTTTGTTACTCGTTTAGATCACTTGCTTTCATTTGATTGTGTGCTTGTGGTGTGGACTTTGAAAGTATTTTGAAAAAAATCTCTTTGTAATGGTTCTCGTCTCTATAAGAACGTATACAAAGTTTTGTTTTCAAAAAAATGGTTCAAAGATGTGTCTGTAAATCGTGTTTCAGAAAGTGTTTTGAAAAAAGGTTTTGCAATGGTTCTCGTCTCTATAAGAACGTATACAAAATGTTTTATCTTTTTGAAAATGTTTTGAAATAAGAGTATAGGTGTAAAAGTTTTTGTCATGAGAAAGCGAGTAACTAAGAGCGAATCTATCTACTCGAAAGGTCTTAAGTTGTTCTTTCCTTCTTCCTTTTAATGGTGCTATCTTACCATTGATTTGGAAAGAATCCCCATCGTTGGATGTGAAGGGACAGGCGCGGGTCAATTTTACAATCATTAAAGGCAACTTGTGAGGCGCTTTAGCAATTTTCGTAAGGGACGAGATCATTTTAATCAAAGGCAACATCGAGGGTCATCGAGGGACTACGATCTTTTTTATCGAAGGGTCATTGCTAAAGTGTCCCATATTCGAGGGACATGATTGTATTTCCGAGGCAACGAGCGAGGTTACCCTAGAGGTGCGCGTGTGAAAAAGTGTGTTGGTTTCAAGTTATTTTATTCTTTGATTAGGTCATCTAGCGATTGATTTTTGAATCTTGCCATACACGCCTAATTATTATACAGTATATCGAAAACAGTAAATTGCGGGAATTGAAATTCTAGACTATTACAAAATATTCGGGAATGGGGGTACAATTGTTACAAATGGGGATGAATCAAATGACATAGAAATGTCCGAATATCAAACAATACAACCTAATCGAATTTTGTGTGATTTAATTAAAGCTATGATAATTCATGAAAATAATATTAACAAAATATGAAATGCTAAATATTTACTTGAAAAAAGGAAAGGTAAAACCTAATCTAAAAAATAGAAATAATTGATTAAATTATATTTTTTGTTATTTTGTATTTTATTAATTATATAAATAAATTTAAAGAAAGAAAACAAAATAAGTTATTTTTTTTGATGTTTTATTAAATGTAGAAATTAATCAAAACAAGTTTATATAAAAAAAAGAAAAATGATAAAAATTAATCACAAAAACTTAAATCAAATTAATGAAAATGTATTTTATGTTTTATTTAGCATTTTGCAAAACAAATAAAATATAAGAAGAAAAAACAAATAAATAAAAAAGAGAAAGAAATATGGGCTTAAGGAAGTTTAGGGATGAGGCCCAAAGAAAAGGGTGTCATTGCTGCTGTAACCAAAACAAAATGAAAGGGGGGGTATGGCCAGCGAAACAGATGGGCTTAGGGGATTACAAGCCCAAACTCCTAACTCTGTTTAATTGTTTGATTAGGGGAGAAAAAGGAATTAGGGTTCTGAAACCCTTTGTTCACAGTGGCGCCGCTCATCTCTTTCGCTTAATCTCTGTATCAATCTTTGCTCATGTTGATGAAACCTCTAAATCTCTCACTAACCATCCCTGTTTCGCGAGAAAAGTCGCTCTCTCCAAATTTATCTCACCACGATTCGCGTTTTCTGAAAACCCTAAGTTCGGATTTCCCTAAAAGTGACAAAATCGGTTCTTCTGATCTTCCCCTCTAACTCTCAGTTGCCGGAACGCCCCTAATCTCGCCTCCCTAAACGATTTCTAGTGACTTTCTTTGAAAAAGGGTGAGATTCTGTTATTATGATTTCACTGATTTTTTTTAATCTTGATTATACGTTTTCTTTTGACTACTCCATTCCTTGAGATGTAGAGAAATATGTTATGAGGAAGGTGAAGAATCCATACCTGTTTGGAACTTTACAGTTTCTTGCAATTTTGAAAGGGAGCGGCGAGAACAAAAACGACGTTCCTTGGTGGCCGGAGCTGCGCGAGGGGAGGAGATGCGGATGATACTCGTTGCTTTTCTGGTAACTTTCTTCTATTTTCTTTGTTGAATGATGAGGGTTACTATTTGATGGATTTTGGGATTTTTGTGATTGTTTTGTTGGATGGCTAACTGGTCTTTGGAATTTTGGTTTTGATGATTCTTCTGGTTTTTTATGAGTTTGTCACTATTTTTGCCTTTAAAACTTGTTACAAGTTTTTTTGAGTTTGATGATGTTTCTGTCTTTGGTCATTTGAGGCTTGGATACTGGTTGGGGATTTGTTTGATGATGCTTGTGACTTGTGTTGAGATTTTGTGTTTGACAGTTTTGCTTTGGTGAAGGTTCTGTTTGAAAATTTATTGGATATGTTACTAATTTGGTTTTGGGGGTTTGTTACAGGTTTGAGATTGATGATGGTTCTGTTACATGTTTGATGAGTTTGGTGACATTTTTGTTGTTTTTGCTTGCTTACAGTTTGGAATATTAGAAGCTGATGGTTGTTTGGGAGTTGGATGCTGGTTTACAGTTTTAGACTTGTGGTTTTTGGTTTTGACAGTTTGGCTTTGTTACAATTTTTGAGATGGTTAACAGGTTTTGGTTACAGGTTTGGTATTTGAGAGTTTTTGACAGGTTTTGGTATGTTTGGCTTTATTACAGGTTTTAAATCAAGTTTGGGATTTCGACAAGTTTTTGATGATGTTACTGGTTTGAATGGTTAACAGCTTTTGTGGTTTTTGGGTTTATGGATGTTTATCATGTTTGGTTTGACAGTTTGAGACTTTGAGGTTTTGGATTTGTGGATTGATAGTTTTTTTGCTGTTGGAGACTTGTGTTTTTTCTGAGTTTTTCTTTAGGCTTGTCAACTGTGTTTGTTTCTATTGACCTCCTTCCTGTTATATTGACTCTCTTTCTGTTATCTCTATTCGTAATGGTGGGAAAACCATCAAATTTGAATATTTTGGCATATTGTTCTTATGGCCTTTTTGTTGCAGTTTTGTTTTCTAGCAACTTCTATGCAATTTGTGACAGGCAGGGCAGCATGGTTGTGCATCCCAATAACCTAGGTGACTTCTTTCCTCTCTTCTCTCTCAATGACAATAGGAAAGCAAATTGTTTTTTCCCCTTTTTCCAATTCTGAAAAGTTTGGAAAAGGAAAATGATGATTTTATGCTTCTTGAACAAGTTTCTTTGTTTGACTTAGCGTCTTATGTTGCCATACTTCTGCCTTTTGTTTGCTATATTGCTGCCTCATTTTTGTTGTTTGTTGTTTACCATATTGCTGTTTGTTTGGTTCTGTTTGCAATATTTGTTTGGGCAATTTGTTTGATTTGCGCTGCTGTTTGCTTCAGTTTGCGCATTTGTTTGTTTGGACAACTTTGCTTGCCTTTGAACAGTTTTGTTGCATTTGTTTGTTTGGATAACTTTGTAGCATTCCTTCTTGTTTGGACAACTTTGTAGCATTTCTTGTTTGGACAACTTTGTAGCATTCCTTTCTTTCTTTCTTTCTTTCTTTTTGTGAACCAAGAAGAATAATCTTCTTGTGATTTGCAAATAGAGGAAATAAAATATGATGAATAATGACATTCTGATTCCACTTTGCAAACTTTAATGATGAATACCTTTTTTTGGAAAATTTTGTTCATGCCCAAATAACTTGTGCTAACTATTTTTCTTTCTTTTGTTTTCATGTGAGTAAAATGGAGATGACAAAGAGAGGAAGGCAAGAACCCTAGGGCAAGCAAGGAAGTCTTGGAGATAAGCAAAAGAATTGGATATGACTTCAATCTTCAGACAAATTTAGGCATAGATTAATTCTCCTAGGCCAATCAAACATTTGAATTTCCTTTGTAATTTAGAAAAATCATTCTTGTATTGTAATCAATAATTGTATCAATTCATTTTCTAATACGATAAGTTGTAAAACCTAAAGTATTTAAAAGAATAAATTGTTTTGTAACAATGTATGAAATTGGAGAAAACCTTATGAAATGTTCTTGTGTCACTTGAAATCCTTTACTGACAATAACTTGTAATTTTCTCTTCGCATCCTAACTGATTCTTAAAGATTCCCAATCAAGATATTTGAAACAAAATGCTCCAGTCTGGTAACTTACATTCCAAGTAATCCCAATAACTATGTAACTGCATTCCAAACAAACACACACTGTATATTCCATTTCCTGACCAAGCAAATGTTTTAAAAGACGCAAATCATCTGGTTAACCTGGATTAAACAATCATGAGTGTCCTACATGACAGTCTTAAATTCCATCTCTTGTCCCCAAACAACCATGCCTTGAGAACAAACATTGTCTTTTAAGTAAACTTGAGAAAGCATGAAGACCTGTGAAAGCCAATTGGATCCTTGAGAATTCATTTCTTTTGAGAATTGCAAGAAACCCTAATTGCTGGTTTACCACCACAGAAGAGAATCTGTCCGATCAATTTCTGAGCCAACTTAAATATCTGAGAAACCCTAGGGTTGTGTTTCCTATGAAAAATGGGAGGGAAAATTTTTGGGTACAACAGCTTCCTCTGTTCAATCTTCTTGAACCTGAAGAGTTAGATTGGCGAGTTTTGTCGTTCGTGACTCGAAGGTAAAATATGATTGGACACTAGAGTGCCCATAAATTTGAACTCGACAAAAGTGTAGCTGAGGGAATGGGCTTAAAGATGCCATTTGGAGAGGTGTTAGAATTTTGTTGGAGATGGGCTTGTAGATGCCATCCAAGAATGTTTGGTTGTAAATCGAAAGAATAAGCATCAGAATGGTATTCGTATTTGGAACGTATCTGAACTTGAATCTGAATAAGTACCAGAATGGCGACCGTGTTTGGAGCGTATCTGAACTGTATCTGAAGGATGAACCTGAATAAGAGACAAAATGGCTTCCGTGTCTGGAGCGTATCTGAACTGTATCTTGAAATTTAAATCTGAATGAGTGACATAATGGAAACCGTGTCTGGAGCATATCTGTACTATATCTTGAAATTAAAATCCGAATAAGTAGCAGAATGGCTTTCGTGTCTGGAGCGTATCTGAACTGTATCTGAATGAGAAATAGAATGGCTTCCGTGTCTGGAGCGTATCTAAACTGTATCAGTACTTAGAATTTGAATAAGTAATAGAATGACAACCGTGTCTGGAGCGTATCTGAATTGTATCTGAAGTTGAGATCTCAATGAGTGACAAAATGGCAACTGTGTCTAGAGAGTATATGTACTGTATTTGAATAAAAGATCTGAATGAGTAACATAATGACTTCCGTGTCTGGAGTGTATCCGTACTGTATCTGAAATCTTTGAATATTTGTTAAAGATAGTTGTTAATCTTATCCTGAAAAGGGTAAAAGGTTAGCTGATACACAAAGTTATGTTGCATGAAATGTATGATGCAATAAATGTGTTTTATCCATGTTTATGATATATGGATATAATGTATGCGCATGTAAGCTGATTTGCTGTATTGCTGAGGAAAATAAATCCTGCTGAGGATTCCATTATGAGAGTAATGCCATATACTTCTTGAGGAATCTTCTTGGGGAATCCAGAGAATTTTAATGACTTCTACTGGGAATTATTGACGGGAGTCTTTGTTCTGTCGAGGAGCAATAAAAACTCTGTGCAGAAAAGCTTATTCCTGTTTGGAAAAAGTTCAGGAGCTTCGGTCGTATGCCACTTTACTAGGGAGTTACCCTAGGTTGGGGAGAAACAAAAGTTAACTGTTATCTGGTTGATTTTCAGGCTTCAAGACAAACTTGCTGGGGGAACCTGGAGAAACTGGATGATTTCCGCTGTGGGTTGATAGTTTGAAGTTTCGGCTCCGCTAGGGATTGGTAGTTGGTAGTCTCAGCTCCGCTGGGGATATGTAGTTCAAAGTTTTGGCTCCGCTGGGGATCTTAATGACGTGCTGTAGGGATTTCCCATGGAATAGCCTAAAGAAGTTTTTCTAATATTTCCACCTGTCAGTAAGTTCTCTTTTTCATCCTGTTTATTTGTAAACAGTAATTATGTTCAAATGCATATGTTCATTGATGAATCATTGGACATTTTTTGCAAATAAAAACACAAGTGTAAAGAAAAAGGCAAATAGTTTTCTGTACTTTGAAAGAGATATCTTTGTATTTACTTTGATAAGTATTTTGTACAAAGGAGATAGACATTCTAGTAAGGGGATGGTGTCATAAATAAGAAAAAATTTACAAATAAAGATAGATATGTGTAATAATCCCATGGGGTTCCCATTCTGCTATAGCCTCCGTATCTCCGAATATCTTGTCCATTTGTTGCTTCGTCCAAAGATGATTGAATTGATCAGAAGCTCCGAGTTTGTCTGTGAAGAGATTGTCCTTAAAGTGATCCGACCAGACATAGTCATACGCTTTAATTCCCTAATTTTTGCCTGGACCGCCCTTTCGGGTTTTCAGTCCATTGGGAAACCCTTTTTTGCCCAAGTCTCCCTTTCAGGTTTTCAACTTGCCGGGTGTACATATTCTTTTTGTTTTATCCCTAATTTTTTCCCGAACCTTTTGGTTCGCCTGGATGCCCTTGTTTTTCCTAGGTGTGTCAACCTAGCGGGTCTCTTATGCGTAGTATCTTTTGACTATGTCTTCATTCGCAGGATGCGACAGATCGTCGCCGTCCATGGTGGTTAAAATCATTGCCCCACCAGAATAGATGTTCTTGATTACAAATGGTCCTTCATAGGTAGGAGTCCATTTGCCCCTGGGATCACTTTGTGGCAAGATGATGCGCTTGATCACAAGATCTCCAACTTGATACACTTGGCGTCTGACTTTCTTGTTGAAAGCCTTGATCATCCGCTTTTGATACGTCTGACCATGGAAAACAACAGTAAGTCTCTTCTCGTCAATTAAGTTCAACTGATCAAGTCGAGTTTGGATCCAATCATCTTCACTCAAACCTGCATCCTTCATGATTCTTAAAGAGGGGATCTGAACCTCAATAGGTAGAACAGCCTCCATGCCATAAAATAAAGAATAGGGTGTTGCCCTAGTTAAAGTGCGAGCCGTGGTACGGTACCTGTGGAGAGAAAACGGTAGCATTTCATGCCAGTCCTTGTAGGTGACTGTCATTTTTTGTATGATCTTTTTGATGTTTTTGTTCGCAGCTTCGACATCACCATTCATCTTTGGCCGATAGGGAGACGAATTGTGATGTTGAATTTTGAACTGTTCGCACAAGGCGGTGATCATAATATTGTTAAGGTTTGTGCCATTATCAGTGATGATCCTTTCGGGGAGACCGTACCGACAGATAAGGTTCTGCTTGATGAAGTGGGCGACAACATTCTTAGTAACAGATGCGAAGGAAGCTTCTTCGACCCACTTGGTGAAATAGTCAATGGCCATTAGAATGAAGCAGTGTCTGTTGGAGGCTGTAGGCTTGATCTCCCCAATCAAGTCGATTCCCCACATAGCAAAGGGCCAAGGAGCTGTTAAAACATTTAGAGGAACCGGAGGCGCGTGTACCTTGTCTGCATAGATTTGACATTTATGACAGGTACGAGAGTGTTGATAGCAGTCTGCTTCCATGGTAGACCAGTAATAGCCTGCCCATAGAATTTTCTTTGCCATCGTATGCCCGCTAGAGTGAGTGCCAAAGGTACCTTCATGCAATTCAGCCATAATCCTTTCAGCCTCAGCCTTGTCCATACAACGGAGCAGAATAGAATCATGATTGCGCTTGTATAGGATGCCATTACTTAGGAAGAACTTAGCTGAGAATCTTCTTAAGAACTTTTTATCATGGACTGAAGCTCCTTCTGGGTATTCTTGAGCCTCAAGATACCTTTTGACTTCATGAAACCAAGGCTGGTCCATTACTTCTTCAATATTAATCTTGTGACAGTGTGCGGGTTCGTCCATATGTTCAATGGTGATCTGGGGAGCCTCATTGTCCCAATTAAGTTTAAACATGGATGACATTGTAGCTAGAGCATCTGCTAGCTAATTTTCTTCTCGCGGGAAGTGCTCGAAGGTAATCTGCTCGAAATGTGGTAGCAATGTCAGAACATGTTCTTTGTAAGGGATGAGGTTTGGATGCTTAGTGTCCCACTCTCCTTTGATTTTACTGATAACTAAAGCTGAGTCCCCAAACACAACTAAAGATTTGATTCCCAAGTCTATGGAAGCCTTGAGTCCAAAGATGCATGCTTCATACTCTGCCATGTTGTTCCTACAGTTGAAGCAAAATCTGGCGGTGAAAGGAGTATGGCATCCTTCCGGAGATATAAGTACAACACCAATACCGTTACCAAGCGCATTGGTGCCCCATCAAAGTATAGGGTCCATCGGGATCCTTGTTCAGGTCCGTCATATGGTCCAAAATCTTCAACTTTGTCCAATGCCATGATGTCTTCGTCAAGGAAGTCAAACTTCATGGATTGATAAACTTCTACAGCTTGACGGGCCAGATGATCAGCTAGCACGCTGCCCTTTATAGCTTTTTTGGTAGTGTACTGTATGTCATATTCTGTTAGGATCATATGCCATCTAGCTATCCTTCCAGATAAAGCAGGCTTTTCGAAGATGTATTTGATCAGATCCATTTTAGATATCAGTAAAGTGGTATGAGTTAACATGTACTGCCTTAGCCAGCGAGCAGCCCATACCAAAGCGCAGGAAGTTTTCTCGAGCAGCGAATATCTTGTTCCACAGTCGATAAACTTTTTGCTAAGGTAATAAATGGCATGATCTTTTCGGCCAGACTCGTCATGCTGCCCCAGTACGCACCCCATTGATGTCTCTAAGACGGTCAGATACATGATTAGCGGTCTTCCTTCGACGGGTGGCATCAAGACAAGAGGTTCTAGAAAATACTCCTTGATTCTGTCAAAAGCAATCTGACATTCGTCATTCCATCTGACTACCTGATCTTTCTTCAACAGCTTAAAGATTGGCTCACAGGTAGATGTTAAGTGATAAATGAACCTAACAATGTAGTTTAGGCGTCCCAAGAAACCTCTGACCTCCTTCTCAGTGCGAGGAGCATGCATTTCTTGTATATCCTTGACTTTGGTAGGATCAACCTCGATGCCTTTGTTGCTGATAATGAAACCCAAGAGTTTACCGGACCAGACTCCGAATGTGATCTTGTTAGGGTTTAGCCTTAGCTTGTATTCCTCCAATCTGATAAATAACTTTTGCAAGTGATCAAGGTGTTCTTCTTCAGTTTGTGATCGGGCTATCATGTCATCTACGTAGACCTCTATCTCATGATGTATCATATCATGAAATAAAGCTACCATGGCACGTTGATAGGTTGCCCCGACATTCTTCAGTCTGAATGGCATCACTTTGTAGCAGAACGTACCCCATTGTGTGACAAAAGTATTTTTCTCCATGTCCTCAGGTGCCATTTTGATCTGGTTATAGCCTGAGAATCCGTCCATGAAAAAAAATACTTTGTGCTAGGCTGTATTGTCAACCAGGATGTCGATGTGTGGAAGTGGAAAATCATCTTTACGGTTGGCCCTGTTTAAATCTCTATAATCCACACACATTATCACTTTTCCATCCTTTTTAGGCACGGGAACTATGTTATCAACCCATTGTGGATAGGAAGTAACAGCCAGAAATCCAGCATTGAACTGCTTCATAACTTCTGCTTTGATCTTCTTGGACACGTCAGGTCTCATGCGGCGGACTTTTTGCTTCACTGGTGGACAGTCTTCTCTTGTGGGTAGATGGTGTACCACAATGTCTGTATCAAGTCCCGACATGTCTTCGTATGACCAGGCAAAGATTTCAACTTAATCATGCAGTAGCTGAATTAGGTGCTCCTTGACACTCGACTCTAGATTGGCACCTATCTTGATTTCCTTTTTGTCATCCTCAATTCCCAAGTTGATTGTATCCAACTGCTCTTCATGAGGCTGAATTTCTCTTTCCTCTTGTTGTAGAAGTCTAGCCAATTCCCCTGGAACCTCACAATCCTCCTTACCTTCGTATTCGGCTTGGTAGATCAAATCTTCAGAGTCACTGAAGGCTATAGCAGTATCGTTACCCATGAGATCCGGAATGGAAAGGTACCTTCATTTGTGAGTGTGGGTGTGTGTAAGGGTATAACCATCTTAAAACAAATAAAATGTAAAAAGAAAGACAATGAGCACAAAAGGTTTATATATGAAAAAGCGTCCATGATTCATTGAAATGACATATGAAAATGAAATAAGAACCCTTATAAATGCACCATTGTGCCTCGGGTAAGACACAAGGTTGAAAAAGTACGAATTGTTTGTGAATTATTACATATCCAACAGAAATGGAAAAGATAAATTATTGAGGTATGAAAGTAATCAGAACAAAGTCTTTTGCTTCCCAGTTGCACAGTCCTCCATCGACAGTAGGAAATATCCAGTCTTCCAAGCTGCCCTCTTCTTCACTGTCCTCTAGTGCATTAACCCTTTGGTGGCTGATCTTCACAGGTGTCCCTCCGGCATGGGCGTGGCGTACGGCCTTCTGAGCAGTTGAGGTGAACCCAAGCTAAACTTGTCTGATTTGTAGGGAAAGTCTGGAAGCTGCCCCCAGATTGTGCTTCCTCCCTCTTCAACCACTGCTTTTGCATCCTTGAGAGATGACATCCGAGGCGGAGGTCTGGTAATCATGGGTACAGAGGACACTGTCTTGGTCGCCGCTATCTCCTGAGCTACCTCTTCAAAATGATGGAAAGGAGTTTCGATGAATTCGCCATCCAATTCTACATAGCAGAAAGAATTCAGATGACTGATCATGTATTCCTCTTCGCCATGAACAATTATGATTTTCCCCTGGACAGGGTACTTGAGAATTTGATGCAGAGTAGAAGTGATAGCTGCAGCATGGTGGATCCAAGGTCTTCCCAACAAGCAAGAATAAGAAGGACAGATGTCCATCACATAGAATATGGAGTTGAAGGTTTCAGTTCCCACCTTAATCGGGATGTCCACCTCCCCGTAGACCATACTTTTAGAACCATCAAAGGCTCTGACAATTATATTGTTGGGTTTCAGGGTTAAGCCTTCACAATCCAGTCTATCCAAGGCTTTCTTCGGCAAGACGTTCAAAGACGAACCAATGTCTACCAGTACATGTGCTAGGGTTGTCCCTCTCCATTCCACCGAGACATGCAAAGAATCATTATGTTTTCTCCCTTTCGAAGTTAAATCTGCACCGAAGAATCCTAGACCATTATCATCTGTTAAACTAGCCACACATTCCTGGAACTGATCAGTGGAGGTTTCTTGTGGCACGTGGTCCGTCTTCAAAAATCTTATCAGAGCCTTAGCATGAATTTCTGAACAAAGCAATAGGGCCAACATGGAGATCTTTGAGGGGGTTTACCCTAACTGTTCCACCACATCATCAACGGCTGAGCCCTCGTCCTGACGGGCTCTTCTTGGATCCCTTTCCCTCGAAGATCAGTAGCAGCAGAGGGGATAACCACGGGGGTTGTGACTTCTTCTATGATTGGTGTACTTGCAAATATGTTTACCGGTGTAGAGATAACCTTAGGAGCAGCTGAGGGTCCAAAAATTGCCTTTGAAGGGGCAATATCTGGAGAAAAGATTCTTCCACTACGGGTAACTTTGCTTGTTCCGGCAATGTTACTGATGTCGGAATTGTCTTCTTCAGAACTCTCTTCCTCGGCAGTCTGTTCAATCTGTTTGACACCATGGTAGTAGATTTCTCCACCATAGTTCCATGGTACTGATTTGTCGGACTTGTACGGGACTGGCCCGGGCATGGTTATCTTCAAAGGTGAAGCCTTCGGAGCGGATGTAATCCTAACAGGTCTTTTAGGGACCTTGGAAGGATTGTCGGATATGGTTATTATTGAAACATCGTTAACAGGAGTTGATAAAACAAGATTCTTCTCAAATAGGATTTCTTGGTTATCAATTAGGAGTTGGATGCCTATCTTCAACAATGGACAGTGGGTTAATGAGGATGAACAAAGGTGACAATCTTCTTCACAACCTGGAAAAACCCCAGCCTTCAACAAATTTAACTTGATTATAGGGAGCAGAGTTATCAAATCATCTACAGTAGCAACAAACAGATCCTCCTCAATAACATGGGCATTGTGGTCGTGCCTTGGCATTGGAGCAGAGATGACATTGGGTTTTTCAGGTGCGTCGAATTCAACTTCTTTAGCATCTATCAGATCCTGAATTTTATTCTTCAGGGCCCAACAATTGTCAGTGTCGTGCCATGGGCTCTCCGAATGGTAAGCGCACCTGCCGTTCGGATGGTAGTGCGGAGAAGCAGTATTCGGATTCTTCGGGGCCTCTTTCAGACTTGCTAGATTTAACTTCAAGAGATGGGGTAGAACTTGGGCAGGAGTCATGTTTATCCTGGTGAATTACCTAACTGGCCTCTTTCCACCCTAGTTTGATTGGTTCTCGGTTGACTGGTTCTGGACTGATCAGATGCAGACTTCTGAATCATAACGGCCCCCACCGCTGGTCGGCGCTCAACTCTTCCTTGACCCCTCTGAGAGTAGACAGCTGATACTTCCTTCTTTCCCGTGAAAGGTTTTCTGATGGCAGCAGAAGTAGATGCATCTTTTTGAATTTTCCCGCTTTTTATACCGGCCTCCACTCTTTCTCCGGTTAGAATCAATTCAGTGAACCCAGCAGACGAACATCCAATTAGGTGATTGAAGAAAGGACTTGACATGGTACCCAGGAACATGTCTACTAGCTCCCTCTCAGATAGGGGTGGTTGCACCCTTCTGGCTAAATCCCTCCACTTTTGGGCGTAGTCTTTGAATCCGTCGTTGGACACCATGGCCATACTCTGGAGTTGAGTACGGGTTGGTGCCAAGTCGGCGTTGTATTGATACTGTTTATAGAAGGCGGCTGCCAAGTCTTCCCAATTATGCACATCAGACCTCTCCAACTGGTAGAACCAATCAAGCTGCGTTCCTGACAAACTATCCTGGAAAAAATGGACCCACAAATCTTTATCAGTAGAATGCAGTTGAATTTTCCTGACATAAGATCGTAGGTTCATCTTGGGACAAGACACCCCATCGTACTTGGCAAATAGTGGCACTTTAAACTTCGGAGGGATTACTATTCCAGACACCAAACCTAACTCCTTAAAGTCCAGCCCCGATACTCTCTGTACTTCTATGGCAGCTAGACGCTCTTCCAAGTTTTTGTATTTGTCATCGGTCGGAGGGTACTGTTATTCAGAGTAGTCCTCTTCCTCTTCTTCTTCTGCTTCAGAATCAGATGGTACTGCCGTCTCTTTACCTTTTCTTTCCCCCTCTTCAGATGTTGATGGGAATTCCAAGGTCCGTCTGGCTTGTCCTTCAAACCTCCTGCCCATGACAACCACACTGACTCGCTTCTTCTTCTTTTTCTCTTTCTCTTTCTCTAGCAGAGTCTTGAGCTCCTCCTTCCCCTTGGCTAAGGTCAAGAGTAGCTATTGAAATTGTGAATTCTGAGTTGTAATTCTTTGACCGTTTATTCTGGATCCATCTTGCTAAAATAAACAGCAGAGAGATGAGGAAACTTGGTGTGAAGACCTGCTTATGCATATGATGAATGATATGTATTCATGCAATGCTTTCAAGGATTCAGATATTCAAATTTGTTTTAAACAAAAAAGAAACACTAATCATATTAATAAGATAGAATTTGTTAGTACATCAATGACCCTTGGGCAAAATAATACAAAATTCTAAGGTAAAAAGACGTTGCGCATCCTCTTTGGTGCAATGTAGGTGTTGAGAGTCTGCTCTTCGTGAAGTAGCCGAGTGAGTTCCAAAACCTTCTCCTCGCTTGCGTAGAATTGGGCTTCGAAAGTATCGCGCTCTCCCTTGAGCTTTATCTAACTCCTTTGTAGATCTTCGAGTGATGTTGGCATGTCAGGATGTAGGAGGGTGTATGGAACCTCTCCTTCCTTAACAGGCTCTATAATCACTGGGAGAATGGAGGGGTAAGGCATCATAAGACTTTGGGCGCGGGTTCGTACCCATTTGAGGTAAGGCTCAAGGGGTATGGAATTCTTATGTCCCAAGGTCTTACTGTCTACCTTGTTAGGCACCCTCCAAGCTCGGATGAACCTTTGACGAAGTCCTTGATTGTCGTTGTCGAAGTCGAAAACCAAACCTTGAATCAGCATGTCATGTGGGCCATCCCTTCGGGCATAACCAAATTGTCTTAGAGCCAAACAGGGTTTGTAGGTGATGCCTCCCCTAATGCCAAGTAGAGGGACATTAGGGAATTCCCTATAATGGTCGACGATGATAACATTCTCTTTGGTTCGAGAACACCAATGAATATCTAAATGTTTAAGAGTCATCAATCGTTGTGACCACCTCAAACCTTGCTCATTCTTCAAGACTGATTGGGGAAGATGAGAAATAAACCATCTTGCCAAGAGAGGAGTGCAACACATGAGAACACCTCTTTTCCTCATTGTACGAGTGTGAAAATAGTGGAGGATATCCCCAAGCAATGTAGGCACCGGGTTGCGAGTCATGAAGATTTTGAAAGCACTCACATATATGAGTTGGTCAGGGTTAGGGAACAAGACCATCCCATAGATGAGAAGAGCTACAATCTCCTCAAAAGCTTGTAAGTCCAAGGAATTCCAGCAGCTTTGGGCCTTCTCAAACAAGAACTTTGCCAAGAAGCCTTTGACACCACTTCTAGTTTCCCAATGTGTTGTGACATCAGATGAGTGCAAGTGTAGGGCTTGAGAAATCTCTTCTGGCTTTGGATCTCTTCCGTACCATTGAAGGGTAGTTGATTGAGAATAGGAATCCTCAAGAGTTGAGAAAATTCCTCCAAAGTGGGCACAAGTTGGTAGTCAGGAAATGTGAAGCAGTGATGCAAAGGGTCAAAGAACTGGAAAAGAACTTTCATCATGTCTTCCTCTGTGTTGGAAGTGACTAAGTTGAGTAGACGACCATGTCTCTTGGTGAATGGAGAATTCTTAGGAATCCTTGAAGCTAGCTCCTTGAGTTGTGGAGGAATTCTTACAAGGTTGATTTGGATGGTTTTCCTGCGAAGTGAATCCATAACCTACAAAACAAGAACAAAGATGAATTTCCAAAATCCTTGAAATGGTTAGTGAATACATATGATGCTTCATGATGTCCATGATGTTATACTCAAGTATATATGTACAAGCAAATCACACAAGTTCCTAGTTTAGGCTTGCATGGGGTTTCATAGGTAAGTACTCTCTTGAAGTTTAGTTGGCTCAACCTGTCCTAGAAATAGTAACCGGGTTCTAAGGAGCTCAATATCACTAGATTGTTTCCTTGTTCATTGTTTCAATTCAGCCTCTTTACTGGCGACCGAAATATTCCAAGGAACCAACCCTCAATGAGTGTAGTATCGAGTATCTACCAACTTCGGACTGCACCAAAGCCGGTCATCTCACTACATCCTAAAAGGCCAAGTTGGTCAAGTAAAGATTCTAGAAGTCCATTAGTGCTTCATGACATCACTCAGTGGACCCGTATTCTCTTCGATTGACTCAAAGGCTACCGGTACCCACAAATATGTCGCACTAATATAGCTATTGCTTAGACCATGTCGGTATACCCCGCATAGTTTCCACAACGTATTGCTATTTACCTATGAATGTTTCCCAAATCCGGGTAGAGGATTCAAACCCAAACAATAGGACCAAAGTGTAAAGAAAACAAGTCAAGCAAGATAAGCATGTAAAGGTGATCTAAAACCCTAAGGTAACCCCACTTTTATAAATTTCCCCAGCAGAGTCGCCAGTTCTGTGATACGGTGGGAGAATTGACTTGTTGTTTTACGTTTCGATCTCACTTGTGCAGTTAGCAAGAGTCACCACCGACTTTTCTTTTATCCCAAAGGAAAGGTAAAAAAGCACAGGAAAGACCTTTTGAGATTATTTCTCGGGTTCGGGGGGTAGATTATGAAAAGGGAAGGTATTAGCACCCTTTTCATCCATGGTTTTCCATGGGCTCTTAGTTACTCGTTTAGATCACTTGCTTTCATTTGATTGTGTGCTTGTGGTGTGGACTTTGAAAGTATTTTGAAAAAATATCTTTGTAATGGTTCTCGTCTCTATAAGAATGTATACAAAATTTTGTTTTCGAAAAAATAGTTCAAAGATGTGTTTGTGAGTCGTGTTTCAGAAAGTGTTTTGAAAAGAGGTTTTGCAATGGTTCTCGTCTCTATAAGAACGTATACAAAACATTTTATCTTTTTGAAATTTTTTTGAAATAAGAGTGTAGGTGTAAAAGTTTTTGTCATGAGCAAGCGAGTAACTAAGAGCGAATCTATCTACTCGAAAGGTCTTAAGTTGTTCTTTTCTTCTTCCTTTTAATGGTACTATCTTACCATTGATTTGGTAAGAAGTCCCATCGTTGGATGTGAAGGGACAGGCGCGGGTCAATTTTACAATCATTAAAGGCAACTTGTGAGGCGCTTTAGCAATTTTCATAAGGGACGAGATCGTTTTAATCGAAGGCAACATCGAGGGTCATCAAGGGACTACAATCTTTTTTATCAAAGGGTCATTGCTAAAGTGTCCCATATTCGAGGGACATGATTGTATTTCTGAGGCAACGAGCGAGGTTACCCTAGAGGTGCGCGTGTGAAAAAGTGTGTTGGTTTCAAGTTATTTTATTCTTTGATTAGGTCATCTAGAGATTGATTTTTGAATCTTGCCATACACGCCTAATTACTATACAGTATATAGAAAACAGTAAATTACGGGAATTGAAATTCTACGCTATTACAAAATATTCGGGAATGGGGGTACAATTGTTACAAATGGGGATGAATCAAATGACATGGAAATGTCAGAATATCAAACAATACAACCAAATCGAATTTTGTGCGATTTAATTAAAGCTATGATAATTCATGAAAATAATATTTACAAAATATGAAATGCTAAATATTTACTTGAAAAAAGGAAAGGTAAAACCTAATCTAAAAAATAGAAATAATTGATTAAATTATATTCTTTGTTATTTTGTATTTTATTAATTATATAAATAAATTTAAATAAAGAAAACAAACTAAGTAAATTTTTTTTGATGTTTTATTAAATGTAGAAATTAATCAAAACAAGTTTATATAAAAAAAGAAGAAAAATGATAAAAATTAATCACAAAAACTTAAATCAAATTAATGAAAATGTATTTTATGTTTTATTTAGCATTTTGCAAAACAAATAAAATATAAGAATAAAAAACAAATAAATAAAAAGAGAGAAAGAAATATGGGCTTAAGGAAGTTTAGGGATGGGGCCCAAAGAAAAGGGTGTCATTGCTGCTGTAACCAAAACAAAACGAAAGGGGGGGTATGGCCAGTGAAACAAATGGGCTTAGGGGAATACAAGCCCAAACTCCTAACTCTATTTAATTGTTTGATTAGGGGACAAAAAGGAATTAGGGTTCTGAAACCCTTTGTTCACAGTAGCGTCGCTCATCTCTTTCGCTTAATCTCTGTATCGATCTTTGCTCATGTTGATGAAACCTCTAAATCTCTCACTAACCATCCCTGTTTCGCGAGCAAAGTCGCTCTCTCCATCTTTATCTCACCACGATTTGCATTTTCTGAAAACCCTAAGTTCAGATTTCCCTAAAAGCGACAAAATCGGTTCGTCTGATCTTCCCCCCAACTCTCAGTTGCCGGAACGCCCATAATCTCGCCTCCCTAAACGAGTTCTAGCGACTTTCTTTGAAAAAAGGTGAGATTCTGTTATTATGATTTCACTGATTTTTTTTAATCTTGTTTATAAGTTTTCTTTTGACTACTTCATTCCTTGAGATGTAGAGAAATATGTTATGAGGAAGGTGAAAAATCCATACCTGTTTGGAACTTTACATTTTCTTGCGATTTTGAAAGGGAGCAGCGAGAACGAAGACGACGTTCCTTGGTGGTAGGATTTGCGCGAGGGGAGGAGACGAGGATGATACTCGTTTCTTTTTTGGTAACTTTCTTCTGTTTTCTTTGTTGAATGATGAGGGTTACTATTTGATGGATTTTGGGATTTTTGTGATTGTTTTGTTGGATGGCTAACTAGTCTTTGGAATTTTGGTTTTGATGATTCTTCTGGTTTTTTCTGAGTTTGTCACTATTTTTTCCTTTGAAACTTGTTACAAGTTTTTTTGAGTTTGATGATGTTTCTGTCTTTGGTCGTTAGAGGCTTGGATACTGGTTTGGAATTTGTTTGATGATGGTTATGACTTGTGTTGAGATTTTGTGTTTGACAGGTTTGCTTAGATGAAGGTTCTATTTGAAAATTTTATTGGATATGTTACTGATTTGGTTTTGGGGGTTTGTTACATGTTTGAGATTGATGATGGTTCTGTTACAGGTTTGATGAGTTTGGTGATGTTTTTGTTGTTTTGGCTTGCTTACAGTTTGGAATATTGGAAGCTGATGGTTGTTTGGGAGTTGGATGCTGGTTTACAGTTTTAGACTTGTGGTTTTTGGTTTTGACAGTTTGGCTTTGTTACAGTTTTTGAGATGGTTAACAGGTTTAGGTTACAGGTTTGGTATTTGAGAGTTTTTGACATGTTTTGGTACGTTTGGCTTTGTTACAGGTTTTAAAGCAGGTTTGGGATTTTGACAGGTTTTTGATGATGTTACTGGTTTGAATGGTTAATAGTTTTTGTGGTTTTTGGGTTTATGGATGTTTACCAGGTTTGGTTTGACAGTTTGAGACTTTGAGGTTTTGGATTTGTGGATTGACAGTTTTTTGCTGTTGGAGACTTGTGTTTTTTCTGAGTTTTTCTTTAGGCTTGTCAACTGTGTTTGTTTCTATTGACCTCCTTCCTGTTATATTGACTCTCTTTCTGTTATCTCTATTCAAAATGGTGGTAAAACCATCAAATTTGAATATTTTGGCATATTGTTCTTATGGCCTTTTTGTTGCAGTTTTGTTTTCTAGCAACTTCTATGCAATTTGTGACAGGCAGGGCAGCAGGGCTGTGCATCCCAATAACCTAGGTGACTTCTTTCCTCTCTTCTCTCTCAATGACAATAGGAAAGAAAATTGCTTTTCCCCCTTTTTCCAATTCTGAAAAGTTTGCAAAAGGAAAATGATGATTTTATGCTTCTTGAACAAGTTTCTTTGTTTGACTTAGCATCTTATGTTGCCATACTTCTGCCTTTTGTTTGCTATATTGCTGCCTCATTTTTCCTGTTTGTTGTTTACCATATTGCTGTTTGTTTGGTTCTGTTTGCAATATTTGTTTGGGAAATTTGTTTGATTTGCACTGTTGTTTGCTTCAGTTTGCGCGTTTGTTTGTTTGGACAACTTTGCTTTCCTTTGAACAGCTTTGCTGCATTTGTTTGTTTAGACAGCTTTGTAGCATTCCTTCTTGTTTGGACAACTTTGTAGCATTTCTTGTTTGGACAGCTTTGTAGCATTCCTTTCTTTCTTTCTTTTTGTGAACCAAGAAGAATAATCTTCTTGTGATTTGCAAATAGGGGAAATAAAATATGATGAATAATGGCATTCTGGTTCCACTTTGCAAACTTTAATGATGAATACTTTTTTTTGGAAAATTTTGTTCATGCCTAAATAACTTGTACTAACTATTTTTCTTTCTTTTGTTTTCATGTGAGTAAAATGGAGATGACAAAGCGAGGAAGGCAAGAACCCTAGGGAAAGCAAGGAAGTCTTGGAGATAAGCAAAAGAATTAGATATGACTTCAATCTTCAGACAAATTTAGGCATAGATTAATTCTCCTAGGCCAATCAAACATTTGAATTTCCTTTGTAATTTAGAAAAATCATTCTTGTATTGTAATCAATAATTGTATCAATTCATTTTCAAATACGATAAGTTGTAAAACCTAAAGTATTTAAAAGAATAAATTGTTTTGTAACAATGTATGAAATTGGAGAAAACCTTATGAAATGTTCTTGTGTCACTTGAAATCTTTTACTGACAATAACTTGTAATTTTCTCTTCGCATCATAACTGATTCTTAAAGATTCCCAATCAAGATATTTGAAACAAAATGCTCCAGTCTGGTAACTTACATTCCAAGTAATCCCAATAACTATGTAACTGCATTCCAAACAAACATGCACTGTATATTCCATTTCCTAACCAAGCAAATGTTTTAAAAGACACAAATCATCTGGTTAATCTGGATTAAACAATCATGAGTGTCCTACATAACAGTCTTAAATTCCATCTCTTATCCCAAACAACCATGCCTTGAGAACAAACATTGTCTTTTCAGTAAACTTGAGAAAGCATGAAGACCTGTGAAAGCCAATTGGATCCTTGAGAATTCATTTCTTTTGAGAATTGCAAGAAACCCTAATTGCTGGTTTACCACCACAGAAGAGAATCTGTCTGATCAATTTCTGAGCCAGCTTGAATATCTGAAAAACCCTAGGGTTGTGTTTTCAATGAAAAATGGGAGGGAAAATATTGGGGTACAACAGCAGCTTATCAAGCTCTCTAGGAACTTCGCAATCTCCCTCACTGTGATACGATGGGAGAACTGACTTGAGGGTTTTGTGTTTTATCGTAAATGTTGCGGTTAGCAAGAGTCGCCACCGACTTTTCTTTTATCCAAAAGGAAAGGTCAAAAAGCACAAGAAAGACCTTTGAGATGTTTTCTTGAGTTTGGGGGGTAGATTATGAAAAGGGAAGGTATTAGGACCCTTTTCATCCATGGTTTTCCATGGGCTCTTAGTTACTTGCTAGATCACTTGCTTTTGTTTGAAATTGTGCTTTGTTGTGGTGTTGAAAGTATTTTGTAAAATAGGCCATTGTTTAGGCAATCTTTGCAATGATTCTCGTTCGTAAGAGTGTATACAAAGATATTTTTCTTTTGAAAATGTTTTCAATGTTTTTTAATATGTTTTGAAATGTGTGTGTTTGTTTTGAAAATAGCAAGGATAGTTGTTTGAAATGGAGCAAGTAACTAGAAGTAATCTACCTACTCAAATGTCTTTCTTATTCATTTTATTTTCCTTTGATATTGTTGTCTTACCATTGATTTGGTAAGCAACCCTATCTTTAGATGTAAATGGGACGGGCGTGGTTCATCGTATAACCATGATTAGCAATGTTTGCAAAGTATCTTAGCATTTTTAGGGACCAAGATCATTTTGTAAGGCAACTTTTGAATAGCATCATCGAGGGACTATGATCTTTATGTTTGTTTTGTTTTGCCAAGATACTTTGCATGCGTAATATGGCCATTTTTGTTTTAGGCAACCAAGTGGAGGAACCCTAAGGATGCTTGTGTGTAAGTGTATCATTTTCATGCTTTGATTTTGTCTTGTATTTAGGGTTTTCTATTTTGCTTTGTTTTGATCTTGTCATACAAACCCTAATTACTAATCATGGCATATAAAGCGATCAATTGCGTAATGTAAATATTTCTAAGCTATTACAACAATTTATGGGAGGGGGGAATACAAATTTGAATGGGGATTTGCAAAAATATAAACCTAAATAAATTATTACAACCAAATCGAATTTGTACGAATTAGAATAAATACAATACAATATTCAAAGATGCAATATAATGTATATATAAGAAAAGATTTTTTGTGTCTTGTTTTTTTTATGTAAAAGAAATTTTCATCTAAACCTAAAAACATGAGGAAAAGGAATTAATTTTTTAAAAGGGGTTTAACCCTAAATATTGTTTTAAAAGAAACTAAAGCTCTTATGCATTATTTTTTATGTATTTTTTTTTTGTATTAAAAGAATAGCTAACATTGTATAAAAATATAAAAATTTTATATATGCAAAAAATAAATATTTATAAGTATGAAATAAGAAATAAATAATTAAATTAAACTAAATATATTTTTGATTATATTTTACAAGTTGTTAATAAAATGCATGATATATAATAAAATAAAATATATTTTTTTTTATGTAAAAAATAAAATAAAAAATGCAATATTATGAAATTTACACTTTTTTGGGATTTTCATGTATCAAAGAAAAAATTTAATATATAAGAAATGAAAATAAAAACAAATAAAATAAAAATATAAAAAAGGTTAGCAAGGGGGTGATGTAGCAGATTGGTAGTAATGTTAGTAAAAAATATGCTAAGCCCACAAAACTGAGCCCAAACCTGCAAAAATGACAAAAATTGAAAAATGGAAAAATATAGAAAACCAAAAGTGGCGCTCTGGTTCGAATCCAGGACATGGGTCTCACCAGCGCGCTACTTTACCACTGGGGTGGCTATACATCCATTGTCTTATGGAAAGCAAAAATGATATAACCCAAAACAAGTCCTTGCCCTGTACTTCACCTTCTTCCTCAAGCTTGGCCAGACATCCTGTAACTCTATCATACTTCCATGAAAATGAAAACTCATAACATGAAAGTTGTAGTACTTGAACTCACGATTCCAACCATATAAGTTATGTGAACTATCAATCAAAAATCAAAGAGAATTTTAACAACCCTAAATTTTAACCTAATATTTTCAGAAATTTCAAGTTCCAAATTCTCTCAACTCAAGTAAAATCAATGCAAGATAAAGATATGTACAGTTTCGTTATGATGAGGACTACACTTTTTATTCACAAATCGTGGACTATGGTTTCCTGTACAAGGAGATATAGTTTGAGATTTTACCTCCTTCAGTTGAAATCATGGATGGAACTGGAGTGAGTTTGATGGAGGCCTAATGCTTGCTTGAGTTTCCCTGAATGTATTCTAACCCTTGCCTTGCTCTGAAAATATCTGAAACTCCTTGGCCAAGTCAAACTGCAAGCTCTGAAATCAACAATGGAAGATGATGGAAAAGTGATTACATAACAGGGATGAAGGTCTGGATTGGTTTGATATTAAGTATGTAAGATGTTTGAATGATCAAAACTTAAAACGCACGATCCAAATGGAAGATGGGTATGCTTATGCAAAAACTGTAGGTTTGGACAGATTTTTGGTGTTTTTTTGGTTGGGAGTGTTTCAGGCCCTTTCTAATCGTGTCTTGTGTTGCATACTGTTTGTATATTAGTATAAGATCAGTTTTCTATCTTCCCTTCAACAGATGTGCCAGTTCTAGCCTTTTGGCCACCTTTCTTGCTTTTGAAGCAAAGTGAAGGGACAAGGCTTGCCATGCTTGTACTTGCTCTCTTAGGGTTGGTATCAGCTTGTACAATTTACTTTATACCTGTGAAACTTGTATGTACAATGGAGACATGTCCAATGCTCAAGAATTGGAAAGTGGTAAAAGTTGTGCTTTTCCAAAATGGCAATGGTCACTTTATGGCATTTATAGAATTGCAAGTTGGATAATGGTTCTAAGGCATGGATCAAAGCTTTGTCAATTGAGTAAGAATTTAATTAAGGAGTTAGGAACAATTTTGGGACCTGTAAAGCATGGATTAGCCAGCATAGGTACTGATTGCAACTTTATTCTTCATGAAATGGCTTGGACAAAAAGTGAGAAATTGCCAACTTCATCTCTTCGATTCTCCCTACTCAAAAATGATCTTGAGGAGTTCTTAGACATTTTGGAAATCTTGAAGTGTGATCTATAATTCATATTTGAAATGCATTTTGAGATACCTCTTGGAACTAGGTTAAAAATTTCCATGAAGTTGGGTCCAAAACCTGCCTAAATTAGGGCAAAATTTCACTAAGTTATTTAGTTCATGACCATGTATTCATAAATTTATATCTTGAGATCCAAGCATCATTAGGGAATAGTGTGTGAAGAAAAGTTGTAGATTTCATGGAGGTATACAAATTTCATGTTGGGAACTTTCCTTGAATCATTATGCATCATGGTGTAAAAGTTGCCTAAAGTTGAGAAAAAATAAGAAAATTTTCTATACTTAGAAAATTTCTAAGTTAGGAAAAATTTCAAATTCAAACCCTAATTTTTAAATTTGGTTTTATTCATAAACAAGTTTCTCATTTTGACATGTTTTGATGAATTATGATCCTTGGCACTTGATTTTGACCAAAAAGTCAAAGTTTGACTTTTCAGTATATAGTTGACTTTTGATCAGTTGACTGCAAACTTCATCTGTCAATCCAATGAATTTGAGATGTTTTGAGCCATGTAATAAGGTCAAGATGATGCCATTGAATCCTTGAAATAATGATTTAACTCACTTGTTCATTTGCTAGGTTAAGAATAAGAAATTTCCCTTCCTTAGTCAAAACCCTAATTTTAACCATTTTGCCCTTTTGGTGATTTGATCAAATTTCTTAAGGAATTGTGATCCAAACTTGACCAAATGACACATGTGAGTCTAAAATGTTGATGTTGATAAACAATTATGAAGTTTGACTGTAAATTGGCCATGGTTGACTTTTTCCCCAACACAGCTAATTTTTAGGTCAACTGTCCAATTGACTGATTAAAAATGTGGTTCAAGGCTTGAAACTTGTCATGAGTGATCTTAGGGATCCATAATGATGTTTGAAAGTCATATGAAGCATTGATAGTCCAAAAGTACTTGTGCAAACTCAAACCCTAATTTTGGGTTATCAGTGCAAGATGAGATGTCTTGAGCTGACCAAACCCTAATCCAGTCTTGAGTCAAAGAGATCTTGTGAGAAAAGTTTTGATAAATGAGAGGGAAAATTTTGGGGTACAACACTCACCTTCGTCTTCGGCTTGGTAGATCGATTTTTCTAAGTCATAATTGGCACTAGCCGAATTATTATCGTCGGGATACATAGTGGATGTGGATCTGCAATTTTTTGTGTGGGTGTGTGTAAGAACATATAGTTATTTTGAAAGTAATAAAGTAAAAGAAAGACATAGAGCTTAAAATTTGAGTGCAAATGTCCAATGTTTTATTGAATGAAAAAATGCGAATGAAATGACAATCCTAACAAATGGACTGTTATGCCCTGGGTAAGGCACAAGGCTTAAAGTTATTGTTTTAAGAATTACATAGCCAAAAGCAAAAAGAAACAAAAAATAGCATTTACTCCTGACTAAAGGAGATCGGTATAACGTCTTTAGTCTTCCAGTTCCTGAGCCTGTTGCCGGTGGTGGGAAAAATCCAGTTGTTTAAGTCGTAGTTACTATTATCATCTTCTACCGCATTGACTCCATTGTTACTGACGCAAAATGGTGGTCTTCCATCACGAGCATGACGAACTGCCCTTTGAGCCTCTGCAGTAAAACCCAAACCAAATTTATCATATTTGTACGGAATGTCAAGAAGCTGATCCCAAGTAGTACAACCCACATTCTTCTACCACAACTCTTGCATCCTTTAGAGAAGTCATCCTGGGTGGAACCTTGGTAACCTTATGTGATACGGTGGGAAAGAACTGACTTTTTTTTGGAATGCTGGTTTGCGTTTTGCGTTTGTTTTTTTGCAAAATGTCGCGGTAAGCAAGAGTCGCCACCGACTTTTATTTTATCCAACAAGGAAAGGAAAAAAGCACAGAAAAATTCCTTTTCGAGATATTTCTCGGGTTCGGGGGGTAGATTATAGAAAGGGAAGGTGTTAGCACCCATTCTATCCATGGTTATCCACGGGCTCTTAGGTACTTTCTCATATTGTTTTTAAAATATTTCTTTCATTGTGCTTTGTGCTTGTGGGTTTGAAAAAAAGTTTTTGTTTTGAAACTTCGATTTAATTCTTGCTTCTGCCCTCAAGAGCGTAATGAAGTGTTTTGAAAACTTTGTTCGAAAAGTGTAAGTGTGAAGAGTTTTTGTTTTTAAAAGAGCAAGTATATAAGAACCATCTACCTACTCGAACAAGGAATCGTTCTATGCTATCTTCCTTTAGACAATGCTATCCCACTATTAATGAGTAGGTAGCATCGTCGTTGGAGTTTGAGGGTCAATTTGAATTAGGGACTTACGGTCACTAAAGCAATGTTAGGACGCCTTAGCGGTAACCCTAATGTCTTAGATCATTTGTTTTGAGGCAACAACATCCGAGGAAACTGTTTCGAGGAAACTATGATCTTTGGACAAGAGGGCGACCTCTAAAGTGACTTATACTCAATGACCGCGTACGAAGGCAACCAAGTGGGGTGTACCCTAAGAGTGCGCATGTGCGAGTGTGTCATTTTCAGTTATTTTTATCTTTGTACATGTTAATGATTATCTAAGTTGATTTTAGGTTTAAACATTCAATCTTGTCATGCATCCCTATTATCAAACATCTAACAGTTTATAATTTGTGGAAAATAAATTGCGGAATTTAAATTATAAGGCGTCGGGTATTTACATCGCCAAAGACAAACCCTTTAAAAATAAATAAAGCGATAAGAAATAAATAAAGGTCCTATTAACTATTATAAACCGGAGGCAAGTACAATATTGAATAAAAGATCGCGTGCAGAAAATTAAATCGAGTGCGAGTTCTAGGGTTTTGACCCTTGGTTAAAGAAAAAGTTTTTTTTTGTTTTTGAATTAAGAAAGAAATTAATCTAAGTTAATTATTAAATTAATGAATAAATTAATTAATAAATATTTTTGTTTTTTTTGATATTTTAAGAAAGAAAAATAAAATTGATCAATGTTAATAAAGACCTAATTATGTCTAAGTTAATTTTAATTATTTATAAAAAACATATTAAAGTTAATTCTAATTAAGGACCTAAATTAATTAATTAATATTTGTTAATAAAAAATAAAATATTGAAATTTAATTTAATAAAGAAAATATTTTTGGTTTTAATTTTATTAAAGGAAAAAATTGATTGGTTAGAAAATAATGAAAATAATTAAATTAAATAAAACAAGAATAAAATAAAATATAGAGAAGAGAGGGTTTGGGCCTGTTTTGGGGGTTTGATCAGCAATTTTGTGGCCCAAACGAGCTGGCCCTGTATTGACTTTCTGGATTCCCTATGCGCATGTTGACTGGACTCCATGGTGGACTCTCATCCTGGATAACCAGATCTGGCCTTTGGGCCATCTGGCGCTTTGATTTGTGAAGCCATATGGTAAGAGCAAGCATTGATTTGTACCTGATTACCTTAAGAAAAAATATAACAAAGCATATGGGGGACCTGGGATTCGAACCCAGGTCCTGTGGATGTTGCCAGCGCTGATTTGCCACTAGGCCAATGTGTTCTATTTGTTAATATATTAAACAAGTAAAATAATAAGAGAAAACGTGTTAATGTGCCAGAAATAAAAAAAAGTGCGCGAAAATTTGAAAGGACCATTCAAAGGGGGACACGTTGTCGTCCCTGTCCTCAGGCCTGTAAAGAAATTACCTGCGGATTTGAATCCGCAGCTAAATGCCTAGGTCGTTCCCAAAATTCATCTCAGGTCATATAAACTCCTCCCAAGACCATGGTTGCGTTCGCCTTTCCCTTCCGGTCATGTCCATGGCCATTACTGGGGCTAATTTTACCTGTAATGAAAAACCTTAATCCAAGAGGAAAAACCCTAGCAATGGCGTTTTGCACCACAGAGCAAATAAACGAAATCAAATAATATGGAAAGCTTGGAAATTATCTGGTGGTTACAAATATACCATTGATTTCTTATAATGATGCATGGATTTTGAAATACGAAATCAAATTCAGAGGGGGACTGTGTGACACTTACAGTGCGTTTGAGAGTGTATGGAGGCTTGCTAGGGATTGGTTCTGACTCAGTGAACCTCCAGCAATCGATTGGTATTGAGTTTTGCTTCTGAAAACGCCTCAAAGTATGATTTTGGTTTCACACTTTTTACCCCTTTTTTCAAGTTTTGTTTCGTTGGTTCTTGCAGCCTCTAGCCTTGTTTTCGTGCCCTCTAGCCTCCTTATGTATGATAGAATGCATTAGGTTAACAATTGTGCTTTAAATCTTTCCACATCAATGCCATGAGATTTGATTTGATTCACCATTACTAAACATTCCAAAATTGTCAAAACTCAATCTTTTTGCACATGGAATGCTTGATACGAGTTTGATACCCTTGATGATGATGATTCAATCCTGAAATAGCCAAAAAGAGATCAAGTAATCAATATTTGGATTTTATTTGATTTAATTTGATTTAAAATGAAATAATTCAATACAAAATCAAATAAAATAATAAAATTGATAAATGGACACAAGGCTGAAGCTAGGACACGTGTGCAATGTGGCAAGTTCAAATCAAGTGGAAAAGAATGGGCCCATTTGACAAAATCTGAAGTTTTGGGGATAGTTGTCTTTTGGCAATTTTGCAAAATGCCCAACTTCAACAATGCATAACTTCTACAATTTTGAACTTTTGGAAGTGTTCTTGGACTTTTTAGGAAGCTTGAGATATCCTCTAACCAAACCTTTTTGTCTCATCTCATTTTGATATTCCATGATCAAGTTATAAGCTTTGGCAAAAAAGGTGTTTTTGTTGACTTTCAAAAATGACCTATAATGTCCGAATTTATAACTTCTTGTTAGTGCATTTTCTGATCTTGGGGTATGAATATGGATTGTAGGAAATTGCATCCTCTTAAAAATGATCTTTGGATGTGTCATTTCTCATAAAGTATGAGAAAGTTATGCTTGTCAAAGTTTAGTTGACTTTTCCTGCAAAACCCTAATTTAGCAACTTTTGAATCTTGATGAATTTTGAGCAATCCTTGATGAATCATGATCAACCCTTGATCAAATGATGAAATGTCCTTCAAAATGAGAATTTTGACAAAAAATCTTGAATTTTGACATTTTGTAGGTCACAGTTGACTTTTTCCCTAACATAGTCGATTTTTGGACCCTTTGAGCAATTGACTGACCAAACTTCCTCTGCAAGGCTTGAAATTTGACATGGATGACCTTGAGAACATATTAGGACATTGGGGAGAACTTTAGGTCATTTGGACTCAAGGATCTTGATGCAACACAAAACCCTAATTTGGGGTTGACTGCTTTAGGAGATAGCTTGACTGTTCAACTCTTGAGCAATCTTGAGCCACTTGGAGATTTTCCTTGAAATGTTTTGAGAAACATGAGAGGGCAAATTTTGGGGTACAACAGCTGCCCATGTTCAATCTTCTTAAACCTGAGGATGTAGATTGGCTTTCGTTCCTTTCGTGATCCGAAGGTGGAAGAGGATTGAACACTAGAGTGCCCAGAAATTTGCACTCGCATGAAGTGGTATCAGCCTTGTGATGTCAGGAATGGGCTTACAGATGACATTTGGGGGTTGCTGGTGGGAGGATGGGCTTACAGATTCCATATGCAGGAGTGTCGATTGCATAAGAGATTCCTTAGCGAGAACTTGCACACCTGTTGTTGTAGAAGATTCCGCTGGGGATGTCTAACTTTTATTGATATTTGGGAACTGTCTGGTCTTCAACATAGTATATTGTTGAGATTATAGAACTCGTCCACACTATGACGGAGGAAAACATCAAGATCTAGGAACTGACTAGTATTCAACGTGGTATACCGTTGAGGTTATAGAACTCGTCCATACTTTGACGTAGGGAAACATCTTTATCATGATCTAGGAACTGTCTGGTCTTCAACGTAGTATACCATTGAGATTGTAGAACTCGTCCACACTTTAACGGAGGAAGACATCAAGATCTAGGAACTGACTAGTATTCAACATAGTATACCGTTGAAATTATAGCACTCGTCCACACTTTGACGTAGGGAAACATCTTCATCAAGATCTAGGAACTGTCTGGTCTTCAACGTAGTATACCGTTGAGATTTTAGAACTCGCCCACACTTTGACGGAGGAAAACATTAAGATCTAGGAACTGTCTGGTCTTCAATGTAGTATACCGTTGAGATTGTAGAACTCGTCCACACTTTGACGGAGGAAAACATCAAGATCTAGGAACTGACTAGTATTCAACGTAGTATACCGTTGAGATTATAGCAGTCGTCCATACTTTGACGTAGGAAAACATCTTCATCAAGATCTAGGAACTGTCTGGTCTTCAACGTAGTATACCGTTGAGATTATAGAACTCGTCCACACTTTGACAGATGAAGACATCAAGATCTAGGAACTGACTAGTATTCAACGTAGTATACCGTTGAGATTATAGCACTCATCCACACTTTGACGTAGGGAAACATCTTCATCAAGATCTAGGAACTGTCTGGTCTTCAACGTAGTATACCGTTGAGATTGTAGAACTCGTCCACACTTTGACGGAGGAAAACATCAAGATCTAGGAACTGACTAGTATTCAACGTAGTATACCGTTGAGATTATAACACTCGTCCACACTATGACGTAGGGAAATTGTCGAGATTGAGAACCTTATCTGAAATTCAACCGAGGATAATTCAATTGAGATTTAAGAACCGGTCAGGTCTTCGACGTAGCTGAGAACTTTAACTGCATCTTTCCTGAAAGGTAAAGGTCAGTCGTATGCAATGCATGATATATATCAAGCAATGACGTTCTCAAAATAAATTAGATTGTGTTGTATGATGTATATATGCATGTATCATGATGTATGGAAATGTAGTGTTTTAGCTGGGGAAAATAAATTCCGGATAGCTGTTGGAGAATAGATTTGGATTCTTCGTTTCCGCTGGGGATGGTGAACGAAGATGATTGTGAGAATAAACCTGCAGGAAAAAATGACTCCTAGGGGAATAAACTGATGAGAAGATTGCTCTGTGGGGAAGAGATGCTCTACTGAGGATTCCACTGATAAATTCCACTGGGATGAATTACCATTGCTGGTGATATTGAATCTTGTTGGGGATTAAATTCCTGTTTGCGAAAGGAAATAACTTCGCTGGGGATGATCTTTCAGTTGCGGCTTCACTGGGGATAACCTGTTAGACTCTAGTGGGGATAATCCTTTGAGCTTTGCTGGGGACAATCTTCCTTTGAACTCGGATGGGGATATTTATCTTTATACTCCGCCGGGGACGGACTTCCAGAGTCTACTGGGGATGATTCTTCAACTCCACTGGGGAAGCTTTTTCAGACTACGTTGGGAAAATTTTGACTCCACCGGGGATATCTTGTATTCTGCCGGGGAATATTCTTATACTCCGTTGGGGAATATTAAGACTATTGGAGATATTAAGCCTTTTCAGTATGATGGTGAATGAACTCTGCCTGGGGGAGAATATTACCGATTTATTCACAGTTGCGAGTCTCAGCTGGGGAGAGCTATCATTACTGTCTTACTCTGCGGGGAGTGAAAGTATCTTAGCCATATCCTTCAGCTGAACCTACCTTGTACCCGGTGGACAGAGCAACTGTACAGCTTGGACAATTCTCATTTGCCCTTGTTTCTGATATTACCAGTAATTGTCTTTTGTTTCGTATGCAAATATTTATGAGCAACAGTTAATCTCAAGTGCATATATCAAAAATGAACATTGCACGTTCTTTGCAAAACAAAACATATAAAGGAAAAATAGCTTGAAATTTCTTTGAAAATGAATTATATTGATTTTGAAGTTTGGCCTGTAAAATAGGCGTTTTTGTATAAGAGGCTGACGTCCTAGTAGGAGAACGCCGCCGAACAAATATAGTTTATACAATTTGTGAAAACAAAACAAAACAGCTATGTGAATAATCCCATTGGGTTCCATCTCTGCTATTGCCTTTATGTCCTCGAGCATCTCATCACTTTGCTACTTGATTGAAGGTAGGTCATATTGATCAGTGTCGTCCGAGCTTGATAGTTGGTACCGAAGTCTGGATGCAAAGTGATCCAATGAGACATAATGTTACGCTTTAATCCCTAATTTTTTCCTGGACCGCCCTTTCGGGTTTTCAGTCCACCGGGATACCCCTTTTTTCCCAAGCCGCCTTTTCAGGTTTTCGACTTGCCGGGTGTACAATATTTTTTTTATTTTCATTCCTTATTTTTGCCCGAACCCTTTTGGTTCGCCGGGAAGCCCTTATTTTTGCATAGGCCAGTCAACCTAGCGGGTCTTTGATCATGCGTATTATCTTTTCACTATGTCTGCATTAACGGGGTGAGGAAGGTCGTCACCATCTACAGGGGTTAAAATCAAAGCTCCTCTTGAGAAAATGTTCTTAACCACAAATGGCCCTTCGTAAGTAGGGGTCCATTTTCCCCTGGGATCACCTTGAGGTAAGATAATGCGCTTGATAACCAGGTCCCCAACTTGATACTCTTGTTGTCTAACTTTCTTATTAAATGCTTTGATCATCCGCTTTTGGTACGTCTGACCATGACAAATAGCAGTAAGTCTCTTTTTGTCGATTAGGTTCAGCTGATCAAGTCGGGTCTGAATCCAGTCATCCTCGCTCAAACCTGCATACTTCATGATCCGAAGAGAGGGTATCTGAACTTCAATCGGCAAGACTGTCTCCATACCATATACCAAGGAATAGGGGGTTTCCCCTGTTGACATCCGCACTGAGGTACGATACCCATGAAGAGAAAACGGTAACATCTCGTGCCAGTCTTTGTATGTCACTGTCATCTTCTACACGATCTTCTTAATGTTCTTATTAGCCGCTTCAACAGCCCCATTCATCTTCAGCCGGTAGGGAGAAGAGTTATGATGCTGTATCTTGAACTGCTTGCAGAGCTCAGTGATCATCTTGTTGTTGAGATTGGTACCATTGTCTGTAATGATCCTCTCTGGTACACCGTATCGACAAATCAGATTATGCCGAATAAACCGTGCCACTACATTCTTGGTTACAGTAGAAAAGGAAGCTGCTTCAACCCACTTCGTAAAGTAATCAATTGCTACCAGGATGAAACAATACCCGTTGGATGTTGTAGGTCTGATCTCGCCGATCATATCAATGCCCCACATTGCGAAAGGCCAAGGTGCCGTCAAGACGTTCAGAGGAACTGGAGGTATGTGAACCTTATCAGCATAGACCTGTCACTTTTGACATGTTCGAGAATGTTGATAACAATTGGCTTCTATTGTGGACTAATAATATCCTTACCGAATGATTTTCTTTGCCATGGTATGCCCACTGGAATGGGTCCCGAAAGTACCTTCATGTAAATCTGCCATGATTCTGTCTTCCTCGTTCTTATCCACACATCGCAGTAAGGTTGAATCATGGTTACGCTTGTAAAGAATACCATTGCTGATGAAGAACTTCGCCACGAACCTCCTCAGAAATTTCTTGTCATTAACAGATGCACCTTCGGGGTACTCCTGAGCTTCAAGATACCTCTTCACCTCATGAAACCAGGGTTTATCTGCTACGTCTTCAGTCTCAATATCACAGCAATGTGCAGGTTCATCCAATCTTTCAATGATAATCCGGGGAGCTTCATTGTCCCAGTTAACTTTGAACATAGAAGACATCATAGCCAGCGCGTCCGCTAACTTATTCTCCTCTCTCGGGAAATGTTCAAAGATTATCTCCTCAAAGTGCGGAAGCAACGTCAACACATACTCCTTGTAAGGAATAAGATTTGGGTGTTTCGTATCCCACTCGCCTTTGATCTGACTGATCACGATAGCGGAATCTCCGAAGACACTTAGAAACTTAATCCTTAGGTCAATTGCTGCTCGAAGACCCATGATGCATGCTTTATACTCCGCCATATTGTTGGTGCAGTTGAAACATAGTCGGGCGGTGAACGGAGTATGAGATCCTTTAGGAGATATGATCACGGCGCCAATGCCATTACCCAAAGCGTTCGAAGCTCCATCAAAGTACATAGACCATCAAGATACTTCCTCAGGTCCTTCATCCGGTCCAAGTTCTTCACAGTCGGTTACTATCATGATTTTCTCGTCTGGAAATTCAAAGTTCATAGACTGGTAATCATCCACTTCCTGATGTGCCAAGTGATCTGCCAACACACTTCCCTTAATTGCCTTTTGAGTTGTGTATTGGATGCCATACTCAGTCAATATCATCTTCCATCTCGCTATTCTTCCGGATAAGGCAGGCTTCTCGAAGATATACTTGATTGGATCGATCTTTGATATCAATAGAGTAGTGTGAGTCAACATATACTGTCTCAGTCGGCGATCAGCCCATGCCAAAGCGTAACAAGTTTTCTCAAGCAACGAGTATCGGGTCTCGCAGTCGGTAAACTTTTTGCTAAGGTAATAAATAACATGCTCTTTTCGTCCAGACTCGTCATGCTGCCCCAGCACACACCCCATTGAGTTGTCGAGCACTGTCAAGTATAAGATCAAAGGTCTCCTTTCAACTGGTGGTATCAGAATAGGTGGCTCTTGGAGATACTCTTTGATTCTTTTGAAAGCGGCCTGACATTCATCGTTCTAACGTACTACTTGATCTTTCTTCAGTAGCTTGAAGATTGGCTCACAAGTAGCAGTCAGGTGTGAGATGAATCGGGCAATATAGTTCAAACGTCCCAGAAAGCCTCTGACTTCTTTCTCTGTTCGAGGAGCTGGAGTTTCTTGTATAGCCTTCACCTTTGCAGGGTCCACTTGAATACCTTCATCACTTACGATGAAACCCAGCAGCTTACCAGATCTCACCCCGAAGGTGCACTTGTTCGGGTTTAACCTCAGCTTGTACAATTTCAACCTGTCAAATAACTTTTGAAGGTGGTCCAGATGTTCTTCTTCAGTCTGATATCTTGCAATCGTATCGTCGACGTATACCTCAATCTCATGATGGATCATGTCATGGAACAAAGCGACCATGGCACGCTGATACGTTGCCCCAACATTTTTCAATCCAAAAGGCATGACTTTGTAGCAAAAGGTACCCCACTGAGTAACAAAAACTGTCTTCTCCATGTCTTTGGGAGCCATTTTAATCTAATTATAACCGGAGAAACCATCCATAAAGGAGAAGACCTTATGTTGAGCGGTGTTGTCAACCAGAACGTCGATATGAGGCAGAGGGAAATCATCTTTGGGACTTGCCCTGTTCAGATCCCTATAGTCGACACACATTCGAACCTTACCATCCTTTTTCGGCACAGGAACCACGTTGGCCACCCACTGAGGGTAAGAAGTAACTACTAGAAAATTAGCGTCAAACTGTTTCATAACTTCAGCCTTGATTTTCTCAGACATATCCGGGCGCATTCGGCGAACTTTCTGTTTCACGGGAGGACAGTCTTCCTTGGTAGGAAGGCGGTGAACCATAATATCGGTATCTAACCCAGGAATATTGTGATCGGTGGAAATAGAACTGACTGTTTGTAGCTGGTTCGCGAAATGTCGCGGAAGCAAGAGTCACCATCGTCTTTTATTTTCTCCAACATGGACAGGACAAAAGCACAGCAAAATTCCTTATAAGAATATTTCTCGGTTCGGGAGGTAGATTTATAGAAAGGGAAGGTGTTAGCACCCTTTCTATCCGTGGTTATCCACGGGCTCTTAGATACTTGCTCTTTATGTTTTCAAAATGTTTGCTTTTCAAGATGTGAGTGGGTTTGAAAAAGTTTCATTGAAAGATTTCTGAATGACTCTTGTATCTGTCCTCAAGAGTGTTTGAAAAATTTGTTTTTAAAGTCTTTTGAAAGTGTCAGTGTGAAAAGATTTTTGTTTGTTTTTGAAAAGAGCAAGTATCTATGAGTCATCTACCTACCCTAAGGAATTAGGCTGTGTAAATGTCCTTAAGGTAGTGCCATCCCACCATTGAGAGGTAGGTAGCACCACCGTTGGAGGTGTTCGGGTCAATTCGATTGTAGGGACAGTGTGGTCACCGAAGCAACAGTAGGACACCTTAGAAGCTACCCTTATGTCTTGATCCTATTTTAATCCGAGGCAACCGTTTCGAGGCAACTGTTTCGAGGTAACTGTTTCGAGGCAACTGGATCATTGACATAAGGACCGCTAAAACGTCCTATACTTGACGACCACGTTTCGAAGGCAACGAGTGAGGCGTACCCTAGAAGTGGTGTGTGTATTTGTATGTTGTTTTCATGTATTGTTTATCTTTGATCATGACATTGTGAGCTACGCTTTTTTTTAATTAGCATACATTCTTTCATGCAAGTTTAGCAGTTAGGAGTGCGGAAAATTAAAAGACGGGAATATAAAAGCTACGCTATTACAAGGCGCGGGTCTATACATCGCCAAAATACAAAGACCCGTTTTTGATAAAAGATGTGGAAAGTAAATAAATGCGGTAAACCTAATTACTATTACATCCGGAGAGCAGTTACATAATGATCAATAAGAAAAAAGAATAACGCGCGAAAAGAATTAAAAACAAGACGTCCGAGGGTTTTGACCCTTTGCTTGAAATTAAATGAAATTAGGACTTAATTATTATTTAATTAAAGAAAAGAAAAATGTTTTCTATGTTTTTTTTGGTCTTTTATATGGAAATAAAGAAAAGAATTTAAAAGGAAACCCTAATTCTAGATTATTTTTAGTTATTAAAGAAAATATTAAAGTTAACCTAATTTACGCTAATTAATTAATTAACATGTTTATTTACAAAAATAATGGTTAATAAATAGTAATAATGAATAATGATGCAAATAATTAATTAAGAAAAAGATGAAAATGTCAAAAAAACCTAATTCTATATATTTTATTTATTAAGAAAAAAAAGATTAAAATATAAACCTAAATTAAACTAAAGTTAATTGTTAGTTATTTATTTACAAAAAAATAGGTTAGTGGTGAAATTAATAATAATTAAATATAAAACATTTTTTTGGTTTCTGATTTTTTATTATGAAAATTAATTAATGGTGAATTAATAAAAACAATTAAAAACAATTGAAAAGAATTATAATTAGAAAAGAAAAGAAAACAAATATGCAAACCAAGGGGGGGTATCAGGCCCAAATGGAGGTTTTTTTGGAGTATTCTGGCCCATTAGACAAAGGCCTTGTTTGACTTTCCAGATTGAGTGCACGTTGGTTGACTAGAGTACACCGTGGATTCCATCTTCTGGCCATTGGATTGGGCATCATGACCATCTGGCAAGCTATGCGTGAGGCTCATGGTAGGGATATTGAATGAGTGCTGCATATGAATACGTTAGGATAAAAATCAAGAATTATATGGGGGGACCTAGGAATCGAACCCAGGTCCCAGTGGTTGCAAGGTACGTCCTCCACCAACTGAGCTGTGAAACGCGTTTGTTAACATAATAATAAAGAAACATAATATATGTAACGTGCCAAATATGCTGGGATTATGAAAAAGCACGCTAAAGTTTGAATGTCCCAGTCATGTAATGCCACGCATGCTTCTTCTTCGTTTTTCCTGCAGAATATAAAACAAGTAACGGGGGTTTTAAACCCCCACAAAGCAAAAGTCCAGAAAATAGCGAATAACCCTGTGGATCACATAAATTGAGCGCGAGGGTATCATTTGATTCGTCTTGTTGCAACGAATTTGTCTATACTGGTTTGGAGGTCTAATTTTACAATATATGGAAACCCCCAATATTGAAGCTCTGAAACCCTAATATCCTTCAATGGTGGATTTTGATACAAGCAGTTTTAGAACAATTAAATGTTACCAAAAGCTTCATGGAGATGTTAGTAGCATAAATCAATAATCAAAACACATGAATGATGCATAGAAATCAGAATTCGATTATGGAAATATTTGTGAAAAACGTGATTCTGTTCTACCGTTTCTTTGAGTATGAGAGCCTGTTCTTGGTTGCAATAGCTTCCTGGTAACTCAGGCAAGATGATGGAATTCTTTTTAGGCGTGGAAAGGCACTGCAAGTATGGTTTCAGTTTCACAACTTTCTTGATTTTTTTGCAAATTGGTTATGGCCTCTGAGCAGTTTTCACGTGTGTTCTGCACTAGGGTTCACTTGTGCCTTTGTATGTGAATGATTCTAGGTCAAAAATAAGCCCACAAGTCCATGGATTAATGACTTGAATATTTGATTTCCAATTATGTATTTTTCAATCATTTTCTCATGAAAACTTTGCCAATTATGGAAGATCTTGTCCCCTTGGATGATGCACGAAATCTTTAGCATATTTGGAGTATATTTGCTGCACAAAAAGATTTGAAAAAGCATATCTTTGAATTCTCCCATAATTAAATCTAATTAAATGAATTAATATAAATATAAATTCAATTAATTAATCAAAAATAAGAAAATAAATTATTTTGAGCTCAATGGGTCGTGCATAGGCTTTGGGTAATGATTCAAGGAAGAATTTGAGGCCCATTAGCAATTTTGAAGTGTTTTAGGCAAAGTTGACTTTTGAAAGTTCCCAAAAATTTCCCAACTTATCATTTTGATTTACAAATCTCAAGTTATGGTCTTTGACTTAAAGTGCCTTTTTGTTGACTTTTGAAAATGACCTATAATGTTGAAATTGATAACTTTTTGTGAGAGCATTTCTTGGACTTGGAGTGTGAAGATGAGTTGTAGGAAATGTCATCCCCTTCAAAATTAGCATTGGATGGGATTTTTCTGATGAACCATGAAGAAGTTATGCCTTGGTCAATTTGCAGTTGACTTTTCAACTGTCCAAAAATAGAAACTTTTGCATCTTGAGACTTTTTGATCCATGTTTGTGGAATCATGATCAAGAATTGATCAAATGATGATTGTGGCTTCAAAATAAGATGTTGACCAAAATTTTTGACTTTTGACTGTCAAATGACCATTTTGCCCCTGCAGTTGACTGTGAAGCATTTAGGGTTTTTGACTATCCAATTTGATGTTGTGAGTCTTGAAACTTGACATATGGATGCTTGACAATGTATATAGGCATGTGGGACTTGTTTGGACCCTTGGAAACCTCAATTTCCTTGCCAGAACCAAAACCCTAATTTTGACTGTGTCAGGAGGCAATTGGACTGTGCAACCCTTGAGGGATTTTGAATCATCTGGAGATTGATCTTGCCAAATCTTGAAGAATATGGGAGGGCAAATTTTGGGGTACAACAGTTTCCCCTATTCAATCTTCTTAGACCTGAGGATGTAGATTGGCTGGCGTGCCTTTCGTAATCCAAAGGTAGAAGATGATTGAACACTAGAGTGCCCAGAAATTTGCACTCACATGGTAGAGTGTTAGCAGTGTGATGTAGGGAATGGGCTTGCAGATGCCATTTGGAGGAATGATGGATAGGGGGATGGGCTTATAGATTCCATTTGGTGTTGTGACAAAGTCTTGTCGGGAATGGGCTTATGGATGCCATTTGGAGACTGTCGGTATGTGGATGGGCTTATAGATGCCATCTAGGTGTCAATCGCGTAAGAGATTCCTTAGCGAGAATCCGGAAAAATAGTCGTCAACAGATACACCCTGGCAAGATACAAGAATCGAATCTTCAAACTCTTCAGACGTGCCCTGGCCGGATACAGGAATCAAGTCTGGAATTAGTCGTCAACAGATACACCCTGGCAAGATACAGGAATCAGATCTTCGAACTCTTCAGACGTGCCCTGGCAGGATACAGGAATCGAGTATGGAAATAGTCGTCAACAGATACACCCTGGCAAGATATAGGAATCGGATCTTCGAACTCTTCTGACGTAACCTGGAAAGATACAGGAATCGAGTCCGGAAAATAGTTGTCAACAGATACACCCTGGCAAGATACAGGAATCGGATCTTCAAACTCTTCAGACGTGCCCTGGCAGGATACAGGAATCGAGTCTGGAATTAGTCGTCAACAGATACACCCTGGAAAGACACAGGAATCGGATCTTCAAACTCTTCAGACGTGCCCTAGCAGGATACAGGAATCGAGTCTGGAATTAGTCGTCAACAGATACACCCTGGCAAGATACAGGAATCGGATCTTCAAACTCTTCAGACGTGCCCTGGCAGGATACAGGAATCGAGTCTGAAATTAGTCATCAACAGATACACCCTGGCAAGATACAAGAATCGGATCTTCAAACTCTTCAGACATGCCCTGGCAGGATATAGGAATCGAGTCTGGAATTAGTCGTCAACAGATACACCCTGGCAGGATACAGGAATCGGATCTGGAATTGCGACAGTTGATAGTAATTATCTTTGTATTAACCTTTGTCCTGAAAAGACAAAACGTTAGTTGTATGCGATGGCATAATGTATGAGATGCGTGATGTTCTCAAAATAAATGAGATTGTATGTTTATGATGCGTATAATGTATGAAGATGTGATGTTTATGACTGTATTTTTGTATAGGAAAGTAAATCCTTGACGGGTGCCGGGAAGTTAACTCCTGGGCTGATGTTGAAGAGTAGAGTTTTTTTTTGTTTCCGCTGGGGATGATAGTTGCAAGAATACCCTGTAGGAGAAGATGGCTCCGTTTGGGGAATAAACCTGGCGACGAGATTACTCTGCGGGGAATTACTCTGTGGGAGGAGAAGTACTTTGCTGAGATGTTGATGATAACTCCGCTGGGGATACCATTGATATGCTCTGTTGGAAGGTTTGATGAACTTCGCTGGGGATAGGAAGATTTCGCTGGGGACTATCTTTCCGTGGAAATTGGCTGAGGATAACCCAGTTATATCCTGGTGGGGAAATAACCTTTGAATAAAGCCGGGGGAGCGTTCGTACTCTGTAGGTGATAAGCTTCCAGAATCTACGGGGAATAAACTTCCCGAGTCTACTGGGGAGATTGATTGAACTTTCCTGGGGAAACTTTTCAGGTTGGACGGGGGAATGGCTCCACTGGTTGTCCGGTATTCCGCCGGGGAACAATCTTATATTAAGACTGCCGGGGATGCTTGTAGAGGAATATCTGTATACTCTGCTGGAGAATATTGATATCTTTTGGGGATACCCGACTTCCTTAAGGCTGACTGTAGACTAACTCTGCTTGGGGGAGAGCGTTGCTGATTTGCTTGGGATACTGTGCCTTGTTAGGGTTGATGGGAGACCAACTGCTTGGGGAGAATTTTTGATTCTTGTCTTACTCGGCGGGTAGTGAAGGTATCCTGGTTACATTCTTCAGCTGAACATACCTTGGCCCCTCGGTGGATAAAGCAACCAGATCGCTTAGACAATTTGTATTGCCCCAGTTTCTGCGAGAGAAGGTACCTGTGGAGGTGCTTGACAACTACCGATTGACAAATCTTCTTCTGGTAGGCGAGTGACGAGATGACGGGACATAGTCGTATGCTTTGATCCCTAACTTTTTCCTGGACCGCCCTTTCGGGTTTTCAGTCCATCGGGATACCCTTTTTTGCCCAAGCCGCCTTTTCAGGTTTTCGACTTGCCGGGTGTACAGATTTTTTTTTATTTCATCCCTTATTTTTGCCCGAACCCTTTTGGTTCGCCGGGAAGCCCTTATTTTTGCCTAGGTGTGTCAACCTAGCGGGTCTTTGATTATGTGCAGTATTTTTTCGACTATGTCCGTGCTCTCAGGATGTAGGGAGGTGCCCCTATCAGTAGTGTTATGTTGCCATTCTACCAGAAGATCTTCGTTTGATCGTCCAATGCCCCAAGTGATCCAGATTGGAGATTTGCCCCAAGCTGGTTGGCCCTTTGAGAGATTCTCCGAATCTTGACTGGACTACCCCAGATGACGGACAATGATCATGCCATGCCCCTTGATTGGGAATGCTTTTGTTCATTAGACATTCATCGTGCGAACTTCTATGCTGTTCAAACAAATAGTCATAAGCAAGCAATGTTATATTAAAAATGCAAAGCTTATGTCTGTCCTGAATTTTTTTGAAAATGCATTTTTCATAAAAACAAGTGAATTTTTTTTTTGAAACTGTGATGCCAACTCGTTATTTTACCGCAAGCCTTAAGGAGTCAGGATACCTTTCGTAACAGTATGCTTTCGAACTAACCCATGCTTCAGCTAGGACTTTTGAGGGTTATAACGTGGCCTGGTTCACGGTTTAAGTAACAAAGGATAAAGGCTCAAATTTTATTTGTACCCACACGCTCTTCGTGATGTTCTTCAAACCTAAACTCAGCTGATCGTGCGTTAGACCTTGTTTGAGTCTTTGCTCTGATATTCTGGTGATGGTTCGGATATTGACAGTTTATTTTGAATAAGAAGCCATTTATTTTTTTGTTGAGGATTTGTAGGACCTCTTTTTTGATTTTGATATCCCTATTTTTTTCTTGAACTGTTTCTTTTGTGTTTACAGTCAGCGGGATGCCCCTGTTTTTGTAAGTCTCCTTCATAGGTTTTGACTTGTTGGGCTTTTATTTTGAGAGATCATGACTGCCTGTCCTTATGATTATTCGGAACCATCACTGTCTTTTTGTTTTGTAAGGACTTCTTTGGTGCCATTCGTCGTGCACTTGGATCAACTGAGAGAACTACCCTGCCCCAGGTTATGAATAAGGGTTTTTAATTATTGTGAAAAGAAAAACTCCTACTTCTTTGGCTCGAAGGGGTTGACGAGGGATTATCTTCCTTATAACTCCAGTGTTTAGGAATTGAAACAATGCCTGTACCTCATCAGCGGGGTCTGTTCAAAAGCATACTGTAGATTATGGTATCATTTTTGTCATCCTCCCTCAAGAGGCTTAGAATTATTAATTGAGAGTTGACATCAAAAAATGAAAGCAGTTTGAATATAGCGAATGCGAATATATTGATTCAAAACAGACATATGTGATGCATTGATGAAATAATAACGTTTGCCATGATAATTGCTTGAACAATCAAAAGAAAATTACCACTTGAAAATTCTAATGGACAAAAAGTCTTCTCATATCAGGACTTGTTACTTCAAATGGTGAATCCCGTAGGGATGGTAGAAGCATTCAGCCTGACCCACTTGAGTGAAATCCACTGCTCCTTCATTAATCAGGTCCTGGACCTTGTTCTTCAGAGCCCAGCAGTCGGCAGTGTCATGTCCAGGACTATCAGAGTGGTATGCACATCTTTTGTTGGGATGATAGTTAGGAGCAGAGATGTTGGGATTCCGGGGAGGAACTCTTAGTGTAATCAGATTCAACCTCAACAGGTGTTGTAAAGCTTGAAACAACGACATGTTGAGCTGGGTGAATTGCCTCCTGGACCTGCTTGGCTTACTCTGATCAACCTGTTGCTCTGGGCGGGGTTTTGGCTGGACCTGTGAAGTGGTAGCAATTTGAAGAGGTCTATTCTTCTCCATACCAGACTCTTGTCCTCTTGGAAGTTGATCAATGACCCGGTCCCTGACTTGGACTGGTTGCTTCATGTTGTACCTGTCCTGATGGAGTTGACTGATCATGGTCCTCAACTCTTCTTGCTCCCGAGCTAAGCCTTGGATGAGAGCTATCTGCCCCAGCATCTGGGTTCTCATTGTATCTACCTCAGCTTGCAAACGTTTCAGCCGTTCGTCCTTATCATCTTCGGGACTTCTGTTGGCCAAATTCCCCATGAGGAGTGTCCTTAACTCTTCTTGCCCCTTGGATAGGCTTAAGAAGATCTCCCTGAACTGAGTCTCTTGAGCATGAAGACCCTGGTTATCTTGTTGGGAAGCCATTGCTTAAATAAACAGCGACAAAGGTAAGTGACCTGTCAAAAAGAGTATCTGTAATGCAATGATATGTATGATATGCATGCAATGTTTTCAAGGATCTCGCGGGGTAAACAAGAAAATTGTTAGAGTTGGGATCCGGTAGCTTGATTGAAGGAACTTCATGTTGTTGAGAGTCCTTCTTCAAGGGTCAAGGGTCACCATATCAAGTGGGTCATAGCCCCTGACTCGGGTCATCAACCTGGCTAGAGGAAAATAAATCCCCTTTGCCCCTTGCTAGACATTCTGGTTCATCATGACCTGTATCACAAACCCTTAAGATCCTTGAAATGGGTTAGTCTTTATGCAGGATGCATGCAATGGTATGATGGCATGCTATGCATGGATTAATGTAGGTAAACCCTGTTATAAGTCCAGATTAAGGACTGTAAACAAAACCTGCAAGGAACTCGTGTTGTTAGATAACAAGTATGCAAGTAGTTCAAGTACGAAGGCGCACAAGTCACACAAAAGAGCCCTTAGAGTTTAGGCCACCATGAGGTCTAGGTATTACCCTCTTGAAGTTGGTGGGCTCAAAACCTGTCATATTAAAAGTAACCGGGTTCTAAGGATCTCAATATCATTGGATTGTTTTTTGTGTTCATCGTTTCGATTTAGCCACTGAACTGGCGATCGAAATATTCCAAGAAAACAACCCTCAACTGAGTGTAGTATCGAGTATCAACCAACTTCGGACTGCACCAAAGTCAGTTATCTCACTACCCTAAAGAGGCTAGGATGGTTCAATTAAGGTTCCTAAGATCAGTTGATGCTTCACGACACCACGCGGCGGCCCCGTACTCTCCTTGACTTGACTCAAGGGTTACCGGTACTCACCAAAGTGCCACATCAACGTAGCAGACTACTTCAACCGTGTCGGTATACCCCGCACAGTTCCCTCACAGTCTTGTTGCTACTTTCTAAGAAGGTATCCCCCAGATCCGGGTTAGGATCTATAGAACTCCCAAGACAGTGCCCACATTAATAAAGCAAACAAAACAAAGCAATTGAAAACACATGTATGAGCTAACCTAAGGTACACCTCACTTTAAAATATCCCCAGCAGAGTCGCCAGTTCTGTGATCGGTGGAAATAGAACTGACTGTTTGTAGCTGGTTCGCGAAATGTCGCGGAAGCAAGAGTCGCCACCGTCTTTTATTTTCTCCAACATGGACAGGACAAAAGCACAGCAAAATTCCTTATGAGAATGTTTCTCGGTTCAGGAGGTAGATTTATAGAAAGGGAAGGTGTTAGCACCCTTTCTATCTGTGGTTATCCACGGGCTCTTAGATACTTGCTCTTTATGTTTTCAAAATGTTTGCTTTTCAAGATGTGAGTGGGTTTGAAAAAGTTTCATTGAAAGATTTCTGAATGACTCTTGTATTATGTCCTCAAGAGTGTTTGAAAAATTTGTTTTGAAAGTGTCAGTGTGAAAAGATTTTTGTTTGTTTTTGAAAAGAGCAAGTATCTATGAGTCATCTACCTACCCTAAGGAATTAGGCTGTGTAAATGTCCTTAAGGTAGTGCCATCCCACCATTGAGAGGTAGGTAGCACCACCGTTGGAGGTGTTCGGGTCAATTCGATTGTAGGGACAATGTGGTCACCAAAGCAACAGTAGGACACCTTAGAAGCTACCCTTATGTCTTTGATCCTTTTTTAATCCGAGGCAACTGTTTCGAGGCAACTGTTTCGAGGCAACTGTTTCGAGGCAACTGGATCATGGACATAAGGACCGCTAAAACGTCCTATACTTGACGACCACGTTTCGAAGGCAACGAGTGAGGCGTACCCTAGAAGTGGTGTGTGTATTTGTGTGTTGTTTTCATGTATTGTTTATCTTTGATCATGGCATTGTGAGCTACGCTTGTTTTTTAATTAGCATACATTCTTTCATGCAAGTTTAGCAGTTAGGAGTGCGGAAAATTAAAAGACGGGAATATAAAAGCTACGCTATTACAAGGCGCGGGTCTATACATCGCCAAAATACAAAGACCCGTTTTTGATAAAAGATGCGGAAAGTAAATAAATGTGGTAAACCTAATTACTATTACATCCGGAGAGCAGTTACATAATGATCAATAAGAAAAAATAATAACGCGCGAAAACAATTAAAAACAGGACGTCCGAGGGTTTTGACCCTTTGCTTGAAATTAAATGAAATTAGGACTTAATTATTATTTAATTAAAGAAAAGAAAAATGTTTTCTATGTTTTTTTTGGTCTTTTATATGGAAATAAAGAAAAGAATTTAAAAGGAAACCATAATTCTAGATTATTTTTAGTTATTAAAGAAAATATTAAAGTTAACCTAATTTACGCTAATTAATTAATTAACATGTTTATTTACAAAAATAATGGTTAATAAATAGTAATAATGAATAATGATGCAAATAATTAATTAGGAAAAAGATGAAAATGTCAAAAAAACCTAATTCTATATATTTTATTTATTAAGAAAAAAAGATTAAAATATAAACCTAAATTAAACTAAAGTTAATTGTTAGTTATTTATTTACAAAAAAATAGGTTAGTGGTGAAATTAATAATAATTAAATATAAAACATTTTTTTGGTTTCTGATTTTTTATTATGAAAATTAATTAATGGTGAATTAATAAAAACAATTAAAAACAATTGAAAAGAATTATAATTAGAAAAGAAAAGAAAACAAATATGCAAACCAAGGGGGGGGGGGTATCAGGCCCAAATGGAGGTTTTTTTGGAGTATTCTGGCCCATTAGACAAAGGCCTTGTTTGACTTTCCAGATTGAGTGCACGTTGGTTAACTAGAGTACACTGTGGATTCCATCTTCTGGCCATTGGATTGGGCATCATGACCATCTGGCAAGCTATGCGTGAGGCTCATGGTAGGGATATTTAATGAGTGCTGCATATGAATACGTTAGGACAAAAATCAAGAATTATATGGGGGGACCTGGGAATCGAACCCAGGTCCCAGTGGTTGCAAGGTACGTCCTCCACCAACTGAGCTGTGAAACGCGTTTGTTAAAATAATAATAAAGAAACATAATACATGTAACGTTCCAAATATGCTGGGATAATGAAAAAGCGCGCTAAAGTTTGAATGTCCCAGTCATGTAATGCCACGCATGCTTCTTCTTCGTTCTTCCTGCAGAATATAAAACAAGTAGCAGGGGTTTTAAACCCCCACAAAGCAAAAGTCCAGAAAATAGCGAATAGCCCTGTGGATCACATAAATTGAGCGCGAGGGTATCATTTGATTTGTCTTGTTGCAACGAATTTGTCTATACTGGTTTGGAGGTCTAATTTTACAATATATGGAAACCCCCAATATTGAAGCTCTGAAACCCTAATATCCTTAAATGGTGGATTTTGATACAAGCAGTTTTAGAACAATTAAACGTTACCAAAAGCTTCAGGGAGATGTTAGTAGCATAAATCAATAATCAAAACACATGAATGATGCATAGAAATCAGAATTCGATTATGGAAATATTTGTGAAAAACGTGATTCTGTTCTACCGTTTCTTTGAGTATGAGAGCCTGTTCTTGGTTGCAATAGCTTCCTGGTAACTCAGGCAAGATGATGGAATTCTTTTTAGGCGTGGAAAGGCACTGCAAGTATGGTTTCAGTTTTACAACTTTCTTGATTTTTTTGCAAATTGGTTATGGCCTCTGAGCAGTTTTCACGTGTGTTCTGCACTAGGGTTCACTTGTGCCTTTGTATGTGAATGATTCTAGGTCAAAAATAAGCCCACAAGTCCATGGATTAATGACTTGAATATTTGATTTCCAATTATGTATTTTTCAATCTTTTTCTCATGAAAACTTTGCCAATTATGGAAGATCTTGTCCCCTTGGATGATGCACGAAATCTTTAGCATATTTGGAGTATATTTGCTGCACAAAAAGATTTGAAAAAGCATATCTTTGAATTCTCCCATAATTAAATCTAATTAAATGAATTAATATAAATATAAATTCAATTAATTAATCAAAAATAAGAAAATAAATTATTTTGAGCTCAATGGGTCGTGCATAGGCTTTGGGTAATGATTCAAGGAAGAATTTGAGGCCCATTAGCAATTTTGAAGTGTTTTAGGCAAAGTTGACTTTTGAAAGTTCCGAAAAATTTCCCAAATTCTCCAATGCATATCTTGCTCAATTTTGAAGCTATGAACATGTTCTTGGACATTTTGGAAAGGTCTTGAAGTCCTCTGACCGATGCCTTTGGTCCCATGTCATTTTGATTTACCAATCTCAAGTTATGGTCTTTGACTTAAAGTGCCTTTTTGTTGACTTTTGAAAATGACCTATAATGTTGAAATTGATAACTTTTTGTGAGAGCATTTCTTGGACTTGGAGTGTGAAGATGAGTTGTAGGAAATGTCATCCCCTTCAAAATGAGCATTGGATGGGATTTTTCTGATGAACCATGAATAAGTTATGCCTTGGTCAATTTGCAGTTGACTTTTCAACTGTCCAAAAATAGAAACTTTTGCATCTTGAGACTTTTTGAGCCATGTTTGTGGAATCATGATCAAGAATTGATCAAATGTTGATTGTGGCTTCAAAATAAGATGTTGACCAAATTTTTTGACTTTTGACTATCAAATGACCATTTTGCCCCTGCAGTTGACTGTGAAGCATTTAGGGTTTTTGACTATCCAATTTGATGCTGTGAGTCTTGAAACTTGACATATGGATGCTTGACAATGTATATAGGCATGTGGGACTTGTTTGGACCCTTGGAAACCTTAATTTCCTTGCCAGAACCAAAACCCTAATTTTGACTGTGTTAGGAGGCAATTGGACTGTGCAACCCTTGAGGGATTTTGAATCATCTGGAGATTGATCTTGCCAAATCTTGAAGAATATGGGAGGGAAAATTTTGGGGTACAACAGTTGCCCCTGTTCAATCTTCTTAGACCTGAGGATGTAGATTGGCTGGTTTGCCTTTCGTAATCCGAAGGTAGAAGATGATTGAACACTAGAGTGCCCAGAAATTTGCACTCACATGGTAGAGTGTTAGTAGTGTGATGTAGGGAATGGGCTTGCAGATGCCATTTGGAGGAATGATGGATAGGGGGATGGGCTTATAGATTCCATCTGGTGTTGTGACAAAGTCTTGTTGGGAATGGGCTTATGGATGCCATTTGGAGACTGTCGGTATGTGGATGGGCTTATAGATGCCATCTAGGTGTCGATCGCGTAAGAGATTCCTTAGCGAGAACTTGCGTACCTGAGAAAGAAAAATAATTACCTGGCCTGTTATAGGGGTTGATCTTCAAACTCTTTATATAGACGTGCCCTGGCTGGATATAGGTATCGAATCCGGAAAAATAGTCGTCAACAGATACACCCTGGCAAGATACAAGAATCGAATCTTCAAACTCTTCAGACGTGCCCTGGCCGGATACAAGAATCGAGTCTGGAATTAGTCGTCAATAGATACACCCTGGAAAGATACAGGAATCGGATCTTCGAACTCTTCAGACGTGCCCTGGCAGGATACAGGAATCGAGTATGGAAATAGTCGTCAACAGATACACCCTGGAAAGATACAGGAATCGGATCTTCGAACTCTTCAGATGTAACCTGGCAAGATACAGGAATCGAGTCCGGAAAATAGTCGTCAACAGATACACCCTGGCAAGATACAGGAATCGGATCTTCAAACTCTTCAGACGTGCCCTGGCAGGTTACAGGAATCGAGTCTGGAATTAGTCGTCAACAGATACACCCTGGAAAGACACAGGAATAGGATCTTCAAACTCTTCAGACGTGCCCTGGCAGGATACAGGAATCGAGTCTGGAATTAGTCATCAACAGATACACCCTGGCAAGATACAGGAATCGGATCTTCAAACTCTTCAGACGTGCCCTGGCAGGATACAGGAATCGAGTCTGGAATTAGTCATCAACAGATACACCCTGGCAAGATACAGGAATCAGATCTTCAAACTCTTCAGACATGCCCTGGCAGGATATAGGAATCGAGTCTGGAATTAGTCGTCAACAGATACACCCTGGCAGGATACAGGAATCGGATCTGGAATTGCAACAGTTGATAGTAATTATCTTTGTATTAACCTTTGTCCTGAAAAGACAAAACGTTAGTTGTATGCGATGGCATGATGTATGAGATGCGTGATGTTCTCAAAATAAATGAGATTGTATGTTTATGATGCGTATAATGTATGAAGATGTGATGTTTATGACTGTATTTTTGTATAGGAAAGTAAATCCTTGACGGGTGCCGGGAAGTTAACTCCTGGGCTGATGTTGAAGAGTAGAGTTTTTTTTTGTTTCCGCTGGGGATGATAGTTGCAAGAATACCCTGTAGGAGAAGATGGCTCCGTTTGGGGAATAAACCTGGCGACGAGATTACTCTGCGGGGAATTACTCTGTGGGAGGAGAAGTACTTTGCTGAGATGTTGATGATAACTCCGCTGGGGATACCATTGATATGCTCTGTTGGAAGGTTTGATGAACTTCGCTGGGGATAGGAAGATTTCGCTGGGGACTATCTTTCCGTGGAAATTGGCTGAGGATAACCCAGTTATATCCTGGTGGGGAAATAACCTTTGAATAAAGCCGGGGGAGCGTTCGTACTCTGTAGGTGATAAGCTTCCAGAATCTACTGGGGATAAGACACCGGGCCATAGAGTTTAAAACATTGTCTGTTACAATTCAAAACAAAAAGTCTCATTACTGGGTAACAAAAGAAATTGGGATGAAGTCCTTTGCTGTCCAGTTGCTTAGTCCACCGTCGGTTGTTGGGTAGATCCAACTGTCGAACTCAAACTCTTCAACGTCGTCTTCAATGGCATTCACTCCTGAATTGCTGATGAACAAGGGAGGTTTTCCGATCTGTGCATTCCGAACATCCTTTTGAGCTTCTGCAGTGAAACCCAAACCAAACTTGTTAGTCTTCTATGCAAAATCAGGGAGTTGGCCCCAATTTGCACACCCACCTTTCTCGATAACAGCCCGGGCATCCTTGAAGGAAGCCATCTTTATAGGAGGATCTTCAACAACAGTCTCAGTTGACACCAGTGTCTGGGGAACCTCTTCAAAATGTTGAAATGGGGTCTCAATGAACTCCCCATACATTTCTACATATCAGAAAGAGTTGAGGTGGCTCACCATGTACTCCTCTTCTCCTTGCACTGTCACAATTTTCCCTTTCACCGGGTATTTAGCTTTTGGTGGAGCGTAGACGTCACTGCCCCAACTTTGTGGATCCACAGACGACCCATCAAACATGAATAAGACGGCCGAATGTCCATCACATAGAATGTAGATGTGAAAACCTGATAACCAACCTTAATCGGAATATCCACTTCTCCATGTACCATTCTCTTTGACCCATCAAAGGCCCTGACGAAAATGTTACTTGGTTTAAGCTCCAACCCTTCACAATCCAACCAGTCTAGAGCTTTCTTAGGAAAAAAGTTCAATGAGGAACCAGTATCCACCAATACATGAGCAAGAGTAATGCCCCTGCATTCAATGGAGACATGCAGGGCATCATTGTGATTCTTCCCCTTAACAGAAAAATCAGCTGATGTTTCTTGAGGTACGTGTGCAGTCTTCAGGAATGCAATCAGAGCCTTGGCATGGGCTTCTGAGCATAGCAACAGTGACAACATAGAGATTTTGGATGGGGTTTGCCCCAGCTGCTCGACTACATTGTAGTCGCTCTTTTTGATGATCTTCAAAATTTCTTCCATCTCTTGTCTAGAGGCTTCAACAGTAATTTTCTTTGGTGCCTCCGTCTGGGAAGGCTCATCAGTGGTCTCTTTGCCCCGAGCATTAGATGACTCGACAACAGGGGTGAGAATGGGAACTTGGATAGAAATAGCAGCAGGTACACTGGCAGGTGTAATAACAACAGATTTCCGGGCAGTTGGCAGAGAGATGTCAGGGGAGAAAAGTCTTCCTCTACGGGTGACTTTGGCAGGTCCAACAATATTACTGACGTCAGTATCAGCATCCAAATCTTGTTTAACTCCATGAAAATAAACATCAGCCCCGTAGTGCCAGGGGACAGCTTTATCAGATGTATAGGGGATAGGCCCTGGGACAGTGATGATCAACAGCGCGATTCTTGGAACAAATGTAATTCTAACAGGCTTCCCCGAGGGAGCCTTGGAAGAATTGTCGAAAATGGTGATAATGGCAACTTCTTCAGTATGAACTAAAGGAACAACAATCTTCTCAAACAAAATTTCCTTATTATCCATCAGGCATTGGACACCTAACTTCAAAAGATGGCAACCGGTAGGTAGGACAGAACACATACGGCAACATTCGTCACAACCCGAAAATAAACCGGCTAGCAAAAGGTTCTTCTTCACAGTCATTAAAGGGATAACAATGTCGTTCACAGAAACCACAAACGAGTCTTCATCTATAGCATTCACTCCATGCTTGGGCATATGAGCAGTTACAACATTAGGTCTTGCAGGTGCTTCGAACTCAATCTCCTTCGCATCAATTAAGTCCTATACGTTGTTCTTCAAAACCCAACAATCATCCGTATCATACCCCGGGCTATCAGAGTGAAAAACACAGCGGGCATCAGGGTTATACTTTAGTGATGTAGTGTTGGGATTCTTCGGGGCCTCCCTTGGAATCACTAGATTGGTTTTCAATAACTATGGCAGAATCTGAGATAAAGTCATGTTGAGCTGAGTGAATTATCTGCGAGGTCTCTCGGCCTTTGATTGATTGTTGTGCTGAAGAGCACCAGCAGGTCTTGAAATAAAAACCGCATTAATAGCTTGGCGGTGTTCAGGTCTATTCTGGCTTTTCGAATTGTAAACAACACCTGACTCCTTCTTAAAAGGCTTTCTCTCGGAGCCTAATGAAGCACCCTTCTGTATTTTACCGAATTTGATACCAGCCTCAATCCTTTCCCCAGTCATAATCAACTCCGTGAATCCGGACGAAGAACTTCCAATCAAATGGTTGAAATACATACCAGACAAGGTCCCCAGAAACATATCTACTAGCTCCTTATCAGACAAGGGTGGTTGCACTCTTCCAGCGAGGTCCCTCCACTTCTGAGCATAATATTTGAAACCTTCTCTCGCACCCATTGACATACCCTGGAGTTGGGTACGCGTAGGAGCGAGGTCGGCATTGTATTGGTACTGCCTATAGAAATCAGCAGCCAAATCCTCCCAATTACATATACTAGTTCCTTTTAACTGGTAAAACCATTCAAACTGAGTCCCTGAGAGACTGTCTTGAAAGAAGTGGATCCATAGGTTCTTATCAGCGGTGTACGGCTGAATCTTCCTTACATACGACCGGAGGTGCAATTTCGAGCAAGAAACCCCGTCGTATTTAACAAAAGCTGGTGCTTTGAACTTGTGGGGAATCACCACCCCAGATGACATACCTAAATCACCAAAGTCCAGCCCAGGCACCTTCTGAACTTCCATCGCACTCAACCGGTCTTCCAGTTTCTTGTATCTATCCTCGGCTGGAGGATAATGGTCTTCATCGAAGTCCATCTTGTTGTCTGAAACCATAGGGCTGGGAGCCCTCCTTTCTTCTTGACTATCGTTCCCTCCAGATGAGGTGGCCAAATCAACTTCATCTCGTAGCCTATTTCCAAACCTGTGACCCGTGTTAAATAGGACTGTCCTCTTCTTCTTCTTCTTCTTCTTCTCTTTCAGAATAAGGGTCTTCAGATCTTGCTGACCCTTAGCTAGATTCATGAACAATTCTTGGAACTGGGCATTTTGAGCTTGCAGAGCCTTGATTGCTTGTTCAGTTGATGGTTCAGAAGACATGATGCTGAAATAAACAGCGAATAAGATGAGAAGACCTGTAAGGGTACCTGTTATGAGGTGCATGGAATGAAATGCATATGCTATGCTTTCAAAGACTTCGAGAGATTCAAATTCGTAAACCAAACATGAAACACACTTTTATTAGATAAACTTGAAATTCAATTGTTCCACAAATGCCCTTAAGGCGTTACAAGAAAGGAAATACTGAAAAGTAAATAACAACTGGAAATAATCAAAGGACATCAGCGCTCCCATGGTCGTTTGCCTTTAGTGCTGACATAGTCATTGATGATCTTCTCCCTTTCCAACTGCCTTGTTAACTTCTGGATCTTTCACTCTTGCTCGTGATACTTTTCTCAATAAGTATCCCGCTCTTCCCTTAGCTGCATCCAGGACCTCTTCAATGCCCCAATGTCAGTAGGCATGTAAGGGTGTAAAATAGTAGGAAGAACCCCCTCTTCATTAGCAACTTCAACAATGATAGGCAAGAAGGCTTCATACGGCATTCCCAGCTTTTGGGCACGGGTACGAACCCATCTGAGATATGGCTCCATCGGAAGCGAAGTCTTTGGGCCCAGCTCGTGTGGATCAGATCTTTGAACTCTATCCCAAGCCCTTATGAATCTTCGGCGTTGTTCATCACTATCCCCTTGAAAATAAAAGACAATACTAGGCATTAGCAATTCATGAGGTCCTTCCCTCCTAGCACGCCCAAACTGACGTAAGGCCAAGCATGGATTGTAGGTAATTCCTCCATTGGTTCCTATCAGTGGAACATTGGGGTATTCCCCACAACGATCAATAATGGCCACCTCGTCCATACCCTTAATAGTCCAAAATGATGTCATTGTGAGAGAGAGACATAACCCTATAAGCCCAGCCCATGCCTTCTTTGTTCTTCAGAACTGATTTGGGAAGGTGAGAAATAAACCACCTCTCTAATAATGGAGCACAGCACATCAAGGTTCCCCGCCTCCGAGCAGTACGGGCATAAAGCTGTTGAAGAATGTCACCCAAGAGAGTGGGTACAGGATTACCAGAGATGAAGGTTTTTACCGCATTCACATCAACAAAGGAGTCAGAGTTAGGAAACAATACCAAGCCATATATCAGGAGAGCCAGAATATCTTCGAATGCTTGGAAGTCTAATCTATCCCAGAAATGAATAGCCTTACCAACCAAGAACTTAGTCAAAAATACCTTTTCTCCACTACGAGTTTCCCAATTAGCCATTACCTCATCCTTTGTCATATGAAGGGCGGAAGCAATATCTTCTGGCCTAAGGATCTTCTCCCAACCTGTAAACGGGGTTTGATCCAGAATAGAGATACCGAGCAGATCAGAGAACTCTTCCAAGGTAGGGACCAACTAGTAGTCCTGAAAAGTAAAGCAATGGTACAGTGGATCATAGAACTGGACTAGGACACTCATCATCTGCTCGTCCAATTTGGAGGTGACCAAACCAAGAAGATTCCCATGTCTTCCGATGAAGGAGGTAGTATCTGACATCTTTGTAACTAATTCTTTAAGCATAGTGGGAACCTGGACAAAGTTGATCCGGATGGTATTCCTACGCATAGGTGCCATGACCTACAAAACAGAACAAAGATGAATCCCTCCTGTCTTTGAAATAGGTTAGTCCAATGCGAGATGCATGCAATGTTATGATGTCATGATGTCATGATAGAAAGCACACCACAGGTATCCACAAGGAGAAAGCATGGTAAAGGCAGGCAAGTCACACAGAGAGCCCTTAGATTTCAGGCTGGCAAGGAGCTTAGGTACTACCCTCTTTCAGTTCAATTGGTTCAAACCTGTCCTAAAAATAGTAAACGGGTTCTAGAGGATCTCAATATCACTGACTACCCTCGATCGGTCATAATTCTAGTTTAGCAACCTTTTCTTGCGGCCGGAATCATCGCGAGAGTTTAGTCTCAATGAGTGTAGCATACTGCTACTGTTCTATGGCCAAGTTGGTCAATTTAAAGGTTCTAAGGTCAGTTGGTGCTTAATGACCCCTTAGCAGACCCATATTCTCCTTGTTCCAACACAAGGGATATCGATACATACTAAAGTGCCACACCAACGTAGCTACTGCTTCAACCGTATCGGTCTATGTCGTACAGTTCCCTCACAGTTTATTGCTACTTACCTAAAGGGTGCCCCCAGATCCGGGTTAGGATCTATAGTAACTCCGATACAAGCCCACAAATATAAAGTATACAAGTCAAGCAATTGAAAACATTATGAACTATTCCTAAGGTACACCCCACTTATTAAGATTTTCCCCAGCAGAGTCGCCAGTTCTGTGATACGGTGGGAAAGAACTGACTGTTTTTTGGAATGCTGGTTTGCATTTTGCGTTTGTTTTTTTGCAAAATGTCGCGGTAAGCAAGAGTCGCCACTGACTTTTATTTTATCCAACAAGGAAAGGAAAAAAGCACAGAAAAATTCCTTTTCGAGATATTTCTCGGGTTCGGGGGGTAGATTATAGAAAGGGAAGGTGTTAGCACCCTTTCTATCCGTGGTTATCCACGGGCTCTTAGGTACTTGCTCATATTGTTTTCAAAATATTTCTTTCTTTGTGCTTGTGGGTTTGAAAAAAAGTTTTTGTTTTGAAACTTCGATTTAATTCTTGCTTCTGTCCTCAAGAGCGTAATGAAGTGGTTTGAAAACTTTGTTCGAAAAGTGTAAGTGTGAAGAGTTTTTGTTTTTAAAAGAGCAAGTATCTAAGAACAATCTACCTACTCGAAAAAGGAATCGTTCTATGCTATCTTCCTTTAGACAATGCTATCCCACTATTAATGAGTAGGTAGCATCGTCGTTAGAGTTTGAGGGTCAATTCGAATTAGGGACTTACAGTCACTAAAGCAATGTTAGGACGCCTTAGCGGTAACCATAATGTCTTAGATCATTTGTTTTGAGGCAACACCATCTAAGGCAACCGTTTCGAGGCAACTATGATCTTTGGACAAGAGGGCGACCTCTAAAGTGACCTATACTCAATGACCGCGTACGAAGGCAACCAAGTGGGGTGTACCCTAAGAGTGCGCATGTGCGAGTGTGTCGTTTTCAGTTATTTTTATCTTTGTACATGTTAATGATTATCTAAGTTGATTTTAGGTTTAAACATTCAATCTTGTCATGCATCCCTATTATCAAACATCTAACAATTTATAATTTGCGGAAAATAAATTGCGAAACTTAAATTACAAGGCGTCGAGTATTTACATCGCCAAAGACAAACCCTTTAAAACAAAATAAAGCGATAAAAAATAAATAAAGGTCCTATTAACTATTACAAACCGGAGGCAAGTACAATATTGAATAAAAGATCGCGTGCGGAAAATTAAATCGAGTGCGAGTTCTAGGGTTTTGACCCTTGGTTAAAGAAAAATATTTTTTTTTGTTTTTGAATTAAGAAAGAAATTAATCTAAGTTAATTATTAAATTAATGAATAAATTAATTAATAAATATTTTTGGTTTTTTTGATATTTTAAGAAAGAAAAATAAAATTGATCAATGTTAATAAAGACCTAATTATGTCTAAGTTAATTTTAATTATTTATAAAAAACATATTAAAGTTAATTCTAATTAAGGACCTAAATTAATTAATTAATATTTGTTAATAAAAAATAAAATATTAAAATTTAATTTAATAAAGAAAATATTTTTTGGTTTTAATTTTATTAAAGGAAAAATTGATTGGTTAGAAAATAATGAAAATAATTAAATTAAATAAATTAAGAATAAAATAAAATATAGAGAAGAGAGGGTTTGGGCCTGTTTTGGGGGTTTGATCAGCAATTTTGTGGCCCAAACGAGCTGGCCCTGTATTGACTTTATGGATTCCCTATGCGCATGTTCACTGGACTCCATGGTGGACTCTCATCCTGGATCACCAGATCTGGCCTTTGGGCCATCTGGCGCTTTGATTTGTGAAGGCATATGGTAAGAGCAAGCATTGATTTGTACCTGATTACCTTAAGAAAAAATATAACAAAGCATATGGGGGACCTGGGATTCGAACCCAGGTCCTATGGATGTTGTCAGCGCTGATTTGCCATTAGGCCAATGTGTTCTATTTGTTAATATATTAAACAAGTAAAATAATAAGAGAAACGCGTTAATGTGCCAAAAATAAAAAAAAAGTGCGCAAAAATTTGAAAGGACCAGTCAAAGGGGGACACGTTGTCGTCCCTGTCCTCAGGCCTGTAAAGAAATTACCTGCAGATTTGAATCCGCAGCTAAATGCCTAGGTCGTTCCCAAAATTCATCTCAGGCCATATAAACTCCTCCCAAGACCATGGTTGCGTTCACCTTTCCCTTTTGGTCATGTCCATGGCCATTACTGGGGCTAATTTTACCTGTAATGAAAAACCCTAATCCAAGAGGAAAAATCCTAGCAATGGCGTTTTTCACCACAGAGCAGATAAACGAAATCAAATAATATGGAAAGCTTGGAAATTATCTGGTGGTTACAAATATACTATTGATTTCTTGTAATGATGCATGGATTTTGAAATACGAAATCAAATTCAGAGGGGGACTGTGTGACACTTACAGTGTGTTTGAGCGTGTATGGAGGCTTGCTAGGGATTGGTTCTGACTCAGTGAACCTCCAGCAATCGATTGGTATTGAGTTTTGCTTCTGAAAACGCCTCAAAGTATGATTTTGGTTTCACACTTTTTACCCCTTTTTTCAAGTTTTGTTTCGTTGGTTCTTGCAGCCTCTAGCCTTGTTTTCGTGCCCTCTAGCCTCCTTATGTATGATAGAATGCATTAGGTTAACAATTGTGCTTTAAATCTTTCCACATCAATGCCATGAGATTTGATTTGATTCACCATTACTAAACATTCCAAAATTGTCAAAACTCAATCTTTTTGCACATAGAATGCTTGATATGAGTTTGATACCCTTGATGATGATGATTCAGTCCGGAAATAGCCAAAAAGAGATCAAGTAATAAATATTTGGATTTTATTTGAGTTAATTTAATTTAAAATGAAATAATTTAATAAAAAATCAAATAAAATAATAAAATTGATAAATGGACACAAGGATGAAGCTAGGACACGTGTGCAATGTGGCAAGTTCAAATCAAGTGGAAAAGAATGGGCCCATTTGACAAAATTTGAAGTTTTGGGGATAGTTGACTTTTGGCAATTTTGCAAAAATGCCCAACTTCAACAATGCATAACTTCTACAATTTTGAACTTTTGGAAGTGTTCTTTGACTTTTTATGAAGCTTGAGATGTCCTATAACCAAACCTTTTGGTCTCATCTCACTTTGATATTCCATGCTCAAGTTATAAGCTTTGGCAGAAAAGGTGTTTTTGTTGACTTTAAAAAATGACCTATAATGTCCAAATTTATAACTTCTTGTGAGTGAATTTTATGATCTTGGGGTATGAAGATGGATTGTAGGAAATTGCATACTCTTCAGAATTAGATTTGGATGGGTAATTTATTATAAAGTGTGAGAATGTTATGCTTGGTAAAAGTTGAGTTGACTTTTCCTGCAAAACCCTAATTTAGCAACTTTTGAATCTTGATGAATTTTGAGCAATCCTTGATGAATCATGATCAACCCTTGATCAAATGATGAAATGTCCTTAAAAATTAGAATGTTGACAAAAAATCTTGAAGTTTGACTGTTTGTAGGTCACAATTGACTTTTGCCCTAACACAGTCGATTTTTGGACCCTTTGAGCAATTGACTGACCAAACTTCCTCTGCAAGGCTTGAAATTTGACATGGATGACCTTGAGAACATATTAGGATATTGGGGAGCACTTGAGGTCATTTGTACTCAAGGATATTGATGCAACACAAAACCCTAATTTGGGGTTGACTGCTTTAGGAGATAGCTTGACTGTCCAACTCTTGAGCAATCTTGAGCCACTTGGAGATTTTCCTTGAAATGTTTTGAGAAATATGAGAGGGAAATTTTTTGGGTAAAACACCTTAGGAATAGCAAAAACATCCTCAGTAGCGGTAGTTGTCCGAAGAATAACTTCAAAAGTCTGGCAGGGAGTCTCGATGAATTCGCCTTCCATCTCAACATACAATGAGTTTAAGTGACTTACCATGTACTCTTCTTCACCACAAGCCGTGACAACCTTTCCTTTCACGGGATATTTCAGCTATTGATGTAGAGTGGAGGTAACAACGCCTACCCTATGAATCCAAGGGTGTCCAAGTAAACAGGAATAGGCCGGTCGAATATCCATTACATAGAAGGTAGAGTCGAATACCTATGAACCTACTCTGATTAGAAGATCCGCCTCTCCATGCACTATCCTTTTTGAACCGTCAAAGGCTCTCACCATAATATCACTGAGTTTCAACACAACCCCTTCACAATCAAGCATGTCTAGAGCACCCTTTGGTAGAAAATTCAACAAGGAACCCGTGTCTACTAAAACATGATCTAAAGTATTACCTCTGCACTCAATAGAGACATACATGGCCTTGTTATGGTTTCTTCCTTTGGGAGTCAGGTCGGCATCATAAAAAGCTAACTCATTATCAGTCGTCAGGCTAGCAACATAATTTTCAAATTGATAGCAAAAATTTCTTGCAGTACAAGAACATATATTAATAACTTCATTAAAGTCTGAGCATGGGCTTCTGAGCACAATAGGGATAACATGGATATCTTGGAGGGATTCTGCCCCAACTGTTCAACAATCTGGTAATCATTTTTTTGGCTAATCTTTAGTACTTCCTCTATCTCTTGCTTGGAGGTATCTTCAGCGGTAACTTCTTTCGGTGCCTCCATATGGGCAGGCTCAATCATTTGTTCTTTACCTAGAGTCTCAGTATTTGACTTGGTAGCAATAACATGAAATGGTATAGACACAGTCTTCAGAGATATTTTTACAGAGAAAACCCTTCCATTTCTGGTAACCTTACTGGTCCTGACAATATTGTCAACATTGGGATCAGTAACTCTAGGGTCTTTACTTTTGACAACCAATGGTTCTTCCTTGACACCATGGTAGTAAATATCATCCTCATAATTCCAAGGGATAGCCTTGTTAGAGGAGTATGGAATTGGCCCGGGCGTGATAATTATCAGAGGAGAAACTCTAGGTTCAGCCGTAATCTTCATAGGGCCTTTAGTAGTGATTCTTATAGGAGTACCAAAAATTACAGATACCTCTTCAAGCTCCAAGTTTTGGAACGAATTCTCAATAGAAAGATTCTTCTCAACTAGAATTATATGGTTATCCATCAGACGCTAAATACTTTCTTTCAGCAGTTTGTAGCCATTGGGTTGGGCTGCATAGCAATATCATCTTTCAATGTAACCCAGAAATAAACCGGCTTGCAACAGATTCTTCTTAATAATCAGAAGGGGAGTAGTCAAGTCACTCACAATTGAAACATAAAAAACATCATAAATAGCATTAACGCCTTTGTCGTTCTTAGGCATAGGAGCGATAATCACATTGGGGGTCTCGGGAGGATCAAATTCAATCTCTTTATTGTCAATCATATATTGAATTTTATTTTTCAAAGTCCAACAACTATTTGTGTCATGTCCGGGACTATTGGAATGATAGGCGCATCTTATATTAAGATTGTACTTGGGGGAGGAAGTGTTGAGATTCTGAGGCGGATCTCTTAACGTTATCAACTCTGCCTTCAATAGATGTTGTTTTGATATGGTGGGAGAACTGACTTGAGGGTTTTGTGTTTTATCGCAAATGTTGCAGTTAGCAAGAGTCGCCACCGACTTTTCATTTATCCAAAAGGAAAGGTGAAAAAGCATAGGAAAGACCTTTGAGATTGTTTCTTGAGTTCGGGGGGTTGATTATGAAAAGGGAAGGTATTAGCACCCTTTTCATCCATGGTTTTCCATGGGCTCTTAGTTACTTGCTAGATCACCTGCTTTTGTTGTTTGAAATTATGCTTTGCGTGGTTTTTTTGTAAGTATTTTGTAAAAGAGGTCATTGTTTAGGCAATCTTTGTAATGATTCTTGTTCGCAAGAATGTATACAAAGATGTTTGTCTTTTTGAAAATGTTTTCAAGTTTTGTAAGATGTTTTGAAAGTGTATGTGATTATTTTGAAAATAGCAAGGATGTTTGTTTTGAAATGGAGCAAGTAACTAGAAGTAATCTACCTACTCAAATGTCTTTCTTATGCATTTTCTATTCCTTTGACATTGTTGTCTTACCATTGGTTTGGTAAGAAACCCTATCTTGGATGTAAGCGGGACGGGCGTGGGTCATCGTATAACCATAGTTAGCAATGTTGCAAAACATCTTAGCATTTTTGAGGGACCAAAATCATTTTGTAAGGAAACTTTGAATAGCGTCATCGAGGGACTATGATCTTATATTTATTTGTTTTGCCAAGATATTTCGCATGCGTAATATGACCATTTTTGTATAAGGCAACCAAGTGGAGAAACCCTAAGGATTCTTGTGTGCAAGTGTGTTATTTTCATGCTTTAATTTTGTCTTGTATTAGGGTTTTCTATTTGTTTTGTTTTGATCTTGCCATTCAAACTCTAATTACTAACATGGCATGTAAAGCGGTAAATTGCGTAATGTAAAAATTACTAAGCTATTACAACAATTTATGGGAGGGGGGAATACAAATTTGAATGGGGATTTGCAAGAATGTAAATCTAAATAAATTATTACAACCAAATCGAATTTGTACTAATATTGGAATAAACAATATACAATATTTAAATAAAATATGCAATGATATATGTATATGTAAGAAAAGATTTTGTTTTATTTTCTTATGTGAAAAGGAAATTTAACCTAATCCTAAAAATATAAGGAAAATAAATTAATTCTTAAAAAGGGGGTTAACCCTAATTTCTAGTTTGAAAGAAAATAAGTTTCTTATGTATTATTTCTTTGGTGTATTCTTTGTATTAAAATAATAAATAATATTGTATAAAAATATAAAGCTTTTATATATGCAAAAATAAATATTTAGAAGTATGGGATGAAAAGGAAATAAACTAAACTAAACTAAACTATTTTATTTATGTTTACAAGTTTATTTAATAAAAATAATTAATATATAACTAAGACGAAATATATTTTTTATGTGAAAAATAAAATAAAATAAAATAAAATAAAATGCAATATTATCATGTTTATATTTTTTAGGATTATTATGTATTAAAGAAAATATTTAATAAACCAAAAATGAAAATAAAACAAATAAATAAAAAATATGAAATAGTTGGGCCAGGGGGGTATCCTGAGCAATCACATGGTGAATGTTATAAAAAAAAACACAAGCCCAGCGTGGAGGCTCAATCCTGCAAAAACAGCAAAAATGGAAAAATGAAAAAGTGTAAAAAACAAAAGGTAGCGCCAAGGTTCGAACCCAGGACATGAGTCTCACCAGCGCGCTACCTTGCCACTGGGGTGACTATAAATCCGTTGATTTATGTGAAGCAAAAATAACATAACATGAACAAGGTCCTTGCCCTGTACTTCATCTTCTTCCCCAAGCTGGCCAGAAGCTATGTAACTTTCTCATCTCTCAATAAAAATGAAAACTGATAACATGAATGTTGTAGCATTTTGTCTCACGATTCTAACCATGTAAATCATGTAAGCTAACAATCAAAGATCAAACTGAATTTTAAAAGCCCTAAATTTAAACCTAATTTTTACAGGAATTTGAACTTCAAAATTCTCTCAACTTAGGCCAAATAAATGCAAGATATATATATATATATATATATATATATATATATATATATATATATATATATATACAGCTTCGTAGCAATGAGGTCTACATTGTTTATTCACAAATCATGGCTAATGGATGCCTGTATCAAGAGAAAGAAGTTGAGATATTTACCTCTTTCAGTTGAAATCGTGAATGGAGTTTGAGTGAGTTTTATGAAGGCCTGATGATTTCTTGAGCTTGCTTGAACCTCCCTGAGTGTGTTCCAACCCTTACCTTGCATTGAAAGTTTCTGAAACCCTCTATCCAAGTCTACAAGCTTTGAAAACAAAAATGGAAAATGATGGATAAGGAGTTACATTGCAGGGATGATGATCTGGATTACTTAGATATCAAGTAGGTAAAGTGTTTGGATGGTTGAAACTTGAAACGCACGAGCCAAATGATGGATTGCTATGCTTATGCCAAAACTGCAAGTTTTAACAGTTTTTTGGTGATATGGAGTTTTGGAGTGTTTTATCCTTCTAGCAAACGTGTTTCTAGTTGTAATGTGTTTGTATGTTTTTATGGGATAGGTTTCAAGTCAGCTCTCCAACAGATTTGTGAGTTCTAGCCTTTTGACATACTTTCTTGCTTTTGAAGCAAAGTGAAGAGACAAGTCTTCACATGCTTGTACTGGCTTGCTTAGGGTTTGTATATGCCTTGTACAATTTGCTTTAGGCCTGTAGGACTTGTGTGTGCAGAGAAGACAAGTCCAATGCTCAAGAATTGGAAAGTTGCAAAAGTCGAGCTTTTTCAAAATGGCAATGGCCACTTTATCCCGTTTATGGAATTACAACTTGGACAAAGGCTCTTGAGCTTGAATTAAAGCTTTCTCAACTGAGTAAGCATTTAATTAAGGAGTAAGAAACAATTTTGGGACCTGTAAAGCATGGATTAGGCAGCATAGGTACTGATTTGAAATTTGTTCTTCATGAAATGGCTTGAATTAAAAGTGAGAAATTGCCAACTTCATCTCTTCGATTCTCCCTAACCAAAAATGATCTTGAGGAGTTCTTAGACACTTTGGAAAGCTTGTAATATTCTATATAACTCACCTTTGAAATGAATTTAAAGACTCCTCTTGGAACTAGGTGAAAATTTTCCATAAAGTTGGGTCCAAAACCTGCCTAGATTTTTAGGGCAAAATTTCACTAAGTTATTTAGTTCATGAACATGTATTCATAAAATTATATCTTGAGATCCAAGCATATTTAGGGAAAAGTGTGTGAATAAAAGTTATAGATTTAATGGAGGTCTACAAATTTCATTTTGGGAACTTTCCTTGAATCATCTTGTGTCATGATGAAACAATTGCTTAAAGTTGAGAAAAAAATAAGAAATTTTCTATACTTAGAAAATTTTCTAAGTTAGGAAAATTTCCAATTTTAAAACCTAATGTTCAATCCTTGATTTCTTGATGAACAAGTTTCACATTTTGACACGATTTGATGAATTATGATCTTTGACACTTGATTTTGACCAAAAAGTCAAAGTTTGACTTTTCAGTGTACATTTGACTTTTGATCAGTTGACTGCAAATTGCATCCGTCTACCCAATGGATTTGCAATGTTTTGAACCATGTAATTAGGTCAAGATGATACAAATGAACCCTTGAAATCACACTTCAACTCAATTGGTCATTTGCTAGGTCAAAAATCAGAAATTGCCCTTCCTCGGTCAAAACCCTAATTTTGACCATTTTGCCCTTTTGATGATCTGATCAAATTTCTCGAGGAATTGTAGTCCAAACTTGGTAAAATGATACATATGAGTCTAAAATGTTGATGTTGATAAAAAAATTATGAAGTTTGACTGTAAATTGGTCATGGTTGACTTTTTCCCCAATACATCTGATTTTTAGGTCAACTGTCCAATTGACTGATCAAAAATGTGGTTCAAGGCTTGAAACTTGAAATGAGTAATCTTACGGGTCCATGATTATTCTTGCAAGTCATATGAAGCATTGATAGTCCAAAAATCCTTGTGCAAACTCAAACCCTAATTTTGGGTCAACAGTGTAAGATGAGATGTCTTGAGCTGACCAAACCCTAATCCAGTTTTGAGTCAAAGGGATCTTGTGAGAAAAGTCTTGATAAATGAGAGGGAAAATTTTGGGGTACAACAGTTGTCCCTGTTCAATCTTCTTAAACCTGAAGAGTTAGATTGGCGAATTTTGCCATTTGTGACTTGAAGGTGAAAGAATGATTGGACATTAGAGTGCCCATAAATTTGCACTCGATGATGTGTAGTTGAGGGAATGGGATTAAAGATGCCATTTAAAGGAGTGATATAATCTTGTTGGGAGATGGGCTTGTAGATTCCATCCAAGAAAGCTTGTTGATTTGTAACTTGTGAGTCGAAAGAGTGAGTATCAAAATGGCGTCCTTGCTTGGAGCATACCTGAATTGTATCTAGGAGCTGATTTTGACTAAGTATCAGAATGACATCCATGTTTGGAGCGTATCTGAAAGTTGAATCTGAATGAGTATCAGAATGGCATCCCTGTTTGGAGCGTGTCTGTACTGTATCTGAAAGTTGAATCTGAATGAGTAAAAAAATGGCATCCGTGTCTGGAGCGTGTCTGTACTGTATCTGAAAGTTGAATCTGAATGAGTATCAGAATGGCATCCATGTCTGGAGCGTATCCGTACTATATCTGAAAGTTGAATCTGAATGAGTATCAGAATGGCATCCGTGTCTGGAGCGTATTCGTATTGTATCTGAAAGTTGAATCTGATTGAGTATCAGAATGACATCCGTGTCTGAAGCGTATCCGTACTGTATCTGATTGCATATTGTTAATGGTAGTTGTTTTAATCTTATCCTGAAAAGGGTAAAATGTTAGCTGAAACAAAGTTATATTGAATGAAATGTATGATGTAATATATTTGTTTTATCAATGTTTATGATATATAGACGTAATGTATGCGCATGTAAACTGATTGGATGTATCGTTGTTTGATTGAGGAAAATAAATCCTTGAATGTTGTTGAGGATATGTTGAAATTTCCATGTATTGAAGTTGAATTACTGACGAACTCTTGTTGAGAGAAGTAAATTCAATGCCATGTACTGCTTGTAAAATCTGCTTTGGGGAATCCTGAGAAATTTGACGACTTCTACTGGGGATTAATAAATTGAAATTTGTTTCGCTGGGGATACTGTGAGGATTGCTTATGGAATAGCCTAGAGACGTTTTCCTGTCCTTTCAACCTATCAGTAATTGTCTTTCTCATTTTGTTTATTTGTAAACAGTAATTATGTTCAAATGCATATGTTCATCAATGAATCATTAGACGTTTTTGCAAACAAAACACAAGAGTAAAAAGACAAATAGTTTTTTGCACTTTCAAAGGGATATCTTTGTATTGACTTTGAGTAAGTATTTTGTACAAAGGAGACAAACATTCTAGTAAGAGAATGGTGTCATAAAACAAGAAAAATTTATACAAAGAAAGATAGCTATGTGTAATAATCCCATGGGGTTCCCATTCTGCTATAGCCTTTATATCTCCGAATATCTTGTCTATTTGTTGCTTCATCCGAAGATGATTGAATTGATCAGAAACTCCGAGTTTGTCAGTGGAAGCCAAAGGTTGTCCGTCAAGTGATCCGACGAGACATAGCCATACGCTTTAATTCCCTAACTTTTTCCTGGACCGCCTTTTCGGGTTTTCAGTCCACCGGGAAACCATTTTTTGCCCAAGTCGCCCTTTCAGGTTTTCAACTTGCCGGGTGTACAGATTTTTTTTATTTCATCCCTAATTTTTGCCCGAACATTTTTGGCTCGCCGGGATATCCTTGTTTTGCCTAGGTGTGTCAACCTAGCGGGTCTCTTATGTGTAGTATCTTTTGACTATGTCCACGTTCGCAGGGTATTGCAGGTCCTCGCCGTCCATGGTGGTCAAGATCATTGCCCCACCGGAGAATATGTTCTTGATTACAAATGGTCCTTCATAGGTAGGAGTCCATTTTCCCCTGGGATCACTTTGTGGCAAGATAATACGTTTGATCACTAGGTCCCCAACTTGATATACTTGGCATCTGACTTTCTTGTTGAAAGCCTTAATCATTCGTTTTTGATACATTTGACCATGGCAAACAACAGTAAGTCTCTTCTCATCGATTAAGTTCAATTGATCAAGTCGAGTTTGGATCCAATCGTCTTCACTTAAACCTGCGTCCTTCATAATCCTTAGGGAGGGGATCTGAACCTCAATAGGCAAAACATCCTCCATGCCATATACCAAAGAATATGGTGTTGCCCCAGTTGACGTGCGGGTCGTGGTACGATACCCATGGAGAGCGAATGGTAGCATCTCATGCTAGTCTTTGTATGTGACTGTCATCTTTTGTATGATCTTTTTAATGTTTTTATTTGCAGCTTCGACATCACCATTCATCTTTGGCCGATAGGGAGAAGAATTGTGATGCTGAATTTTGAATTGCTCGCACAAGGCGGTGATCATAGTGTTGTTAAGATTTGTACCATTGTCAGTGATGATCCTTTCGGGGATATCGTACCAGCAAATAAGATTTTCTTTGATGAAGCGGGAAACAACATTCTTAGTAATGGAAGTGAAGGAAGCAGCTTCGACCCACTTGGTAAAATAGTCAATGGCCACTAGGATGAAACGGTGTCCATTGGAGGCTGTAGGTTTGATCTCCCCAATCATGTCAATTCCCCACATAGCAAAGGGCCAAGGATCCGTCAAGACATTCAGAGGAACCGGAGGTACGTGAACCTTGTCAGCATGAATTTGACACTTATGACAGGTTCGGGAGTGTTGATAGCAATCCGCTTCCATGGTAGACCAATAATAGCCTACCCGTAGGATTTTCTTCGCCATCATATTCCCACTGGAGTGAGTGCCAAAAGTACCTTCATGTAATTCATCCATGATCCTTTCCGCTTCAACCTTATCCACACACTGAAGTAGAATGGAGTCATGGTTACGTTTGTACAGGATGCCATTACTCCGGAAGAACTTAGTAGAGAATCTCCTTAAGAACTTCTTATCATTGATTGAAGCGCCTTCTGGATATTCTTGAGCCTCGAGATACCTCTTGACTTCATAAAACCAAGGCTGGTCACTACCTCTTGAGTGTTAATCTCGTGAAAATGTGCTGGTTCATCCATTCGTTCAATGGTGATCTGGGGAGCCTCGTTATCCAAATTAAGTTTAAACATAGATGACATTATGGCTAGAGCGTCTGCTAGCTGATTTTCTTCTCGCAGGAAATGCTCGAAGGTAATCTTCTCAAAATGTGGTAGCAATGTCAAAACATGTTCTTTGTAAGGGATAAGATTTGGGTGCTTAGAATCACATTCCCCTTTGATCTGACTGATGACCAAAGCTGAATCTCAGAATACATCTAAAGATTTGATTCCGAAGTCTATGGTGTCTCTAAGACCAAAGATGCATGCTTCGTACTCCGCCATGTTGTTTGTACAGTTGAAGCAAAGTCTGGAAGTAAAGGGAGTATGACACCCTTCTAGAGATATGAGTACAACGCCGATACCATTACCAAGTGCATTGGAGGCCCCATCAAAGAACAGGGTCCATCAGGATCCTTGTTCAGGTCCGTTATATGGTCTGATTTCTTCACAGTTGTCTAATGTCATGATGTCTTCATCCGGGAATTTTAACTTCATGGACTGATAATCTTCTACAGCTTTGTGAGCAAGGTGAACAGCCAATACACTACCCTTTATAGCTTTTTGGGTAGTATACTGTATGTCATATTCTGTTAGGATCATGTTCCATCTAGCTATCCTCCAAGACAGAGTAGGCTTTTCAAAGATGTATTTTACCGGATCCATCTTAGATATCAACAAAGTAGTATGAGTCAACATATATTGTCTTAGCCAGCGAGCAGCCCATGCCAAAGCGCATCAAGTTTTCTCGAGCAGTGAATATCTGGTTTCACAGTCGGTAAACTTTTTGCTCAGGTACTAAATAGCGTGCTCTTTTCGGCCAGACTCGTCATGCTGCCCCAATACACACCCCATTGAGTTCTCTAAAATGGTCAGATACATGATCAATGGTCTTCCCTCGACTGGTGGCATCAAAACAGGAGGCTCTTATAAGTACTCTTTGATCTTGTCGAAAGTAAACTGGCACTCATCATTCCATCTGACTACTTGATCTTTCTTCAATAGTTTGAAGATTGGCTCACAAGTAGCTTTTAGGTGAGAAATGAATCTGGCAATATAGTTCAAGCGTCCCAGGAATCCTCTGACTTCCTTCTCATTATGAGGAGCAGGCATTTATTGTATCGCTTTAACCTTGGCAGGATCGACCTCAATGCCTTTGTTGCTGACGACAAAACCTAAGAGTTTACCGGACTGGACTCCGAATGTGCACTTGTTTGGGTTCAACCTTAGTTTATACTTCTTCAACCTCTCAAACAACTTTTGCAAGTGATCAAGGTGCTCTTCTTCTGTTTGTGATAGGGTTATCATATCGTCTATGTAGACCTCTATTTCATGATGTATCATGTCATGAAATAAAGCTACCATGGCGCACTGATAGGTTTCCCCAGCATTCTTCAGTCCGAATGGAATCACTTTGTAGCATAATGTGCCCCATTGTGTGACAAATGTAGTTTTCTCCATGTCTTCAGGTGCCATTTTGATTTTATTATAACCTGAGAATCCGTCCATGAAGGAAACACTTTGTGCTGCGCCGTATTATCAACCAGGATATCGATGTGGGGAAGTGGAAAATCATCTTTAGGGCTGGCCCTATTCAAATATCTATAGTCCACGCACATTTGTAACTTACCATCCTTTTTAGGCACGAGAACAATGTTGGAAACCCATTGAGGATAGGAAGTGACATCCAAGAATCCGACATTGAATTGTTTCATAACTTCCGCTTTGATCTTCTCTGACATATCATGTCTCATGTGGCGGACTTTTTGTTTTACTGGTGGACAGTCTTCTCTTATTGGCAGACGATGTACCACGATGTCTGTATCGAGTCCTGGCATGTCTTCATATGACCAGGAAAAGATCTCAACATAATCATGCAACAGCTGAATTAGACGCTCCTTGACACTGGGTTCTAGATTTGCACCCACGTTGATTTCTTTTTTATCCTCCTCGGTACCCAAGTTGATTGTATCCACCGGTTCCTCATGAGGCTGAATAACTCTTTCCTCTTGTTGTAGTAGTCTGGCCAATTCCCCTGGTACTTCACAATCTTTCTCACCTTCGTCTTCGGCTTGGTAAATTAGATCCTCAGAGTCACAAAAAGCCATAGCAGTATCGTTACCCATGGGATCCGGAATGGAGGGGTACATGCATTTGTGAGTGTGGGTGTGTGTAAGGGATAGCCATCCTTAAAAAATGTAAAAGAAAAACAATGAGCACAAAAGTTTGTATGTGAAAAACATCCATGATTCATTGAATGTCATATGAAGATGAAATAAAAACCCTTACAAATGGACCATTGTGCCTCGGGAAAGACACAAGGTTTTAAATGTGCAAATTGTTTGTGAATATTACAAGTCCAACAGAAAATGTAAAAGATAAATTACTGAGGGATGAAAGTTATTGGGACAAAGTCTCTGGCTTTCCAATTGCGAAGTCCTCCGTTGACAGTAGGAAAGATCCAATCCTCCAAGCTGCAATCCTCTTCACCATCTTCCACTGCATTGACCTCTCGGTTGCTAATCCTCAGGGGTGGCCCCCCGCATGGGCACGGTGCACAATCTTCTGAGCACTTTAAGTAAACGCTAAGCCAAACTTGTCAGATTTATAGGGAATATCCGGAAGTTTCCCCCAGATGGTGCATCCACCCTCCTCTATTACTGCTTTGGCTTCCTTTAGAGATGACATCCTAAGCGGAGGTCTTGTAATCTTAGGGATCTGAGACACTGTCTTGGTAACTGCTACCTCTTGAGAGACTTCTTTGAAATGTTGAAAAGGAGTTTCAATAAACTTACCGTCCAATTCCACATACCGGAAATAATTAAAGTGGCCAATCATATACTTTTCCTCTCCGTGGACAGTGATAATCTTTCCATGGACCGGATATTTCAGCATCTGGTGCAGTGTAGAGGTGACAGCACCGGCATTATGGATCCATGGCCATCCTAGCAGACAAGAGTAAGAGGGGCGGATGTGCATTACATAGAAGGTTGAGTTGAAAGTTTGAGTCCCAGCCTTTATGGGGATGTCCACCTCCCCGTGGACCATTGTGATGCGATGGGAGAACTGACTTGAGGTTTTGCGTTTGTGTTCGCAAATGTTTCGGTTTAGAAAGAGTCGCCACCGACTTTTTATTTTATCCAAAGGAAAGGTCAAAAAGCACAGGAAAGACCTTTGAGATGTTTTCTTGGGTTCGGGGGGTAGATTATGAAAAGGGAAGGTGCTAGCACCCTTTTCATCCATGGTTTTCCATGGGCTCTTAGTTACTTGTTTAGATCACTTGCTCTTGCTTTTCAATTGTTTGAAATGGTGCTTTTGTGTGTGGTTTTGAAAGTATTTTGAAAAGAGGCCTTCGTCTAGGAAACCTTTGTAATGATTCTTGTTTGAATGTATACAAAGGTGTTTGTCTTTTGAAAAATGTCTCAATGTTTGAAAGTTTGTTTTGGGAAATGTTTTGAAATTGTGTGATAGTTTGAAAATAGCAAGGATGTTTGCAAGTTTGATCAAGTAACTAGGAGTTGTCTACCCTACTCAAAGATCTTTCCTACACATTTTTAACCCTTTGACATTGTTGTTTTACCATTGTATTGGGTAAACAACCTTGTGTTTGGATGTTAAACGGGACGGGCGTGGGTAATCGTATGACCATGATAACAATGTTGCCAAGTATCTTAGCAAGTTTTTTGAGGGACTAGATCATTTTTGTATAGGCAACCAAGATAGCGTCATCGAGGGACTATGATCTTTTGTTTTGTTTTTGTTTTACCAAGATACCTAGTATGCATATCATGGCCATGTTTTTAAGGCAACAAGTGGGTGAAACCCTAGTGGTGCTTGTTTGCATTGTGTTGTCATTTTTCATGCATTTTTGTCTTGTGTTTAGTCATGCTATTTGTTTGATTTTGGTTCTTTGCATACAAACCCTAATTTTACTATCATGCATATCAAAGCGATAAAATGCGTAAAAGTAAATCTACAACTATTACAACATTGATATGGGGAGGGGGATACAAGTTTTGAATAGGGGGATATTTGCAAGAAAATAAAACCCTAAGAACTATTATTACAACCAAATTGAAATATTGCACAAGATAAATAAATAGACAAATATTTAAATGTACAAACAAATATAAATATGCAAAGAATGTTTTTGTATTTATTTTTTATGTATGTAAAATAAATTATTTTTTTCTAAAAATAAGAAAAATATTAATGATTATTTTTGAAAGGGTAGAAACCCTAGTTTTTGTTTTAAGAAAATATATATATTATATTATTTATTTATGTACAAGAAAATAAATAAATATATATACAAAAGTGTTAAAAAATAAAAATGTGAGAGAAAATATTATTTAAGTGTATAAATAATAAAAAATAAAAATATATAATATATAATATTTTTTATAATATTTACAAGTTTTTTATTTAAGAAAATAAAAGTATATCACTATTAATAAATTATTTCTATATCTAAAAAATAATAAAAATAATAAAATAAAAAGTGAAAAATTAAGAGAATATTTTTTGTGATTTTAAATATTTAGAAAAATAAATAAAAAGTTAGAAATGTAAAAGAAATAAAAAAATATACAAAAATAATCAAATGGGCCAAGGGGGTGCAAAAAGCAAGCTAGGGGTGCAAAAAGTAGAAACAAGCCAAGCCCAACCCATTTCCACTTCATCCGTGTCCTCCAGAAACAAAAACGTGCGCCCTGTTCAAATCTGGAACTCCTGCATACGTGCTCAAAAACAAAAACTTGCAACATGAAAGTTATAGCTCTTGATCACACGATTCTAACCATGTAAAAAACTTGATTTAACTCTCAAAGACCAGAGAGAATTTCATTGGCCCTAAATCTTGACCTAGTTTTTTCAGTAAGTTCAACTATCAAATATTCCTAGCTCAGTTAACATAAATGAATTCTAAGCATATGTACAGTTCAAGGACAATGAGGACTACATTTTTGCTTCACAAACCTAAGCCTAATGATTCCTAAATAAGGAGATAGAAGTTTGAAATTTACCTGTTTCATTCAAGCTCGAGTATGGAAATGCAGCAACTTTCAGTGAAGCCTGAGGTTCTTTTGAGCTTACTTGATGTTCCCTTAACCTTCCCCAATGCTTGGCTTGCTTTGAAATGACCTGAATATGCTTGTAGAACTCAACCTGCAAAGCTTCAAAGCTTCAAAGCAAAAATGGTGAAGTGTGAAAATGGAGTTACAGTGGCTTGAGAATGGTTGGGATAGTTTAGGTATGTTGTATGGAGTGTGTTGGCACTGGTTTGGGACAAAACGCATGAGTGGAAATGGTTTTGGCTTCTGATTTGCAGAACTTGCCCTGTTTTGGGCAGAAATGATGTTTTTGTATTTAAGGGTGTTTGAGAGCTTATGGAATCGTGTTCTAGGCTTGGTTTGATATGCTGAAGTTGTTTAAAATGTTACAAGGACTTGGTTATATCAGATTACAAAGTTGTGGACTTTTTGCATAATGACTTGTTTTTGAAGTAAAAGGTGAGAACTGACCATGCCAAGGTTGTACATGCCTGTATTCTAGCTGTACAAAGTTGGTGAACTTTGCCTGATATTAGGGAGATTTGTTTGCAGCAAAAGGCTTGGTGTATGGCTCAAGATAATCAATTTGACAGAAAGCATGCTTTATGTAAATGACATTGTTAACTTTTTGCCAAAAATGGATTAAACCTTTGTATAATGCTTCATAGATCAGAACAAAGCCTTAATCCAATGTGTTTTCATTTAATTTAAGAGTGTAGAAAGGATTAGAACCTGTAAACCAAGTACAAGCAAGGTTTGGACAGATTTTGCATCTTGTAGCATGGTGTAAAATGCCTTGTACAAAATTGATGATTTACCAATTTTAAACTTTCGATTCTCCCTAACCATGAATGATCTAGGAGAGTTCTTGGACATTTTGTAAATCTTTTAACATGATATATAATCCATATTTGAAATTAATTTTGATATTCCACTTGGAACTATGTGAAAAATTGCCATGAAGATAGGTCAAAATCCTACCTAAACTAGGGCAAAATTTCACTAAGTTAAAAGTTTCATGGACCCTTGTTCACAAAATCATAACTTGAGATCCAAACATCTTTTGGGAAAACTTTGTGAATAAAAGTTGTAGATTTTGTGGAGGAATACAACTTTAATGTTTGAAGTTTTTTTTGAATCCAATTTCATCTTGGTGAAAAAGTTGGGAAAAAATAAGAAATTTTCATAACTTAGAAAATTTCTAAGTTATGAAAATTTTCCATTTTAAACCCTAATTTTCAAAATTAGGTTTCTTGGTGAACAAGTTTCATGTTTTGACATATCTTGATGAAAAATGACCCTTGGCACTTGATTTTGACCAAAAAGTCAAAGTTTGACTTTTCAGTGTACAGTTGATTTTTGATCAGTTAACTGGAAAATTCATTTGTCAATCCAATGCATTTGAGATCTTTTGAACCTTGTGATTAGGTCAAGATGATGCCATTGAGTCCTTGAATTTATGCTTGAACCCAATTTGCCATTGGCTAGGTGAAAAATCAGAGATTTCCCTTCTATAGTTAAAAACCCTAAAAATGACCATTTTGCCCTTTTGGTGATCTGATCAAATTTCTTGAGGAGTTGTGGTCCAAACTTGATCAAATGGTTCATTTGAGTCTATAATGTTGATGTGGATAAAAAATTATGAGGTTTGATTGTAAATTGGCCACAATTGACTTTTTCCCCAATATAACTAATTTCTAGGTCAACTGTCCAATTGACTGGGCAAAAATTTGATTCAAAGCTTGTAACTTGGTATGAGCAATCTTATAAGTCCAACATGAAGTATGAAAGTCACATGGGGCATTGAAAATCCAAAAATCCATGTGTAAACTCAAACCCTAATTTCAGGTCAGCAGTGCAAGGAGATGTCTTGAGCAGAGCAAACCCCAATCCTGTCTGGAGTCCAAAGAGTCTTGTGAGGAGAAATCTTGATAAAATGAGAGGGAAAATTTTGGGGTACAACAGCTGCCCCTGTTCAATCTTCTTGAACCTGAAGAGTTAGATTGGCGAGTTTTTCGTTCGTGACTCGAAGGTAAAAGATGATTGGACACTAGAGTGCCCATAAATTTGCACTCGTCAAAATATGGTTGAGGGAATGGGCTTAAAGATGCAATTTGGAGATGTGACAGAATCTTGTCGGAGATGGGCTTAAATATTCCATCCAAAAATGATTTTTGAAAATCAAGAGAATGAACATTAGAATGGTATCCGTATCTGAGTTGTATATGGAGATTGGATCTGAATAAGCAATAGAATAGCATCCGTGTCTGGAGCATCTCTAAGATGTATCTGAATAAGCAATAGAATAGCAACCGTGTCTGGAGCATCTCTAAGCTATTTTTTGAACTTTGAATTTGAATAAGCAATAGAATAGCATCCGTGTCTGGAGCATCTGTAAGCTGTTTTCTGAACTTTGAATTTGAATAAGCAATAGAATAACATTCGTGTCTGGAGCATCTCTAAGCTGTTTCTGAGCTTTGAATCTAAATAAGCAATATAATAGCATCCGTGTCTGGAGCATCTCTAAGCTGTTTTCATGAACTTTGAATCTGAATAAGCAATAGAATAGTATCCGTGTCTAGAGCATCTCTAAGCTGTTTTCATGAGCTTATTGGTAGCTTGTTAATCTTATCCTGAAAAGGGTAAAATGTTAGCTGGAACACAAAGTTATGTTGCATGAAATGTATGATGCAATATATGTGTTTTATCAATGTTTATGATATATGAATGTAATGTATGCGCATGTAAGCTGATTTGTTGTCTTGCTGAGGAAAATAAATCCTTGATAGCTGGAGATAATAAAATCCTTGACTGCTGTCAGGGAAAATAAATCCTTGACCGCTGCTGGAGATTAAAAAATCTTTGATTGTTGAGGAAGATAAATCCTTGGACCATTGTTGGGGATAGAAAATACTTGGCAACTTGCGGGGATTATCAAAAACTTTGACAACTTCTGTGGGGATGTGAGAATCCTTCACGAATTTCCTAGGGATACAGGGATCTTTCAAGTCTTTGAAGTTTGAGTATTGACAAAAATCCTGCTTGGGGAATCCAGAGAACTTTGAAGACTCCAACTGGGGATTACACAATGGGAATCCTTACTCGGCAGGGAAATTCTAGTGATCTCTACCGGGGATCAATCAAAGGAAAACCTTGATCTGCTAGAGAATAAGGAAAACTCTGATGGCTTCTACGGGAAATGAGAATGATAATCTTCAATCTGCTAGGGGAATTTGAATCCTTGGGGACCTCATGCTGGGAAGTCAAGAATGAGAATCTTCGATCTATAGGGGATTAAAAATTCTGACAAACTCATGCTGGGGAGCGATGAAGACTCTGGAAACTTCAACATGGAATCAAGAATGAGAATCTTCATTCTGCTGGGGAGTGAAAACTCTGTGGGGATTAGCTATACTGCTGGGGAGTAGCTATCCTGTTGGAGAGTAAGTTCAGGACTCTGTGGAAAAGCTTATTCCCGTTTGGAAGAAGTTCAGGAGTTTGGGTTGAATACCAATCTACTGGGGAATCATCCTAGGTGGGGATAATACAAAAGTTAATTGTTATCTTGTTGATTCTCAGACTTTAAGACAACTTGCTGGGGAATCTGGGGAAAACTGAATGGTTTCCGCTGTAGATTGATAGTTGGAAATTTGACTCCGTTGGAGAAGAAGGTTTCATCTCCGCTGAGGGTCTGCAGTTCAAAGTTTTGCTCCGCTGGGGATTGGGAGATTGAAAACTTAACTCTAATGGGGATTTTGAAATTTAACTCCGCTGGGGATATGTTATTTCAAGGTTTTAGCTCCGCTAGGGATCTAGATGATATACTGTAGGGGATTTCTCTTGGAATGGCCTAAAGACGTTTTCCTATACTTTTTAACCTGTCAGTAATTATTCTTTCACATTTCGTTTATTTGTAGACAGTGATTATATTCAAATGCACATGCTCATTAATAAATCATTGGACGTTTTCAAATAAAACACAAGCGTAAAGAAAAAAAGAAAAGGCAAATAGTTTTCTGCACTTCGAAGTATCTTTGTATTAACTTTGTGTAAGTATTTTGTACAAAGGAGACAAACATCCTAGTAAGAGAATGTTGTCATAAAAAATGAGAAAAATTTATACAAAGAAAGATGGCTATGTATAAAGAATTCCATGGGGTTCCCATTCTGCTATAGCCTTCGTAACTCTGAATATCTTGTCCATTCGTTGCTTCGTCCGAAGATGATTGAGTTGATCAGAAGCCCAGAGTTTTCCTGTGAAGAGATTGTCCTTAAAGTGATTCGACGAGACATAGTCATACGCTTTAATTTCCAAACTTTTTCCTGGACCGCCTTTTCGGATTTTCGATCCACCGGGAAACCCTTTTTTGCCCAAGTCGCCCTTTCGGGTTTTCAACTTGCCGGGTGTACAAATTTTTTTGTTTATCCCTAATTTTTTTCTGAACCGCCCTTTCGGGTTTTTGATTCACCGGGATGCCCATTTTTGCCCAAGTCGCCCTTTCAGGTTTTCAACTTGTCGGGTCATTTATGCGTAGTATCTTTTGACTATGTCTGCGTTCGCTGGGTGCGGCAGGTCATCGTCGTCCATGGTGATTAATATCATTGCCCCACCAGAAAAGATGTTCTTGATCACAAATGGTCCTTCGTAAGTAGGAGTTCATTTTCCCCTGGTGTCACTTTGCGGAAAGATGATCCGCTTGATTACAAGATCCCCGACTTGATATACTTGGCGCCTGACATTCTTGTTGAATGCCTTGATCATCCTCTTTTGATACGTCTGACCATGACAAACAACAGTAAGTCGCTTTTCATCAATCAAGTTAATTTGATCAAGCCGGGTCTGAATCCAATCATCTTCACTCAAACCAGCATCTTTCATGATTCTCAAGGAGGGAATCTGAACCTCGATAGGTAAAACAGCTTCCATGCCGTATACCAAAGAATAGGGTGTTGCCCTGGTTGAAGTGCGTGCCGTGGTATGGTACCCGTGCAGAGCAAACAGTAACATCTCATGCCAGTCCTTGTAGGTGACTGTCATCTTTTGTATGATCTTCTTGATATTTTTGTTCGCAGCTTCGACATCACCGTTCATCTTTGGCCAATAGGGAGATGAACTGTGATGTTGAATCTGGAACTGCTCGCACAGAGCAGTGATCATAGTATTGTTTAGGTTTGTACCGTTGTCGGTGATAATCCTGTCGGGGATACCGTACCGGCAAATGACGTTCTGCTTGATGAAGCGGGCAACCACATTCTTTGTGACGGATGCGAAGGAAGCTGCTTCGACCCACTTGGTGAAGTAGTCGATGGCCACCAGGATGAAACGGTGTCCATTGGATGCTGTAGCCTTGATCTCTCCAATCATGTCGATTCCCCACATAGCTAATGGCCAAGGAGCTGTTAAGACATTGATAGGAACTGGAGTTATATGTACCTTGTCTGCATAGATTTGACATTTGTGACAAGTACGGGAATATTGATGGCAGTCAGCTTCCATGGTAGACCAGTAGTAGCCTGCCCTTAGAATCTTCTTAGCCATCGTATGTCCGCTTGAGTGAGTGCCAAAGGTACCATTATGCAGTTCACCCATGATTTGTTCAGCTTCAACCTTGTCCACACAACGAAGTAGAATGCAATCATGATTGTGCTTGTATAGGATACCATTGCTCAGGAAGAACTTGGTTGAGAATCTCCTTAAGAACTTTTTGTCGTTGACTGAAGCTCCTTCAGGGTATTGTTGTGCTTCGAGATACCTTTTGACTTCGTGAAACCAAGGTCGGTCCACTACTTCTTTGATATTAATCACGTGACAATTTGCAGGTTCGTCCATTCGCTCGATGGTGATTTGGGGAGCCTCATTATCCCAGTTAAGTTTAAACATGGATGACATTGTAGCTAGAGCATCTGCTAGCTGATTTTCTTCTCGCGGGAAGTGCTCGAAGGTAATCTGATCGAAACGTGGTAGCAATGTCAGGACATGTTCTTTGTAAGGGATGAGGTTGGGATGTTTGGTATTCCACTCTCCTTTGATTTAACTGATAACCACAGCTGAGTCCCCAAACACAATCATAGATTTGATTCCCAAGTCAATTGCATCCTTGAGACCAAAGATACAAGCTTCATATTCGGCCATGTTGTTGGTGCAGCTGAAGCAGAGTCTGGCAGTGAAAGGTGTATGGAAACCTTCTAGAGATATGAGTATCGCGCCGATACCGTTGCCAAGTGCATTAGAAGCACCATCAAAGTACAGGGTCCATCGGGATCCTTGTTCAGGTCCGTCATACGGTCTATTCTCTTTAATGTTGTCCAAAGTCATGATCGTTGGAGACGCAAACCTCATGGATTGGTAATCTTCAACAGCTTGATGGGCCAAATGATCAGCTAGAACACTCCCCTTTATAGCTTTTGGGTTGTGTACTGTATATCATACTCTGTGAGGATCATCTGCCACCTTGCTATTCTTCCAGATAAAGCGGGCTTCTCAAAGATGTACTTGATCAGATCCATCTTAGAGATCAGCAAAGTGGTATGAGTCAACATATACTGCCTTAGCCGGCAAGCAGCCCATACCAAAGTGCAACAAGTTTTCTCAAGCAGTGAGTATCAGGTCTCACAGTCGGTAAACTTTTTTCTAAGGTAATAAATGGCATGCTCTTTTCGGCCAGACTCGTCATGTTGGCCCAGTATGCACCCCATTAAATTCTCTAGGACGGTCAGATACATGATAAGCGGTCTTCCTTCGACGGGAGGCATCAAGATATGAGGTTCTAGCAAATACTCCTTGATTTTATCGAAAGCAACTTGACAGTCATCATTCCATTTAACCACCTGATCTTTCTTCAACAGCTTGGAGATTGGTTCACAGGTAGATGTTAGGTGAGAGATGAACCTTGCAATGTAGTTTAGGCGTCCCAAAAAACCTCTGACCTCCTTCTCAGTGCGGGGGGGGGGCAGGCATTTCTTGTATAGCTTTGACTTTGGCAGGATCAACCTTGATGCCTTTGTTGTTGACTATGAAACCCAAGAGTTTACCGAACCTGACTCCGAAAGTGCACTTGTTAGGGTTCAGTCTGAGCTTGTACTCTTTCAACCTGACAAACAGCTTTTGCAGATGGTCGTGGTGTTCTTCTTCTATTTGTGATCGGGCTATCATGCCGTCTACGTAAACCTCTATCTCATGATGTATCATATCATGAAACAAAGCTACCATGGCGCGTTGATAGGTTGCCCTGGCATTCTTCAGTCCGAATGGCATCACTTTATAGCAGAACGTACCCCACTGTGTAACAAAAGTAGTTTTCTCCATGTCTTCAGGTGCCATTTTGATATGGTTATAACCTGAGAATCCGTCCATGAAAGAAAATACCTTATGCTAAGTTGTATTGTCAACCAAGATGTCAATGTGCGGTAGTGGAAAGTCATCCTTAGGGCTGGCCCTGTTTAAGTCTCTGTAACCCACACACATTCTGACTTTGTCGTCCTTCTTAGGCACGGGCACAATGTTAGCAACCCATTATGGATAGGAAGTAACAGCAAGAAATCTAGCATTGAATTGCTTCCTAACTTCTGCTTTGATATTTTCAGACATGTCAGGCCTCATGCGGCAAACTTTCTGTTTAATTGGTGGACAATCTTCTCTTGTAGGGAGACGGTGAACCATAATATATGTATCAAGTCTCGGCATGTCTTCATAGGACCAGGCGAAGATCTCAACATATTCATTCAACAGCTGAATTAAGCGCTCTTTGACACTTGGCTCAAGGTTGGCACCCACTCTAATTTCTTTTCTGTCTTCCTCTGTTCCCAAGTTGATTGTCTCTAACAACTCCTCATGAGGTAGAATAGCCCTTTCTTCTTGTTGTAGCAGTCTAGCCAATTCTCCCGGCACTTCACAGTCTTCATCACCTTCGTATTTGGCATGGTAGACTAGATCTTCAGAGTCACTGAAGGTCATAGCAGAATTGTTACCCATGGAATCCGGAATGGAAGGGTACCTGCATTTGTGAGTGTGGGTGTGTGTAAGGGATAGCCACCTTTAAACAAATAAAATGTAAAAAGAAAGACAATGAAAACAAAAGTTTATATGTGAAAACGTCCATGATTTATTAAAATGGCATATGAAGATGAAAAATCAAACCCTTACAAATGGACCTATATGCCTCGGGTAAGACACAAGGTAAAAAGTGTACGAATTGTTTAAGAATTATTACAAACCAACAGAAATGTTTGAAAGATAAATTACTGATTGATGAAAGTAATGGGAATAAAGTCCTTTGCCTCCCAATTTCATAGTCCTCCTTCAACGGTAGGGAAAATCCAGTCTTCCAGATTGCTCTCCTCTTCACCATCCTCCAAAGAATTGACTCCATGATGAGTGATCTTCACTAGTGGCCCTCCAGCCCGGGAGCGATGCATAACCTTTTGACTAGCCGAAGTGAAACCCAAGCCAAATTTATCATATTTAAAAGGAAAATCGGGAAGCTGCCCCCAGATTGTGCTTCCTCCTTCTTCAATCACAGCCTTTGCATCTTTGAGTGACGACATCCGAGACACAGGTTTGGTAATCATGGGTACAGAAGACACTGTTTTGGTTGCCGTAATTTCCTGAGCTACCTCTTCAAAATGCTGAAAGGGGGTTTCGATGAATTCACCATCCAATTCTACATAGCGGAAAGAATTAAGATGGCTTATCATGTATTCCTCTTCACCGTGAACAGTTACAATTTTCCCCTGGACAAGGTACTTGAGCTTTTGATGCAGAGTTAAAGTGACGGCTCCAGCATGATGAATCCAGGGTCTTCCCAACAAGCAAGAATAGGAAGGACGGATGTCCATCACGTAGAATATGGAGTTGAAGGTTTCAGTTCCCACTTTAATCGGGATGTCCACCTCCCTGTGGACCATCCTTTTAGAACCATCAAAGGCTCTGACAATGATGTTGCTGGGCTTCAGGGTTAGACCTTCGCAATCCAACTTGTCCAATGCCTTCTTTGGTAGGACATTCAGCGAAGAACCAGTTTCTACCAGAACGTGTGCTAGAGTAGTCTCTCTACATTCTACCGAGACATGCAAAGCGTCATTATGTTTCCTCCCTTTGATTGTTAAATCGGCGTCGGAGAACCCTAGACCATTGTCTGCTGTTAGGCTAGCTACACATTCCTGGAACTGATCCGTAGAGGTTTCCTGGGGCACGTGGGCCGTCTTCAAGAATCTGATCAAAGCTTTGGCATGAGCTTCTGAACAGAGTAGCAAGGACAGTATAAAGATTTTTGAGGGGGTTTGCCTCAGTTGCTCCACAACATTATAATCGCTCTTCTTGATTATTTTCAAAATCTCTTCCATTTATTTTTGAGAGGTTTCAGGGATGATCAACGGCTGAGCCCTCGTCCTGACGGGATCTTCTTGGATCCCTTTTCCTCTCTCATCAGCAGCAGCAGAGGGGACAACCATAGGAGTTACAACTTCTTCAATAACTGGAGTTCTCGTAGATATGTTGACCGGTATAGGAGTGACCTTAGGAGCAGCTGAGGGTCCGAAGATTGCCTTGGGAGGCGTAATCTCCAGAGAGAAAATTCTTCCACTGCGGGTGATTTTACTCGTTTCGACAATGTTTCCAATGTCAGAAGTCTCTTCATCAGAACTCTCTTCAGTTGATTCAATTTGTTTAATACTGTGGTAAAAGATCTCTCCCTCATAGTTCCACGGTATTGATTTGTTGGACTTGTACGGGACGGGTCCCGGCATGGTTATCTTCAAAGGTGCAATCTTCGGATTGGATGTAATCTTAACAGGTCTTTTGGAGACCTTGGAAAGATTGGCGGATATGGTAATTATTGAAATATCATTGACAGGAGTCGGTGTAACGGGAGTCTTTTCAAAAAGGATTTCTTGGTTATCCATTAGGCGCTAGATGCCTAAATTCAACAACGGACATTCGGTTGGTAAGGATGAACAAAGGTAGCAATCTTCTTCATAACCTGGGAAAATCCCAGCCTTTAGCAAATTCAACTTGATTATCGGTAACGGAGTCATCAAATCATCAACAGTAGTAACAAAAAGATCCTCTTCAACAGCATGGGCATTGTGGCCATGCTTTGGCATTGGAGCAGAGATCACATTTGGCTTTTCAGGGGCGTCGAATTCAACTTCTTTAGCATCTATTAAGTCCTGAATCTTATTCCTGAGGGCCCAACAATTGTTGGTGTCGTGCCCCAAGCTGTCTGAATGGTAAGCACACTTGGCGTTTGGATGGTAGTGTGGTGACGTTGTGTTAGGGTTTTAAGGGGCCTCCCTCAAACTGGAAAGGTTTAACTTCAAGAGATGGGGTAGAACCTGAGTAGGAGTCATGTTTATCTGGGTGTATTGCCGTGCAGGCCTTTCCACCCTTGCTTGGTTGGTTTTGGGTTGATTATTTCTGGGTTGATCAACTGCAGACTTCTGAATCATTACAGCCTCCACCGCTGGCCGGCGCTCAACTCTTCCTTGACTTCTTTGGGAGTAGACAGCTGAGACTTCTTTCTTTGCTGGAAAAGTCTTTTTGATGGTAGTGGAAGCAGATGCATCCCTTTGAATTTTCCCGCTCTTTATTCCGGCTTCAACTCTTTCACCAGTCAGAATCAGCTCGGTGAACCCCGCAGACGAACTTCCAATCAGGTGATTGAAAAAGGGGCCTGACAGTGTACCCAAGAACATATCTACCAGCTCCCTCTTAGATAGAGGTGGTTGCACTCGCCACGCCAAGTCTCTCCATTTCTGGGCATACTCTTTGAAACCTTCATTTGATACCATGCCCATACTCTGTAATTGAGTACGGGTTGGTGCTAAATCTGCACTATATTGATACTGTCTGTAGAAGGCAACAAACAAATCCTCCCAATTGTGCACATCAGACCTCTCTAGCTGGTAGAACCAATCTAACTGCGTCCCCGAAAGACTGTCCTGGAAGAAATGAACCCATAGATCTTTATCAGAAGAATGTGGTTGGATTTTTCTGACGTAAGACCGTAGGTGCATCTTTGGACAAGATAAACCGTCATATTTAGCAAAAAGAGGCACCTTGAACTTAGGGGGAATCACAATCCCAGCAACCAACCCTAACTCTTCAAAGTCCATCCTAGGCACTCTTTGTACCTCCATGGCAACCAGACGCTCTTCCAGATTCTTGTACTTGTCATCTGCATGAAGGTACTGCTGTTCTGAGTAGTCTTCATCCTCTTATTCTTCTTCTTCTTCCTCAGACTCAGAGGGCACTGCAGCTCCCTTTCCTTTTCCTACCCCTTCATCAGATGTTGAGGGGAAATCCAGGACCCTTCTAGCTTGACCTTCAAATCTTCTACCCAAAGTAGCCACACCAACTCTCTTCTTTTTATTTTTCTCCTTTTCCTTTTCCAGTAGAGTTTTGAGCTCCTCCTTACCCTTAGCCAAGGCCATGAGTAGCTGTTGGAACTGTGAATTCTGCGCTTGTAAGTCTTTAACCGTCTGCTCAATATCCATCTTGCTGAAATAAACAGCAGAGAGATAAGGAAACCTGGTGTGAAGACCTGTTTATGCATATGATGAATGATATGTATTCATGTAATGCATTCAAGGATTCAGAAATTCAAATTTGTTGTAAACAAAAAGGAACACACTTCATATTAATAAGATAGAATTTGTTAGTACATAAATGCCCCATGGGCAATACAAAATTCTAATGTAAAAAGACGTTGCGCATCCTCTTTGGTGCAATATAGGTGTTGAGAGTCTACTCTTCGTGAAGTTGGCGAGTAAGTTCCAAAACCTTCTTCTCACTGGCGTAGAATTGGGCTTCAAAAGTGTCGCGTTCTCCCTTGAGCTGTATCCAACTCCTTTGCAAATCTTCAAGTGATGTTGGCATGTCAGGATGTAGGAGGGTGTATGTAACCTCTCCTTCCATAACAGGCACTTTGATCACAGGAAGTATGTAGGGGTAAGGAATCATAAGACTTTGGGCGCGGGTTCGTACCCACTTGAGGTAAGGCTCAAGGGGGATGGAATTCTTGTGTCCCAAGGTCTTACTGTCCACCTTGTTGGGCATCCTCCAAGCTCGGATGAACCTTTGTCAAAGTCCTTGATCGTTGTTGTCGAAGTCAAAAACCAAGTCTGGAATCAGCATGTCATGAGGGTCATCCCTTCGGGCATACCCAAACTGTCTCAGAGCCAAGCAAGGGTTATAGGTAATGCCTCCCCTAATGCCAAGTAGTGGGACTTTAGGGAATTCCCCACAATGATCAATAATGATAACATTTTCTCTGGATCGAGAACACAAATGAACATCTGAATGTGTAAGAGTCATCAATCGTTGTGACCACCTCAAACCTTGCTCATTCTTCAAAACTGATTGGGGAAGGTGAGAAATAAACCACCTTGCTAGAAGAGGAGTACAGCACATGAGAACACCTCTTTTCCTCATTGTTCGAGTGTGAAATGAGTGGAGGATATCCCCAAGCAATGTAGGCACCGGGTTGCGAGCCATGAAGATTTTGACAGCATTGACATCTATAAGCTGGTCAGGGTTTGGGAACAAGACCAACCCATATATGAGAAGAGCTACAATCTCCTCAAAAGCTTGTAAGTCCAATGAATTCCAGCAACTTTGGGCCTTCTCAAATAGAAACTTTGAAAAGAAACCTTTGACACCACTTCTAGTTTCTCAATGGCCTATGATATCAGATGGTTGCAAGTGTAGGGCTTGAGCAACATCTTTAGGCTTTGGATCTCTTTTTGTACCGTTGTAGGGTAGTTGATGGAGAATAGGAATGCTCAGGAGTTGAGAAAATTCCTCCAAAGTAGGCACAAGCTGGTAATTAGGAAATGTGAAGTAGTGGTGTAGGGGGTCAAAGAACTGGAAGAGTACTTTCACCATGTCTTCCTCAGTGTTGGTGTTGACTAAGTTGAGAAGACGACCATTACTCTCGGTGAATGGAGAATTCTCAGGAATCTTGGAAGCTATCTCCTTGATTTGAGGAGGAACTCTCACAAGGTTGACCTGAATAGTTTTCCTGCGGAGTGATTCCATTACCTACAAAACAGGAACAAAGATGAAGATCCAAATCCTTGAAATGGTTAGTGGATGCATATGATGCTTCATGATGTCCATGATGTTATGCACAAGTATATATGTATAAGCAAATCACACAAGTTCCTAGTTTCAGGCTTGCATGGGGTTTCATAGGTAAGTACCCTCTTGAAGTTTAGTTGGCTCAACCTGTCCTATAAATAGTAACCGGGTTCTAAGTAGCTCAATATCACTGGATTATTTTCTGTGTTCATTGTTTCAGTTTACCCAATTTACTGGCGACCAAAATATTCCAAGAAAACAACCCTCAATGAGTGTAGTATCGAGTATCTACCAACTTCGGACTGCACCAAAGCCGGTAATCTCACTACCCCTAAAAAAGGCCAAGTTGGTCAAGTAAAGGTTCTAAAGGTCCATTAGTGCTTCATGACATCACTCAGCGGCCCCGTATTCTCTTTGATTAACTCAAAGGCTACCGGTACCCACAAATATGTCGCACTAATATAGCTATTTCTTCAACCATGTCGATATACCCCGCACAGTTTCCACAACGTATTGCTATTTACCTATGAATGTTTCCCAAATCTGGGTAGAGGATTTCAAACCCAAACAATAGAACCAATTGTAAAGCAATCAAAGAAAACAAGGTAAGCATGTAAAGGTGATATAAACCCTAAGGTAACCCCACTTTTAGATTTTTCCCTAGTAGAGTCGCCAGTTCTATGATGCGGTGGGAGAACTGACTTGAGGTTTTGTGTTTGTGTTCGCAAATGTTTCGGTTTAGCAAGAGTCGCCACCGACTTTTTATTTTATCCAAAGGAAAGGTCAAAAAGCACAGGAAAGACCTTTGAGATGTTTTCTTGGGTTCAGGGGGTAGATTATGAAAAGGGAAGGTGCTAGCACCCTTTTCATCCATGGTTTTCCATGGGCTCTTAGTTACTTGTTTAGATCACTTGCTTTTGCTTTTCAATTGTTTGAAATGGTGCTTTTGTGTGTGGTTTTGAAAGTATTTTGAAAATAGGCCTTCGTCTAGGCAACCTTTGTAATGATTCTTGTTTGAATGTATACAAAGGTGTTTGTCTTTTGAAAAATGTTTCAATGTTTGAAATTTTGTTTTGGGAAATATTTTGAAATTGTGTGATAGTTTGAAAATAGCAAGGATGTTTGCAAGTTTGATCAAGTAATTAGGAGTTGTCTACCCTACTCAAAGATCTTTCCTACACATTTTTAACCCTTTGACATTGTTGTTTTACCATTGTATTTGGTAAACAACCTTGTGTTTGGATGTTAAACGGGACGGGTGTGGGTCATCGTATGACCATGATAACAATGTTGCCAAGTATCTTAGAAAGTTTTTTGAGGGACTAGATCATTTTTGTATAGGCAACCAAGATAGCGTCATCGAGGGACTATGATCTTTTTTTTTTGTTTTTGTTTTGCCAAGATACCTAGCATGCATATCATGGCCATGTTTTTAAAGCAACAAGTGGGTGAAACCCTAGGGGTGCTTATGTGCATTGAGTTGTCATTTTACATGCATTTTTGTCTTGTGTTTAGTCATGCTATTTGTTTGATTTTGGTTCTTTGCATACAAACCCTAATTTTACTATCATGCATATCAAAGCGATAAAATGCGTAAAAGTAAATCTACAACTATTACAACATTGATATGGGGAGGGGGATACAAGTTTTGAATAGGGGGATATTTGCAAGAAAATAAAACCCTAAGAACTATTATTACAACCAAATTGAAATATTGCACAAGATTAATAAATAGACAAATATTTAAATGTACAAACAAATATAAATATGCAAAGGATGTTTTTGTATTTATTTTTTATGTATGTAAAATAAATTATTTTTGTCTAAAAATAAGAAAAATATTAATGATTATTTTTGAAAGGGTAGAAACCCTAGTTTTTGTTTTAAGAAAAAATATATATTATATTATTTATTTATTTACAAGAAAATAAATAAATATATATACAAAAGTGTTAAAAAATAAAAATGTGTGAGAAAATATTATTTAAATGTATAAATAATAAAAAATAAAAATATATAATATTTTTTATAATATTTACAAGTTTTTTATTTAAGAAAATAAAAGTATATCACTATTAATAAATTATTTCTATATCTAAAAAATAATAAAAATAATAAAATAAAAAGTGAAAAATTAAGAGAATATTTTTTGTGATTTTAAATATTTAGAAAAATAAATAAAAAGTTAGAAATGTAAAAGAAATAAAAAAATATACAAAAATAATCAAATGGGCCAAGGGGGTGCAGAAAGCAAGCTAGGGGGTGCAAAAAGTAGAAACAAGCCAAGCCCAACCCATTTCCACTTCATCCCTGTCCTCCAGAAACAAAAACGCGCGCCCTGTTCAAATCTGGAACTCCTGCATACGTGCTCAAAAACAAAAACTTGCAACATGAAAGTTATAGCTCTTGATCACACGATTCCAACCTTGTAAAAACTTGATTTAACTCTCAAAGACCAGAGAGAATTTCATTGGCCCTAAATCTTGACCTAGTTTTTTTAGTAAGTTCAACTATCAAATATTCCTAGCTCAGTTAACATAAATGAATTCTAAGCATATGTACAGTTCAAGGACAATGAGGACTACATTTTTGCTTCGCAAACCTAAGCCTAATGATTCCTAAATAAGGAGATAGAAGTTTGAAATTTACCTGTTTCAGTCAAGCTCGAGTATGGAAATGCAGCAACTTTTAGTGAGGCCTGAGGTTCTTTTGAGCTTGCTTGATGTTCCCTTAACCTTCCCCAATGCTTGGCTAGCTTTGAAATAGCTTGAATATGCTTGTAGAACTCAACCTGCAAAGCTTCAAAGCTTCAAACCAAAAATGGTGAAGTGTGAAAATGGAGTTACAGTGGCTTGAGAATGGTTGGGAGAGTTTAGGTATGTTGTATGGAGTGTATTGGAACTGGTTTGGGACAAAACGCACGAGTGCAAATGGTTTTGGCTTCTGATTTGCAGAACTTGCCCTATTTTCGACAGAAATGAAGTTTTGGTGTTTAAGGGTGTTTGAGAGCTTATGAAATCGTGTTCTAGGCTTGGTTTGATATTCTAAAGTTGTTTGAAATGTTACCAGTACTTGGTTATATCAGATTACAAAGTTGTGGACTTTTTGCATAATGACTTGTTTTTTAAGTAAAAGGTGAGAAGTGACCATGCCAAGGTTGTACAGGCCTGTATTCTAGCTTCACAAAGTTGGTGAACTTTGCTTGATATCAGGGAGATTTTTTTGCACCAAAAGGCTTGGTGTATGGCTCAAGATAATCAATTTGACATAAAGCATGCTTTATGTAAATGGCATTGTTAACTTTTTGCCAAAAATGGATTAAACTTTTGTATAATGCTTCATAGATCAGAACAAAGCCTTAATCCAATGTGTTTGCATTTCATTTATGAGTGTATAAAGGATTATAACCTGTAAACCAAGTACAAGCAAGGTTTGGACAGATTTTGCATCTTGTAGCATGGTGTAAAATGCCTTGGACAAAAGTGATGATTTTCCAATTTCAAACTTTCGATTCTCCCTAACCATGAATGATCTAGGAGAGTTCTTGGACATTTTGGAAAGCTTGTAAACTTATCTACAATCCATCTTTAAAATTCATTTTGAGATTCCACTTGGAACTATGTGAAAAATTCCCATGAAGGTAGGTCAAAATCCTCTCAAAACTAGGGCAAAATTTCACTAAGTTAAAAGTTTCATGGACCCTTGTTCACAAAATCATAACTTTATATCCAAGAATCTTTTGGGAAAACTTTGTGAATCAAAGTTGTAGATTTTGTGGAGGACTACAACTTTCATGTTGGAAGTTTTCTTTGAATCCAATTGCATCATGGTGAAAAAGTTGGGAAAAAATAAGAAATTTTCATAACTTAGAAAATTTCGAAGTTATGAAAATTTTCCATTTTAAACCCTAATTTTCAAAATAAGGTTTCTTGGTGAAAAAGTTTCATGTTTTGACATATCTTGATGAAAAATGACCCTTGGCACTTGATTTTGACCAAAAAGTCAAAGTTTTACTTTTCAGTGTATAGTTGATTTTTGATCAGTTGATTGGAAAATTCATCTGTCAATCCAATGCATTTAAGATCTTTTGAACCTTGTGATTAGGTCAAGATGATGCCATTGAGTCCTTGAATCCATGCTTGAACCCAATTTGCCATTGGTTAGGTGAAAAATCATAAATTGTCCTTCTACAGTTAAAACCCTAAAAATGACCATTTTGCCCTTTTGGTGATCTGATCAAATTTCTTGAGGAGTTGTGGTCCAAACTTGATCAAATGGTTCATGTGAGTCTATAATGTTGATGTGGATAAAAAATTATGAGGTTTGACTGTAAATTGGCCACAGTTGACTTTTTCCCCAATATAGCTAATTTCTAGGTCAACTGTCCAATTGACTGGGCAAAAATTTGATTCAAAGCTTGAAACTTGGTATGAGAAATCTTATAAGTCCAACATGAAGTATGAAAGTCACATGGGGCATTGAAAATCCAAAAATCCCTGTGCAAACTCAAACCCTAATTTCAGGTCAGTAGTGTAAGGAGATGTCTTGAGCAGAGCAAACCCCAATCCTGTCTGGAGTCCAAAGAGTCTTTTGAGGAGAAATCTGGATAAAATGAGAGGGAAAATTTTGGGGTACAACAACCATCCTATTTGAGCCATCAAATTCTCTTACAACTATGTTACTGGGTTTCAATGTTAATCCTTCGCAGTCTAGTCTGTCGAGAAACCTAGGCCGTTATTAGCTGTCAAACTGACCACACAATCTTGAAATTGGTCAGCAGATGTCTCTTGAGGCACATGGGATGTCTTGAGGAACTTGACCAGGGCTTTCGCATGTGCCTCAGAACACAGCAACAATGATATCATGGAGATCTTGGAGGGAGTTTGCCCCAACTGTTCAACTACGTCGTAGTCGCTCTTCTTTATTATTCTCAGGATCTCCTCCATTTCCTTCTTGGAGGTTTCGAGGACAGTCAGTGGTTGAGCCTTCGTCTGGACAGGCTCTTCTTGAATACTTTTTCCTCTAATTTCAGCAGTAGGAGTGATGGTAGGGATAACAACAGGGGTTTTGTAGTCTTTGTTAATATGAGCAGTTACATATATGATTATTGGTACGGAGGTAACCTTTGGAACAGCCACAGGTCCAAAAACTGCCTTTGGAGGGGAAATTTCTGGAGAGAAGATTCTACCGCTTCGGGTAATTTTACTGGTTCCAAAAATATTTCTAATGTCAGAGTCTTCTTCTTCGGAGCTTATCTCTTCGTCGGCCAGTCCATCTTGTTTGATACCATGGTAGTAGATGTCTCCACCATAATTCCAGGGCATTATTTTGTCTGATTCATACGGGACCGGCCCGAGCATTGTGATTATAAGAGGAGTAGTTTTTGGAATCGATGTAATCCTAACGGGTCTTTTGGGAACCCTGGAAGAATTGGCGGAGATGGTTATGATTGAAATGTCTTCAACAGGAACAGGTAAAATAGGAGTACTTTCAAACGTAATCTCTTGGTTGTCTATCAAGCGTTGAATGCCTGTCTTCAACAAAGGGCAAACAGTTGGTGAGGATAAGCAAAGATGGCAGTCTTCATTACAACCCGGGAATAGACCAGCTTTCAACAAGTTCATCTTAATGATTGGGAGTGGAGTCAAGAGTTCATCAACTGTGGTAGTAAACAAATCTTCTTCGATAGAATTGGTGTTGTGACCATGCCTAAGCATAGGAGCAGAAATGACGTTTGGCTTCTCGGGTGCATCAAACTAAATCTCTTTTGCATCTATAAGGTCTTGAATTTTGTTTTTCAGGGCCTAACAGTTGTTAGTGTCGTGACCCGGGCTTTCGGAATGATATGCGCATCTGGCATTTGGGTGATAATGAGGGGATGTCGTGTTGGGGTTCTTTGGAACTTCCTTAAGAGTTGTCAAATTAGATTTCAGAAGGTGTGGTAAAACCTGGGCTAGAGTCATATTAATTCTGGTGAATTGCCGGACTGGCCTTTCCACCCTTGGTTGATCAGATCTAGGCTTTGGGATCATAACAGCCTCTACCATTGGCCGGCATTCGACTCTCCCTTGGTTCCTTTATGGATAATCAGCAGGTGCCTCCTTCTTCCCAATGAAAGGTTTTCTCACAGCTGTAGAGGTAGATGAATCCTTCTGAATCTTTCCACTTTTTATGTCAGCTTCCACCCTCTCTCCGGTTAGTATTAACTCAGTAAATCCTGCGGATGAGCTTCCAATCAGTTGGTTGAAGAAAGGGCCTGATAGAGTGCTTAAGAACATATCCACCAACTCCCTTTCAGATAGACGGGGTTGTACTCTCCCAGCTAGATCTCTCAATTTCTGCGCGTAATCCTTGAAACCCTCATTTGAAGCCATAGCCATACTTTGAAGTTGAGTACGGGTAGGCACCAAATCTGTGTTATATTGGTATTGCTTATAGAAAGCTGCGACAAGATCTTCCCAGTTGTGGACGTCGGCCCTTTCCAATTGGTAAAACCAATCGAGTTGTGTTCCAGATAGGCTCTCTTGGAAAAAATGCACCCACAGGTCTTTATCGGCTGAGTGTGGCTGGATCTTTCTTACATATGATCGAAGGTGCATCTTAGGACATGACACCCCATCATATTTTGCAAACAACGACACTTTGAACTTCGGTGGGATCACAATTCCTGATACTAGTCCCAATTCTTCAAAGTCTAGACCTGGCACCTTTTGTATTTCCATAGCGCTCAAACGCTCTTCAAGATGTCTATACTTATCATATGCTGGAGGATACTGTTCCTCGGAGTAGTCTTCCTCTTCTTCCTCCTCTTTAGATTCTGACAGAATCGCTGTTTCTTTTCCTTTCCCTTCTCCTTCCCCGGAAGTGGTTGCAAAATTCAAGGTTATTCTAGTCTGTCCCTGAAACCTTCTCCCCATGTTCAAGACCCCAATGGCCTTCTTTGTTTTCTTCTTTCTTTCTTCAGCTAACAGAGTCTTCAACTCATCTTGCCCCTTGGCTAGGGTCATGAGTAACTGTTGAAACTGCGTGTTTTAAACTTGAAGATCTTTGACTGTCTGTTCGAGATCCATCTTACTGAAATAAATAGTAGAGAGATGAGGAAACACGTTGCAAACGACCTGCTTATGTCATGATGAATGATATGTGCATATGCAATGTTTTCAAGGTTTTTAAAGATCCAAGTTCGTTTTAGACAAAAAGAAACACACGTTATATTAATAAAATAGAGTTTGAGTACATTAATGCCCCTTGGCTAAATAATACAAAACTCTAAGATAAAAAAGTAGTGTGCATCCTCTTTGGTGAAATGTAGGCATTTAGAGTCTACTCCTCATGAAGTAGCCTAGTGAGTTTCAAAACCTTCTTCTCGCTTGTGTAGAATTGGGCTTCAAATGTATCTCACTCTCCATTGAGCTGTATCCAATCCCTTTGTAGGTATTCAAGAGATGTGGGCATGTCAGGATGTACGATAGTGTATGGAACTTCTCCTTCCTTAATAGGATCAATGATTACCGGGAGAATGGAAGGATAAGGCATCATAAGACTTTGAGTGCGGGTTTGTACCCACTTGAGGTAAGGCTCAAGAGGGATGGAATTCTTGTGTCCCAAAGTCTTGCTATCCACCTTGTTTAGCATCCTCTAAGCTCGGGTGAATCTCTGGCGAAGACCTTGATCGTCGTTGTTGTAGTCGAATACCAAGCCTTGAATCAACATCTCATGTGGGGAATCCCTTCGGGAATAACCAAACTGTCTTAGAGCTAAGCATGGTTTATAGGTGATGCCTCCCCTAATGCCATGTAGAGGGACATTATGGAATTCCCCACAACAATCAACAATGATAACATTCTCTTTGGATCGAGAACACCAATGAATATCTGAATGTTTGAGCATCATTAACATTTGTGACCACCTTAATCCTTGCTCATTCTTTAAGATTGATTGGGGAAGATGAGAAATAAACCATCTTGCCAAGAGAGGAGTGCAACACATAAGGACACCTCTTTTCCTCATTGTGTGGAGGCTTTGGTTCTACCAATCCTCTAATGGATCTACAACACTTTTGGTCAACGCGGATCACTTAAACATCGTCGATCATTAAATGGTACTTGTGAGAATTCCAAATGGATGATATACTTGACAAAAAGCAAATGCAACTTGTTGTGTGGAGGCTTTGGTTCTACCAATCCTCTAATGAGTTCCAAATGCAAGTTTTAAGATGGTCATCCAACTAACAACTAATTATTGACCTGTTTATCTTATGCTTTTATTATTTTTATGCTTTATGTACTATTTATTTTTTAGCATTTTACATTTTATGCCATTTTCATCTTTGCTCATTTGAGCATTTATTTTCTTGTCATTTTTACTTTGCTCACTTGAGGTTTTCTTTTCTTTTCTTAAGATACTTAATAATCAACATAAACCCTAAAAAACTCTTAATGGTACTTGGACTATTTGGTTACTATCCTTGGCATTATGGTGCATGGGACTTTTTCTTGGACTTAGGATTAGAAACCTTGGCCTATCTTGGAGACCTTGTGATCTTATCTGATTATTTTGTCTGGAGTTCTTGAGGTTTACCTCAAGACATTGGGTTGTTTGTTTGCTTTTGTATGCAGGTTTTTGTGGTTACATTCTCTGTTTGTAATCTGGAATTCACCCGTATACAGCCGTTACTCTGCCCAATTTTTGTGAAGACTTAATACATTTGAAGATGTCTAGTATCTTTGCTTTCTTAGTTTCAATCTAAAGAATGGGAATTTTATCTTGGCTCATAATTTCAAGTTTTGGCTTCTTATTGGTTAGATGGTCCTTATCCTTAGCTTTTACCTTATGCTTTAGGATAACCTCTTCTTCTCCTCCCATCTTCTTTAATTTCAAAAATCTTCTCCCCCCTTTTGAAAAATCTTCTATTTTCTAAACTTGAAACACTTTCATAATAAACTTGGACTTAGGTCCATGCATTTTCAAAACATTTTCATCAATAAACTTCAATCAATTTAATAATACTTTGAAATTTTTTGTGAAAATACTAAAAGTCAATCAACCTCATTTCAAACCATTTTTTGCCATTTTGGCTTTTATCTTTAAACTTTTCTCAAAATATTAGACTCTTGTCAATCTTTGTAGTGATGCAAATAACTATACTTCTACAATATGTAGTGAAGTGAGATATTTTCCACTTGGGTGTTGAGTGAGGCATTGTTGATTTTAAAATCCAAGCCATTATCCTCCACTTTGAGATGATGCAAATTCTCCTTTCTCATGATTGCGGGTAGTAAGTATGTTTTCCACACGGACAATGACGATGATGTCTTATCTCTTAAAATTAACCAACACATTTGTGTTTCAAATTTAAAAAAAGAGGAACTACGTGTACCCTAATCCCCTATTGCATGAAAGGTGGTACGTAGGCACTAAAGGTTCGCAACCGCGACGGGTGTAAAAATCATGAAAATATATATTTCTCTTCTCACCTCCACCATCCATTTTATATACAACACATATTTTATAGCCAAAATATACATATTTTTCAAAGAGGTCCTGTGGAGTACCGTAGATGTTTAGGGTGCTAATACCTTCCCTTTGCATAACCAACCCCCTTACCTTGAATCTTTTTCCCTTTTTTGGGTTAATCGCTCTTTTCCCATTCCTTTGGAAACAGTAAAGCGCGGTGGCGATTTTTATTTTTGATTTGTATAAAGTCTAGTCAATCCAATGGCTTAGTGTGATACGGTGGCCAGAACCGGACTGTTTGAAATGCTGGTTTGCGTTTTGCGTCTGTGTTTGCAAAATGTCGCGGTAAGCAAGAGTCGTCACTGACTTTTATTTTATCCAACTGGAAAGGAAAAAAGCACAGAAAAATTCCTTTTTTCGAGATTTTGAGTACGGGGGGTAGATTATAGAAAGGGAAGGTATTAGCACCCTTTCTATCCGTAGTTTTCTATGGGCACTTAGGTACTTGCTCATCATTTTTAAAATTGCTTGTGTATGTTTGATTTAAAAAAGTTTTTGTTTTACTTCGATTTAACCCTTGCTTCTGTCTTCAAGAGTGTTACGAAGTCCTTTTGAAAACTTTGTTTGAAAAGAGTGTAAGTGTGAAAAAGTTTGTTTGTTTGAGCAAGTACTTAAGAACTAATCTACCTAGTCGAAAAAGAAAATGTTTTTGTTCTTGTTTCCTTTAGATAGTACTACCCCACTATTAATGAGTAGGTAGCATCGTCGTTGGAGTTTTAAGGGTTAATTCGAAAGGGACGTACGATCACTAAAGCAATGTTAGGACGTCTTAGTAATAACTCTAATGTCTTAAGATCAATATTCGAGGCAACATTTCTGAGGCAACATTTCCGAGGCAACCTTTCCAAGGCAACATTTTCGAGGCAACATTTCTGAATGGGACATTTGATCTTTGTTGAGACAAGAGAGCGACCACTAAAATACCCTATTCTTAATGATCGTTTACCGAAGGCAACCGAAGTGAGAGTATACCCTAGGAGTGCGCATGTGCGAGTGATTCAATTTCAAGTTATTATCTTTGTCATGCAACCGCGACATTTTTCTAACCGTTTTAAAATTACATACATTCTTTTCATGCAACCCTAATACCATACATCTAACAGTTTAATATTTGCAAGAATTTAAAGTGCGGAAAGTAAAGCTACGCTATTACAAGGCTTCGGGTATTAATTACATAGCCAAAAACAACCCGTGAAAAAATGATAAATGAACGAAAAATTCCTAATTAATCTATTACATCCCATGAGAAATTACATCAATATTGTAAAAATAATAAAGCGCGCGCGATGAATTAAGAACGAGAAAAGTTAGGGTTTTGACCGCGTCTAACCTAATTACAAAGATTATTTTTTTAATTGTTTTTGAATATTTTAAGAAAAAAAGAATAAGGTTTTAAATTAAATATGTATAAACCTAATTACTAATTAAATTAAATTAATAAAAAATAATTATTTGACCTATTTTTGTATTTTTGTGATTTTAAGAAAAGAGAAAATAAAAATTAAATTAGACAAAACCCTAGTTTCTAATTTATTTTAATTTTAGAAAAAGAATTAAAGTTATCTAATAAATTAAATTAACTAGTTAAATTAATTTTTGATTAAAAATAAAACCTAAATCTAATTTAGGTGAAAATTATTTTTATGATTTTTTGATAAAAAGAATTAATTTTTATGTTAATAAAAATAATTAAATAAATCAAATAAAAAGAAAATATAAATGAAAAGGAAAAGAATATGGGCCTGTGAAATAGTAATTGGAGGGGGTGTGAATATTAGCTTCTGGGCCCAAAATAAGTTGACCCACGTTTGACTTCCATGTTCCCACGCTGTGCATTGACCAAGGACTTTGGTGGACCCTCATGTAATTGCTTTCAGATCTGGCCTCCTGGAGATCTTAGTGGTTGAGCCTTGAGGACTCATGGTGGACCTCACTCTTGCATGCACGCCTGATCAAGCAATGAAAAATAACATGAAATATGGTGGTGACCTGGGATTCGAACCTAAGTCCTATGGCCTTTTCCACTGCCTTGTTACCAACTGAGCTACGTGCGCGTGTTGTACATAGAATAACAACAATTAATAATATATAATAATGCAAGTTAGTGGGGGAAAATTAAAAAAAAAGCGCCAGAATCCAAATGATCAAATGGGAAGGTGCCACGTCTTCGTCCCCAACCTCTCTCCATTGGTAAAAGATCACTGACTTATACCTATGGACAAATGTCTGTAGCTATATGCCAACGACTTTCCAAAATCCTCCAAAGGCACGATAAATGGAATCTAAAGCCATGAATCAAACCGCCTTGGCCTGCTGAGCATTATGGTTCCCTTCTTGTGGACCAATTTTTCCTGTATAGAAAGACCCTAAAACAAGACCAAGAACCCTTGCAATGGTGAATTTCAATATAGCATCCAAAAATGGAATTAAATGGTGTTGTTAGCTTGCAAACATGCTAGGGATTACAAATATGCTATTAAAACATGATGAAGATGCAGGAATAATGGAATACGATTTCAAGAAAAACGCCAAACCGTGAGGGTCGTGAAGATGAATTCTGGGCACTAGCACGCTTGTTTCTGATTGGTATAGCTTCCTTGCACTCCCATGAAGTGAATGGGATGGCTTATGAGTCTTGAAAACGTCTGGAAGTGTGAAATCAGATCACCACTTTCTTTGAATTTTTTCAAGTTTGGTTCTACCTTTGTGTGCCTCCAAAGGCTTGTTCTTTTGATCTGCTTGTCCACTATATACCACTGATTAAATTAGGGTTACAAACATGCCTTCAATCTTTGTCCATTATGATTTTTGATCTTGATTTGATTCACTTGAAAATATTTCCAAAATTGGCCAAAATCAATTTTTTTTATGCACACCTATGCCTTGCACGATTTGATTCACTTGCTAGCTGTATATGGGACCTGAAATGTGCACAAAATCTTAAGGTTTCAATAGTTTGGATATTTTCATGATTTATTTTGATTTAAAATGATTTAATTTAAATAAAAAATCAAAATAAATAGCAAAAATAATATAAAGACAAGTGGAAAGACCTAGGGCTCGTGTACCATGCTACCAACTCAAAACAAGTGCAAAAAGTTAGGCCCATTTAACAAAATTTGCAATTTGAGGCACTTTTGACTTTTGGCAATTTTGCAAAAAAGGTCAACTTCACCAATGCATAACTTCTTCAATTTTGAATCTATGCAGGTGTTCTTGGACTTTTTAGAAATCTCAAGATGTCCTCTAAGCAAACCTTTTGGTCTCATCTCAATTTAGTCTTCCATGTTCATGTATGAAGCTTTGACAAAAAAGGTGTTTTTGTTGACTTTTCAAAATGACCTATAATGTCCAAATTCATAACTTCTTGTGAGTGAATATTTTAAACTTGGGAGATGAAGATGAATTGTAGAGCATTGCATCCTCTTAAAAATGAGTTTTGGATGGGTCATTTATCATAAATTATGAGAAAGTTATTCTTGGTCAAAGTTGAGTTGACTTTTCCTGCAAAACCCTAATTTAGCAACTTTTGGTTCTTGATGAATTGTGAACAACCCTTGGGGAATCATGATCAACCCTTGATCAAATGATGAAATATACTTCAAAATAATGATGTTTACCAAAAATATTGGAGTTTGACTGTATGTAGGCCATAATTAAGTTTTTCCCTAGCATAGTCGATTTTCAGGCCTTTGAGCAATTGACTGAGCAACCTTTCTCTGCAGGGCTTGAAACCTGACATGGATGATTTTGAGAACATATTAGGACCATGGTGAGCATTTGTGATCCCTTAGACTCAAGTATCTTGATGCAACATGAAACCCTAATTTGAGGTAGACTGCCTTAGGAGAGAGTTTGTCTAGTCAACCCTTGGACTTCCTTGAGCAATTTGAGGATCTTTCTTGAAATGTTTTGAGAAATATGGGAGGGAAAATTTTGGGGTACAACAGCTTCCCCTGTTCAATATTCTTAAACCTGAGGATGTACATTGGCTTTTCTGCTTTCGTGATCCGAGGGTGGAAGATGATTGAACACTAGAGTGCCCAGAAATTTGCACTCGCATGAAGTGGTATCCGTCTTGCGATATCTGGAATGGGATTACAGATGCTATTTGGAAATTGATGACGGAAGATGGGCTTAAAGATGCCATCTGAAGGAGTTTTGATCGCATAAGATATTCCTTAGCGAGAGTTAGTATACCTGATGTTGAGGAAGACTACGCTGGGGAATGTTGATCTCTGCCTTGAGATAAATAGAATTTTAGGAGCTTCGGTCGTCCGTTATTTTACTGGGAAATCATATATTATTTGAAGAGGTGAAAATGAACTACTATTTGGTCGTAATCCAGGCTTCATAGTGATAAGACCGACTGTTATCTGGTCATAATCCAGGATTTACAGTGACTTACTGGGGAGATGATATTAAACTTGTTATCCGGTTGTAATCCAGGCTTCACAATTTCTCAATTCTTATCCGGTCGTAATCCAGGATTCAGAAGGAATTAAGTTGTTATCCGGTCGCATCTGGGCTTCAACTTGAATTTAGGGTACACTAATATTCGGTCGACTCTGGGCTTCTTAGTATTTGTCCAGGTAAATTGCTATTTCATCGAAGTCCAAGCTTCACAGTGTCTTGTACTGTTATCTGGTCGTAATCCAGGCTTCAGTCCTTTTATCGTTATCTGGTCGTAATCCAGGCTTCACGATGCTTTATACCATTATCTGGTCAAATCCAGGCTTCATGGTGTCCTGTACTGTTATCTGGTCGTAATCCAGGCTTCACAATACCTTACTTCTTATCTGGTCGTAATCCAGGCTTCAGAAGAAATCAAGTGGTTATCCGGTCATTCTCCGGGCTTCTATTTGATTTTAGGCCTACTAATATCCGGTAGAATCCGGGCTTCATAGTAATTGGTCGGGTAAACTGTTATTTAGTCGAAATACAAGCTTCAGTGTCCCTCACTGTTATTTGGTCGTAACCCAGGCTTTAGTGCTTTTTACTGCTATCTGGTCGTAATCCAGGCTTCACGATGTCTCATACCATTATCTGGTCGAATCCAGGCTTCATGGTGTTTAGAGAAACCAAGATACTATCCGGTCGAATTCGGGCTTCATAACTTGTATTAAAGATATACCACTATCTGGTCGTAATCCAGGCTTCGCGGTGTCTTTGGTTGCTATCTGGTCGTAATCCAGGCTTCACAGAAACTTGTATTGCTATCTGGTCATAATCTAGGCTTCACAATAACTTGTTGAGCTGTTATCCGGTCGTAATCCGGGCTTCACGAATTTGTGTTTATGACATACCACTATCTGGTCGAATCCAGGCTTCATGGTGTTCGAAGAAATCAAGATACTATCCAGTCGAATCCGGGCTTCATAACTTGTATTAAAGATATATCACTATCTGGTCGTAATCCAGGCTTCATAGTGTCTTTGGCTGCTATCTGGTCGTAATCCAGGCTTCACAAAAACTTGTATTGCTATCTGGTCGTAATCTAGGCTTCACAATACTTGCTGAGCTGTTATCCGATCGTAATCCGGGTTTCACGGCTTGTGTTTATGATATACCACTATCTGGTCGAATCCAGGCTTCATGGTACTTGTTGAGCTGTTATTCGGTCGTAATTTGGGCTTCACGGCTTGCTGGGGATTAAATTATTATCCGTTTGAATCTAGGCTTCATAGCTTAAAGATAAACCACTATCTGGTCGAATCTAGGCTTCGCGGTGTTTGATACTGTTATCCGGTCGTTCTCCGGGCTTCACAATATGATTTAGAAATCAAGATATTATCTGGTCGGATCCGGGCTTCATAGCTTGAATTTGGTGAGAATTTGATTGTATCTTTCCTGAAAGGTAAAGGGTTAGTTGTATGTAATGCATGACATGTATCGAGCAATGATGTTCTCAAAATAAATGAGATTGTGTTGTATGATGCGTATGCACATGTCATAATGTATGGTCATGCAATGTTTTTATGATGCTCTCTAGCTGGGGAAAATAAATCCTGGACTGTTGTTGGAGAAAAGAGTTGAATTCTTCGTTCTCGCTGGGAATAACGACCGGAGATGATTGTGAGAATAATCCTGCTGGAGAATAAACTGACGAGAAAATGACTCTGTGGGGAAGAGAAACTCTACTAGAGGGCCCGCTGATTTGGAGAAATAACCTCGGCTGGGGATGAATTACCGCTGTTGGTGATAATGAGCCCTGTTGGGGATTGAGTTTCTACTTGTGGAAGAAATAAACTTCATTGGGGATAATCTTCTAGTGCTGGTGATAGATAAACTCTGTTTGGGGAGAATCACTCTTTTTAGATACCTTTTCCTTTGCGGGGAGTGAATGTACCTTTAATCGTATTCTCTAGCAAGGTCTATCCCTATACCTGGTGGACAGAGCAACCGTAAGGTTTGGATATTTCTTATTTGCCCCTGTTCCTGGAATTACGAGTAATAGTCTTTTGTTTCGCATGTAAATTTTTATGAGAAACAATTATTGTCAAATGCATATATCAAAATGAACCATTGGATGTTCTTGCAAAACAAAGCAGAAAAAGAAAAACAATTCGAAATTTCTTGGTGAAAATGAATTGTATTGATTTTGAATTTGGCCTGTAATAGGCGTTTTTGTATAAGAGACTGACGTCCTAGTAAGAGAACGCCGCCGAAAGATAGAATTTATACAATTTGTGAAGAACAAAGAAAGACAGCTATGTGAACAATCCCACTTGGTTCCGACTCTGCTATTGCCTTTATATCTTTGAGCGTCTCATCACTTTTCTACTTGGTTGAAGGTGGATCAGACTGATTGGCACCGTCCGAGCTTGATAGTCGATATCGAAGTCTGGTTGTAAGATGATCCAATGAGACATAGTGTTACGCTTTAATCCCTAATTTTTTCATGGACTGCTGTTGTACCCCAAAATTTGCCCTCCCATTTCCTCAAAATTTTCTCATCACAAGACCTTTGAAGATCAAGATACAGTTAGGGTTTCCTCTGCTCAAGGCTTCTCCTTGCACTGTGGACTCAAATTAGGGTTTGTGTTTGCCCTAGGATGTTTTGACCTAAAATGCCTAAAATGACTTTCATGCTTCATGTTGGACTCCCAAGTTTACCCATGCCAAGTTTCAAGTCTTGATTCCAAGTTTTACCCAGTCAATTGGACAGTTGACCTAGAAATCAGCTGTATTGGGGAAAAAGTCAACTGTGGCCAATTGACAGTCAAAACTCATGAAATTTGACCCACATCAACATATTGAACTCACATGGACCATTTGATCAAGTTTGGATCACAATTCCACAAGAAATTTGATCAGATCATCAAAAGGGCAAAATGGTCATTTTTAGGGTTTTGACTGCACAAAGGCAATTTTTGACTGTTTGACCCAGCCAATGGCAAACCAAGCTCACATATGGACTCAAGGGCCCCATGGAATTATCTTGACATGTTCATCAAGCTCAAAAGATCCCAAGTACACAAGATTGACAGTTGAATTTCCCAGTTAATTGATCAATTTTGACTGTATACTGAAAAGTCAAACTTTGACTTTTTGGTCAAAATCAAGAGTCAAGATTCATTTTTTATCAAAACATTCCAAATCATGAAACTTGTTCACCAAGAAATCACAAAATGCAAATTAGGGTTAGAAAATGGAATTTTTCATAACTTAGAATTTTTCTAAGTTATGGAAAACCCTAATTTTTTCCCAACTTTACCCCATCTTTTCACCATGATCCATTGGGATTCAAACAAAAGTCAAAACATGAAAGTTGTAGCTTGTTGCATAATCTACAACTTTGATTCACAAAGTTTTCTCATTTGACGCTTGTATCTCAAGTTATAGTTTTTTGAATAAGGGCACTAAACCATCTTTTAACTTAGTGAAATTTGACCTATTTTGACAAGGTTTTCTACCCTACTTCAAGGCCACTTTTCATACCCTTCCACTTAGAATTTTGATTTGCATTTCAAAGATGGATTGTAGTACACATTCCAAGCTTTCCAAAATGTCTAAGAGCTCATCAAACAACCTCATAACTTGAGAGATTCGAATTTCACAAGTTGGCAAAAATTCACTTTTGTTCTTCATCAAAGCATGTTCATAAACTTAGCAAATTTGAACTCAGCATAGTTTGTGCTACTTTACAGGTCCTAAAACCAAATTACACTCCTTAATTTAATGCAAAACCAATGAATCAAGTTGTTATTCTAAGCCTTTGGTCATTACACAAGGAATTAAGCCTAAACTAGAAAAAGCATTATTTCCATTCTTGAAAAGCTTGCTTTATGTCAATTAGAAATCCAAGCAAGTACAAGCAAGATCTTCTTGGCACAAGTTTGTGAGCAAATTGCACTGATCAAGGCAAGGGATAGCAGCATAGTTAGAGGGCCTGTACTGACCTAGAAAGCAAAGTGGCATTTTGTAGCTTAAGTGTGAAGAAAAGTCCATAACTTATGCTAACTCTCATCTCAGCTTAAAAACAGAAGAACAAAGTTATCAAACACTTTTCATAGACCAAATCCAAGCTAACCCACGAGCCTTTGCCATCTGAAGCACCCTCCATCTCAAAATCACCTCAAAACTGCACAAACAGGGGAGCCCCTGCAGTTTGAGTGCAAACTCCCAATCCCTTCAAGCATTTTGATTCAAACCTTTTCCTCTACCTTCCCTACAATATATGCAAGCTAACCATGTCCTAAAATCAGACCTGTAACACCTCCAAGCCACTTCACCATTTTCAATTTTCTGTTTTGCAGTTGGAGTTCACTAGCTCGATTCAGGGAGTTTCAAGACAAAGTAGGAATTGGAAAAGCATCCTTACACTTCAAGGAAGCTGTACAAGTCATCATTTCACTCTGAAACATCCTCCATTGCCAAGCTCGATTCCAACTGAACAGGTATATTCATGGAGTTCTATCTCTCTTATTAGGCATTGTTAGTTTAGGTTTTTGAAGAAAACATGTCACAATCATAGCCCTGAACATGCTCATATGATTAGATTTCATTTATGTTTCGTGTGCTTAGAGAATTTCATGTCTGAACATTGATGAAAAGTTAGGTCAGAAAAGAGGGGGAGAGAAATTCTCCCTCATCTTAGAGAGATAGGTCAAGTTATTTATATGGTTGAAACCGTCTCTTCATGCTGAACATTTCTTGTGTTATGAGTTTTTGCTGAAAAGCCAAGAATCAGGAGTTAGACATTGAAGCAAGAGGCGCGCGTTTTTTCAAATGTTTGAAGCTGGAGGTTGAAGACAATGGTCAATGGGCTGGGCCTGTGTTATTTTGCTTTTCACACCATCTTTTTTGGTTTACACCCCCCTGAGCCCATTTGCTCATTTTTTAACATTTTTGACTTTTTCTTTTTTGGCTGACTTTGTTTATTTTTTCTCATGCCATTTAAAAATTAAAAATATTTTTTTCATCACTTTTTGCATTTATTGCATATTTATTTGTTTATTTTCTTTGTTTGTACATAAATATATATATATGATTATTAGAATAAAAATGTAAAAATAATGTAAATACAATTTTTATTTTCATTTACTTTCTGAAAATATTTCACACAAAAAATACTCTTTTATTTATTTTATTAAAATATTAAATAAATATTTATTTTGTATAATACATATTTAGGGTTTAATATATATATATATATGTGATTATTAATATATTTAAGACAAAAATATAAAAAAATACTTGATTTTTTCATTTTTATTAATATTTGATATAAAAATACCTTTTTTCACAATACACTTCATTTTATTTTATTTTTATAAATAATAAATAAATAGTTGTATTAAATTAGAAAATAATACTTTTTCTTTAAAATTAGGGTTTTTTACCCTAAGTTCAAAATACTAAAAAAATAATACATTTTTATTTTCTTTTCCCTTTTACATAAACCATACTTTTCTCATACACATAAAAACCTTCTTTTTGCATTTCACATATTTATTTAATTTACATTTAATTATGCATTATTTAAATGGCAAATATTCCAAATGATGTAATAATTTAGATTTAAATTCTTGTCAACATCCCCATTTGAACATTTGTACCCCCCTTCCCATATTTGGTTTTGTAATAGCTTAGTAACTTTAATCTCGCACTTTATTGCTTTCTAATGATAACATGTTAGAATTAGGGTTTGTATGCGAAAAACGATAAAAAATAGTTTGACCTAATACAAGATAAACAAGCATGAAAATGGACACACAAATCACACTTGCACCCCCCTAGGGTATTCCACTTGTTGCCTTCAAATAAAAGGACCATGTTGCATGTTAAACTTCTTTGGGCAAAACAAACAATTTGAATGATCATAGTCCCTCGACAAAACTTTTCAAAACAAACAAAAACAAATGATCAAGTCCCTTAGAGAAATTGCCCAAAGACATTTAACGCCGTTGCAATTATGGTCTAAAACGATGACCCGCGCCTGTCCCTCTCACATCCTAACACAAGGTTGCCCACCAAATACAATGGTGGAGCAAACTTGTTAAAAGGGTTAAAGTATAGCAATAATCTTTTGAGAAATTTAGGAGTAGATAACCTCTTAGTTACTTGAATCAACTCGCAAAACAAAATACTTGCCTAATTTCAAAATCACACCTCACAACACTTGCAAAACAACTTTCAAAAACAAATGAAAACTTTTTCAAAAGACATACATCTTTGTATACATCCCCACATGGATCATTACAAAGGTTGCCACCACATTGGCCTCTTTTCAAAAACATTTTCAAAACCCAAACACTCAAGCACCATTTAAAACAATTGAAAACAAAAGGCAAGTGATCTAAGCAAGTAACTAAGAGCCCATGGATAACCATGGATAGAAAGGGTGCTAATACCTTCCCTTTCTATAATCTACTCCCCGAACCCAAGAAAACATCTCAAAAGGTTTTTGCTGTGCTTTTTAACCTTTCCTTAGGATAAAATAAAAAGTCGGTGGCGACTCTTGCTAACCGCAACATTTGCGAATACAAACGCAAACCTCAAGTCAGTTCTCCCACCGTATCACAACTGCCCTTTTGGGTTTTCAGTCCACCGGGATACCCTTTTTTGTCCAAGCCGCCTTTTCAGGTTTTCGACTTGCCGGGTGTACACATTTTTTTCATTTTCATCCCTTATTTTTTCCCGAACCCTTTTGGTTCGCCGGGAAGCCGTTATTTTTGCCTAGGCCAGTCAACTTAGCGGGTCTTTGATTATGTGTAGTATTTTTTCACTATGTCGGCATTGACAGGGTGAGGAAGGTCGTCACCATCCATGGTGGTTAGAATCATAGCTCCTTCTGAGAAAATGTTCTTAACCACAAATGGCCCTTTGTACGTATGGGTCCATTTGCCCCTAGGATCACCTTGCGGCAGTATGATGCGTTTGATCGCCGGAACCCCAACTTGATACTCTTGTCGTCTGACTTTCTTGTTAAAAGTCTTGATCATCCGCTTTTGATACGTCTGACCATGACAAATAGCTGTAAGTCTCTTTTCGTCGATTAAGTTCAACTGATCAAGCCGGATCTGGATCCAATCGTCCTCGCTTAAACCTGCATCTTTCATAATCCGGGGAGAGGGTATCTGGACCTCAATGGGTAAGACTTCTTCCATACCATACACCAAAGAGTAGGGTGTTACCCCTGTTGACGTCCGTGTTGAGGTACGGTACCCATGAAGAGCGAATGGTAACATTTCGTTCATGTCTTTGTATTTCACCGTCACCTTCTGCACAATCTTCTTGATGTTCTTATTAGCCACTTCAACATCCCCATTCATCTTTGGCCGGTAAGGAGAAGAGTTGTGATGCTGTATCTTAAACTGTTTGCAGAGCTCGGTGATCATCATATTGTTGAGATTTGTACCATTGTCTGTAATGATCCTCTCTGGTACACCATATCGACAGATCAAATTGTGCCGAATAAACCGCGCCACGACGTTCTTGGTTACTATAGCAAAGGAAGCTCCCTCAACCCACTTCGTGAAATAATCAATATCTACCAGGATGAAACGATGCCCGTTGGACGCAGTAGGTCTGATCTCTCCGATCATGTCGATACCCCACATTGCAAAAGGCCAAGGTGCCGTCAAAATGTTCAGAGGAACCAGATGTATATGCACCTTATCTGCATAGACTTGGCACTTATGACAGGTCCGAGAATGTTGATAACAATCGGCTTCCATAGTTGACCAATAATATCCTACCCGTAGGATTTTCTTTGACATGGTATGTTCACTGGAATGAGTTCCGAAGGTACCTTCATGTAACTCTGCCATAATCCTTTCTGCCTCGCTTTTGTCCACACATCGCAGTAAGGTCGAATCATGGTTACGCTTGTAAAGGATCCCATTGCTAATGAAGAACTTCGCGGCGAATCTCCTCAAAAAATTCCTATCAATAACAGATGCACCCTCGGGATACTCCTGAGCCTCAAGATACTTCTTTACCTCGTGGAACCAGGGTTTATCTGCTACCTCTTCAGTTTCAATGTCACAACAATGTGCGTGTTCGTCCAACCTCTCAATGGTAACCTGGGGAGCCTCATTGTCCCACTTGACCTTGAACATAGAAGACATGGTAGTTAGCGCGTCCGCTAACTGATTCTCCTCTCTCGGGAAGTGTTCAAAGGTTATCTCCTCAAAGTGCGGAAGAAACGTCAATACATACTCTTTGTAAGGAATAAGATTTGGGTGCTTCGTATCCCACTCGCCTTTGATCTGACTGATCACCAGAGCGGAATCTCCGAATAAACTCAAGAACTTAATCCTTAGGTCAATAGCTGCTCGAAGGCCCATGATGCACGCTTCATACTCCTCCATGTTGTTGGTGCAGTTAAAACATAATCGGGCGGTGAACGGAGTGTGACAGCCTTAAGGAGATATGATCACGGCGCCAATGCCATTACCCAAAGCGTTTGAAGCTCCATAAAAATACATAGACCATCGAGATACCTCCTTAGGTCCTTTATTCGGTCCAGTTTTTTCACAGTCGGTCACCAACATGATGTTCTCATTCGGAAACTCGAAATTCATAGACTGATAATCATCCACGGCCTGATGTATGAAATGATATGCCAACACACTTCCCTTGATTGCCTTTTTCGTTGTGTATTGGATGTCATACTCAGTTAAGATCATCTGCCATCTTGCTATTCTTTCGGACAAGGCAGGCTTTTCGAAGATATACTTGATTGGATCAATCTTTGATATCAATAGGGTAGTGTGATTCAGCATATACTGTCTCAGCCGGCGAGCAGCCCATGCCAAAGCGCAACAAGTTTTCTCAAGCAGTGAGTATCGGGTCTCACAGTTGGTAAACCTTTTGCTAAGGTAGTAAATAGCATGCTCTTTTCGGCCAGACTCGTCATGCTGCCCCAACATGCACCCCATTGAATTGTCGAGTACTGTCAAGTATAAGATCAAAGATCTTCCTTCAACTGGAGGCATTAGAATTGGTGGTTCTTGAAGGTATTCTTTGATTCTTTCAAAAGCGGTCTGAAATTCCTCATTCCACTTTACCACTTGATCTTTCTTTAGAAGCTTGAAGATTGGCTCACAAGTAGCAGTCAAATGTGAGATGAATCGGGCGATGTAGTTCAGACGTCCCAAAAAGCCTCTGACTTCTTTTTCTATGCGGGGAGCTGGGATCTCTTGTATAGATTTCACCTTTGCAGGGTCCACCTGAATACCTTTATCACTAACGAAGAAACCCAGCAGCTTACCAGACCTTACCCCGAAGGTGCACTTGTTCGGGTTTAACCTCAGCTTGTACATCTTCAACCTGTCGAATAGTTTCTGGAAATGGTCAAGATGTTCTTCTTAAGTTTGGGACCTTGCAATCATGTCGTCAACGTATACCTCAATCTCATGATGAATCATGTCTTGGAACAAAGCGACCATGGCGCGCTGATACGTTGCCCCAACATTATTCAATCCGAACGGCATGACCTTGTAGCAAAAGGTGACCTACTGCGTAACGAAATTCGTCTTCTCCGTGTCTTCAGGAGCCATCTTAATCTGATTATAACCAGAAAAACCATCCATAAAGGAGAAGATCTTATGCTGCACGGTGTTGTCGACCAGAACGTCGATGTGAGGGAGTGGAAAATCATCCTTGGGGCTTGCCTTATTCAGGTCCCTATAGTCCACACACATTCGTACCTTACCATCTTTCTTTGGCACCAGAACCACGTTGGCGGCCCACTGCGGGTAAGAAGTAACTGCTAGGAAACCGGCATCAAATTGTTTCATGACCTCAGCTTTGATTTTCTCAGACATCTCTGGGCACATGCGGAGAACCTTCTGTTTTACCGGAGGACAAACTTCTTTAGTTGGTAGGCGGTGCACCACAATATCAGTATCTAAACCAGGTATATCTTCATAAGACCAAGCGAAGATCTCAACGTAGTCACGTAGCATCTGAACCAACCGTTGCTTGACACTAGGCTCTAGATTTGCACCGATCTTGACCTCTTTCTTATCTTCCTTTGTACCCAAATTTACTGATTCCATTGGCTCTTCATGGGGATGTATGGCCCTTTCTTCTTGTAGTAACAGTCTAGCAAGTTCCCCAGGCACCTCACAATCATCCTCACCTTCGTCCTCGGCTTGGTTGATCAGATTTTTGAAGTCATAACCGGTAGTAGCAGAGTCGTTATCAATGAGATCCAGAGTGGATGTGGATCTGCATAATGATATGTGAGTGTGTGTAAGATAATAGCTGCTTTAATAAAGTGCAAGATAAAAGAGGAAAACAAGGAGCGCAAAATTTGCAGTGCAAGAAAACGTCCAATGCTTTATTAATGATATATGAAAATGACAAATATTAAGCCCTCGCGAACAAAGCCAAGGTGCCTCGGGAAAGGCACCGGGCTGTAAGGTTTCAAATTGTCTGTTACAAATCTCAAAACAAAAGTCTATTACCGTGTATTAAAAGAAACGGGCACGAAGTCCTTCACCGTCCAATTATTCAATCCACCGTTGGTAGTCAGCTAAATCAAGCTTTTGAACTCTGACTCTTCTTCGTCGTCTTCAATTGCATTCACTCCCAGATTACTGATGCACAGAGGAGGTCTTCCAATCTGCGCATGCCGGACGGACCTTTGAGCCTCTGCAGTGAAGCCCAAACCAAACTTGTCAGTTTCATGTGCAAAGTTAGGGAGTTGACCCCAATTTGCACACCCACCTTTTTCTATTACAGCCCTGGCATCCTTGAGGGAAGCCATCTTCATTAGAGATTCTTCAACAGCAACTTCAGTCGACGCCAGAGTCTGGGGGACCTCTTCAAGGTTCTGACATGGGGTTTCGATGAACTCTTCACCCATCTCCATATACCGAAAAGAGTTAAGGTGGCTCACCATATACTCCTCTTCTCATCATACTGTAACAATCTTCCCCTTCACTGGATATTTCAACATTTGATGGAGCGTAGAAGTCACTGCCCTAGCCTTATGAATCCATGGGCGACCCAGCAAACAGGAATAAGATGGTCGAATGTCCATCACATAGAACGTAGATGCAAAAGTCTGAGAGCCAACTTTAACAGGGACGTCCACCTCCCCATGCACCATCCTTTTGGACCCGTCAAAGGCCCTAACCACAATATTACTCGGCTTCAGAACCAACCCTTCACAGTCCAGCCGGTCTAATGCTTTCTTAGGTAAAACATTCAATGAGGACCCAAAATCCACCAGTACGTGGGCCAGAGTAGTGCCCCTGCACTCTATTGAGACATGCAGGGCATCATTGTGATTTCTGCCTTTAGCAGTCAGATCTGCGTCGGAGAAACCCAACCCGTTGTCAGCGGTCAAACTAGCTACACAATCATTGAATTGATCAGCAGAGGTTTCCTGCGGCACATGCGCAGTTTTGAGGAAAGCAATTAAAGCCTTTTCACGGGCTTCCGAACACAACAACAAGGATAACATGGAGATTTTCGATGGGGTCTGCCCCAGCTGCTCGACTACATTGTAGTCGCTTTTCTTGATAATCTTCAGAATTTCCTCTATCTCCTGTCTAGATGTTTCTACAACAATCTTCTTAGGTGCCTCCATCCGGGCAGGCTCACCTATGACTTCTTTGCCCCGAGTGTCAGATGGCTCGGCGACAGGGGTTATAATTGGAATATGAACTAGGGCAGTAGCTAATGTATTGGAAGATGGAATGGCAACAGGCTTTTGAACAGTCGGAGGGGAAATTTCAGGAGAGAAGAGTCTTCCACTTTGGGTGACCTTGCTAGCCCCGACAAAATTGCTGACATCAGTATCAGCTTCTTCAGCCTTCAAATCTTGTTTGATCCCATGATAATACACATCATCCCCATAGTGCCACGAGACAGCCTTATCCGAAGTGTATGGGATAGGACCAGGAACAGTAATGATTAATGGAGCAACTCTTGGAACGGATGTAATCCTAACAGGCTTTCTCGAGGAAGCCTCAGAAGGATTGGCGGAAATGGTTATGATGGAAACATCTTCAACAGGAATCAACGGAATCAAAGTTTTCTTGAACAGGATCTCTTTGTTATCGATCAGGCGTTGAACACCTGATTTCAATAAATGGCAACCAGCAGGAAGGATTGAACATAGGTGGCAACCTTTTCCACAACCCGGAAATAAACTGGCCGATAATAGGTTCTTCTTTACTGTCATCAATGGAGTAGAAATGTCTTCCACAGAGGTCACAAACGAATCATCGTCCATAGTATTTACTCCATGCTTGGGCATAGGAGCAGTCATGACGTTAGGCTTTTCCGGAGCATCAAACTCGATTTCTTTATCTTCAATCAAATCTTACACCTTATTCCTCAAGGCCCAGCAGTTGTTTGTATCATGCCCTGGGCTATCAGAGTGATAGGCACAGTGGGCGTTCGAATTATACAGCGGAGATGTGGTGCTGGGATTCTTCAGGGCTTCCCTCAGAGTTATCAGGTTGGTCTTCAATAACTGCGGTAAAATTTGAGATAAGGTCATACTGAGCCAAGTATAGTGTCTTTTCCGTCTCTCTACTATTTGTTGATTATTGCATTGTGGGGCAATGGTGGGTCTTGATATTACTACCGCATTTGCTGCTTGGCGGCGTTCAGGTAAGTTTTGGCTCCTCGAGCTGTAAACTGCACTAGCTTCTTTTCTAAAAGGCTTCTTTTCTGTACTTAATGAAGCACCTTTCTGTATCTTACCACTTCTGATACCAGCTTCTACCCTCTCCCCAGTTAAAATCCATTCAGTAAACCCTGATGACAAACTACCGATCAAATGATTGAAAAATGGACGAGACAAAGTCCCAAGAAACATATCCACCAACTCCCTATCAGACAGAGGGGGTTGAACTCTTCCAGCCAGATCTATCCACTTCTGAGCATAGTCCTTAAAGCCTTCGCCTGCACCCATAGACATACCCTAAAGATGAGTACGCGTGGGAGCAAGGTTGGTGTTATACTGGTATTGCTTGTAAAAAGCAGCAACAAGGTCCTCCCAGTTGCGGACATTAGCTCCTTCCAATTGATAAAACCATTCAAGCTGAGTCCCTGACAGACTATCTTGAAAGAAATGAACCCACAAATTTCTATCAGCAGTGTAGGGTTGGATTTTTCTGACGTACGAGCGGAGGTAGAGTTTTAGACAGGATACTCCATCGTACTTAGCAAAAACAGGAGCTTTGAATTTATGAGGGATCACCACCCCAGATGCTAGTCCCAGATCTCCAAAGTCTAAACTGGGTATCTTTTGAATCTCCATGGCACTCAGACGATCTTCAAGTTGTTTGTACCTATCCTTGGCAGGAGGATAATGTTCTTCATCAAAATCAGTGTCATTATCAGAGACTACAGGACTAGGAGCCTTTTCTTCCTCTTGATTCTCTCCTCCTTTAGATGAATAAGACAAATCAGCTTCATGTCGAAACCTGTTCCCAAATATGTGACCCATATTCAGCAGAACCACCTTCTTCTTCTTCTTTTTCTTCTCCTTCATGATGAGAGTCTTCAAATCTTCCTGCCCTTTAGCAAAGTTCAGGAACATTTCTTTGAATTGAGCATTATGTGCTTGAAGAACCTTGATGGCTTAATTAGATGGTATTTCAGAAGACATTCTGTGCTGAAATAAATAGCGAAGAAGATGAGAAACCTGTAATGATACCTGTAATGAGGTGCATCATAATGTAATGCGTATGAAATGATTTCAAATACTTTGGGAGATTTAAATTCGCAAACCAAGAAATAAACAAACTTTATTAGATCAAACTTGTAAAATGTTTAACAATGCCTTTAAGGCGTTACAAAAGAAATAGACTAAAAACAAATCTAAACTAGAAAAAACAACAAAATCAGAAATTCCATGGCCGCTTTCCCTTCGTGATGACGTAGTCATTGATCGTCCTTTCGTTCTCAAGCTGCCTTGTGAGCTTCAAGATTTTCCTCTCTTGCTCATGATGCTTCTCCCGGTAAGTATCCCTTTCCTCCTTCAACTGAATCTAAGATCTCTTTAATGCCCCAAGATCCGTGGGTATGTAGGGATGAAGGACTGTATAAGGAACCCCTTCCTCATTAGTATGCTCTACAATCACTGGCAACACAGCTTCATAAGGCATCCCGAGCTTCTGAGCCCGAGCTCGGACCCACTGGAGGTAAGGTTGCATGGGGAGAGAAGTCTTTGGTCCTAGCTCTTGAGGGTATGACCTGTTCACCATGCCCCAGGCTCGTATAAACCTTCGACGATGCTTTTCGATGTCCTCCTTATAGTCAAAGATAATATCTGCAAGAAGTAGCTCACGAGGACCGTCTCTTTGAGCGTGACCGAACTGTCGTAAAGCCAAACAAGGATTGTAGGTTATTCCCCCTCTAATTCCAAGCAACGGAACATTAGGGTATTCCCCATATCGATCAATGATAGCAACACCCTCCACATCCTTAGAACTCCAAAGACTGTCTGTGTGAGCAAGGGACATTATCCTATAGGACCATCCTGAACCTTCCTAATTCTTCAACACGGACTTGGGGAGGTGCGAAATAAACCACCTCGCCAACAGCGGCATGCAACACATGAGGGTCCCTCTTCTACGCACCGTACGAGTATAGAGGGCATGCAAAATATCACCAGAAGAGTAGGTACAGGATTGGGAGACAACAAGATCTTAACTGCATTCTCATCTATGAAGGAATCTGGATTCGGGAAAAGAACCAAACCGTAGATAAGGAGAGCCAAGATGTCTTCAAAAGCCTGAAAGTACAAGTTATCCCAGAATAGTTGAGCTTGATCCATTAGAAACTTGGCTAAGAAACCTTTAACCCTGCTTCGTGTCTCCCAGTTGGATACTGCATCAGCCTTCTTCAAGTGTAAATCTGAAGCAATGTCTTCTGGCCTAGGAGTCTCTTCCAAACCTGTGAAGGGCATCTGCTCGAGGATGGATATACCCAATAAATGTGAAAACTCTTCCAAAGTGGGAGCTAGCTGATAATCCGGGAAAGTGAAACAATGATGCACTGGATCGAAGAACTGGGATAACACACTCATCATTTTTTCATCAAACCTGGAGGTAACCAAACCAAGAAGCTGACCATGTCTTCTAATGAAGGACGAAGTATCAGAAACTCTCGAGGCTAAATCTTTGAGTTGAGCAGGTATTTGCACAAAGTTGACTCGGATGGTGTTTCTACACAAGGAAGCCATGATCTGCAAAATATCACAAAGATAAATCCCCTTGGTCTTTGAAATGGTTAGTCTAATGAAATATGCATGCTATGTTATGATGCATGATGTCATGATAAAACACACAACAGGTATAGTAGATAACAGTCATGGTAAAGGCAAACAAATCACACAATAGCCCTTAAGTTTCAGGCTTGCATGGGGTCTAGGTATTACCCTCTTGAAGTTCAGTTGGTTTCAACCTATCCTAATAATAGTAATCGGGTTCTAGAGGTTCTCAATATCACTGACCATCCTCCATCGGTCATGGTTTCAGCTCACGCAATCTTTTCATATGGCCAGAACTATCTCGAGAGTATGGTCTCAATGAGTGTAGTATCAAGTATCAACCAGTTCCCAGCTTTACACCGAGACCGGCTATCTCACTACTTCCTATGGCCAAGTTGGTCAATTATAGGTTCTAAGGTCAGTTGATGCTTAATGACCCATATATCAGCCCTGTATTCTCCTCGTTTCTCCACAAGGGATACCGGTACCAACCAATGTGCCACATCAATGTAGCTACTGCTTCAATCGTATCGGTTTATGATGTACAGTTCCCTTACAGTTTATTGCTACTTACCTAAAAGGTGTTCCTCAGATCCGAGTTAGGATCTATAGTAACTCCCGATACAAAGCCCTCAAAGATAAAGCAATCAAATCAAACAATAGAAGCAAATATGATGAACTAATCCTAAGGTATACCCCACTTATATCCCCAGCAGAGTCGCCAGTTCTGTGATACGGTGGCCAGAACCGGACTGTTTGAAATACTAGTTTGCGTTTTGCGTTTGTGTTTGCAAAATGTCGCGGTAAGCAAGAGTCGTCACCGACTTTTTTTTTATCCAACTGGAAAGGAAAAAAGCACAGAAAAATTCCTTTTTTCGAGATTTTGAGTACGGGGGGTAGATTCTAGAAAGGGATGGTATTAGCACCCTTTCTATCCGTAGTTTTCTACGGGCTCTTAGGTACTTGCTCATCATTTTCAAAATTTCTTGTGTGTGTTTGATTTGAAAAAGTTTTTGTTTTACTTCGATTTAACCCTTGCTTCTGTCTTCAAGAGTGTTACGAAGTCATTTTGAAAACTTTGTTTGAAAAGAGTGTAAGTGTGAAAAAGTTTGTTTGTTTGAGCAAGTACTTAAGAACTAATCTACCTACTCGAAAAAGAGAATGTTTTTGTTCTTGTTTCCTTTAGATAGTACTATCCCACTATTAATGAGTAGGTAGCATCATTGTTGGAGTTTTAAGGGTCAATTCGAAAGGGACGTACGATCACTAAAGCAATGTTAGGACGTCTTAGTAATAACTCTAATGTCTTAAGATCAATATTCGAGGCAACATTTCTGAGGCAACATTTCCAAGGCAACCTTTCCGAGGCAATATTTCCGAACGGGACATTTGATCTTTGTTGAGACAAGAGAGCGACCACTAAAATACCCTATTCTTAATGATCGTTTATCGAAGGAACCCGAAGTGAGAGTATACCCTAGGAGTGCGCATGTGCGAGTGATTCAATTTCAAGTTATTATCTTTGCACATTTAGGGTTTGCTAACCGTTTTAAAATTACATACATTCTTGTCATGCAACCCTAATACCATACATCTAACAGTTTAATATTTGCAAGAATTTAAAGTGCGGAAAGTAAAGTTACGCTATTACAAGGCTTCAGGTATTAATTACATAGAAAAAACAACCCGTGAAAAAATGATAAATGAACGAAAAATTCCTAATTAATCTATTACATCCCATGAGCAATTACATCAATATTGTAAAAATAATAAAGCACGCGCGATGAATTAAGAACGAGAAAAGTTAGGGTTTTGACCCCGTCTAACCTAATTACAAGAAAGATCATTTTTTTATTGTTTTTGAATATTTTAAGAAAAAAAGAATAAGGTTTTAAATTAAATATGTATAAACCTAATTAATAATTAAATTAAATTAATAAAAAATAATTATTTGACCTATTTTTGTATTTTTGTGATTTTAAGAAAAGAGAAAAATAAAAATTAAATTAGACAAAACCCTAGTTTCTAATTTATTTTAATTTTAGAAAAAGAATTAAAGTTATCTAATAAATTAAATTAACTAGTTAAATTAATTTTTGATTAAAAATAAAACCTAAATCTAATTTGGGTGAAAATTATTTTTATGATTTTTTGATAAAAAAGAATTAATTTTTATGTTAGTAAAAATAATTAAATAAATCAAATAAAAATAAAATATAAATGAAAAGGAAAAGAATATGGGCCTGTGAAATAGCAATTGGAGAGGTGTGAATATTAGCTTCTGGGCCCAAAATAAGCTCACCCACATTTGACTTCCATATTCCCACGTTGTGCATTGACCAAGGCCTTTGGTGGACCCTCATGTAATGGCTTTCAGATCTGGCCTCCTGGAGATCTTAGTGGTTGAGCCTTGAGGACTCATGGTGGACCTCACTTCTGCATGCGCGCCTGATCAAGCAAAGAAAAATAACATGAAATATGGGGGGACCTGGGATTCGAACCCAGGTCCTATGGCCTTTTCCACTGCCTTGTTACCAACTGAGCTACGTGCGCGTGTTGTACATAGAATAACAACAATTAATAATATATAATAATGCAAGTTAGTGGGGAAAAATAAAAAAAATTCCCCAGAATTCAAATGATCAAATGGGAAGGTGCCACATCTTCATCCCCAACCTCTCTCCGTTGGTAAAAGATCACTGACTTTTACCTACGGACAAATGTCCGTAGCTATATGCCAACGACTTTCCAAAATCCTCCACATGCACGATAAATGGAATCTAAAGCCATGAATCAAACCTCCTTGGCCTGCTGAGCATTATGGTGCCCTTCTTGTGGACCAATTTTTCCTGTATAGAAAGACCCTAAAATAAGACCAAGAACCCTAACAATGGTGAATTTCAATATAACTTCCAAAAATGCAATTAAATGGTGTTGTTAGGTTGCAAACATGCTAGGGATTACAAATATGCTATTAAAACATGATAAAGATGCAGGAATTATGGAATACGATTTCAAGAAAAATGCCAAACTGCGAGGGTCGTGGAGATGAATTATGGGCACTAGCACGCTTGTTTCTGATTGGTATAGGTTCCTTGCACTCCCAGGAAGTGAATGGGATGGCTTATGAGTCTTGAAAACGTCTGGAAGTGTGAAATCAAATCACCACTTTCTTTCAATTTTTTCAAGTTTGGTTCTACCTTTGTGCGCCTCCAAAGCCTTGTTCTTTTGATTTGCTTGTCCATTATATACCACTGGTTGAATTAGGGTTACAAACATGCCTTCAATCTTTGTCCATTATGATTTTTGATCTTGATTTGATTCACTTGAAAATCTTTCCAAAATAGGCCAAAATAAATCTTTTTATGCACACCTATGCCTTGCATGATTTGATTCACTTGCTAGCTGTATATTGGACCTGAAATGTGCACAAAATCTTAAGGTTTCAATGGTTTGGATATTTTCATGATTTATTTTGATTTAAAATGATTTAATTGAAATGAAAAATAAAAAATAAATAGAAAAAATAAGATAAAGACAAGTGGAAAGAGCTAGGGATCATGGACCATGCTACCAACTCAAAAAAAGTGTAAAAAGTTAGGCCCATTTAACAAAAATTGCAATTTGAGGCACTTTTGACTTTTGGCAATTTTGCAAAAAAGGTCCACTTCACCAATGCATAACTTCTTCACTTTTGAATCTATGAAGGTGTTCTTGGACTTTTTAGAAATCTCAAGATGTACTCTAATCAACCCTTTTTGTATCATCTCAATTTAGTCTTCCATGTTCGTGTATGAAGCTTTGACAAAAAAAGGTGTTTTTGTTGACTTTTCAAAATGACCTATAATGTCCAAATTCATAACTTATTGTGAGATGAAGATGAATTGTAGGGCATTGCATCCTCTTCAAAATTAGCTTTGGATGGGTCATTTCTCATAAAGTATGAGAAAGTTATGCTTGGTCAAAGTTGAGTTGACTTTTCTTGTAAAACCTTAATTTAGTAATTTTTGGTTCTTGATGAATTGTGAGAAACCCTTGGGGAATCATGATCAACGCTTTATCAAATGATGAAATATACTTCAAAATGAGTATATTTACCAAAAATCTTGGAGTTTGACTGTATGTAGGCCACAATTGACTTTTGCCCTAGCACGGTCAATTTTCAGGCCTTTGAGCAATTGACTGAGCAACCTTTCTCTGCAAGGCTTGAAACTTGACATGGATGATTTTGAAAATATATTAGGACCATGGTGAGCATTTGGGATCCCTTGGACTCAACTATCTTGATGCAACATGAAACCCTAATTTGAGGTAGACTGCCTTAGGAGAGAGTTTGTTTGGTCAACCCTTGGACTTCCTTGAGCAATTTGAAGATCTTTCTTGAAATGTTTTGAGAAATATGGGAGGGAAAATTTTGGGGTACAACACTTAGTCTTGAACATTTATACCGCTACAGTGATTCCACAGAACATAGTCATACGCTTTCAATTCTTAGCTTTTGCCTGGACCGCCCCTTTCGGGTTTTCAGCCCACCAGGATACCCATTTTTTCCCAAGTCGCCCTTTCAGGTTTTCAACTTGCCGGGTGTACAATATTTTGCATATATACCTAATTTTTCCCCAAACCTTTTGGTTTTCCGAGATGCCCTTATCTTGCCTAGGTGTATCAACCTAGTGGGTCTCTTATGCATATTATTTTTTAACTATGTCCGCGTTTATAGGATGTGGGAAGTCTTCACCATCCATGGTAGTCAGCATCATGGCACCGCCAGAGAAAAATCTCTTGACAATAAATGTCCCTTCGTAGGTGGGAGTCCATTTACCTCTGGGGTCGCCTTGTGGCAGAATGATGTGCTTTATCACCAAGTCACCAGCTTGATATACTCGAGGCTTAATATTTTTGTTGAAAGCCTTGATCATACGTTTTTGGTACGTCTGACCATGACAAACAACAGCCAATTGCTTCTCATCGATCAAGTGCAACTAATCCAATCTGGTCTGAACCCACTCGTCTTCACCCAATCCTGCCTCATTCATAATGCTTAGTGAGGGAATCTGAACTTCTACTGGAAGAACAACTTGCATGCCATAGACCAAAGAAAAGGGAGTTTCCATAGTTGATGTTCTAGCTGAAGTACGGTAGCCATGTAGAGCAAACGGTAACATCTCATGTCAGTCCTTATAGGTTACTACTATCTTCTGCATAATCTTCTTAATGTTTTTGTTGGCCGCTTCGACTGCGCCATTCATTTTAGGTCTATATGGAGAAGAATTATGATGCTTGATTTTGAACTGAGTGCAAAGTTCGGTAATCATAGCATTGTTGAGGTTATTCCCATTGTTGATGATGATTCATTCGGGGATACCATAGCGGTATATGAGGTTATGTTTGATGAATCTGGCTACCACATTCTTGGTGACAGAGGCAAACGAGGCGACTTCGACACATTTGGTGAAATAATCAATAGCGACCAGAACGAAGCGATGTCCATTGGAAGCCATGGGCTTGATTTCTCCAATCATGTCAATTCCCCACATTGCAAATGGCCACGGAGTGGTCATGATGTTTAGAGGTATAGGACGCACATGGACCTTGTCAACATAGATTTGGCATTTGTGACAAGTTCTTGAGTGTTGATGGCAATCAGTCTCCACCGTTGACCAATAGTAGCCAATTGTAAGGATTTTCCTGGCCATCGTATATCTGCTTAAGTGAGTTCCAAAGAGACTATCGTGCATGTCTTCCATAATTTCCTCTGCCTCCTTCTTGTCCATACATCGGAGTAGAGTAGAGTCATGGTTGTGCTTGTACAAGATTTTGTTACTTAAGAAGAATTTGGCTAAAAATCTTCGTAAGAACTTTCTGTGATTGATGAATGCTCCCTCTGGATACTCTTGTGCCTCAAGGTATCTCATCACCTCATGGTACCAAGGCTTTTCCGTGTCAGTGTCAAGCTCACGGTAATGTGCAGGTTCGTCAAATATCTCAATGGTAATCATAAGATCTTCATTGTCCCATCTGACCTTGAACATTGAAGACATGGTTGCCAAGGCGTCAGCCAACTAATTTTCTTCCCTAGGGAAGTGCTCAAAGGCGATCTCTTCAAAGTAAGGAATCAAGGATAGCACAAGTTCCTTGCAAGGGATGAGATTAGGGTGTTTAGTGTACCAAACTCCTTTTACTTGGTTGATCATTAGAGTGGAATCCCCAAACACATTCAAATGCTTGATCCTCAAATCAATGGCAGCTTTCAGACCCAAGATGCATGCTTCGTACTCAGCCATATTGTTCGTGCAACCGAAACATAGTCTGGAAGTGAAACGAGTGTGGCAACCTTCAGGGGAGATGATCACAACACCAATTCTGTTACCCAAGGCATTGGAAGCCCCATTGAAGACCTTAGTCCATCGGGATCCTTGTTCAGGTCTGTACGGTCCAGGTTTCACACAGTCGGTCACCAGCATGATGTTCTTATCTGGGATGTCAAAGTTCATGGACTGATAGTCATCAACAGCTTGATGGGCCAAATGATATGCTAGTACACTTCCTTTGATGGCTTTATGTATTATTTATTAAATGTCATACTCAGTCAAGATCATTTGCCATCTGGCTATCCGTCCGGAAAGAGCGGGTTTCTCGAAGATGTACTTGATTGGGTCCATCTTAGAAATCAACAGAGTGGTATGAGTCAACATATACTGTCTTAACCGGTGAGCAGCCAATGCCAGAGTGCAACAAGTTTTCTCGAGCAGTGAATATCTGGTTTCACAGTCGGTAAACTTTTTGCTCAGGTAATAAATAGCACACTCTTTTCGGCCAGACTCGTCATGTTGGCCCAAAACACACCCCATAAATTTCTCTAGTACTGTCAAGTACATGATCAAGGGTATTCCTTCAACTGGAGGCATGAGAATAGGAGGTTCTTACAGATATTCTTTGATTTTGTTGAAGGCAGCTTGGCATTCATCATTCCATCTGACTACCTGATCTTTCTTTAAGAGTTTGAATATTGGCTCACAAGTAGCAGTCAAGTGAGATATGAAGCGGGCGATGTAATTGTGACTGTTGTACCCCAAAATTTGCCCTCCCATTTTCTCATTAATTTCTCATCACAAAGCCCTTGGAGATCAAGATCCAGTTAGGGTTTCATCTGCTCAAGACTTCTCCTTGCACTGTTGACCCAAATTAGGGTTTGTGTTTGCACAAAGATGTTTTGACCTAAAATGCCTAAGATGACTTTCATGCTTCATGTTGGACTACCAAGTTTATCCATACCAAGTTTCAAGTCCTGATTCCAAGTTTTGCCCAGTCAATTGGACAGTTGACCTAGAAATCAGCTGTATTAGGGAAAAAGTCAACTGTGGCCAATTGACAGTCAAATCTCATGAAAATTGACCCACATCAACATCATGAACTCACATGGACCATTTGATCAAGTTTGGATCACAACTCCACAAGAAATTTGATCAGATCACCAAAAGGGCAAAATGGTCATTTTTAGGGTTTTGACTGCACAAGGGTAATTTTTGACTGTTTAACCTAGCCAATGGAAAACCAAGCTCACATATGGACTCAAGGACCCCATGGAATTATCTTGACATGCTCAACAAGTTAAAAAGATCCCAAGTACACAAGATTGACAGTTGAATTTCCCAGTCAACTGATCAATTTTAACTGTATACTGAAAAGTCAAACTTTGACTTTTTGGTCAAAATCAAGAGTCAAGATTCATTTTTCATCAAAACATGCCAAATCATGAAACTTGTTCACCAAGAAATCAAAAATTGCAAATTAGGGTTTGAAATGAGAATTTTTCATAACTTAGAATTTTTCTAAGTTATGAAAAACCCTAATTTTTTCCCAACTTTGCCCCACTTTCTCACCAAGATTCATTTGGATTCAAGCAAAGGTAAAAACATGAAAGTTGTAGCTTGTTGCATAATCTACAACTTTGATTCACAAAGTTTTCCCAAAAGAGGCTTGTATCTCAAGTTACAATTTTTGGAATAAGGATACTAAACCATTCTTAACTTAGTGAAAATTTGACCTATTTTGGCAAGGTTTTCTACCTAACTTCAAGACCATTTTCCATATACTTCCACTTGGAATTTCAATTTTCATTTCAAAGATAGATTGTAGTACACATTCCAAGATTTCCAAAATGTCCAAGAAATCATCAAACAACCTCATGACTTGAGAGAATCGAATTTTACAATATGGAAAAAACTCACTTTTGAATTGGCCAATTTCCATGTTCATAACTTATGCATTTTCAAGTCAGCTTGGTTTATGCTACATTACAGGCCTCTAAACCCTTTTGCACTCATAAATTTAATGCATACTCATTGTGCCAAAGCCTTATTTTATGTATCCAAGCATTGTATGCAAGATTAGGCCATAAATGGAAAAAGTGAAATAGCCATTTTTGCAAAAGCAAGCTTTGTGTCATAATGCAAATCCAAGAAGTACAGATCAAATACCCTTGGCACAAGATTATGAACTAATCACTCTGATCAAGGAGAAGCTTTGCAGCATGTTTAGGGGTCCTCTATCAGCCTAGAAACTTAAGTGACCTTTTCTTGCTTAAGTGTTAAGAAACCTAACATATCACAACATAACTTGGATCTCAGCATTAGAACCCCTAAGCAAATATTTTATACACCTTCTAATCATCAAACCCAAGCTAGACCACGAGCAAACAAGGTCCCAAACACTCCCATTCCCAGAATCACTCTCAAACTGCAAAAACAGGGCAGGGTCTGCAGTTTGAGTGCCAACTCTCATCCCTCTCATGCTCTCTTGCTAAAAGCTCATCAAACACATTCCCTAACATCATTTGAAGCTAACCAAAACACAAAACACGACCTGTAACTCCTCTAACCTGTTCCACCATTTTCACTTTCTTGTTTTGCAGTTGAAGGTCCATAGCTCGATTCAAGGTGTTTCAAAGCAAAGTAAGCATTGGAATAGCATCACCACACTTCAGGCAAGCTATACAGATCATCATCTTGCCCTGAAAGCTCCCCCATTGCCAGATAGAACTTCAACTGAACAGGTATCTTTTTGAACTTCTAACTCATAGTGTAGGCATCATCAGCTCTAGGTTTGTGAATAAGAAGTGTTCTACTCATGCCCCTGAATCTATACATGCTTTTACTTTTCATTTATTTTGCTTGAGCTGTGAGAATTTAAGGGTTGAATATGGAAGAAAAGTTAGGTCAGGATTTGGGAATGTCAAAATTCTCTCTCATTTCTGAGAGTTAGGATGAGTTCTTTATATATTTAGAATCGTGATTCAATGCTTAACATTTCTTATGTTGTAAGTTTGTGCAAAAGATTAAAGAATCCAGGTGTTTGAATGGAGGTTCAGGTGCGCGTTTTTTGAACGTTTTTTCTGTCTGAAGGTTGAAGAAGAAGCCACGTGGGCTGGGCCTGTTTTGATTTTCCTTTTCACACCATATATTTGCTTTCATACCCCCCAGGCCCATTTTGTGTATTTGCATGATTTTTTGATTTTTCTTTTTTTATCCTCACTTATTTATTTTTGCTAATCATATTAAAAAACATAAAAAATATTTTTACACCATTTTCATATTTTTAGGCATTTATTTAGTTATATTGCTATTTGTATGTAAATAAGTACAAAAATATATTATTTAGAATAAATAGGAAAAATAATGTAAACACCATTTTATTTACATTTTTATTTTGTTTTATCTTCTTAAAATATTTTATATAAAATATACTTTTTTTATAAATATTAATTATTATTATTCTTGTATATATAATATATTTAGTAAATAATCAAGATATTCATATATATATTAATATACTTAGGGCAAAAATACCAAAATACATACATTTTTTATTTTATTAATATTTGACATGAAAAATACTTTTTTATGAATATACTCCATTTTATTTTATTTTTTGTATATAATTATTAAATATTATACATATTAAATAGTTAATATATTTATTTATTGAAATTAGGGTTTTACCCTTAAAACACAAAAACTCCAAAAATATTACTTTTTTTATCTTTTATTCATTTTTGTTTATTTGACATAAAAAATATCCTTTTTCCATACATATGAAAACCCTCTTTTCATTTTGCATCTTTATTTTATTTTCCATTTAATTTATGCAATTAATTATCTTGTAAATATTCCAAAATGATGTAATAGCTAGGTTTAAATTCCTTGTCTAAATATCCCCCCATTTGAACATTTGTACCCCCTTCCCATATTGTGTTGTAATAGTGTAGGAATTTTACTTTTCGCACTTTAACGCTTTCTAAATATACCATGCTAGAACTAGGGTTTGTATGCAAATAAAAAGAACAAAATAGTTTGACCTAATTTCAAGATAATCAAAACATGAAAAATGGACAACACATACCACACTTGCACCCCTAGGGTATTCCACTTGTTGCCTTCAAATAAATGGGCCATATTGCATGTTAGGTTTCTTTGGGCAAAACAAATACAAACCAATTGATCATAGTCCCTCGATGACGCTTTCGAAAAGTTGCCTAAAATGATCAAAGTCCCTTTCAAAGAAAATTGCTCAAAGATACTTAGCACTATTGCAATTATGGTCTAAACAATGACCCGCGCCTGTCCCTTTCACCTCCTAAACACAAGATTGTCCACCAAATGCAATGGTGGAACAAAATTGTTAAAAGGGTTAAAACATAACAAAAATCTTTGATAACTTTAGGGTAGATAGCTCTTAAGTACTTGTCCACTTGCAAAACAAAAACACTTGCCTATTTTCAAACCACACTTCACAAACACTTTCAAAACAAACTTTCAAAAAAACCTTGAAACATCTTTTCAAAAAAGACAAACACCTTTTGTAAAACATTCGAGTAAAGAATTGTTACAAGGGTAGCCTAGACAAGGCATCTTTTTTTCAAAACATTTTCAAAACCACACACAAAGCACCATTTCAAACAATTGAAAACCAAGGCAAGTTGATCTAAGCAAGTACCTAAGAGCCCATGGATAACCATGGATATAAAGGGTGCTAATACCTTCCCTTTCTATAATCTACTCCCCGAACCCAAGAAAAATCTCAAAGGTTTTTGCTGTGCTTTTTAAACCTTTCCTTAGGATAAAATAAAAAGTCGGTGGCGACTCTTGCTCAACCGAAACATTTGCGAAAACAAACGCAAAACCATAGTCAGTTCTCCCACCGTATCACAGAACTGGCGACTCTGTTGGGGAAAATTTTAAAAGTGGAGTAACCTTAGGGCTTAGATCACCCTCTTGCATGACTAATTGTTTGAATTGTTTGCTTTATATCTTGGCTCTATTGTTTGGGTTTGCAATCCTACACCCAGATTTTGGGAAACATTCATAGATAGCAATACGTTGTGGAAACTGTGCGGGGTATACCGACACGGTTGAAGCAATAGCTATGTTAGTGCGACATATTTGTGAGTACCGGTAACCCTTGAGTTCAATCAAGGAGAGTACGGGGCCGCTGAGTGATGTCACTAAGCACTAATGACCTAGAACCTTACTTGACCATCTTGGCCTTTTATTAGGGGTAGTGAGATGACCGACTTTGGTGCAGTCCGAAGTTGGTAGATACTCGATACTACACTCATTGAGGGTTGTTTTCTTGGAATATTTTGGTCGCTAGTTAAGTGGCTAAACCGAAACAATGAACAATGAAAACAACCCAATGATATTGAGCTCCTTAGAACCCGGTTACTATTTATAGGACAGGTTTTTAAGCCAACTACACTCAAGAGGGTACTTACCTGTGAAACCCCGTGCAAGCCTGAAACTAGGGTTTTGTGTGATTTGCTTGTACATATGTTTTGTGCATACATCATAAACATCATAAAACATCATATGCATTCACTAACCATTTCAAGGGTTTGGATCTTCATCTTTGTTCTTTTTTTGTAGGTCATGGAAATTCCTCGCAGAAACACCATTCAAGTCAACCTTGTGAGAATTTCTCCTCAACTCAAGGAGCTCACCTCAAGAATTCTGGAAAGCTCATCCTTCAGTGAAAGACATGGCAGACTGCTCAGCCTAGTCAACACCAACATTGAAGAAGACATGATGAAAGTGCTATTCCAGTTCTTTGACCCTCTTCACCATTGTTTCACTTTCCCTGATTATCAGTTGGTGCCCACTTTGGAGGAGTTTTCTCAACTCCTGAGAATTCCTATCCTTAATCAACTACCCTTCAACGGTACAGAAAAGGAACCAAAGCCGGAAGATGTTGCTCGAGAATTACATCTACAACCATCCGACATCAAGGGGCATTGGGAAACCAGAAGCGGCGTCAAAGGATTCTTAGCAAAATTCTTGGTTGAGAAGGCACAAGAATGTTGGAACTCATTGGACCTACAAGCCTTTGAAGAGATTGTGGCACTCCTTATCTATGGGTTAGTCTTGTTCCCAAATCCTGACCAATTGGTAGATGTCAACACCGTCAAAATCTTCTTGTCCAGAAATCCAATACCAACATTGCTTGGGGACATTCTTCACTCATTTTACACACGAACAATGAGAAAGAGGGGTGTTCTCATGTGCTGTACTCCTCTCCTTGCAAGGTGGTTTATTTCGCACCTTCCACAATCTGTGTTGAAGAATGACCAAGGCTCAAGGTGGTCCCAACGGCTGATGACTCTTACTCACTCTGATGTACATTGGTGTTCTCAGTCCAGAGAAAATATCATCATCGTCGATCGTTGCGGAGAATTTCCTAATGTTCCTTGGAATCAGAGGAGGTATCACCTACAACCCTTGTCTAGCTTTGAGACAATTTGGATATGCACGGAGGGATGGCCCTCATGACATGTTGATTCCTGACCTAGTTTTTGACTTCGACAACGATGCGCAAGGACTTCGCCAAAGATTCATCAGAGCTTGGGGAAGACCCAATAATGTTGATAGCAAGACTTTGGGACACAAGAACTCCATCCCTCTTGAGCCTTATCTCAAGTGGGTACGAGCCCGAGCCCAAAGTTTAATGATGCCTTATCCTCATGTTCTCCCTGTGATTAAAGAGCCTGTTAAGGAAGGAGAGGTTCCCTACACCATCCTATATCCTGACATGCCTACATCGTGGGAGGAAATTCAGAAAAGTTGGATTCAGCTCAAGGAGGAACGGAACACTTTTGAAGCCAGCTTCTACGCTAGTGAGAAGAAGGTTCTAGAGCTTACCCGCCGACTCCATGAGCAAGAGGCCCTCAACACCTACATCGCACCAAAGAGGATGCGCAATGTCTTTTTGCCTTGAGAAGTTATTTTGTAATATTTGGCCCATGGGGCATTTATGTACTAACAAATTTCTTCTTATTAATATGACGTGCGTTCTTCTTTGTCTGCAACAATTTTGAATGTTCTAAATCCTTGAATGCATTGCATACATAAGCATACCATTCATCATGTGCATAAGCAGGTCTCACGCCAGGTTTCCTTATCTGTCTGCTGTTTATTTCAGTAGGATGGATCTCGAGCAAACAGTCAAAGACCTGCAAGCTCAAAATGCACAGTTCCAGCAACTCCTGACAACCTTGGCTAAAGGTCAGGAGGATCTCAAGACCTTGCTGGGGAATAAAGACCCAGTGAAAAAGAAGAAAAAGAGACCCGGGGTGGCTACTTTAGGGAGAAGATTTGACGGAGAAGCTCGGAGAGTGCTTGAATTTCCTCCTACTTCTGATGAAGGAACCAGCAAAGGAGGTGGGGCTGCGGTACCTTCCGAGTCCGATGTGGAAGAAGAAGAGGTCGAAGAGGATGAAGACTATTCTGATCAGCAATACCCTCCATCTGATGATAAATACAAAGGGCTAGAAGACAGGTTGGCCGCCATGGAGCTACAAAGAGTACCGGGTTTGGATTTTGAAGACTTGGGGTTGGTCGCCGGGATTGTGATTCCCCCAAAATTCAAAGTGCCAGTATTTGTGAGGTATGATGGGTTGTCCTGTCCAAAAATGCATCTCAGGTCCTACGTGAGAAAGATTCAACCCTATACGGCAGATAAAAACCTTTGGATTCATTTCTTTCAAGACAGCCTTTCTGGAGCTCAGTTGGAGTGGTTTTATCAGCTAGAGGGAACCAGCGTCTGAAATTGGGAAGATTTGGCCACCGCCTTCTACAAACAATACCAATATAATTCTGACCTTGCTCCTACTCGTACCCAACTTCAGGGTATGTCATTAGGAACAGGCGAAGGATTCAAAGAGTATGCACAAAAATGGAGGGATTTAGCTGGCAGGGTGCAGCCTCCTTTAACCGACCGTGAACTTGTTGATATGTTTCTTGGGACCCTATCTGGGCCATTTTTCAATCATCTAATTGGTAACTCTTCCGCGGGGTTTACCGATTTGATCTTAACAGGCGAGAGAATAGAAGCTGGCATCAAGTCAGGAAAGATTCAGAAGGGTGTTGCTGCAAGTGTTGAGAAGAAGCCTTTTAAGAAGGAAACAACTGTGGTATATTCTCAGAGAAGAGCAGGGAAGACGGAGCATCGGCCAACTGTGGGGGCCGTAATGATTCAAAACTCTTCAAGTGAGCAGCCTCGCTATAACCAATCCAGACCAAATCAACAACGAGTGGAACGGCCACAACGGCAGTTCACCCGTATTAATATGACTCCAGCGCAGGTGCTTCCCCATATGTTAAAGTTGAATCTCGCCACTATCAAGGAGGCACCAAAGAATGTGAATACGTCCTCTCCGCATTATCATCCTAATGCTAAATGCGCCTACCACTCTGACAGTGTCGGGCACGACACTAATGATTGTTGGGCACTCAAGCATAAAATCCAAGACCTGATAGAGGCGAAGGAGGTGGAATTTGACGCTCCGGAGAAGCCTAATGTGATATTTGCTCCCATGCCGAAGCACGGCCGAAATGTCAATGCCATTGAAGAAGATTTGTATATTGCTGATGTTAATGATCTGATAACTCCTTTGTTAACCATCAAGTTGAATTTGTTAAGGGCCGGAATCTTCCCGGGATGTAAAGAAGACTGCTATTGTTGTTACTCTCTGCCGTTTGATTGTCCGTTACTGAAGAAAGGCATCCAAGGCCTTATGGATAGTCGACAAATTTTGTTTGAAAAAGTTTCTGCTACTCCAACCCATACTAAAGATGTCTCAATCATAACCATTCACGCCAATCTTTCCAAGGCCGTTAAAAAGCCTATTAAGATTACACCAGCTACGAAATCCGTTCCTTTGAAGATAACGATGCCAGGGCCTGTCCCCTATGTTTCTGAGAAGTCGATACCCTGGAACTACGGCGGCGACGTCTACTACCATGGTATTAAACAAGTCGAAATAACTGAAGAAAGTTCGGATGATGAAGAAGCCAGCATTGGTAACATTGCAGGCACGAGCAAAATCACCAGGAGCGGGAGCATATTTTCTCCAGAGATTGCCCATCCAAGAGCAATCTTTGGACCCTCATCTGCCGACAAGGTCATCCTTGCACCAATAAAACTCTCTGCTAGAACCTCTTAGATTGAGGATGTTGTTTTTCCTAGTACTGTCTCTCCTACCGCTGCTGATAAAGGTAAGGGAATCCAAGATGAGCTCGTCAGGACGAGGGCTCAACCCTTGGTCATACCGGAAACCTCCAAGAAGGAAATGGATGAGATTTTGAGGATAATCAAAAGGAGTGATTACGATGTGGTAGAACAGCTGGGGCAAACCCACTCAAAGATCTCCATGCTGGCACTACTACTTTGCTCAGAAGCGCACGCTAAAGCCCTGATAAAATTCCTGAAGGCAGCCCATGTGCCCCAGGAAACCTCTGCAGATCAATTTCAAAATTGCGTGGCTAGCCTGACTGCGGACAATGGATTAGGTTTCTCTGATGCCGACTTAACTCCTAAAGGTAGAAACCACAATGATGCTTTACACATTTCAGTCGAGTGTCGAGGAACCACTCTCGCACATGTCTTGGTCGATACTGGTTCGTTGCTGAATGTATTTCCTAAGAAGGCCTTGGACCGACTAGATTGTGAAGGGTTGGAATTGAAGTCGAGTGATATTGTTGTCAGAGCTTTCGATGGTTCGAAGAGAATGGTCCATGGGGAGGTTGAAATTCCCATCAAGATAGGCACTGAGGTGTTTAAATCTACTTTCTATGTGATGGACATCCGTCCGTCATACTCTTGCTTGTTGGGTAGGCCTTGGATACACCATGCTGGGGCAGTCACCTCCTCCTTACATCAAATGTTGAAGTATCCTGTCAAGGGAAAGATCATTACTGTCCATGGTTAAGAAGAGTACATGATTAGCCACTTGAATTCCTTCCGATATGTGGAGGTAGAAGGGGAGTTCATTGAGACGCCTTTTCAGCATTTCGAAGAGGTCCTTCCTGAAATAGCAGTAGCAAAGTTGGCAGCTGAGACACCGAGACAGATGGCCAGGATGGCATCTTTGGAGGACGCGAGGGCCGCAATAAAGGAAGGGAAGAATTCAGCATGGGGGCAGTTACCTGATATTCCGCATAAGACAGACAAATTCGTTTTAGGGTTCACCACCGCAGGCCAGAAAGCTATGCGCCGTTCGAAGATTGAAAGAGCGCCAGTCAAAATTTCTCCCTATGGAATCAACGCTTTGGAGGACGAAGACAAAGAGAGCAACATCGAAGAGTGGATTTACCCAACTGTCAAAGGAGGATTGAGCAACTGGGAGGCAAAAGACTTTGTCCCCATCACTTTTATTCATCAGTAATTTATCTGTTAAACATTTCTTATTTGGTCTGTAATATTTATTTTCAAACAATCCGTACAATATCTTTTCACCTCATGCCTTTCCCAGGGCATGTAGGTCCGTTTGTAAGGGTTTTGATTATTTTTCATATCCATATGCCATGTTTAATGATTCATTAGACGTTTTTCATTTGATAAATTGATGTGTTCATTTTCTTTTCTTTTGCATTTTTTGTTTAAGGATGGCTATCCCTTACACACACCCACACTCACCAATGCAGGTACCCATCCACTCCGGATTCCATGGGTGACTATTCTGCTATATCCTTCAATAACTCTGAAGATCTGATCAATCAAGCCGAGTATGAAGATGACGAAGGTTGTGAAGTACCAGGGGAACTAGCCAGACTTCTACAACAAGAGGAAAGGGCCATCTTACCACACGAAGAGTCATTGGAAACTGTCAACTTAGGGACCGAGGAAGACCGGAAGGAGGTGCAAGTGGGTTCCAATCTGGAACCGAGTGTCAAAGAATGCCTGATACAGTTGTTGAATGAGTATGTTGAAATCTTCGCTTGGTCTTATGAAGACATGTCGGGTTTAGACACAGACATCGTGGTTCACCGTCTCCCCACAAGAGAGGATTGTCCACCGATCAAGCAAAAAGTCCTCCGAATGAGGCCTGACATGTCTGAAAAGATCAAAGCAGAAGTAATGAAGCAATTCGACGCTGGCTTTCTGGCTGTTACGTCCTACCCTCAATGGGTCGCTAACATCGTGCCAGTACCTAAGAAAGATGGCAAAGTCAGGATGTGTGTGGACTACCGGGATTTGAACAGGGCCAGCCCCAAAGATGATTTTCCGCTACCTCATATTGACATTTTGATCGACAATACAGCTCAGCACAAAGTGTTTTCCTTCATGGACGGATTCTCGGGTTACAATCAAATCAAAATGGCCCCCGAGGATATGGAGAAAACAACTTTTGTCACACAATGGGGCACTTTCTGTTACAAGGTGATGCCGTTTGGACTGAAGAACGCAGGGGAAACTTATCAACGCACCATGGTAGCTTTGTTTCATGATATGATACATCATGAGATTGAAGTTTACGTAGACGATATGATAGCTCGGTCACAAACAGAGGAGGAGCACCTTGAACATCTACAAAAGCTGTTTTCTAGATTGAAAGAATACAAACTCAGGCTGAATCCAAGTAAATGCACTTTTGGAGTTAGGTCTGGTAAACTTCTAGGATTTATTGTGAGCAACAAAGGCATTGAGGTCGATCCAGCAAAAGTGAAAGAAATACAAGAAATGCCTGCTCCCCGTACTGAAAAGGAGGTTAGAGGGTTCTTGGGGCGCTTGAACTATATTGCCAGATTCATCTCTCATCTGACTTCTACCTGTGAGCCAATTTTCAAACTCTTGAAGAAAGATCAGGTAGTCGAATGGAACGACGATTGCCAAGCTGCTTTTGATAAGATCAAGGAGTATTTGCTAGAACCTCCTATTCTGATGCCACCCGTCGAAGGAAGACCATTGATCATGTATCTGACTGTCGGATAACTCAATGGGGTGTGTTTTGGGCCAGTATGACGAGTCTGGTCGAAAAGAGCATGCTATTTATTACCTTAGCAAAAAGTTTACCGACTGTGAGACTCGCTACTCGCTGCTCGAGAAAACTTGCTGCGCTTTGGTATGGGCTGCTCGCCGACTAAGATAGTATATGTTGACTCATACTACCTTGTTGATTTCCAAAATGGATCATATCAAGTATATCTTCGAAAAGCCCGCTTTATCTGGAAGGATAGCTAGATGGCAAATGATCCTGACTGAGTATGACATCCAGTACACCACCCAAAAAGCTATAAAAGGGAGTGTACTAGCGGACCATCTGGCTCATCAAGCTATCGAGGATTATCAACCCATGAGATTTGACTTCCCAGACGAGGACATCATGAACTTGGACAACATTGAAAGTAACGGACCGTATGACAGACCCGAAAAGGGATCCCGATGGACCCTGTACTTTGATGGTGCTTGAAATGCACTTGGAAATGGTATTGGCGCAGTACTCATTTCTCCGGAAGGCTGTCACACACCTTTCACGACCCGACTTTGCTTCAGCTGCACAAACAACATGGCTGAATACGAAGCTTGCATCTTTGGTCTCAAGGCTGCTATAGACTTGGGGATCAAATCTTTGATCGTATTTGGGGACTCGGCTTTGGTTATCAGTCAAATCAAAGGAGAGTGGGATACCAAGCATCCTAATCTTATCCCATACAAAGAACATGTCCTGACATTGTTGCCTCATTTCGAGCAAATTACCTTCGAGCATTTCCCGCGAGAAGAGAATCAGCTAGCAGATGCTCTAGCCACAATGTCCTCCATGTTTAAACTCAACTGGGATAACGAGGCTCCCCAAATCACCATCGAGCGAATGGATGAACCGGCGCAGTGTCATGAGATTAATACCGAAGAAGTAGTGGAACAACCCTGGTTCCATGAAATCAAAAGGTATCTCGAGACTAGAGATTATCCCGAAGGAGCTTCCGTAAATGACAAGAAGTTCTTAAGGAAATTTGCTGCTAAGTTCTTCCTGAGCAACGGCATCCTTTACAAACGAAGCCATGATTGTGTATTACTCTGATGTGTAGACAAAGCTGAAGCAGAGTTGATCATGACTGATATACACAGCGGCACATTTGGCACTCACTTGAGCGGGCATACAATGGCTAAGAAGATCCTAAGGGCAGGCTATTACTGGTCTACCATGGAAGCTGACTGCCATCAACATTCCCGTACTTGCCACAAATGCCAAGTCTACGCTGACAAAGTTCATATCCCTCTGGTTCCTCTCAACGTCCTGACTGCTCCATGGCCCTTTGCAATGTGGGGCATTGACATGATTGGAGAGATCAAGCCCACGGCTTCCAACGGACATCGCTTCATCCTGGTTGCCATTGACTATTTCACCAAATGGGTCGAAGCAGCTTCCTTCGCCTCTGTTACTAAAAATGTGGTTGCCCGCTTCATCAAGCAAAATCTCATATGTCGGTATGGTGTTCCAGACAGGATCATCACAGACAACGGTACAAATCTGAATAACACATAGATCGCCGCTTTGTGCGAACAGTTTAAGATTTATCATCACAATTCATCTCCCTATCGGCCGAAGATGAACGGTGCTGTTGAAGCTGCGAACAAAAACATTAAGAAGATCATTCAGAAAATGACAGTCACTTACAAAGACTGGCATGAGATGTTACCATTTGCTCTGCATGGATACCGTACGACGGCACGTACTTCAACCGGGGCAACCCCATTTTTGTTGGTATATGGCATGGAAGCTGTCCTGCCTATGGAAGTCCAGATTCCTTCTCTAAGGATTATGAAGGACGCAGGTTTGAATGAAGATGATTGGATGCAGACCCGACTTGATCAACTCAATCTGATCGACGAGAAGCGACTCGCTGCTATCTGCCATGGTCAGGCGTATCAAAAGCGGATGATCAAGGCCTTCAATAAGAAATTCAGACGTCAAGTGTATCAAGTCGGAGATCTCGTAATCAAGCGGATTATCTTGCCGCAAAGTGATCCCAGGGGAAAATGGACTCCTACATATGAAGGACCATTTGTGATCAAAAGCATATTTTCTGGTGGTGCAATGATTCTGACCACCATGGACGGCGACGATTTGCCGAACCCTGCGAACACAGACATAGTCAAAAAATACTACGCATAAAATAACCCGACAAGTCGAAAACCCGAAAGGGCGGCTTGGGCAAAAAGGGGTTTCCCGGTGGATCGAAAACCCGAAAGGGCGATTCAGGCAAAAGTTAGGGAATTAAAGCGTATGACTATGTCTCGTCGGATCACTTCAAGGAAAATCTCTTCATCTACCAGTTCCAAGTTTCTGATCAATCCAGTCATCGGTAAACGAAGCATTGAATGGACAGATATTCAGAGTTGTGAAGGCTATAGCGGAATGGAATCCCATGGAATTATTTCACATAGCCATCTTTATTTTGTATAAATCTTTCAACATTTACGACAAAATCCTCTTACTAGGATGATTGTCTCCTTTGTACAAATATACTCATAGAAAGTCAATACAAATACTTTTCCCAGAAATTTGTGTCATTTCCTTTTTCTTTTCTCTTGCACTATCTATTTATTTTTGAGAAACGTCCAATGTTTTGTTAAATAGGCATATGCATTTGAACATAATCATTTCCTTACGAACCAAGAAAGAGGATTGTTGATAGGTCAAAGGTGCAGTTGGATATCTTGATACCCTCCAAAGGAAATCCCTAGGAGATTTGGAATCCATATCCCCAGCAAACCCTGAAGCTTATCCCCAGTAGATTTTGGAAGCTTATCCCCTGCAGAATACGGACGTCTCTCCCGAGTTTTATTCAAAGTTATTCTCTCGCAAGGGCTTATAACTGGGTTATCCTCAACTTATTGCCACAGAAGATCGCACTCGCTAAAATTCTTCCTACCTCCAGCGGAGTTCATCAGAGTTCCCCAACATAACTTATCAATAGAATCCCCAGAGGAACCTATCTTTGTTATCCCCAGCCAGGGAATCCTCCGAAACTCAATTCCCCTCGGAACTAAGTTTCAATCCCCAGCGGAGCCAAACTAATGAACCTTCTCCCCACAGAATTTCGGGAGAGCAAATCTTGGGGTTCCCCAGTGAAGTCGCCAGAAGTATTTCCCACCAAACTAAAGATTCTCAGTCTTACATCCCCAGCATAAGTCTATTAGATTAGAACTCCCCAGTAGAAGTCATCAGGAATTCCCTATGAAGATTGGTATACAACCCAAGCTCTTTATTCTCCAGTAACAACCAGGAATTATTCTTCCCAGTCGCAGTCAAGATACTTTTATCTTCAGCCGTCCCGGATTCATCTATCCTTTGCAAGACAGCTCTCTAGCTTACATGCGCATCCATTCACATTCATATCATATAACATACATTATATCATGCATCATGACATTGCATATAACTAACTCTTTACCTTTTCAGGTAAGATCAGTCGAAAGACTAGAATCACTATCTTCCGAGATTCTTTCCAGGAATAGTTCAGATGCGACCCAGACATGGAAACATTCTAATGCTTATTCCAGATTTATCCAAATGCAGTTTACACAAGCTCATCATCAGGGAACCCTACACCGGTTCTCCCTCCAACTCCAAGACATCTGAAAACAGTTCACGGGTTCTCCAAGTAACGGATGTTAACCTATCGCTTGTTCAGATTCTTCTCAAGACTTCTGAAAACAGTTTATGGATTCGTCCCAACAACGGATGTTAATTTATCGCTTGTTCAGATGCAACTTTTGAAAACAGTTTATGGACACTTCCCAACAACGGATGCTGCTCTATTGCTTATCCAACTTCAAGATTTCTGAAAACAGTTCATGGGTTCTCCAAGTAACGGATGTTAACCTATCACTTGTTCAGATTCTTCTCAAGACTTCTGAAAACAGTTTATGGATTCGTCCCAACAATGGATGTTAATCTATCGCTTGTTTAGATGCAACTTTTGAAAACAGTTTATGGACGCTTCCCAACAACGGATGCTGCTCTATTGCTTATTCAACTTCAAGATTTCTGAAAACAGTTCACGGGTTCTCCAAGTAATAGATGTTAACTTATCGCTTGTTCAGTTTCTTCTCAAGACTTCTGAAAACAGTTTATGGATTCTTCCCAACCACGGATGTTGATCTATCGCTTGTTCAGATGCAACTTTTGAAAACAGTTTACGGATGCCTCCAGATACGGATGTCAATCTATTGCTTATTCAAACCCCCAGTTCAGAGATGGTTCAAAACATGGACACCTCCCTGATACTCATTCCAGATGGCATCTTTAAGCCCATCCCCGACAAGTTTCTATCGCTCCTCCCGATGGCATCGCTAAGCCCATCTCCAAATGGCATCGCTAAGCCCATCTCCAAATGGCATCTCTAAGCCCATTCCCGCATCCATCGCTTTGACGAGTGCAAATTTAAGGGCACTCTAGTGTCCAATCTCCTTTTACCCTCGAGTCACGAAAGGCAAAATTGCCAATCTAACTCTTCGGATTCAAGAATATTGAACAGAGGCAACTGTTGTACCCCAAAATTTTCCCTCCCATTTTCTCATTGATTTCTCATCACAAAGCCCTTGGAGATCAAGATCCAGTTAGGGTTTCATCTGCTCAAGACTTCTCCTTGCACTGTTGACCCAAATTAGGGTTTGTGTTTGCACAAAGATGTTTTGACCTAAAATGCCTAATATGACTTTCATGCTTCATGTTGGACTACCAAGTTTATCCATACCAAGTTTCAAGTCCTGATTCCAAGTTTTGCCCAGTCAATTGGACAGTTGACCTAGAAATCAACTGTATTGGGGAAAAAGTCAACTGTGGCCAATTGACAGTCAAATCTCATGAAAATTGACCCACATCAACATCATGAACTCACATGGACCATTTGATCAATTTTGGATCACAACTCCACAAGAAATTTGATCAGATCACCAAAAGGGCAAAATGGTCATTTTTAGGGTTTTGACTGCACAAGGGTAATTTTTGACTGTTTGACCTAGCCAATGGCAAACCAAGCTCAATTATGGACTCAAGGACCCCATGGAATTATCTTGACATGCTCAACAAGTTCAAAAGATCCCAAGTACACAAGATTGACAGTTGAATTTCCCAGTCAACTGATCAATTTTAACTGTATACTGAAAAGTCAAACTTTGACTTTTTGGTCAAAATCAAGAGTCAAGATTCATTTTTCATCAAAACATGCCAAATCATGAAACTTGTTCACCAAGAAATCAAAAATTGCAAATTAGGGTTTGAAATGAGAATTTTTCATAACTTAGAATTTTTCTAAGTTATGAAAAACCCTAATTTTTTCCCAACTTTGCCCCACTTTCTCACCAAGATTCATTTGGATTCAAGCAAAGGTCAAAACATGACAGTTGTAGCTTGTTGCATAATCTACAACTTTGATTCACAAAGTTTTCCCAAAAGAGGCTTGTATCTCAAGTTACAATTTTTGGAATAAGGGTACTAAACCATTCTTAACTTAGTGAAAATTTGACCTATTTTGGCAAGGTTTTCTACCTAACTTCAAGACCATTTTCCATATACTTCCACTTGGAATTTCAATTTGCATTTCAAATATGGATTGTAGTACACATTCCAAGCTTTCCAAAATGTCCAAGAACTCATCAAACAACCTCATGACTTGAGAGAATCGAATTTTGCAATATGGCAAAAACTCACTTTTGAATTGGCCAATTTCCATGTTCATAACTTATGCATTTTCAAGTCAGCTTGGTTTATGCTGCATTACAGGCCTCTAAACCCTTTTGCACTCATAAATTTAATGCATACTCATTGTGCCAAAGCCTTATTTTGTGTATCCAAGCATTGTATGCAAGATTAGGCCATAAATGGAAAAAGTGAAATAGCCATTTTTGCAAAAGCAAGCTTTGTGTCATAATGCAAATCCAAGAAGTACAAATCAAATCCCCTTGGCACAAGATTATGAACTAATCACTATGATCAAGGAGAAGCTTTGCAGCATGTTTAGGGGTCCTCTATCAGCCTAGAAACTCAAGTGACCTTTTCTTGCTTAAGTGTTAAGAAACCTAACATATCACAACATAACTTGGATCTCAGCATTAGAACCCCTAAGCAAATATTTTATACACCTTCTAATCATCAAACCCAAGCTAGACCACGAGAAAACAAGGTCCCAAACACTCCCATTCCCAGAATCACTCTCAAACTGCAAAAACAGGGCAGGGTCTGCAGTTTGAGTGCCAACTCTCATCCCTCTCATGCTCTCTTGCTAAAAGCTCATCAAACACATTCCCTAGCATCATTTGAAGCTAACCAAAACACAAAACACGACCTGTAACTCCTCTAACCAGTTCCACCATTTTCACTTTCTTGTTTTGCAGTTGAAGGTCCATAGCTCGATTCAAGGTGTTTCAAAGCAAAGTAAGCATTGGAATAGCATCACCACACTTCAGGCAAGCTATACAGATCATCATCTTGCCATGAAAGCTCCCCCATTTCCAGATAGAACTTCAACTGAACAAGTATCTTTTTGAACTTCTAACTCATAGTGTAGGCATCATCAGCTCTAGGTTTGTGAATAAGAAGTGTTCTACTCATGCCCCTGAATCTATACATGCTTTTACTTTTCATTTATTTTGCTTGAGCTGTGAGAATTTAAGGTTTGAATATGGAAGAAAAGTTAGGTCAGGATTTGGGAATGTCAAAATTCTCTCTCATTTCTGAGAGTTAGGATGAGTTCTTTATATATTTAGAATCGTGATTCAATGCTTAACATTTCTTATGTTGTAAGTTTGTGCAAAAGATTAAAGAATCCAGGTGTTTGAATGGAGGTTCAGGCGCGCGTTTTTTGAACGTTTTTTCTGTCTGAAGGTTGAAGAAGATGCCACGTGGGCTGGGCCTGTTTTGATTTTCCTTTTCACACCATATATTTGCTTTCATACCCCCCAGGCCCATTTTGTGTATTTGCATGATTTTTTGATTTTTCTTTTTTTATCCTGACTTATTTATTTTTGCTAATCATATTAAAAAACATAAAAAATATTTTTACACCATTTTCATATTTTTAGGCATTTATTTAGTTATATTGCTATTTGTATGTAAATAAGTACAAAAATATATTATTTAGAATAAATAGGAAAAATAATGTAAACACCATTTTATTTTCATTTTTATTTTGTTTTATCTTCTTAAAATATTTTATATAAAATATACTTTTTTTTATAAATATTAATTATTATTATTCTTGTATATATAATATATTTAGTAAATAATCAAGATATTCATATATATATTAATATACTTAGGGCAAAAATACCAAAATACATACATTTTTTATTTTATTAATATTTGACATGAAAAATACTTTTTTATGAATATACTCCATTTTATTTTATTTTTTGTATATAATTATTAAATATTATACATATTAAATAGTTAATATATTTATTTATTGAAATTAGGGTTTTACCCTTAAAACACAAAAACTCCAAAAATATTACTTTTTTTATCTTTTATTCATTTTTGTTTATTTGACATAAAAAATATCCTTTTTCCATACATATGAAAACCCTCTTTTCATTTTGCATCTTTATTTTATTTTCCATTTAATTTATGCAATTAATTATCTTGTAAATATTCCAAAATGATGTAATAGCTAGGTTTAAATTCCTTGTCTAAATATCCCCCCATTTGAACATTTGTACCCCCTTCCCATATTGTGTTGTAATAGTGTAGGAATTTTACTTTTCGCACTTTAACGCTTTCTAAATATACCATGCTAGAACTAGGGTTTGTATGCAAATAAAAAGAACAAAATAGTTTGACCTAATTTCAAGATAATCAAAACATGAAAAATGGACAACACATACCACACTTGCACCCCTAGGGTATTCCACTTGTTGCCTTCAAATAAATGGGCCATATTGCATGTTAGGTTTCTTTGGGCAAAACAAATACAAACCAATTGATCATAGTCCCTCGATGACGCTTTCGAAAAGTTGCCTAAAATGATCAAAGTCCCTTTCAAAGAAAATTGCTCAAAGATACTTAGCACTATTGCAATTATGGTCTAAACAATGACCCGCGCCTGTCCCTTTCACCTCCTAAACACAAGATTGTCCACCAAATGCAATGGTGGAACAAAATTGTTAAAAGGGTTAAAACATAACAAAAATCTTTGATAACTTTAGGGTAGATAGCTCTTAAGTACTTGTCCACTTGCAAAACAAAAACACTTGCCTATTTTCAAACCACACTTCACAAACACTTTCAAAACAAACTTTCAAAAAAACCTTGAAACATCTTTTCAAAAAAGACAAACACCTTTTGTAAAACATTCGAGTAAAGAATTGTTACAAGGGTAGCCTAGACAAGGCATCTTTTTTTCAAAACATTTTCAAAACCACACACAAAGCACCATTTCAAACAATTGAAAACCAAGGCAAGTTGATCTAAGCAAGTACCTAAGAGCCCATGGATAACCATGGATATAAAGGGTGCTAATACCTTCCCTTTCTATAATCTACTCCCCGAACCCAAGAAAAATCTCAAAGGTTTTTGCTGTGCTTTTTAAACCTTTCCTTAGGATAAAATAAAAAGTCGGTGGCGACTCTTGCTCAACCGAAACATTTGCGAAAACAAACGCAAAACCATAGTCAGTTCTCCCACCGTATCACAGTGACGACCCAAGAATCCTCTAACTTCCTTTTCATAATAAGGGACTGGAATTTCTTGGATGGCCTTTACCTTGGAAGGATCAACTTCAATGCCTTTATTGCTGACAACAAAACCTAGAAGCTTTCCAGATCATACTCCAAATGTTCACTTGTTAGGGTTTAACCTCAACTTGAACTTTTTCAGCCTTTCGAATAGCTTGTACATGTGATCGAGATGTTCCTCTTCAGTTTGTGATCTGGAAATCATATCATCCACATATACCTCTATTTCATGATGGATCATATCATGAAACAAAGCTACCATAGCCCTTTTATATGTTGCCCCTGCATTCTTTAGTCTGAATGGCATGACCTTGTAACAGAAGGTTCCCCATTACGTAACTAAGGTAGTCTTCTCCATGTCTTCAAGAGCCATCCTAATTTGATTATAGCCAGAGAAGTCGTCCATGAAAGAGAATACTTTATGCTGAGCAGTATTATCGACCAAGACGCCAATGTTTGGTAGAGGGAAGTCATCCTTGGGGCTTTCCCTATTCAGATCCATATAGTCTATGCACATGTGAACTTTTCCGTCTTTCTTTGGCACTGGCACCACATTTGCAACCCATTGAGGATAAGATGTCACATATAGGAACCCTACATCAAATTGCTTCATCACTTCAGATTTTATCTCTTTAGACATATCAGGCCTCATGCGACGAAACTTTTGTTTGATAGGAGGACAATCTTCCTTTGTAGGAAGACGATGAACTACAATATCGGTATCCAACCCTAGCATATATTCATACGACCAATCAAACACTTCCATATAATCATGCAAGATTTGAACCAACCTGCTCTTGACACTGTCTTCTAAGTTAGCACCGATCTTAACCTTTTTCTTATCCATCTCAGTACCCAAATTGATGACTTCAACTGACTCTTCGTGCGAATGAATAGCTTTTTCTTCTTGTAATAGAAGTCTGGCTACTTCTCCCGGTATTTCACAATCTTCCTCTCCTTCATCTTCGGCTTGGTTAATTGGACATTCAAAGTCATAGTCGGTAATAATAGAGTCATTGGCAATAAGATCCAGAGTAGATGAGGACCTGCAAGAGTGTGTGTGTGTGTGCATGTAAGATACATGGCTATTTTGAAAAATGTATTTGAATAAAAGAAAGAAAATGAACACAAAAATTTGAATGCAAAAGAGTCCAATGATTTATATTGAATGATCATATGATTAGATGAACATAATAAAACCCTTAACAAATGGACCAAAGTTCCCCAGGCTAGGCACATGGCTTAAAAGTCATTGCTAAATAGTACAGATAAAATGTTCTTGAATTCAATAAAAAGCAATAAACAAGTAGATTACTCCTCAATGAAGGATATGGGCACGAAGTCCTTTGCATGCCAATTCTTCAGCTCCGTTGTAGTAGGATACACCCAATCTTCAAATGCAACTTCATCATCTGAATCTGATCGGGACTTTATAAGTATGTCGGGATATTAACTGCAAGTATACAGTTCAGTCGTTCTAGTTTTAAAAGATTATCGAACCCACAGAGACTGAGGATCAATCGCATACGATCTAATGCTACAGTTTGTCTAACTAAGCGATGAATATTCGATTTTTGGGGGTGACAGTTTAATTAAAAGTAATAGTACTAATTATACCGGTATGTGATAATCGGACTTAGGGAATTCGGTGAATCGCTTGGCCTATAAAGTATTTCGGTAAAAGCTAATTGTTTAAAAACCTGAGACATACACTCTCGTGTTTATGAAATAAGTTATGCTACTAAACCTAGTGGATGCACTTTAAATTTAATAACACTTTTTGAAAACAATTTGAGTTTAATTAATTTATTAAAACACTCTCGTGTATTTAAAAACCAATGTTTCGTTACCACTATCTGGGTTGAACCCCAGCTCTCGCATGCAGGTTCTTGCCTTAATTAATTTCCCACTCTCGTGGCAAAATCGTGTTAATTAACCTCTCACTCTCGTGACAAGGTTAGTTAAATTAATCTTGGAAATTGGAAACCATAAATTTGTTTTATAAATATTTTTGGCCAAGGTATCACTGAATTCCTTTAGTTCTTACGGGTCACATACCGGTATTAATAATTTAGCTGGACATAATTAACTTGGAAGCAATACAATTCAAAATATAATTCATAACAACAATTGGCATAATATAAAAACTGAATAAATATTAATTTCAATAAAAACCTGGAATCAAAGTTGCTATGGTAATCTTGAAGTATTACAATAATCCTTGAGCTTGATTGCAGTAAATAATTCGTGTTAATTCTTGAAGGAAGAATTAGAACTTAAAACTAAAAACTAAAACTTGAAATGAAAATTACAGGAACGTGAAAACAATATTCCAAAACAAGGAAATGGAAAATAATTGCAAAAGAATAGAAATTTGGTCTGAAGAAAATTCTTCGACCCCTGCAGCTTTGCACTACCACACATATATAGCAGAGGAAATGGCAGTTGAAAGTGTCTTGAGAAGAGGCTTGAGTGGCGTAAAAATAGGATGCATGGTCACTGAGTGGAGGAAATATTGGAGAAGGATTCTTCCTCACGTTGCCCACGTCTCCACCAAAGCATAACGTTCCTCTTTACGCGCGTGACGGTCGTCACAGGTGGGTGACGGTCGTAATGCGCTTAAATAGCGCATTACGCTCGTCAACAATGTGTTACGAGCGTTATTTCTAGTTGGGGAGGCGTGACGGTCGTCATAGGGTGTGACGGTCGTCACAGGTGCAAAAATCCAAACTTTGTATTTTTAGTTCTTTTTCTCTTTGTCTATTGTCTAGCCTTCTTCATGTTGTCCTTTTCCATTGGTTTGAGTTGACAAATGTTATACCTATAAAAAGACAAATAAACTCGGAATAATCGGGGGTTAGACGACTTAATGTAATATAAAATCGGTAAAAAGCATAGTAATTATACGATACGTTTTCTCGTTATCAAATTCCCCCATACTTAAACCTCTGCTTGTCCTTAAGCAAATAGTCATTCAAAAGGACGGACAAGTTTTGTCAAGCGCATATGCATGACATACCTTGTGTGATCGGTGGAAATAGAACTGACTGTTTTTTAAGATGGTTCGCGAAATGTCGCGGTTAGCAAGAGTCGCCACCGTCTTTTATGTTCTCCAACATGGAAAGGATAAAAGCACAACAAAATTCCTTATTGAGAATGTCTCTCGGTTCGGGAGGTAGATTTATAGAAAGGGAAGGTGTTAGCACCCTTTCTATCCGTGGTTATCCACGGGCTCTTAGGTACTTGCTCTTATGTTTTCAAAAGATGTTTGCTTTTCAAATTTGAGTGGGTTTGAATAAAGTTTCGTTTTCAAAAGATTTCTAAGTGACTCTTGTATCTGTCCTCAAGAGTGTATGAAAAATTTGTTTTGAAAACTTTTGAAAGTGTCAGTGTGAAAAGATGTTTGGTTTGTTTTGAAGAGAGCAAGTACCCATGAGTCATCTACCTACCCTAAGGAATTAGGCTGTGTAAGAGTCCTTTAGATAGTACCATCCCACCATTGAGAGGTAGGTAGCACCACCGTTGGAGGGGTTCGGGTCAATTCGATTAAGGGACAGTGTGGTCACCGAAGCAATAGTAGGACACCTTAGAAGTAACCCTAACGTCCTAGATCCTTTTAATCCGAGGCAACCGTTTCGAGGCAACTGGATCTTAGACATAAGGGCGACCTCTAAAACACCCTATACTTGACGACCACTTTCGAGGCAACGAGTGAGGCGTACCCTAAGAGTGGCATGTGCATGTGCGTTGGTTCAGTTTATGTTTATCTTTGATCATGCAATTGTGAGCTACGAGTTGTTTTTAATTTGTCATTCAGTCTTTCATGCGTATTAACAGTTAGGAGTGCGAAAAAATTAAAGTGCGGGAATGTAAAGCTACGTTATTACAAGGCGCGGGTCTATACATCGCCAAAAAACAAAGACCCGTTTTGATAAAGTGCGGAAAGTAAAGAAAGCAATAAACCTAATTACTATTACATTCTTGAAGCAGTTACAAAATAATCAAAATATAAAAATAAAGCGCGAATAGAAATTAAATTGGAACGTCCTAGGGTTTTTGACCCTTGAGAAAATTATGAGTTTTTTGTCCTTTTGTATCAAATTAAAATTAAATCTAAATCTAATTATTTAATTATTTACAAGAAAAATGTTTTTTATGTTTTTTTAATGTTTTAAAAAAATAAAAATAAAGAAGCTAATAAGTCAAAAGAAAACCTAGTTCTAAGTTTATTTTAATTATTAATAAAAAGTCCAAGTTAACCTAATTTACTAAATTAATTAATTTATATTTTTATGTACAAAAATAATAATAATTAATAAATAATAATAATGGTAATTAAGAAGATATGAATGAAAATTTGTCAAAACCTAATTCTACATAATTTTTATTTATTGAAAAAAAGGTAAAAATTTAGCCTAAATTAAACTAAGTTAATTGTTAGTATTTATTTACAAAAAAATAGTAGTTAATGAATTTAATAAATAATAAAATATATTTACAATTTTTGATTTCTGGATTTATTATGAAAATTAATTTGTTGTGAATTAATAATAGCAATTATAATAATTAAAGGAATTAAAAGAAAAGAAAATAAAATTGCAAACCAAGGGGGGATGTTGGACCAAGGGGAGGTTAATTTGTGAAATTCTGGCCCAAGAACTCCAAGCCACGTTTGACTTCTGGAGTTGCCTATGCATGCGTTGACTGGAAAGTACCATGCTCCTCATCTCCTGGCCATTAGATGCATCTTTGTGGCCACTTGGCGTGCTGTTGCTGGGAGTGCATGGTGGAACTTTTGATGAGTGCTGCACGTAAGCGCTTTAGGAAAAAATATGAATAATTATATGGGGGACCTGGGAATCGAACCCAGGTCCCAACGATTGCAAGCCACGTCTCCAGCCACTACACCATTGTGCTGCGTTTATTCATATAATACACAACAAATATAATATATCAAGAATGGTAATTATACTGGAAATCAAAAAAACGCGCGCATGATGTTTGAATCACCCAGTCACATGTTTCCACGCCCTTCGTCTTCATCCTTGGCCTGTAAAAATATAAAGCAGATAGCGGGGGTTTTAAACCCCCACAAATTACAAATGCAAAAATAGCGATTAGCAGCATGCGTCATATAAATTGAGCGCGAGGGTCTCATTCAATTCGTATTGGTCTTCTGAGTTCAACCATAGGCGCCACGAAGCTTAATTTTTCTTGTATGGGAAAGCCCCAATTCAAAGCTTCAGGAACCCTAAAATATGCTAATGGAAAATCGAGATTCAGCGTATTACAATGCAATTAAACCATGTCAAAAGATTCATGTGAGTCCTGTGAATACAAAACACTCAACAACATGTATCAAATGCGCATGAATCATGATATGCAATTCAAAAAAACATGTACACAGGGTTGAACCGTTTCTGACGATTCTTGTGGCTTTAGTGCCCGATTTCGATCGCAATGTGTTCCTGAGTATGCTAGCAATGTGTTTGGATCAAGAAAAAGCTTTGAATTCGCCTGGGAGATTGATTTCAGTTTTGAGTTTTCTTCCACTTTTTTTCAATATTGCATAGGGTGTTCTTGCAGCAGCTTTTTGTTCTTATGAATAGGGTTAGGTTCAGCCTTTGTATGTGAAGAGAATTAGGTCAACTTTAGGCCCAAGAATCCATTGTATTCAAGTTTCATTATGTGATTGCCAATCAAATCTTTTTCAATCTTTTTCTTTGATAAAACCTTTCCAATCATGGAGATTTTGATGTCTTTGAGGTGCACACGAATTTCCAGCTTGCCCTAGTCTTATTTGCATCACAAAAGATTTAAAAATCATATCTTTTGAATTTTCCTACAATTAAAATTAATTAAATGAATTAATATTAATAAAAATTCAATTAATTAATTAAAAATGGGAAAATAAATCAAATTAATCTTAATGGGTCGTGCATAAGCCTTGGGTAAAGATTCAAGAAAGAATTTGAAGCCCATTAGCAAAAATGAAGTGTTTTCGGCAAACTTGACTTTTGCAAATTCCCAAAAATTTCCCAACTTCTCCAATGCATATCTTGCTCAATTTTGAAGCTATGAACATGTTCTTTGACATTTTGGAAAGGTATTGAAGTCCTCTAACCAATGCCTTTGGTCCCATGTCATTTTTATTTACCAATCTCAAGTTATGGTCTTTGACTTAAAGTGCCTTTTTGTTGACTTTTGAAATTGACCTATAATGTAGAAATTGATAACTTTTTGTGAGAGCATTTCTTGGACTTGGAATGTGAAGATGAGTTGTAGGAAATGTCATCCCCTTCAAAATGAGCATTGGATGGGATTTTTCTGATGAACCATGAAAAAGTTATGCCTTGGTCAAGTTACAGTTGACTTTTCAGCTGTCCAAAAATAGAAACTTTTGCATCTTGATGATTTTTGAGCCATGCTTGTGGAATCATGATCAAGACTTGATCAAATGATGATTGTGGCTTCAAAATAAGATGTTTGACCAAAAAGTTTGACTTTTGACTGTCAAATGACCATTTTACCCCTGCAGTTGGCTGTGGAGCAATTAGGACTTTTGACTGTGCAATTTGATGCTGTGAGCCTTGAAGTTTGACATGTAGATGCTTGACAATGTATATAGGCATATGGGACTTGATTGGTCCCTTGAAAACCTCAACTTCCTTGCAAGAACCAAAACCCTAATTTTGACTGTGTTAGGAGGCAATTTGACTGTGCAACCCTTGAGAGATTTTGAACCATTTGGAGGTTGATCTTGACAAATCTTGAAGAATATGGGAGGGAAAATTTTGGGGTACAACAGTTGCCCCTGTTCAATCTTCTTAGACCTGAGGATGTAGATTGGCTTGCATGCCTTTCGTGATCCGAAGGTGGAAGATGATTGAACACTAAAGTGCCCAGAAATTTGCACTCACATGGTAGAGTATCAGCAGCATGATGGCGGGAATGGGCTTACAGATGCCATTTGGAGAGATGATGGATAGGAGGATGGGCTTATAGATGCCATCTGGAGCTGTGACGGAGCCTTGTCGGGAATGGGCTTATAGATGCCATTTGGGGACTGTTGGTATGTGGATGGGCTTATAGATGTCATCTAGGTGTCGATCGCGTAAGAGATTCCTTAGAGAGAACTTACGTACATGAGAAAGAAAGATGATTACCTGGCCTATTACAGGGGTTGATCTTCAAACTCTTTATGTAGATATGCCCTGGCTAGATACAGGTATCGAATCTCTAAACTCTTCATGTAGATATGCCCTGGCTGGATACAGGTATCGAGTCTACAATCAGTTACTCACAGATGTGCCCTGGCTAGATACAGGTATCGAATCTTGGAATTAGTCGTCAACAGATATGCCCTGGCTGGATACAGGAATCGAATCTTCAAACTCTTCAGACGTGCCCTGGCTGGATATAGGAATCGAGTCCGAAATTAGTCGTCAACAGTTATGCCCTGGCTGGATACAGGAATCGAATCTTTGAACTCTTCAGACGTGCCCTAGCTGGATACAAGAATCGAGTCCGGAATTACTCGTCAACAGATATGCCCTGGCTGGATACAGGAATCGAATCTTCAAACTCTTCAGACGTTCCCTGGCTAGATATAGGAATCGAATCTGGAATTAGTCATCAACAGATATGCCCTGGCTGGATACAGGAATCGAATCTTCAAACTCTTCAGACGTGCCCTGGCTGGATACAGGAATCGAATCTAGAATTAGTCGTCAACAGATATGCCCTGGCTGGATACAAGAATCGAATCTTCAAACTCTTCAGACGTGCCCTGGCTGGATACAGGAATCGAATCTGGAATTAGTCGTCAACAGATATGCCCTAGCTGGATACAGGAATCGAATCTTCAAACTCTTCAGACGTGCCCTGGCTGGATACAGGAATTGAATCTGGAATTAGTCGTCAACAGATATTCCCTGGCTGGATACAGGAATCGAATCTTCAAACACTTCAGACGTGCCTTGGCTGGATACAGGAATCGAATCTGGAATTAGTCGTCAACAGATATGCCCTGGCTGGATACAGGAATCGAATCTTCAAACTCTTCAGACATGCCTTGGCTAGATACAGGAATCGAGTCCGGAATTTCTTCATGCAGATATGCCCTGGCTAGATACAGGTGTCGAATCCACAAGTAATCTCTCACAGATATGCCCTGGCTAGATACAGGTATCGAATCTGGAATTGCGACGGTTGATAGTAATCATCTTTGTATTGACCTTTTTCCAGAAAAGGCAAAACATTAGTTGTATGCAATGTCATGATGTATGAAAATGCATGATGTTCTCAAAATAAATGAGATTGTATGTTCATGATGCGTATGTGCATGCTATAATGTATGAAGATATGATGTTTATGAATGTATTTTCGTCTGGGAAAATAAATCCTTGACAAATGCCGGGGAGTTTGTTAAATCCTGGGCTGAAATTGAAGAGTAGAGTTCTTCGTTTCCGCTGGGGATGATGAACGAAGATGATTGCAAGAATAAACCGGTAGGAGAAGAAGACCCCATTGGGGAATAAACTTGGCGACGAGATTACTCTGCGGGGAATTACTCTGTGGGAAGAGATGCTTCGCTGAGATTTGATGATAACTCCGCTGGGGATACCATTGATAAGTTATGTTGGGGGAATTGATGAACTCCGCTGGGGATAGGAAGAGCTTCGCCAAGGACGATCTTTCTGTGGTAATTAGCTGAGGATAACCCAGTTATAAGCTCTGGTGGGGAATAACCTTGAATATGGTCGGGGAGAGGCGTATGTATTCTGCAGGTGATAAGCTTCTAGAATCTACTGAGGATAAGCTTCCAGAATCTACTGGGGAGGATTGATTCAACTCTCCTGGGGAAACTTTTGAATTGTACTGGGGAATGGCTCCACTGGAGTGTCTGGTATTCCGCCGGGGAACAATCTTATATTAAGACTGTCGGGGATGCTTGTAGAGGAATATCTGTATGCTCCGCTGGGGAATATTGAGATTTTCTGGGGATATCCAACTTCCTTAAGGCTGGCAGTAGACTAACTCTGCTTGGGGAGAGTGTTGCTGACTTGCTGGAGATGCTGTGCCTTTTTAGGACTGATGGGAGACCAACTCTGCTCGGGGAGAGTATTGCTGAGTCTTATCTTACTCGGCGGGGAGTGAAGGTATTTGGGTTACATTCTTCAGCCGAACTTACCTTGGTACCTTGGTGGACAAAGCAACTAGATCGCTTAGACGACTCATTATTGCCCCTGTTTCTGATGTCACCTGTAATTAGTCCTTTGTTTCGTATGCAAATTTTTATGAGTTAGGAATTAGTGTCAAATGCATATATCAAAAATGAACATTGGATGTTCTTTGCAAAACAAAACAGAAAAAGGAAAAATAATTGGCAATTTATCTGAAAAGTGAATTTGTATTGATTTTTTTTTGAATTTGCCTGTAAATAGGCGTTTATGTACAAGAGGCTGACGTCCTAGTAAGAGAACGCCGCCGAACAACATAGAGTTTACAATTTTGTGAAAAGGGAGAAAAATCAGTTATGTGAAAAAGATAATCCCACTGGGTTCCAACTCTCCTATCGCCTTTATATCTTCGAGCGTCTCATCACTTGGCTGCTTAGTTGAAGATGAAGCTGACTGATTGATGCCGTCTGAGCCTGATAGTTGATACCGAATTCTGGATGCAAGGTGGCCCAATGAGACATAGTATTACGCTTATCCCTAAATTTTGCCTGGACCGCCCTTTCGGGTTTTCAGTCCACCGGGATACCCATTTTTGCCCAAGCCGCCTTTTCAGGTTTTCGACTTGCCGGGTGTATAGATTTTTTCATCCCTTATTTTTGCCCGAACCCTTTTGGTTCGCCGGGAAGCCCTTACTTTTGCCTAGGTGTGTCAACCTAGCGGGTCTTTAATTCATGCGTAGTATCTTTTTACTATGTCTGCATTGGCGGGGTGAGGAAGGTCGTCACCATCCATGGTGGTTAGAATCATAGCTCCTCCTGAGAAGATATGTTTAACCACAAATGGCCCTTCGTATGTGGGGGTCCATTTGCCCCTGGGATCACTTTGAGGAAGAATGATGCGCTTGATTACCAGGTCCCCAACTTGATACTCTTGTGGTCTGACTTTCTTGTTAAATGCCATGATCATCCGTTTTTGATACGTTTGACCATGACACATAGCAGTGAGTCTCTTTTCGTCGATTAGGTTTAATTGATCAAGTCGAGTCTGGATCCAGTCATCTTCGCTCAAACCTGCATCCTTCATTATCCGGAGAGAGGGTATCTGGACTTCGATAGGCAAGACTGCCTCCATGCCATAGACCAAGGAAAAGGGGGTTTCCCCGGTTGACGTTCTTGCTGAGGTACGGTACCCATAAAGAGAAAACGGTAACATCTCGTGCCAATCTTTGTACGTCACTGTCATCTTCTGCATAATCTTCTTGATATTCTTATTTGCCGCTTCGACAGCCTCGTTCATCTTCGGTCGGTAAGGAGAAGAGTTGTGGTGTTGTATCTTGAATTGCTCGCAGAGCTCAGTGATCATCTTGTTATTAAGATTGGTACCATTGTCCGTAATGATCCTTTCCGGGACGCTGTATCGACAGATCAGGTTGTGTCGATTGAACTGTGCCACGACGTTCTTGGTTACGGTAGCGTAGGAAGCTGCTTCAATCCACTTTGTAAAGTAAACGATCGCCACCAGGATGAAGCGATGCCCGTTGGATGCCGTAGGTTTGATCTCGCCGATCATATCAATGCCCCACATTGCAAAAGGCCAAGGTGCAGTCAAGACATTCAGAGGGACTGGAGGAACGTGCACCTTATCAGCATAGATCTAGCACTTATGACATGTCCGAGAATGTTGGTAACAGTCAGCTTCCATTGTGGACCAGAAATATCCTGCCCGAAGGATTTTCTTTGCCATGGTATGTCCACTGGAATGCGTTCCGAAGGTACCTTCATGTAGCTCTGCCATGATCTTTTCTGCTTCCGTCTTATCCACACAATGCAGTAAGGTTGAATCATGGTTTCGCTTGTAGAGAATGTCGTTGCTGAGGAAGAACTTTGCTGCGAACCTTCTCAGAAACTTCTTGTCATTGACAGATGCACCCTCGGGGTATTCTTGAGCTTCCAGGTACCTCTTCACCTCATGATACCAAGGTTTTTTAGTTACCACCTCAGCCTCAAGATCACAGCAATATGCAGGTTCGTCCAATTTCCAAATAATGATTCGGGGAGCTTCGTTGTCCCATTTGACTTTGAACATAGAAGACATCGTAGCCAGCGCGTCCGCCAACTGATTCTCCTCTCTTGGGAAGTGTTCAAAAGTTATCTTCGTGAAATGGGGGATCAATGTCAACACACATTCTTTGTAAGGAATAAGGTTTGGGTGTTTCGTATCCCACTCGCCTTTGATCTGATTTATCACGAGAGCGAAATCTCCGAAGATACTCAGAAACTTGATCCTTAGGTTTATTGCGGCTTGAAGACCCATGATACACGCCTCATACTCCGCCATGTTGTTGGTGGAGTTGAAACATAGTCGGGCGGTAAGTGGAGTATGAGTGCCTTTTGGGGATATGATCACAGCTCCAATACCGTTACCCAAAGCGTTGGAGGCTCCGTCAAAGTGCATAGACCATCGGGATCCTTCCTCAGGTCCTTCATCCGGTACAGGTACTTCAAAATCAGTCACTACCATGATGTTCTCGTCGGGAAATTCAAAGTTCATAGATTGGTAGTCATCCACTGCCTGGTGTGCCAAATGGTCTGCCAATACACTTCCCTTGATTGCTTTCTGAGTCGTGTACTGGATGTCATATTCCATCAAGATCATCTGCCATCTTGCTATTCTTCCAGACAGAGCAGGCTTTTCGAATATATACTTTATTGGATCCATTTTTGAAATTAACAGAGTAGTGTGAGTCAACATATACTGTCTCAGCCGGCGAGTAGCCCATACCAAAGCGCAGCAAGTTTTCTCGAGAAGTGAGTATCGGGTCTCACAGTCGGTAAACTTTTTGCTAAGGTAATAAATGGCATGCTCTTTTCGGCCAGACTCGTCATGCTGCCCCAGCACACACCCCATTGAGCTGTCAAGTATAGTATTAGAGGTCTCCCTTCAACCGGTGGCATAATAATGGGTGGTTCTTGGAGGTACTCTTTGATTCTGTCGAAAGCGGCCTGACATTCATCATTCCAATGTACTACTTGATCTTTCTTCAGTAGCTTGAAGATTGGTTCACAGGTAGCAGTTAGGTGCGAGATGAATTTGGCAATGTAGTTCAGCCGTCCTAGAAAGCCTCTGACTTCCTTCTCTGTCTTGGGAACAGGCATCTCTTGTATGGCTTTTACTTTGGCAAGGTCCACTTGAATACCTTTGTCACTCACGACGAAGCCTAGCAACTTTCCAGATCTTACCCCAAAGGTGCATTTGTTTGGGTTCAACCTCAGCTTGTACAACTTCAGACGGTCAAACAGCTTTTGTAGATGGTCAAGGTGTTCCTCCTCAGTTTGAGACCTTGCAATCATATCATCGACGTATACTTCAATCTCATGGTGGATCATGTCATGAAATAAAGCAACCATGGCACGTTGGTAGGTTGCCCCTGCATTTTTCAACCCAAAAGGCATGACCTTGTAACAGAAGGTGCCCCACTGAGTAACAAAGGTAGTCTTTTCCATATCTTCAGGAGCCATCTTGATCTGATTATAACCTGAAAATCCGTCCATGAAGGAGAACACCTTGTGCTGAGAAGTTTTGTCAACCAGAACATCGATGTGAGGCAGGGGGAAGTCATCTTTAGGGCTGGCCCTGTTCAAATCCCTGTAGGCAACACACATTCTGACCTTACCATCTTTCTTCGGTACTGGAACCACGTTGGCAACCCACTGAGGGTAAGAAGTTACTGCTAGAAACCAGGCATCAAATTGTTTCATAACCTCGGCCTTGATTTTCTCGGACATCTCTGGACGCATACGGCGAACCTTCTGTTTAACTGGAGGGCAGTCTTCCTTGGTAGGCAGGTGATGAACCACAATGTCAGTATCCAACCCGGGCATGTCTTCGTAGGACCAGGCAAAGATTTCCACATAATCATGCAACATCTGAATCAGCCGTTGTTTCACGCTGAGCTCTAGATTGGCACCAATCTTGACTTCCTTTCTGTCTGTCTCAGTACCCAGATTTACCATTTCCACTGGCTCTTCATGTCGCTGAATGGCCCTCTCTTCCTGGAGTAACAGTCTTGCAAGCTCACCAGGCACTTCGCAATCATCTTCACCTTCGTCTTCGGCTAAGTTGATCGGATTTTCGAAGTCATAACTGGCAGTAGCAGAGTCGTTACCAGTGAGATCCAAAGTGGATTGAAACCTGTATAGGTGAGTGTGTGTAAATATATCTGTTTTGCAATATATAAAGAAAGAAAGGGAGCACAAGATTCGAAATGCGAAAAACGTCCAATGTTTTTATTCATGATATATGGAAATGACAAGTAATAAGCCCTCATAAATGAAGCCACGGTGCCCCGGGTAAGACACTGGGCCATAAAGTTTCAAATTATTGTTCGTTACAAATTTAAAAACAAAGGAGTTCATTACTGAGTAACAAAAGTAACAGGTATGAAATCTTTGGCAGTCCAATTGTTCAGTCCACCGTCGGTCGTTGGGTAGATCCAGCTATCAAATTCAGATTCCTCCGCATCGCCTTCAATAGCATTCACTCCCGGGTTGGTGATGAATACGGTAGGTCTTCCAATCCTTGCTTTACGTACAGCCCTCTGAGCCTCTGCAGTGAAACCCAGCCCAAACTTGTCAGTCTTCGGAGTAAAATCAGGAAGTCGACCCCAGTTTGCACACTCACCCTTCTCAACCACAGCCCGGGCATCCTTCAAGGAAGCCATCTTCAAAGGAGAGTCTTCTTCGGTCACAGTCTCTGCTGACGCCAATGTTGGAGGCACCTCTTCAAAGTGTTGAAAGGGGGTCTCAATGAACTCCCCGTCCATCTCTATATACCGGAATGAGTTAAGATGGCTAACCATATATTCCTCCTCCCCTTGCACTGTAACAATTTTCCCTCTGACCGGGTACTTAAGCTTTTGATGTAGAGTGGAGGTCACAGCTCCAGCCTTGTGGATCCAAGGACGACCCAACAAACAAGAATAGGATGGACGAATGTCCATCACATAGAATGTTGAATCAAAGACTTGAGAACCAACCCGGATCGGAATATCAACTTCACCATGTACCATCCTCTTCGACCCGTCAAAGGCTCGGACAATAATGTTACTAGGCTTCAACTCCAAACCCTCACAATCCAACCTGTCTAAGGCCTTCTTGGGCAATACGTTCAGTGAAGAACCGGTGTCTACCAACACATGGGCAAGAGTAGTTCCCCTGCATTCAATGGAGACATGCAGGGCATCATTGTGGTTCTTTCCCTTGGCGGTCAGATCAGCGTCAGAGAAACCCAGACCATTATCAGCGGTTAAGTTGGCCACACAATCAGTAAATTGATCAGCAGACGTTTCTTGTGGCACATGGGCCGTCTTCAGGAAGGAAATCAGGGCCTTGGCATGGGCCTCTGAACACAACAACAGTGATAGAATAGAGATCTTAGAGGGGGTGTGTCCCAGCTGTTCAACGATGTTGAAATCACTCTTCTTGATAATCTTAAGGATTTCTTCCATCTCTTGCTGGGAAGCTTCAACATTAACAGTCTTCGGTGCCTCCATCTGGGCAGGCACACCAGTAGCCATCCCTTTGCCTCGAGTGTCATATGACTCGGCAACAGGGGTAGAAACTTGATCAGGAGGGGAAACAGGCACACTGGCAGGTGTGATAACAAGAGGTCTCTGAATAGCAGGAGGTGCAATATCAGGCGAGAAGAGCCTGCCACTGCGAGTAACTTTAGCAGGACCGGTGATGTTACTGACGCCGGTACTAGTATTGAATCTTGTTTTACTCCGAGCACATAAACATCTGCCCCATAGTGCCACGGGACAGCCTTGTCAGATTTATAGGGGAGGGGCCTTGGAACAGTAATGATGATAGGTGCAACAGGCATGATTTTGACAGGCTTCCTCGGGGGAGCCTTGGTAGGATTGTTGAAAATGGTGACAACGGATACTTCTTCAGTAGGAATAACAGGAACAACAATCTTCTTGAACAAGATCTCTTTGCTATCCATCAGGTTTTGGACGCCTGACTTCAGCAACGGACAACCAGTAGGTGAAACAGCACATAGAAGGCAACCCTTGCTACAACCCGGAAATAAACCGGCTAGCAATAGGTTCTTCTTGACGTACAACAACGGAGTAACAATATCATCCACAGAGGTTACATACTGGTCTTCTTCAACAGCATTCACTCCATGCTGGGGGCATAGGAGCAGTCACAACATTGGGCCTTTCGGGCGCCTCAAACTGTATTTCCTTAGCATCGATAAGGTCTTGAACCTTATTCCTCAGGGCCCAGCAATCATCAGTAGAATGCCCCGGGCTATCAGAGTGATAAGCACAGCGGGCATCGGGGTTGTACTTCGGAGAGGTTGTGTTTACCACCTTCGGAGCTTCTCTGACAGTTACCAAGTTGGTTGATAGCAGTTGCGGCAAGATCTGAGACAAGGTCATACTAAGCCGAGTGTATTCTCTTATGGGTCTCTCACCCCTTGGTTGGTTAGGTTGCCGAGGAGCGGAAGCAGGATTTGAAATCACCATCGCGTTGACAGCTTGGCGGCGTTCCGGTTTATTTTGTCTTCTGGGACCATATACAACACTAGCTTCCTTCTTGAAAGGCTTCTTTTCAGAACTTGAGGACGCACCTTTCTGTATCTTCCCCGATTTCATACCAGCTTCTATCCTCTCACCAGTCAGAATGAGATCTGTAAACCCTGCAGAAGAATTACCAATCAGGTTGTTGAAGAACGACCCAGACAGGGTCCCCAAGAACATGTCCACGAGTTCACGGTCAGTCAACGGTGGCTGCACCCTGCCAGCCAGGTCTCTCCACTTTTGCCCGTACTCCTTAAAACCTTCTCCCGATCCTAGCGAAATACCCTGGAGTTGGGTACGTGTAGGAACGAGGTCGGCATTGTATTGATACTGCTTATAAAAAGCAGTAGCCAAGTCCTCACAGTTTCGAATACTGGCTCCATCCAGCTGATAGAACCACTCGAGTTGAGCCCCTGAAAGGCTATCCTAGAAGAAATAGATCCATAAGTTCTTGTCTGCCGTGTACGGTTGGATCTTCCGCACATAAGATCTGAGATGTAGCTTAGGGCAGGAAGCCCCGTCATACTTTGCAAAAGAGGGTGCCTTGAACTTGTGTGGGATCACCACCCCAGAAGATAAACCCAGATCTCCAAAATCCATCCCAGGCACCTGTTGAATTTCCATGGCACTCAGAGGATCCTCTAACTGCTTGTACCTGTCTTCAGCGGGAGGGTACTGCTCATCATTGAAATCTGTCTCGTTGTCAGAGACCATAGGGCTAGGAACCCTTCCCCCTTGGGGACTGCCTTTGCCTACAGAGGAAGCAGCTTGGTCAACCTTATTTTGCAGTGTATTGCCAAACCTCCGTCCAGTGTTGAATAGTACAGTTCTCTTCTTCTTCTTCTTCACCAGCAGAGCCTTCAATTCCTCTTGACCTTGGGCTAAGCTCATGATCAACTCTTGGAACTGGGCGTTCTGGGCCTGGAGGGCCTTGATGGATTGCTCAGTAGATGATTCAGGATTCATGATGACTGCTGAAATAAACAGCGAAGAAGATTAAGCAACCTGTAGGAAAAGGGTACTTGTGATGCACATGATGAATGAAATGCGTATGAATTATGTTTTCAAAGACAATCGGGAATCAACTTTGTAGACAAAAGGAACACACTTTATTAGATTTAAACTTTGGAATTTAAATTGTTCAAGAAAATAGCCCTTAGGCGTTACAAGAATGAAAATACTGAAAAGGAAGTAAAGCTGTAAAAGAAATATCCAAGGCCCATCAATGCTCCCATGGTCTCCTCTTCTCAGTACGGATGTAGTCATTCAGGCCCCTCTCGTTCTCCAACTGCTTTGTCAGCTTCTAGATTTTCTGTTCTTGTTCATTGAACTTTTCCCGATAAGAATCCCGTTCTTCCTGTAGTTGCGCCCAAGACCTCTTTAGTGTATCAACATCAGTAGGTATCTGAGGAGGGAGAACAGTTGGAGGAACCCCGTCTCTATCAGGAAATTCAAGAATGATGGGTCTGAAAGCTTCGTATGGCATACCTAACTTCTGAGCACGGATGCGGACCCATCTGTAGTAGGATTCCATAGGTAGAGAAGTCTTCGGTCCCAACTCATGTGGGTCAGCTTTGTGAATTCTGTCCCAAGCCTTGATGAATCTACGACGCAGCTCGTCACTATCTACCTGAAACTCAAAACTAATGTGAGGCACCAACATCTCATGAGGCCCTGCTCTTCTGGCTCTTCCAAACTGACGGAGAGCTAGACATGGATTATAAGAGATTCCTCCTTGGGTACCAATCAAAGGAACATTAGGATATTCTCCGCAACGATCAATAACAGCTACCTCATCCAAACCTCTGAGAGTCCAAATGATGTCATTATCAGTGAGAGACATTAACCTATGAACCCATCCTCTTCCTTCTTTGTTCTTCAGCACGAACTTAGGGAGGTGAGAAATAAACCACCTCACTAACAAAGGAGTACAACACCACAGAGTTCCTCGTCTTCGGGAAGTACGAGCATAGAGTTGTTGCAGGATATCACCCAAGAGAGTGGGCACAGGGTTCCGAGACATGAAGATCCTTATGGAATTAACGTTAATGAAGTTATCAGGATTAGGAAACAAAACTAGACCATAGATTAAGAGAGCCATAATGTCTTCATACGCCCTGAAGTCTAAGTCATTCTAGAAACTATTAGCTTTACCAATCAGAAACTTGGCCAAGAAGCCCTTAACTCTGCTTCTAGCCACCCAGTTGTCTATTACCTCCTTGTTGGTCAAGGGAAGGGCTGCAGCAATATCCTCAAGCCTAAGAGTCTTTTCCCAACCAGTGAAGGGAGTCTGATCCAAGATAGGGATACCAAGCAAATCAGAGAATTCTTCTAGGGTAGGGACCAGCTGGAAGTCTTGAAAGGTGAAGCAATTGTACAAAGGATCATAAAACTGGGTCAAGACACTCATCAATTGTTGGTCCCACTTTGAAGTGACTAAACCGAGAAGAGAACCATGCCTCTGGATGAAGGAAACAGTATTTGGAATTCGGTCAACCAATTCTTTAAGCAAATCAGGTGGGTGAACAAAGTTGAGCCGGATAGTATTCCTTCGCATAGGCATCATAATATCCTACAAAACAGAGCAAAGATGAAACCCTATTGTCTTTGAAATGGGTCAGTCCTTATGCAAGATGCATGCAATGGTATGATGGCATGATGTTATGATAAAGCACACCATAAATATTCACAAAGGCAAACATGATAAGGCACACAAGTCACACAAGACAGCCCTTAGAGTTTAGGCCAGCATGAAGTTCAGGTACTACCCTCTTTCAGTTTCGTTGGTTAAGACCTGTCCTATCAAAAGTAACCGGGTTCTAGAGGATCCCAATATCACTGACTACCCTCAATCGGTCATAACTCCAGCGTCGTAATCTTTTCTTGCGGCCAGAACCATCGCGAGAGTTTAGCCTCAATGGGTGTAGCATACTGCTACTGTTCTATGGCCAAGTTGGGTCAAATTAGGGTTCTAAGGTCGGTTGGTGCTTAATGACTCCTCAGAAGACCCATATTCTCCTCGTTGCAACACAAGGGATATCGGTACAGACCAAGGTGCCACACCAATGTAGCCACTGCTTCACCCGTGTCGGTCTACACCGGACAGGTCCCTCACAGCTTATGCTACCTAAAAGGGTATCCCCAGATCCGGGTTAGGATCTATAAAACTCCAAGACAATGCCCATAATAATAAAGCAAACAAAACATTCAATTGAAAACATAAGTATGATCTAATCCTAAGGTACACCTCACATCATCAACATCCCCAGCAGAGTCGCCAGTTCTGTGATCGGTAGAAATAGAACTGACTGTTTTTTAAGTTGGTTCGCGAAATGTCGCGGTTAGCAAGAGTCGCCACCGTCTTTTATGTTCTCCAACATGGAAAGGACAAAAGCACATCAAAATTCCTTATGAAGAATGTCTCTCGGTTCGGGAGGTAGATTTATAGAAAGGGAAGGTGTTAGCACCCTTTCTATATGTGGTTATCCACGGGCTCTTAGGTACTTGCTCTTATGTTTTCAAAAGATGTTTGCTTTTCAAATGTGAGTGGGTTTGAAAAAAGTTTCGTTTTCGAAAGATTTCTAAGTGACTCTTGTATCTGTCCTCAAGAGTGTATGAAAAATTTGTTTTGAAAACTTTTGAAAGTGTCAGTGTGAAAAGATGTTTGGTTTGTTTTGAAGAGAGCAAGTACCCATGAGTCATCTACCTACCCTAAGGAATTAGGCTGTGTAAGAGTCCTTTAGATAGTGCCATCCCACCATTGAGAGGTAGGTAGCACCACCGTTGGAGGGGTTCAGGTCAATTCGATTAAGGGACAGTGTGGTCACCGAAGCAATAGTAGGACACCTTAGAAGTAACCCTAACGTCCTAGATCCTTTTAATCCGAGGCAACCGTTTCGAGGCAACTGGATCTTAGACATAAGGGCGACCTCTAAAACACCCTATACTTGACGACCACTTTTGAGGCAACGAGTGAGGCGTACCCTAAGAGTGGCATGTGCATGTGCGTTGTTTCAGTTTATGTTTATCTTTGATCATGCAATTGTGATCTGCGAGTTGTTTTTAATTTGTCATTCAGTCTTTCATGCGTATTAACAGTTAGGAGTGCGGAAAAATTAAAGTGCGGGAATGTAAAGCTACGCTATTACAAGGCGCGGGTCTATACATCGCCAAAAAACAAAGACCCGTTTTGATAAAGTGCGGAAAGTAAAGAAAGCAATAAACCTAATTACTATTACATTCTTGAAGCAGTTACAAAATAATCAAAATATAAAAATAAAGCGCGAATAGAAATTAAATTGGAACGTCCTAGGGTTTTTGACCCTTGAGAAAATTATGAGTTTTTTGTCCTTTTGTATCAAATTAAAATTAAATCTAAATCTAATTATTTAATTATTTACAAGAAAAATGTTTTTTATGTTTTTTTAATGTTTTAAAAAAATAAAAATAAAGAAGCTAATAAGTCAAAAGAAAACCTAGTTCTAAGTTTATTTTAATTATTAATAAAAAGTCCAAGTTAACCTAATTTACTAAATTAATTAATTTATATTTTTATGTACAAAAATAATAATAATTAATAAATAATAATAATGGTAATTAAGAAGATATGAATGAAAATTTGTCAAAACCTAATTCTACATAATTTTTATTTATTGAAAAAAGGTGAAAATTAAGCCTAAATTAAAGTAAGTTAATTGTTAGTATTTATTTACAAAAAAATAGTAGTTATTGAATTTAATAAATAATAAAATATATTTACAATTTTTTATTTCTGGATTTATTATGAAAATTAATTTGTTGTGAATTAATAATAGCAATTATAATAATTAAAGGAATTAAAAGAAAAGAAAATAAAATTGCAAACCAATGGGGGATGTTGGCCCAAGGGGAGGTTAATTTGTGAAATTTTGGCCCAAGAACTCCAAGCCACGTTTGACTTCTGGAGTTGCCTATGCATGTGTTGACTGGAAAGTACCATGCTCCTCATCTCCTGGCCATTAGATGCATCTTTGTGGCCACTTGGCGTGCTGTTGCTGGGAGTGCATGGTGGAACTTTTGATGAGTGTTGCACGTAAGCGCTTTAGGAAAAAATATGAAGAATTATATGGGGGACCTGGGAATCGAACCCAGGTCCCAACGATTGCAAGCCACGTCTCCAGCCACTACACCATTGTGCTGCGTTTATTCATATAATACACAACAAATATAATATATCAAGAATGGTAATTATACTGGAAATCAAAAAAACGCGCGCATGATGTTTGAATCACCCAGTCACATGTTTCCACGCCCTTCGTCTTCATCCTTGGCCTGTAAAAATATAAATCAGATAGCGGGGGTTTTAAACCCCCACAAATTACAAATGCAAAAATAGCGATTAGCAGCATGCGTCATATAAATTGAGCGCGAGGGTCTCATTCAATTCGTATTGGTCTTCTGAGTTCAACCATAGGCGCCACGAAGCTTAATTTTTCTTGTATGGGAAAGCCCCAATTCAAAGCTTCAGGAACCCTAAAATATGCTAATGGCAAATCGAGATTCAGCGTATTACAATGCAATTAAACCATGTCAAAAGATTCATGTGAGTCCTGTGAATACAAAACACTCAACAACATGTATCCAATGCGCATGAATCATGATATGCAATTCAAAAAAACATGTACACAGGGTTGAACCGTTTCTGACGATTCTTGTGGCTTTAGTGCTCGATTTCGATCGCAATGTGTTCTTGAGTATGCTAGCAATGTGTTTGGATCAAGAAAAAGCTTTGAATTCGCCTGGGAGATTGATTTCAGTTTTGAGTTTTCTTCCACTTTTTTTCAATATTGCATAGGGTGTTCTTGCAGCAGCTTTTTGTTCTTATGAATAGGGTTAGGTTCAGCCTTTGTATGTGAAGAGAATTAGGTCAACTTTAGGCCCAAGAATCCATTGTATTCAAGTTTCATTATGTGATTGCCAATCAAATCTTTTTCAATCTTTTTCTTTGATAAAACCTTGCCAATCATGGAGATTTTGATGTCTTTGAGGTGCACACGAATTGCCAGCTTTCCCAAGTCTTATTTGCATCACAAAAGATTTAAAAATCATATCTTTTGAATTTTCCTACAATTAAAATTAATTAAATGAATTAATATTAATAAAAATTCAATTAATTAATTAAAAATTGGAAAATAAATCAAATTAATCTTAATGGGTCGTGCATAAGCCTTGGGTAAAGATTCAAGAAATAATTTGAGGCCCATTAGCAAAAATGAAGTGTTTTAGGCAAAGTTGACTTTTGCAAATTCCCAAAAGTTTCCCAACTTCTCCAATGCATATCTTGCTCAATTTTGAAGCTATGAACATGTTCTTGGACATTTTGGAAAGGTCTTGAAGTCCTCTAACCAATGCATTTTGTCCCATGTCATTTTGATTTACCAATCTCAAGTTATGGTCTTTGACTTAAAGTGCCTTTTTGTTGACTTTTGAAATTGACCTATAATGTAGAAATTGATAACTTTTTGTGAGAGCATTTCTTGGACTTGGAATGTGAAGATGAGTTGTAGGAAATGTCATCCCCTTCCAAATGAGCATTGGATGGGATTTTTCTGATGAACCATGAAAAAGTTATGCCTTGGTCAAGTTACAGTTGACTTTTCAGCTGTCCAAAAATAGAAACTTTTGCATCTTGATGATTTTTTAGCCATGCTTGTGGAATCATGATCAAGACTTGATCAAATGATGATTGTGGCTTCAAAATAATATGTTTGACCAAAAATTTTGACTTTTGACTGTCAAATGACCATTTTACCCCTGTAGTTGGCTGTGGAGCAATTAGGACTTTTGACTGTGCAATTTGATGCTGTGAGCCTTGAAGTTTGACATGTAGATGCTTGACAATGTATATAGGCATATGGGACTTGTTTGGTCCCTTGAAAACCTCAACTTCCTTGCAAGAACCAAAACCCAAATTTTGACTGTGTTAGGAGGCAATTGGACTGTGCAACCCTTGAGAGATTTTGAACCATTTGGAGGTTGATCTTGACAAATCTTGAAGAATATGGGAGGGCAAATTTTGGGGTACAACACCTTGGATTTTTAAAGCAATTTCGGGAAATCCTCATCGGTTCGGCCAATACTTGACTTAAACACTAAAGATACGCTAATGACACAAGCAATAAGCTTAGTCGTAGGCTTCCATTTAAAACGAGCTATCCAACAGTTCCGTTATAATTCTGCCCAGAGTTCCTCGTATCTATTTCACCCGGTTTCGTTCTGGCGCAATCACATTAAGCCCTTTGTCTTAGCACGCACGTAATGGAGTAACCGGTTAGTGACTTTGATCCTTTTAGCACGGGGTCTGGTACATGAATGTGGCAACCCTACATATGTTATCCAAGTTGGAGGTTGTGGGGGATCGGTCCGTAGCACGCCCTACCGAGTTCAGAACCAGATACCTCTGAACCAACCAACACTGGATTCCTTCATTATTTGCTCAGCTCTTATATGTGAGCGTATATTTTGGTGCACAAAATTTCTTTTCTTTTAGAAGCGAGATAGGATGGATATTTTTAGAATCAGGCGTCAAACACTTATATTCATCGATTCTCCACGTGGTTTGTGTCAAGACGGTACTGACTGCTAGTATAAACTACTAGGGGTTACTCTAGAACTTAAAACTCCAGATATCGGTATAATGGTTATTGAAACGGATCGCGTAAATAGGTAGTCTACAATGTCATAACCGTATCAATCTTGTTATGTCATTTTCGGCTTCCTCAACTGGGATTTCGTTAAAATAGGTATGTCGGGCTAATGCGAAGATAAAAATTTTTGGTATGGCTCAATAAAGCGAAGAATTTGAATCGAGACATATCGTAAAAATTTACTAGTTTATAAAAGATGGAAAGGTACCTCTCCCGCACTAAATCCAACATTGTCCTCAATGTTGCGGTATATAGGCGGGGAAGTACAATTACAAAAACAAACAGAAAGGAAATGAAACATAAAAAAGTAAACTACATAGAAAATAAAGAAAAACTACTAGTGACCACGTCCTCTACTCCTGGTGCGAGAGCGTCTGGTAGGAGTGGATTCTGTGTCAGTATCTTGGAAACCAAGGGTGCTGATGTCCATCCTTAAGGAATTAAGCTCTGACAGGGCCTCATCCAACCTCTCATTCATGTTTCGCTGCCCATTCAAGATTTGAGTGTTTTGAGCGCATAGATACTCATATTGCTCCTGCTGTCTTCTTTCAAGCGTTGCGCTCATTTAACAACTGTAAAAAGTAGACTTGTTTAAAATGAAATCATAAACTGCCTAGAAACATAAAACACAAGGTAAAAATAAGTGTTGATTCTGCTGCTTCATCCCAGTCGCGTCTTCAAGTCTTCGAAAGCTGCATGTATGTGAGAAAATTGTTCCACAGTTATATCAGTTAAGCTTATCACGTCCATACACATACCCTTCAACTCGTTCTTGATTCCATTGATGTCCGTCTGATAAACATCCAGCGTAGAAAAGATTTTATTCAAATTTTCAGCATATTCCCCTTTTGTTATTGCAGGGGCATCAACTTCCTCTACGATGTTGTTACCATCATGGTAACCAGGAGGGGTCTCGGGGTCACTCTCATCAGACATTGTGGTATCATAAACTTGGTAGGATTGGGGTGTCTCAGGTGTCGAAGGGTGGTCGGGAGGGTTAAGCTCCTACAACCAATTGTCGCGATTTTGGGCACTTGTTTTGGCATGGTTAGGAAGTGTAAATACCGTGACTACTTCATCCCTTATCAAGTAATCGAAGGGTGCAGGACCTAGGTTACCTATTATTCATAGGTGGAAACAAAAATCAATGTTTATAGGGCGGATTGAAACAAATTGTGTGCACCTATGTAGCTGGTATCTAAGTCCGAGGGCGTTAGCAATCATGGTAACAAGGCCTCCTATGATGATTGGCTCGCTAGGGTTCTCGGCAATGCGGTTAAATGTCTGCATTAAGAATGGCACTGCATTTACAGGTCGGCCCTGGGTCATTCACTGCAGCAAAAATATCTCATCTTTAGATACGGCAGTGCGGTTCTGTTCTTTGCCGAAAATGGCATGTGCTAGAATCTTGTGGAAATAGCGGATAGCAGGGTTGTGTATTTCATTACTATCCATGCTATCTGGCTCAGGGAGGTAGTTCCCGGTTTAAGTCCCCCAAAAGTAGCCTAGCTCAAAATCCATTAACTCTGCCTGGGTGGTAGAAAAAGCAAAAGGTCCACAAGGGAATCCTAGAAGGTTGGATAATTCTTTATGGGTATAAGCAAATTCAATACCAAACAACCCGAAGGCTATAAATCCCTTTCTAGTTCCGAAATCGCGCTCGGGTATATGAACTAAAGAGCTCAGAAACTCAAGGGTGAGCTCGCGGTATGTAACAAACCTAGATTTAATGTGGGCTTTTTCCACCCCAGCTGGCTAAACAGATAATGGACACTATCCTTAATGCCTAAAGTGTCCATTGTTGGTTCATCATAATATAAGGTCATACCAATATTTCTGTGTGATAATTCCTCAAACCTCCTCATTTGGTTTCTGCCTCTAAAAGTGGTTTCCATAGTATATAGTAAAGGGAGGGAAGCAAATCAGGGGAAAAGGTAGGATAGAAAAAGACTTTTTCAGAAAACCTGTAAAGTTGTTTGAAAATCAGCAGCAGTTGTATAAAATTTTTTTAGAAGTAATGAAAATAAAGCTTTAAAAGAAATAAATGTAGAAACGGAAAAGAAAAACAAAAATAAGAACAAACGGAAATAATAGCAATAACAAATAGGTGGGTTGCCTCCCACGCAGCGCTTTGTTTAATGTCGATAGCTCGACGGCTCAGAAGTGCAAGCACTCATGGTGGTTCTCTCGAGGATTACTCCTCGGTTTAACTTTTAGTAGTTGTCATTTTCCATGGCCACTTATCAAGCCATCTCACATATCCCTCACCTTTTCTTTTCTTTCTTCTGTGGTGGTTCATTATTATGAACTTGTGGTGGTGGTTCTGGATCTATCCTAAGTATCAACTTTTCAAGTTTGGGCTTAGTGATTTCATCCACCACCTCAAAGGTTAACCTTACCTTCTTAATAGTAATTATATCCCTAGTTTCACGGTCCTCTAATTTTCTCTTTTTATGCAAGACTTCCAACAAGGGTGCATTAGTGTGGATATTTTCCAATACCTCCACATATGTTTTAGATTGGGAGTCTATCCGAGCTTCCATAAAACTTTTCGAGAAAGGAAACGGTGGGGTATAGAGGTGAGGCATAACAATAGGTGCTCCCTTTTCTACCTCTTCTACAACTTCCCTTTTAGATGGTGTTGGAGGATTTTTCTCAATCTTTATTCTTTTCTCGTCTGAACTCTCCTCGCCCACATCATTACTCTCCTCAACCTCATTATCACTCTCTTCAACCTCATTATCGCTCTCCTTAGGATTTTCAACTTGTTTTTCACTACTGGTTGTTACAACATCCAATTTCTCCTCAGGGAAGGGTCCTAGAGGGTTTTGTTCAAGCTAGGAGATTTGGGTCTCTAAGGCTATGTTGTGGGTCGCGACCGAGTCAACCACAGTGATCAGTTGCCTAAGGTTTTCACTGTTTTGAAGACTTTGTTTTCTAAACTCTTCGTTCTGGACAGTTTGTGTCTCTACAAAGTGCTCCATCGGAGATTCTAACCTAGAGTGAATTATCATCGCGTCGGAATCCTCCATTGATGTTTCGAAGTTGAAATCATGTGATTCTTATAATTCTTCAAATTGAGTTAGAGTCGCATTTTGTATTTCTGTAAAGCGCTTTGTCATCATTGATATTTCATTAAAATTTCCCATTAATATTTCGAGGTCGGATTTATAGGATACTTGCGTCTCCTCGAAATATTGGGTGTAGTGATTGTAGGGGAAATTTGGTTGAGGATAAGTTTGGTTGGAATTATAATATTCTTGCGATTCCTCAAAACGTTGGGATTGGTGGTTGGAAAGGTAATTCGGGTGAGAATGAGTCTGTGATGCATTGAAATTCTCCAATAGTATTTCGAGGTCGGATTTATGGGATTCTTGTGATTCCTCGAAATACTCAGAGTGGGGGTTGTAGAAAAAATTTGGGTGATACATTGTAATTGAGACAAGATTCATAGATGCAAAGACTCGCTTCGGGAGTGAGTATTTGGCATACAAATCGAAAGAGGGTTTCTGTTGCCTAGTCTAAACGTGCAACAGAAGAATCGTACTTAATTGACTAATCAGTCCCCGGCAACGGCGCCAAAAACTTGATCGGGACTTTATAAGTCTGTCGGGATACTAACTGCAAGTATACAGTTCAGTCGTTCTAGTTTTAAAAGATTATCGAACCCACAGAGACTGAGGATCAATCGCATACGATCTAATGCTACAGTTTGTCTAACTAAGTGATGAATATTCGATTTTTGGGGGTGACAGTTTAATTAAAAGTAATAGTACAAATTATACCGGTATGTGATAATCGGACTTAGGGAATTCGGTGAATCGCTTGGCCTATAAAGTATTTCGGTAAAAGCTAATTGTTTAAAAACATGAGACATACACTCTCGTGTTTATGAAATAAGTTATGCTACTAAACCTAGTGGATGCACTTTAAATTTAATAACACTTTTTGAAAACAATTTGAGTTTAATTAATTTATTAAAACACTCTCGTGTATTTAAAAACCAATGTTTCGTTACCACTATCTGGGTTGAACCCCAGCTCTCGCATGCAGGTTCTTGCCTTAATTAATTTCCCACTCTCGTGGAAAAATCGTGTTAATTAACCTCTCACTCTCGTGACAAGGTTAGTTAAATTAATCTTGGAAATTGGAAACCAGAAATTTGTTTTATAAATATTTTTGGCCAAGGTATCACTGAATTCCTTTAGTTCTTACGGGTCACATACCGGTATTAATAATTTAGCCGGACATAATTAACTTGGAAGCAATACAATTCAAAATATAATTCATAACAACAATTGGCATAATATAAAAACTGAATAAATATTAATTTCAATAAAAACCTGGAATCAAAGTTGTTATGGTAATCTTGAAGTATTACAATAATCCTTGAGCTTGATTGCAGTAAATAATTCGTGTTAATTCTTGAAGGAAGAATTAGCACTTAAAACTAAAAACTAAAACTTGAAATGAAAATTACAGGAACGTGAAAACAATATTCCAAAACAAGGAAATGGAAAATAATTGCAAACGAATAGAAATTTGGTCTGTAGAAAATTCTTCGACCCCTGCAGCTTTGCACTACCACACATATATATAGTAGAGGAAATGGCAGTTGAAAGTGTCTTGAGAAGAGGCTTGAGTGGCGTAAAAATAGGATGCATGGTCACTGAGTGGAGGAAATATTGGAGAAGGATTCTTCCTCACGTTGCCCACGTCTCCACCAAAGCATAACTTTCCTCTTTACGCGCGTGACGGTCGTCACAGGTGGGTGACGGTCGTAATGCGCTTAAATAGCGCATTACGCTCGTCAACAATGTGTTACGAGCGTTATTTCTAGTTGGGGAGGCGTGACGGTCGTCACAGGTGAAAAAATCCAAACTTTGTATTTTTAGTTCTTTTTCTCTTTGTCTATTGTCTAGCCTTCTTCATGTTGTCCTTTTCCATTGGTTTGAGTTGACAAATGTTATACATGTAAAAAGACAAATAAACTCGGAATAATCGGGGGTTAGACGACTTAATGTAATATAAAATCGGTAAAAAGCATAGTAATTATACGATACGTTTTCTCGTTATCAGAATCACCCACAACATTGACTTTATTGACATCCTTACCATGCTTCGGCATAGGCGCAGTGATTACATTCAGAGTTTGAGGAGGATCAAATTCAATAGTCTTGTTATCGATCAAATCCTGAATTTTATTCTTCAAAACCCAACATTGGTCAGTCTCATGCCTGAGGTTACTTGAGTGGTAAGCACATTTAGCATTCGGGTTGTACTTTGGTGAAGAGGTATCTGGGTTGGCAGGAGGATCGCACAATGTCACCAAATTAGCCTTGAGCAAGTGTTGTAAGGCTTGAGATAATGACATGCCTAACCTCGTGAATTGTCTTCTCGGAGTTTCAAACCGTTGGTGATTAGTAGATGGTCTTTGAGTAGGAGTTAGATTGGAAATTTGGACAGCATTAACAGACGAATGATCATTATTCTTGGTACGGGCCCTTGCCCCGTACATAGCATTGATTTCCTTCTTTGCAGCAAAAGTTTTCTTCAAAGGATTAGAAGTGGAGGTAGATGCCATGGGAATATTTCTGCTTTTGATGCCGCTTTCAACTCTTTCACCGGTTAAGATTAGCTCGGTGAAACCAGAAGAAGAGAAGCCAACCAATAGATAAAAGAATGGACCAAATAAAGTGCCCATAAACATGTCAATGTTCTCCCTATCAGTCAAAGGTGGTTGAACCCTACTTGCAAGGTCTCTCCACTTTTGTGCATATTCTTTAAATCCTTCATTCTTCCCCTATTGTCATATCTTGCAATTGTACTCTTGTCGGTGCCAAGTCGGTATTATACTGGTAATGATGGTAGAAGGCGGTAGCTAGGTCCTCCCAAGTATTGATAAGGGAACCGTCCAACTGGTAGAACCACTCTAGTTGTGTGCCGGCAAAGCTCTCTTGGAAAAAGTGAACCCAAAGTTTCTTATCAGCGGTGTGTGGCTGTATCTTTCACACATAAGATTTCAGGTGAAGTTTTGGACAGGAAACTCCATCGTACTTTGCAAAGATTGGTATTTTGAATTTGTGGGGAATAACAACCCCAGAGATCAAACCTAAATCATCAAAATCTAAAACGGGGACAGCTTGGATTTCGACGGCCTTCAATTTGTCTTCTAACTGCTTGTACTTGACATCGGCGGGGAGGGGGGGTACTTCTCCTCAAAATAATCATCATCAGACGCTTGATCATCAATACAGTCATCCTGGGTACTCTTAACTTCACCAATCTGATTCTCGTCTTCTTCAGATGAGTCTTCCACTACCGGGATCTGACGAACCGACTCTTTAAACCTTCTACCCATGTTGACCAGGGCTCTTTTCTTGGGTTTCTTCTTAACTTCCAGCAATGCCATCATATCTTGTTGCCCCTTGGCTAGGTCCAGTAGAGTCTCTTGGAATTAAGAGTTTTGTGCATGAAGATCCTTCACAGTTTTCTCTAGATCCATCTTGCTGAAATAAACAGCAGAAAGATAAGGAAACCTGTTGTATAAAAACCTGTCATGTTATGATGCATGGAAGATGTATATGCAAATGATTTCAAGGATTAATGAGATTTAAATTTGTATAGACAAAAGAAATGAAAAAACATTAATTTTCATTAATTAGTTCAAAAGGATTACAACATGCCTCTCAGGCTTACAAAATAACTTTCTAAGACAAAAAGACTGAACGCATCCTCTTCGGTGCAAGGTAGGCGTTCACACTTTGCTTTTCTTGTAGCTGCTTTGTAAGCTCCAAGACCCTCTTCTCACTAGCATATAACTGAGCTTCGAAGGCATCTCAACCTTCCTTTATCTGAATCCAACCCTTTTGCAAGTCTTCAAGAGAGGTAGGCATGTCAGGATGGAGGATAGTATACGAGACATCTCCTTCAACCGCAGGCTCTATGATAACTGGTAAGATAGAGGGATAATGCATCACAAGTTTCTGAGCACGAGCTCGTACCCACCTAAGGTAAGGCTCAAGGGGAATAGAATTCTTGTGTCCCAGCGTCTTGCTATCTACTTTTCTTACCATCCTCCAAGCTCATATAAACCTTTGACGGTAGCTTTGATTGTTGCTCTCGTAGTTGAATACCATGTTAGAACATAGTTTGATTCTACAACCCTTGGTTAGAGTTTTGATGATAACAAATACAAATAATAAATAAATATAAAGAATAAATATGCTCCTCAAAAATCATGTTTTATGTATGCAGAAGTTCTGATCAAATCAGCATCAGAAGATAAGCCATAAGTGCTACACGCTGAAGCAATCAGAACATACACTAAAGATTGATGACCAGAACCTGAGCTTAATCAAAGTAAACTCTGACTCTGAACAAGAACATATCAAACCAAGTCATCAATATTCTGAAGCATCATCAGCAGTAAGGAGAAAAGATTCTGAAGCGTTACTGAACATTCAAGACAGCATCAATTCCAACGACTTCCTTCAGACAGGATCTTCTCCTAAAGGAAAGTGTGTTGATGACTTTAAACATGCTTTATGATTAATGTCATTACACTTCCTATATAACAGAGTTAGCTTTCAAAATTATGTGCTAACGTTGATACAAAAATTTTGCTAGATCACCACTCACACATATTCAAGCTACAAGCAATTTCATTCTACCTTTCTAAGCTATAAACCTGTGTAATTTATCACAGTTGTGATAAACCGTTTTTGTTAGAAAAACAACAACACATATTGTATAATCATATTGAAAAAGAGATCCTTGAGATTAACTGGATTTTGGTTGTACTCAAGAAGACTTTAATAGTTGTTAAAGTAGCTTTTGTAATCTTGTGGAGATTAGTGGATTAAGACCTCGTTGGAGAGAGGAGAAATCACCTTGACGGATGGACTGGAGTAGTTTGAGATCAAATGAACCAGGATAAAAGTACTGTGTCATTAAGCTTTTTAGATTCAAGTTTTCAATTAAACCCCCCCTTCTTGTGTTTTTCACCTCTTCAATTGGCATCAGAGCGCCTGGTTCTGAGCTTCAACACTTAACTGTGTCAGTAAAAGATCCAAGCATCAGAAAAACACTATGGTGGGACCAAGCCAAAACATCAGCAATGACAACAATGAAGACAAGGAGAAATTCAGTGGTAAACCTCCAGTCTTTAATGGAGAAAACTTTGACTACTGGAAAGACAGAATTGAGAGTTTCTTTCTGGCACATGATGCTGATCTGTGGGACATGGTGATTGATGGATACACGCATCTTGTGGATGGACGTGGTCAGAAGATAGACAGGAAAATGATGTCTGATCAGCAAAAGCGTAAATTCAGAAACCACCATAAGGCCAGAATAATTCTCCTCAGTGCCATCTCATATTCAGAATATGAGAAATATAAAATAGAGAAACTGCCAAGAATATGTTTGACTCTCTAAGAATGATGCATGAAGGCAACATTTAAGTCAAAGAAACCAAGGCCCTTGCGCTCATTCAGAAGTATGAGGCATTCAAGATGGAAGATAGTGAATCAATAGAAACTATGTTTTCAAGATTTCAAATTCTTGTTGCTGGACTAAAAGTTCTTGACAAAGGGTATTCTACTGTTGATCACGTTAAGAAGATCATTAGAAGCTTGCCAAAAAAATGGAGGCCAATGGTCACAACACTTAAGTTAGCCAAAGATCTCAACAAAATCTCTCTGGAGGAACTTGTTAGCTCCCTCAGAAGTCACGATATAGAGCTAGAAGAAGATGAACCTCAAAATCAAGGTAAGCCATTAGCTTTAAAATCTAACAAAAAATCTGACTCCAAAGTCTTGCAGGCTGTGGAAGAAACTTCTGATGGATCCTCATCAGAAGAAGATGAATTGTCTCTCCTCTCCAGAAGGGTGAACCAACTGTGGAAGCATAGACAAAGGAAGTTAAGAAATCCCAGAAGATCAGAGAACCAGAATGAATCCTCCTCCAGATACAGAAAGTCTGAGTCCTCCTCTGGACACCGAAGATCTGAAGGTTCTTCAGGATACAGAAAGCCAAACAACAAGGACATCATATGCTATGAATGTAATGAGCAAGGACACTACAAAAGTGACTTCCCAAAGCTTCAGAAAGAAAATCCCAAAAGGATGTTTCTCAAGGAAAAGAAGAAAAGCCTCATGGCTACATGGGATAATTCTGACACATCTGAAGTTGACTCAGAATCAGATGATGAAAGAGCAATCATAGCTCTCATGGAAAATGTATCAGAAGACAGTGAAGCTTCTGGTTCAGACTCAGAATTAGACACTGAAGAGGTATTCCATGACTTTACCATAAACTTTACTAAGGCTGAACTTGCTGAAAGTCTAAATGAAATTTTGGAAAGGTATCAGCAGATCAGAGTCAAATTCAAAAACTTGAAAAGGAATCTTGCCTCTGACTCTGAAAAGACTGAGAGTCTCAGATTGGAGAATTCTGAGTTAAGAGAAAAAATTTCAAAATTAGAAAATCATTTGCAAAGCTCTCAGAAGGGAACAATCTCTGAAACTCCCAGCAATGCTGATGAGATCATCAAAGAGTATGATCACAACTTTCAGAAGTTTCTAGCTAAAAACATAGACAAAAGAAAGATGGCTTCAATGATCTATGGAGTTAGCAGAAATGGTAGAAAATGGATAGGATATCAAGGTAAGGTACCTACACCAAAAAATGCCATGGACCTAGTTATAAAACGCACACCACTCAATTCACATTTCATATATGGGCACACACATGACATAAAATACACAAGTAGTGATTATTCTGTCAAACCAAAATTCGATCAGAATTTTGGTAAAACTAACAAATCAGGACCCAAGAAAATGTGGGTACCTAAGGATAAAATCATACATGTGGCAGATATCTTTAGCAACAAGTCTAAGACACCAATCATGGTACCTGGACTCTGGCTGCTCACGACACATGACGGGAAGAAGGCATATGTTCCAAAGCCTGGAACTTAAGCCTGGAGGCCACGTGGGCTTTGGAGGAAATTAGAGAGGAAAGATCATTGGCTCTGGAACAGTAGGTAATGGAAATTTTCCCTTTATAAGTAATGTTTTATTAGTTGATGGATTAATGCATAACTTGTTATCCATAAGTCAATTAAGTGATAATGGTTATGATATAATCTTCAATCAAAATTCATGCAAACCTGTTAGTCAGAAAGATGGGACTATCTTATTTAATGGAAAGAGGAAAAACAACATTTATAAAATAAAACTTTCTGAACTAAAGAGTCAGAATGTAAAATGTCTACTGTCTGTTAACAACGAGCAATGGATCTGGCACAACAGATTAGGACATGTTAGTATGAGAAGAATATCTCATATTAACAAACTCAATCTGGTCAGAGGACTTCCTAACTTGAAGTTCAACTCAGATGCTCTGTGTGAAGCATGTTAGAAAGGCAAATTTTCAAAACCTGCTTTCAATTCCAAAAATGTTGTTTCCACCTCTAAGCCATTAGAACTTCTGCACGTTGACTTATTTGGACCAGTAAAAACCGCTTCAGTCAATGGCAAGAAGTATGGGTTAGTAATCGTAGATGACTATAGCAGATGGACATGGGTAAAGTTCTTAAGACACGAGGACGAGACACACTTTGTGTTTGTTACCTTCTGCAACCAAGTTCAGAATGAAAAGGATCTTAGAATTGTCAAAGTCAGAAGTGATCATGGTGGAGAATTTGAAAATAAAGATTTTGAATTATTCTTTAATGAAAAAGGCATTCTGCATGATCTCTCTTTTCCTAGAACTCCCCAGCAAAATGGAGTTGTAGAACGAAAGAACAGAACATTGCTAGAAATGGCCAGAACCATGATCAACGAGACTAACGTTGCTAAGATTTTCTAGGCAGACGCAATTAACACAGTGTGTTACATTCAGAATAGAATCTTCATAAGACCTATTCTGGAAAAGATTCCATATGAATTGTGGAAGAACAGAAAGCCCAACATTTCTTATTTTCACCCATTTGGATGCACATGTTTTATTCTTAATACAAAAAATTATTTGAACAAGTTTGACTCTAAAGCACAAAAGTGTATTATGTTAGGATACTCTGAATGCTCGAGAGGGTACAGAGTATACAATACAGAAACACAGATTGTTAAAGAGTCAATCAATGTTAGGTTTGATGATAAGCTTGACTCTCAAAAGTCAAAGCAGAATGAACTCCTTGCAGGTATGGAAGTTGAACTCACAGATACTGAAGACAGCTCACCAGAGGTTCTCAACAGAGACACTCCCTCAACAACATAAAGAGTCACTACAAGCAATCCAACAACTTCTGTTGATCAACTCCAGAAAAGACTATCCAGAAGCAGCATTAATCATCCAGAAGATATAATACTTGGAAAGAAGGAAGATCCAATCAGAACAAGATCAACATTCAGAAACTCTGAAGAATCCCTCATGGGACTAGTTTCTTTGATTAAACCAACAACAATTGATGAAGCACTTCTGGACAATAACTGGATTCTGGAAATGCAAGAGGAACTAAATCAATTCACCAAAAATGACGTATGGGATATGGTTCCAAAACCAAAAGGATTCAACGTCATTGGTACAAAATGGGTGTTCAGAAACAAACTGAATGAGCAAGGTGAACTCATCAGAAACAAAGCATGACTAGTAGCACAAGGTTATAGTCAGCAAGAGGGGATAGACTATACAGAAACCTTTGCTCCATTAGCCAGGTTAGAATCTATCAGACTTTTAATATCATTTGCTGTTAATAAAGGCATCACTCTGCATCAGATGGATGTCAAAAGTGCATTCTTAAATGGCTATATAGATGAAGAGGTATATGTGCACCAACCTCCTGGTTTTGAGAGTTCCAAAAATCCAGAATATGTTTTCAAACTAAAGAAGTCACTCTATGGTCTGAAACAAGCTCCCAAAGCTTGGTATGAAAGACTAAGTAACTTCCTGTTAGAAAAGGAATTCACCTGAGGGAAAGTGGACACAACCTTGTTCTGTAAGACAGTTAAGAATGACATGTTAGTTTTTCATATTTATGTTGATGCCATCATATTTGGATCTACTAAACCATCTCTGGGAAGAGAGTTTACTAAATGTATGCAGGCAGAGTTTGAGATGATCCTAATGGGGGAACTCAAATTCTTTCTGGGAATTCAGATAAATCAAACTCTAGAAGGAACATACATTCATCAGAGCAAATATGTCAGAGAACTTTTGAAGAAATTTGATCTCTCAGAATGTAAGCCCTCAAAGATTCCAATGCATCCCACGTGCATTCTGGAAAAGGAAGAGGTAAGTAAAAAGGTAGAACAGAAAGTCTACAGAGGTATGATTGGTTCTCTTCTCTATCTGACGGCTTCAAGGCCTGACATTCCATTCAGTGTTTGCATTTGTGCTAGATTCCAATCAGATCCTAGAGAATCTCACTTAACAGTAGTTAAGCGAATTTTCAAGTATCTGAAATGTACTGCTAATCTGGGTTTGTTTTATAGAAAATCAAGTGATTACATCTTAGTAGGATATTGTGATGCTGACTTTGCTGGAGACAGAGTAGAACACAAAAGCACTTCTGGAAGCTGCCAGTTTCTGGGAGAAAATCTGATCTCATGGTCCAGCAAAAGACAATCCACAATAGCACTATCAACAGTAGAAGCTGAATACATAGCACCTGCTGGATGTAGTACGCAAATGCTCTAGATGAAAAGTCAACTTGAAGACTTCAATATATTTGAGAGTAACATTCATATCCTCTGTGACAATACTCCTGCTATTTGTCTCAGTAAAAATCCTATTTTGCATTCTAGGGCTAAGCATATAGAAATAAAACATCATTTTATTAGGGACTATATTCAGAAAGGGATTCTTAACTTAAAATTCATTGACACAGACCATCAACGGGTTGATGTCTTTACAAAACCTCTTTCTGAAGATAGGTATAACTTCATTCTGAAACATCTCAGCATGAAGCTTTGCCCAGAATAAATTGTTTTATTTACATATCTTAACCTTCAGAACTTAGTTATTTTATGTGAACTACTGATCAACCTGCCTTCAGAGTTTTAGAAGTACAGATTGCATCAGAATCTATCCATGAAGATCTGAACGTTTTATTTCAAGGATAGAAGTGCGCTGTTCACTTAAGCAAATATTTATCATCCATTCATCAGCTACCTTCTGAGGATGAACACGCGTTCACTTTTCTTAAAGGTCAAAAGTGCTGATTGGGTGCATTGAGACACACATCATGGGTAACCGTTCCAATATCTTTCTGAATCCCCTAAAATCAGCTATCATTAATGCTTATAATCATGACTAATTGTTTATCTCTCTTATTGTTTATGCTTTCAAGAAAATCTATTTAAACTCAAAATTTCACCCTTTACAATTCTTTCACTTTTACTCTCTCAAATAACTTCTATTGTTTCCAGTTCGTACTTTCAAAAACCCTTTCATCTTTCTCAAAAATTATTATGTGAACATGGCTTCTTCAAGCGTCCAAAACATCAGTACTCAGGAAACTGCTTCTATGGAACAGTACGAAGAACCATACAGAATGCTACTCACTCCCATTGATAATCTGGAAGTTCTTTCAGAACTGATTGTTGACTTTGAAAGCTTACAAGAGAACGACTTCAATCTGTATGAAGACGTCAATGCTCAAGGTTGGAACAAATATTTTGACCGTCTTCTAGGGCCAACATTTCCAATTCTTGTCAAAGAATTCTGGATGCATGCTTCCTCCTCAAATCATCAAGTTACCTCTTATGTCACGGGGAAGAAGATTGTCATTACAGAAGACCTAATTTCAAGGCGTATTGGTTACAATGGTGGAGGTGTCAGATGTATTGACATGGCTGAAAGATGTTCTGATGTAGCTTTTATTGCAAGGGAAATATTTACTCTTGGTCTTCCCTCCAGCAAGATTAGGGATCTGAAGGATCATCACAGAATTTGGGCTAAAATAATTATGGGATGCATCAACCACGGGAAGCCAACTAGCTCTCATGATTACATAAACATTGATCAGCAGTTTCTGATCTATTTTATCTCAAAGAAGACTAAGGTAAACCTCTCTCACTTGATATTTAATCATCTGAGAACCAGTGTAAAGGAAACAACAAGAGAAGATGAGTGTACCAAAAGGGACTGGATACCCCTAGAAAGACTCATATCAGACATTCTGACAGAGAATAGGCTGATAGAGCATTTGACTGAAGCACAGGAAATCAGCTCACTGGAAGCAACTGCTGGGAAGCCTCTGAACGCAAAAAATCTGAAGAAAATGAAAATCATTGAGAACATCAAGAAGGAACCAACATTACTTCTTTTTCAACCATCACTTCAAGAAGAATTCCTCTGGATGATTTTCCTCTTTTCTCTGAGATTGACTCCAAGCCAGAGATAATTGTCAGATATATGGATGCGTGTAAGGCAGATGGCACTGCACCAGAAATAAACATCCAGGACTTGCATCAAGCTGCTCCAGAAGTTATTCTAAAGAATACTGAGAAGAGGAAAGCTGTAGCAGAAGGACCATCTTAGAAGACTCCAAAAGCTACAAGAAAGAAAGGTAATCCTTCCTATGTTACTGTTTTAGAATCAATAACTATATCAACATCTGAAACCATAACTACCCAATAAGAACATCCAAATCCACAAACTTTTGATGACTTTGACATAGGGTTTGATCCATCAGAAACTCTAAGTATAAATGAAACTCACTCCCTTCCTATTAATCAAAATCCTGAACAAACTCAACCAGAACTTGCCAAAGTTCTGTCTGATATTGACTCTTTTGACCAAGACATTTTAGCTCCCACACCATAAAATCCAAATCCTCAAATCCTTGATAATCCAAACTCCGAAACTACAACAGATGTTCCACAACAAGATATTCCACTACCTCTCTCTCCACAACAAGATATTCCTCATCCACCATCACCTCAACCTGAACAACCACAACCAGAAGCTCAAACTTCTGAGAATCAACCATCTGAGACCCATGAACCAGAACCTCACAATGTTTCAACTAACTAATCTGAAGAACCTACTTCAGATTCTGATACAATCCTAATCCCAGGAATCACTGAACCACTTTCTATTCACATGCCTCTCACCATCCTGGACATTCCACAAATTCCTTCTTCTCTGGAATCCACACCACAAAATTCCCCTACCAGTCCAATCATCATACATGACTCTCCCACTCCTTCACCTAATAGCAATCCAGCTGACAACGTAAGACTTGTCATTGATCTAATTGCGTTGGAAAGATTAGCTGCTATATGTCACAAAACTGCCATTCCCAAACCAAAACCAACTGAAACCACACCAGATGTTGGTACAAGTTTGTTGATGTTTGAAACAGGAATACAGGAATGGATAACCTCCTTGAAGCATGCTAGTCTAGAGATGACTAATCCTGCTGCTTCTGATTATCTATGGACAAGATTCAGAAACTGGCTAAGTTCTGAAACACTAAAGTTAAAAGAACAGAGCTATGAACAGGTTCAATGGAATTTCAGTGCTAAGCTAAAGGTTTTTGAAGACCAAGTTCTGAGCCATATGCTCAAGAAGGATATTCTCCCTCTGAATAATGCTCCCTGGTCAGAACATCGACCCTCAGATGAAGTTCAACCAGAATCAGAAGGTCTCTCCCTGACTGCTGTTCCAGAAGATATGATCTCAGCGGAGGAAATAGTTCAATGTGATAAAGCTGCAGAATGCTCTAAGAAGCGTTCAGATACTTAAGAATCTCCATCATCTTCCTTAGTCATGCAAACTCTGGAAGAGTTAAAAAGAGCAAATGTTATTATCCAGGAGAGTTTGGATAAGCAGGAGGACACACAAAAAGAAATCAAGAGCATCTTGGGCAAATAAAAAGAATCTAACATCCAGATCAAGGGCTTGCTGGAAGCTTTGTTCACACGCCTCCCTCCTCCCTCTTAGATTCTTTTATGTTTTAAATTTGTTTATCTGTAACGTTTATTTTACCACTTCTGTTTTGGAATACTTATCATTGCTTATTGTTTTTTAATATAAATCAACTATTTTGGCTCTGATTATATTGCCTTTTTGATAACTGACAAAAAGGGGGAGAAAGTAAGATATTTTCAATAATGGTTTACTGAGACAGAAGTCTCAAACATTCTGGACTACTTAACCTCTATCTTCTGAAAAGCTTGAACAGGTACAAACTCTGATGAAAGACGCAGTTAAACTCTGATGCTCAAGGAACTTAAGGGAAGTAATCAACTCAGGGGGAGTTTTTCTTCTTTATTCTAAACTTTTTATTCTTTATTTTTTAATTGAAAAATCTGGTTTTTGTCATCATCAAAAAGGGGGAGATTGTTAGAACATAGTTTGATTCTACAACCCTTGGTTAGAGTTTTAATGATAACAAATACAAAGAATAAATAAATACAAAGAACAAATATTCTCCTCGAAAAATCATGTTTTATGTATGCAGAAGTTCTGATCAAATCAGCATCAGAAGATAAGCCATAAGTGCTACACGCTGAAGCAATCAGAACATACACTGAAGATTGATGACCATAACCTGCGCTTAATCAAAGTAAACTCTGACACTAAACAAGAACATATCAAACTAAGTCATCAATATTCTTAAGCATCATCAGCAGTAAGGAGAAAAGATTCTAAAGCGTTAATGAACATTCAAGACAGCATCAATTCCAATGGCTTCCTTCAAACAGGATCTTCTCCGAAAGGAAAGTGTGTTAATGACATTAAACATGCTTTATGATCAACGTCATTACACTGCCTATATAAACGAGTCAGCTTTCAAAATGATGTGCTAACGTAGATACAATGATTTTGCTAGATCACCACTCACGCATATTCAAGCTGCAAGCAATTTCATTCTACCTTTCTAAGCTATAAACCTGTGTAATTTATCACAGTTGTGATAAACCATTTTTGTTAGAAAAACAACAACACATATTGTATAATCATATTGAAAAAGGGATCCTTGAGATTAACCGGATTGTGGTTGTACTCAAGAAGACTTTAATAGTTGTTAAAGTAGCTTTTGTAATCTTGTTGAGATTAGTGGATTAAGACCTCGTTGGAGAGAGGCGAAATAACCTTGACGGGTGGACTGGAGTAGTTTGAGATCAAACAAACCAGGATAAAAATATTGTGTCATTAAGATTTTTAGATTCAAGTTTTCAATTCAACCCCCCTTTCTTGTGTTTTTCACATCTTCATACCACTCCTTGAATGAGCAACTCATGCAGACCATCCCTTCGGGAATAACCAAATTGTCGTAAAGCTAAGCATGGGTTGTAAGTGATACCTCCCCTAATGCCAAGAAGAAGGAAATTAGGGAATTCCCCACAACAGTCGATGATAGTAATGTTCTCCAAGGATAGAGAACACCAATGAACATCTGAATGTCTGAGCGTCATTAGCCTATGAGACCATCTCGAACCTTGCTCGTTCTTTAATATAGATCGAGGAAGATGCGAAATAAACCATCTTTCCAAGATAGGAGTGCAACACATGAGGATCCGTCTCTTCCTCATAGTGCGAGAGTGAAAAGAATGTAGGATGTCTCCCAATAAAGTAGGCACTAGATTGCGAGACATGAAGATTTTGACAGCATTTACATCTATGAGTTGGTCAGGGTTTAGAAGCAAAACCATCCTATAGATGAGAAGGACCAAGTTTTCTTAGAAATATTTTATGTCCAAAGAGTTCCAATAGTCTTGAGCTTTCTCAAACAAGAACTTGGCTAAGAAACCTTTGACACCACTCCTTGTTTCCCAATTAGTTGTGACATCAGATTGTTGCAAGTGTAGTGCTTAGGAAATCTCTTCAGGTTTTGGATCTCTTTACGTACCGTTGAAGGGTAGTTGATTGAGAATGGGAATCCTCAAGAGTTGAGAGAATTCTTATAGAGTAGGAACAAGCTGATAATCGGGAAAAGTGAAGCAATGATGTAGAGGATCAAAGAATTGGAAAAGCACTTTCATCATATCTTCATCAGTGTTAGAGGTAACCAAGTTTAGGAGGCGACCGTATCTTTCGATGAATGAAGAATTATCAAACACCCTTGATGCTAACTCGTTGAGTTGAGGAGGAACTCTTACGAGATTGACTTGGATAGTATTCATGCGAATAGAAGCCATATCCTACAAAATAGGACAAAGATAAATCCCAAAAATCCTTGAAATGGTTAGTGATTATGAGTATGATGTTATGATGTTTATGATGTTATGTACAAGTAATTATACACAAACAAGGAAAACAAGTCCATAGGTTTAGGCTTTCATGGAGTCTCATAGGTAAGTACCCTCTTGAAGTTTAGTTGGCTCAAACATGTCCTAGAAATAGTAACCGGGTTCTAAGGGATCTCAATATCACTAATTTGTCTTATCGGGCATTGTTTTAGCGCAAGCCTCTTTCACGACGACGGAAATATCCCGAGAAGTCAAACCTCAATGAGTGTAGTATCGAGTATCAACCAACTTCGGGATGCACCAAAGCCGGTTATCTCACTACGTCCTAATGACCAAGTTGGTCAAGTAAAGGTTCTAAAGTCAGTTAGTGCTTCATGACACCACACTGCGGCCTTATATTCTCCTTGACTACTCAAGGGATACCGGTACCCACAAATGTGTCACACTAACGTAGCTATTGCTTAGACCATGTCGGTATACCCTGTACAGTTTTCATAACGTATTCCTACTTACCTACAAGGTATCCCAAATCTGGGTAGAGGATTAGAACAAGCCCAAACAAGGAACCAAAATGTAAAGCAAGCAAGTCAAACAATGAAAGCAAATAAAGGTGATATAGCCCTAAGGTAACCCCACTTTTAAGTTATTCCCCAGCAGAGTCGCCAGTCTTGTGATACGGTGGGAGAAATGACTTGGGTGTTTTGTATTTTATCGCAAATGTTGCGGTTAGCAAGAGTCACCACCGACTTTTCTTTTATCCAACAGGAAAGGCTGAAAAGAAAAGGAAATACCTTTGAGATTATTTCTTGAGTTCGGGGGGTAGATTATGAAAAAGGAAGGTGTTAGCATCCTTTTCATACATAGTTATCTATGGGCTCTTAGTTGCTTGCTAGATCACTTGCTTTTGTTTGAAAAATGTGCTTTGTGTGGTTTTTGAAAGTATTTTGAAAAGGCTCCTTCGTTTAGAAAAACTTTGTAATAGTTCTCGTTCGTAAGAACGTATACAAAGTGTTAGACTTTTGAAAATATTTCATGTTTGGAAAAGGTTTTGAAAGTGTTTTTGAAAGTGTTTGGTGTTTGTTTTGAAAGTAAGCAAGGATGTTTGATTTGAAAATAGCAAGCAACTAGGAATAATCTACCTACTCAAAAGTCTTAGTTCATTTCTTCCTTTCCTTTGATATTGTCATCTTACCTTTGATTTGGTAATAAGCCTTATCTTTAGATGTAAAGAGACGGGCGTGGGTCATCGTATAGTCGTGATAGAAATGTCGTGAGATATCTTAACACTTCTCTTTAAGGGACTAAGATCATTTTGAAAGGCAACATTTATAGCGTCATCGAGGGACTATGATCTTGTATTTTTTATTGCTTTTTTCTAAGACATCTCACATGCATAACATGGCCTTTTTTGTAAGGCAACAAAGTGGAATTACCCTAAGGGTGCAAGTGTGTAAATGTGTTTGATTTACATGCATTGTTTATCTTGAATTAGGGTTTGCTACTTGTTGGTTTTATCTTTCCATGCAAAACCTAATTACTAGCATTTATATAAAGCGATAAACTGCAGAAAGTAAAATTACTACGCTATTACATCATTAGGGGAGGGGGTATACAAATTTACAAATGGGAATTTGCAAGAAAATTAGACCTAATTATCTATTACAACCATATTGAATATATACAAGAATTGAATAAATAATGTACAAAGATATAAATGGAAAAAAGAAATGATTGTTGTTTGGTTTTTGTTAAGGGTTTAGTTTTGACCTAATTAGAGAAAATGATTAATTAAAATTAAACAAAATAAAACCTAAACTAGTTAATAAAGGAATTAAGTTAAAAAAGTATTTTTAGGGTTTTTTACAAAAGGTTTTTATTAATAAGGTAATAATATGAAAATTAATTAATTAAAAGAAAACCTAAATTCTAAGTTAATTTTAAATAGAAATAAAAATGATAATTAAACCTAAATATAAATACTAATTAATTAAGAAAAAGAAATTAATTTATTAAGCAAATGTTTTTAATCTTTTTGTCTTCATAAATAAAATAAATAAGTGTAAAAAGAAATAAAATACTTTTTGGATTTTTTATTAATAAAAATAATAATAATAATAATAATAGTAATAATAAAAAATAACAAAAGAAAACTGAAAATAAAATAAAATAAGAAAATAATATATATAATAATGAAATAAAAAAAAGTTGGGTCAGGTGTGCAATAGTGAGGCAGGGGTTAGAAGAAGCAAAAAATGGAAAGCCCATTGTTGGAGGCCCAGGGGCCTCTAGCTGAAACAAAAAAGAGTGAAAAATGTTGAAAAATTGCACAAAAGGTAGCGCTGGATGTTGAACCCCTGACCTCTAACACAAATGCGCACTACCTTTTCTACTGGGGTGGTTGTACATCCGTTAACATTGGTGAAATAATAAACATATAACACAAATCAAGTCCTGAATATAACTTCATCCTCAACCTCCAGCCTAAACATCTGTAACTTCACCATTTCTCAACAAAAATGAAATATGCAAACATGAAAGTTGCTCAATTTTTCCATACGAATCCAACCATATAAATATCATAAGCTATAAATCAAAGATGAAGGAGAATTTTTGAAAGTACCAAACTCTGACCTAATTATTTTCAGAGATTCAAACCTAAAATTCTCACTACTCAAGCAATATAAATGAAATCTATGGACATGTATAGTTTCAGGGCAATGATGTCTACATTTTATCTTCACAAATGAAAGCCTAATAATGCCTAAATGAGAAGATATAAGTTCTGAAAATGTACCTCAAAACTGGAAATCCTGAAATGAGTTTAGCTTCCTCAAGTTCCCAGGAAGCTAATGCAATGATTAGCTTGAGCAATGGATGGCTGGAATGGTTGGGAGAAGTCAATGTGCAGACTCTATTTTTTGGTTATGGAAGTTGATGTAAATGGTGTTACAGTTATGGAATAAGGATAGGGATGGACTATATTTGATATGTAGGAGCTTTTGGAACTGAAAGGCCAAGAAATGCTCGAGGGAAATGGGAGTTACAAGTTCATAGTCCAAAACTGTGCAACAATGGTGTTTTTGGGTAATTTCTAGCTAGAGGGAGTTTGAGAGGGTTTCAGAGTGTTAATTCTCGTGTCTTAGCTCACAAATAGTGCTTCTATTTATAAGCAACAAGTTTAGAAGCTTGTCTTTGATCAGAATTCAAAATCAAATGTTTAAGCTCAACATGTGATTTTTGAGAAATCAAGTTTCAATGTCTTGTGTACTTGCTAATGTAGAGTGGTTATGCTTTAAAAAAACTTGCTTCTGACTTTGTATATGGAGTGTGATCAGAGGGAACAAGTTAGAGGCTCAAGAATTGACTTTGTGCATAAAGCTTGCTTTTCAAGAATGGCATTCTTCACTTTCTTCTCAAAATGGCAATTTGAATTGGATAAAGCTTAAACCACTTGGATTATAGCTCAAAATTTTGTGTAATCCATTAATGATGGATAGATACACAAGTTAGAAGGCCTGCAAAGCAAGATTATGCAGCATAACATTGAAATTGAATTATGTGTTCATCAAGAAATGACTTGTAATTCAAGAATGAAACACTAACTTCTTGCCTTCGATTCTCCTTGCTCAACTATGATCTCAATGAGTACTTGGACATTTTGGAAATCTTGTAACATCCTCTAAAACCTTTATGTTGGAAATTTTTAAAGATTAATATTGGAACTATGTGAAAATTTTCCATGAAGTTAGGTCAAAATCCTGCCTAAATTAGGGCAAAATTTCACTAAGTTTTCATGTTTCATGAACATGTCTTCTTAAAATCATAACTTGAAATCCATGCATTTCTAGGAAAAGTTGTGTTATACAATGTTTTAGATATCATTTATATATACAAATTTCATGTTGGATGTTTCCTTTGAATCATCTTTCATCATGGTGGAAATTTGGCTCAAAGTCATGGAAAAAAGTGAATTTCCAACACTTAAAATTTCCAAGTTTAGAAATTTGGACTTTTCAAAATGAAATCTTAGATTTTTGATTTCTTGATGAATAATTTTCATATTTTGACATGTCTTGATGAATTATGTTCTTTGATACTTGATTTTGACCAAAAAGTCAAAGTTTGACTTTTCAGTGTACAATTGACTTTTCATCAGTTGACTCAAATTCATCTGTCAATCAATTAATCTTGAGAGATTTTTTGAGCCATTCCATTAAGTCAAAATGAAGCATTTGAATCCTTGATATCATGTCTCAAACCAATAAGTAATTTGCTAGGTCAAAATTCAGAAATTGCACCTTCTCAGTCAAAACCCTAATTTTGACAATTTTGCCCTTTTGATGATCTGATCAAATTTCTTGAGGAATTATGGTCCAAACTTGATCAAATGACATATATGAGTTCATAATGTTGATATGGATCAAATATCATGAAGTTTTAATATAAATTGACAACAATTGACTTTTTCCCCAATACAACTGATTTTAGGTCAACTGGTCAATTGACTGAGCAAAAATGTGATCCAAGGCTTGAAACTTGACATGAGCAATCTTGAGGGTCCAAAATGCTCCATGAAATTCATATGGGGCATTAAAAGTCCATTTTTATTTGTGAAAACTCAAATCCTAATTTTAAGTCATCAGTGCTAAAGGAGGTGTCTTGAGCTGATCAAACCTTATGTAGTCTTAAATCCAAGGAGATCTTGTGAGACATTTCTTGGGAAATGAGAGGGAAAATTTTGGGGTAAAACATATGTGTGTCTTTGATCTTCTGAGGATTGTTTCCGCTAGGGACTCCTACTTTCTTGTTTGAGGAAACTCCGCTGGGGAACATTGAATTCTTGCTTTTTGCTTGAGGAAACTCTGTTGGAGAGTGTTAATTCCTGCTTGGGGAGAAGAGTTTAAGAATGCTGGTTGTTCATTTCTCTACTGGGGATTTTATACCCTGACTGGGGATAAAAAAGATGATTATTCCTTCTGACTCGCTTGGGGAGGATAAAGTTGACTGATATCTGGTCCCATTTCAGGTTCCATAGCAACTCCCTGGGGATAGTGACGACTTCACTGGGGAAGGGAGTTTTGCTGGTGAGTTATGGACATATGAGGAAAAGACTCAAGATGGGGAGATTGGACCTCATTTGGGAAATAAACCCTTTTGGGGAAATAAACCATGTTGACGGAAGTCTGGACTCCGCTGGGAAATAAACCCTGTTAATGGAGGTATATCCTGTCGAGGGAAATTCTTTGCCGAGGCGAATGAGCTCTGCCAGAGAGAAGTAGTCTGCAAGGGTTTTTACATTTTTGAAAACTCATTTGGAGAAGAAATCCCATAAACTATAATGATTGGGATCCTGTAGATAAGTAATATTACTGGGAGGAAGCCTTCACTCCTTCATCTGCCAGAGTGATCTGCTGGGAAAATTATAGGGAATGTATAAACTTTGCGAAGATTACCATGTAGGGATAAACCTCCTGAAGTGTCTCTGTGGGGATCCGTGGAGACTTGAACATACCTCTACTTCTAGAGCCCTTGGTGAATGTTGACTAGGGCGATAAGTCTTCTACTGATAGATAAGTGATGAGATGACGAGACATAGTCGTACGCTTTAATCCCTAACTTTTTCCTGGACTATCCTTTCATATTTTCAATCCACCGTGATACCCTTTTTTTCCCAAGCTGCCTTTTCAGGTTTTCGAATCGCCGGGTGTAAAATTTTATTTATATATCCCTAATTTTGCCCAAACTCTTTTGGTTCACTAGGATGCCCTTGTTTTTGCCTAGGCCAGTCAACCTAACGGGTCTTTTTTTTCTTCATGTGTAGTGTTTTTTGGCTATGTCCGCATTCACAGGGTGCGGAGAATGGTCACTGTCCATAGTAGTAAGTGTTGTAGCATTTCCAGAAAGATGTTTGCTTGATTGCACGTGGCCCTTTGCTGGAACTCATGTTCAATGCCCTAAGTGATTCAGACGGAGGTCTTCCCCTGGCTCTTTGGCACTTTTGAGAGATTCCTCAAATCTTAACTCGACTACCCCCAGATCAGTTAGACACCATGTCATGCCCTTTAATTATGAAAGGCCTGTTACTGGAAATTTCTTTCCATCTGAGGTGATTATGTCCATTGAGAGTATTTCCATTCATTGAATTTCTGTCGTGCGAATTTCTATATTGTCGAACAATTAGTCATATGCAAACAATGGCATTTAAAGAATGCAAAACTTATGTCTGTCTTGAAGTTTTAAAAATGCATTTTTAATAAACAAACAGATTTTTGTAAGAATATGAATTCAACTCAGGATTTATGATAAACCTTACAGGAGTTAGGATACCTTTTGTAATAGTATGCTTTCGAACTAACTCATGCTTCAGCTAAGACTTTTAAGGGTTGTAGCGTGGCCTGGTTCACGGTTTAAGAAACAAAGGATAAAGGCTCGGAATTTATTTGTACCTAACTCGTTCTTCGTGATGTTCTTCAGTCCTATACTCAGTTAATTATACGCTTAGATCCCAATTGAGTTTAGAATCTTTTCCCTGATATTCCGGTGATGGTTCAGATACTGAAAATTTATTTGAGAAGGAAGTCATCATTTTTTTGTAATATTTTTTGTTGAGGATTCATAGCGACCTCTTTTTTTAATTTTATTATCCCTACCTTTTGCCTGAACTATTTCTTTTGTGATTACAGTCACCAGGATGCCCCAATTTTTTCTTAAGTATCCTTCATAGGTTTTGACTTAGTGGGCTTTTCTTTTGAGAGATAATGACAGCTCGTTTTAACGATTATGCGGAACCATCACCATCTATTATTTTGGAATGATACCCCGAAACTACTCGTTGTGTACAGAGGGAAAACTTGCGATTGAATGCACCATTGAATTAACTGAGAAATTACCCTGCCCCTGCTTATGATTAAAGGTTTTAATTTGTGTGAAAAAGAAAACTCCTACTTCTTAGGCTCAAAGGGGTTGACTAGGGATTATCTTCCTTATAACTCCATTGTTTAGGATTTGAAACAACGCTTATACATCGTCATCAAGGTATGTTCAAAAGCATACTATAGAGATTGTGGTATCTTTTTTGTCATTCTCCCCCTAAATGCTTATAGCTTTTAATAGAGAGTCGGATATCACAAAAAGGAAGTAAAAGCATATTTTCAGTATAGTGAAAACGAATGGATTAATTCAAGACAAACATATGCAATACATTAATGGAATAACAAATTTGACATTAATAAGTGTTCGAACAATCAAAAGAGAATTACAATTTGAAATTTCTAATGAACAAAAAGCCTCTTTGTCTGAACTTATCACTTTAGATGGTATGCCTTTAAAGGATGGCAGAAGAATTCAGTCTGACCATCTTGTGTGAACTCCAGCACCCATTCATCAATAAAGTCCTGAATCTTATTTTTCAATGCCCAACGGCTATTAGCGTCATGCCCCGAACTATTGGAATGATAAGTGCATCTCGCATTAGGGTTGTACCGAGGAGAGGCGGTGTTGGGATTCTGAGGAGGATCCTTCAATGTTATCAATTCCATCTTCAACATGAGTTGAAATACTTGATCCGAGGACATGTTGATTTTGGTGAATTTCCTTTTTGGTGTGTCCTACTTACGTTGTTTGCCTTGTTGTTGTTATTGCACCGATGTTGGATTAGAGATCCGCACTGCCCCTACAGATTGGTTGAGATCACTTTTATTACGACCCTTCTGGTCGTACATAGTACTGGACACCTTCTTTCCATTGTAGGATATTCTTTGAGTACTTGAAGATGCAGTCCCCTGAATTTCATTGCTCCTGATTTTATTTTCAACACGTTCTCGTATGAACATGTCACCCGATTCCCTGTCTGCCAAGAGAGATTGATGTTTGATTAGGCCCCAAATTCTAGCAGTTTTCCCCAAACAATTGTATCTATCTTGACGAAGTTAGCTGATGAGGATTCTTAACTCTTCTTGTCCCCGAGCTAAATTTTGGATAAGAGCCATCTGACTACTCATCTGGATTCTCATCCTTTCCATCTCAACTTGCAGTTGTTCCACCTGGTCATCCTGGCTATCTTTAGGATTTTTCTTGGTCGTGTTCCCAGCGAGGAGTGTTTTCAATTATTCTTGCCCCTTGTATAGATTCAGGACCATTTCCTTGAACTGAGCATCTTGAGTTTGGAGATATATATCGTTCTGTTCGAGAGCCATCTTCCTTGCTAAACTAAACAGCGAGAAAATGAGAAAGTTGTTTTGAGAATACCTGTTATGTAACGACATTCATGCAATGTTTTCAAGGATCTCGCGGGTAAACATAAGAAAATGTTTGAATTTTAATTGCATCTTTGATGGAAGATCTTCGTATCATTGATTGTCCTTTTACAAGAATCAAGCTCATCATGTCGAGTGGGTCATAGCCACTGACTCAAGACATTGTGCTTTGACGGCATTGGCTAGAGAAAAATAAATCACCGTGCCTCTTGCTAGATGCCTGGTTCATCATACTTTGGAGGCCTTTGGTTAGAGGAAAATAAATCCTCTTGTCCCTTGCTAGGAGTTTATTTCATGATAACCTGCATCACAGGCCCTTGAGATCCTTGAAATGGTTAACGACATGCTATAGTATGTTGTTATGATGTTTATGATGTCATGTTTATGCTTAAAACAAAATAGCAAACACAAACAAGTCACACAAAGACCTTAGGTTTAAAGGCTTGCATGAGGTCTATAGGTAAGTACCCTTTTGAAGTTTAGTTGGCCCAACCTGTCCTAGTAATAGTAACCGGGTTCTAAGGAGTCTCATATCATTGACCTTTCTCTCAAGCATTATTTCAGCTCAAGCATAGAAATATTGCGGCCGAAATATCCCAAAAGTCCAATCTCAATGAGTGTAGCATCGAGTATCAACCAATCTTCGGTCGGAACCAAAGTCGACTATATCACTACTTTCTAATGGCTAGGACGAGTCAATTAAAGGTTTTAAAGGTTAGTTAGTGCTTAATGACACTATGAGGAAGCCTAATATTATCCTTGACTGACTCAAGGAAATTAGTACAAGACAGAATATCATGCTAACGTATCTATCACTTTGTCCATATCAGCCTACATCGTACAACCTCCATGATTTATTGCTACTTACCTAAAAAGGTGCCCCAGATCCGGGTGTAGGATCTTTTAGTAACAATCTAAACAAGCCCTCAAAAGTAAAGCATACAAAAAACACAATGTAAAGAAATTTAAAATGATCTAACTCTAAGGTAACCCCACTTTATGTCTTCCCCAACAGAGTCGCCAGTTCTATAATATGGTGGTAGAACCGACTGTTATACTGGTTTTGCATTTGTATTCACAAATGTCGCAGTAACCAAGAGTCACAATCGACTTTTCTTTTATCCAACAAAGGAAAGGGTGAAAAGAACAGAAAAGACCTTTCAAGATTATTTCTGAGTAAGGGGGATAGATTATGGAAAGGGAAGGTGTTAACAACCTTTGTATCCGTAGTTATCTACGGGCTCTTAGTTGCTAGCTCATTTGAAAATGCCTTGTGTTTATGTGTTTGAAAATGTATTTTGAAAAGACGCCTTAGTGCGGCGAACTTTGTAATGTTTCTCGTGTCGTGGAGAACGTATACAAAGGTTTTTGTCTTTGGAAATATTTTAGAAAAGGAGGTGTATGTGTGGAAAAATATTTTGTTTGAGCAAGCGACTAAGAACTATCTACCTACTCAAAAAGGTTTATTATTATCCTCTTTTTCTTTAGACAATGCTATCCTACTATTAGTGAGTAGGTAGCCCTATTGTTGGATGTTTAAGGGATAATCGAGGGTCATCGTACGGTCACAAAGGCAACTAGCAAGATATCTTAGTAATTACCCTAAGGTTTTAAGATCATTTTACTAAGGCAACATCGAAAGGATCATTGAGGGACTTATGATCTTTTTAAACCAAAGGGTAGCCACTAAAATCTCTTACATTCGAAAATTGTGACCGTTTTATTCCGAAGGCAACCGAAGTGGGAATATCCTAGGGTGCACATGTGTGAGTGTAATGTATTCATTTATTTTTCTTTGATGTTAGGTTTTCTAACGTTTACTTTTAGTCTTATCATGCAATCCTATTAAGCATACATCTAACAATTAATATATGTACATGAATTTAAAGTGTGGAATTTAAAACCTAACTATTACATGGCTTCGGGGAGGGGGAATTTATAAATCCAAAATGGGGAAACAAAAAGTAAAAATTCCTAAATTTAACTATTACAACCTTTTTGCAGATACATCAATATAAAATGAACGAAATTTAAAATGGGCGTGCGAATATGGAAAGCGAGGTAAGCCCTAAAATACTTCTACATACTTAGCACTTTTTTTTGCCATTTTTATTAAGAAAAATACATAAATTGATTTTTTTAACTAAATAAAGAAAAGAGTGAGAAATAAGATGCAATTAAGACTAATCAAAAAGAAATTAATTCTAACATTTTTTGGATTTTTATTATTGAGAAAAAGATTTGAAATGATTAAATCTAAGTTCTAATTGATTTTTAATTACTTGAAATAAATCAAAATATAATTAATTAACTTTCACAAATTAAATTTAATTATATATATAAAAAAACTTAAATCTATTTTTTGATTTTTTTGATTTTATGATTAAATAAAAATGATTTTGAAAAAGTAAATATAAAAAGAATTAAATAAAGAAATTCGGCGTTAGTTTTGGCTAAAGGTCTCTGAATGTTGTGTTTCGAAGCCAAGCTTTCGATCGGGGTTGAGAATGGCATCTCATGAACCAAGCCTCAAAACTTACATGCTTTACGTCCAACCTTCTCTATATACGACTACAAACATGTATGCAAACGTCAAATAGATTAATAAATGCATATTAATAAGATTAGATTTAAACAAACTATACCAAAAGGTGCAACTTGTATGGACGACTCGGGCGCGCTCCAAGCCAAGGTGAGGAATGGAAATGACTCCTAGGAACCTCAAGAGTGCAAAGATGGCACGAGATTGGATGGAGGAAAGCTGGAGATCAAGTTTTGAATTTTCATAACTTTTGAACGATTTTAAGAATTTTGAGAGAGCTTTTTGAAGAGTAATTTCGTGCCCCTTTGCATATGATTTTCTTATGCATATATAGAGGTATGAATGAGGAAACATACATTGCAAGGAATCAAGTAATCAAACCATGATAAAACAAAAATCAAACATATTAAAAACTTTCCATTTTTTGAGTTTGTTCTTGCCATTTTTGAAGATCCTTGTCTCTTTTTGAATGTGAAATGAACCTGAATCATTTTTGGACGGGTTCCACGAATTATTGGGCTTCAAGGCTGGCCAAACCAAGCCCATATGCTTTAGCCCATGATTTTTGTGATTTTATTTAATTTATTTTGCATTTATTTGAATAAAAACAAAATAAATATAAATAAAATAATAAGAAAATACAGAACAAGGTAAGTGTGAGTTTATGAGTCTTTTTCAAGGTCATGGACATGTTTGAAGTCCAAAAAGTTAGGTCATACTTCCAAAATTTCAAGTTTGCACATTTAGCATTTCATGCATTTCTTTAAAAATTACCCAACTTGTGAAACTAATAACTTGTTCAATTTATATTCTTTGAAGATAATATTGGACTTTTTGTAAATCCCAATATGTCCTCTACAAACTCTATGTTTGCCATTTTTTCATTTGGAGTAATTATCTTGATGTAACTTTCCTTGACAAAACATGCCTTTTTGTTGACTTTTAAAAAGACCAATAATATATTGGCTCATATCTTTCCAATGATGCATTTTTTGAACTTGAGGACAAAATAAAAGTTGTAGGGAATTGAACTTTATTCACAATGAGCATTGGTTGGGGAAAAATGGATGAAGCATGTGAAAGTTATGCCTGGTCAAAGTTCAGCAATTTTTGATTCTTGATGATTTGAGAGCATTCCTTGGGGAATCATGATTAACCATTGATCAAATTATGGATATCACTTCAAAATGTTGATGTTAATAAAAAATATTGAAGTTTGACTGTATATTGACCATAGTTGACTTTTGACCTAATATAGTTTATTTCCAGTCATCTGAGCAATTGTCTGAGCAAATTTGTAATGCAAGGCATGAAAATTGGCATGAGAAATTTTGAGGACATATTAGGAACCATGGAAATCACTTTAGGCCTTTGAAACCCAAACTTCTTTGTGAAAATTGAAACCCTAGTTGGAAATCCATTGCTTAGGAGGAGAATTTGTTTGTCAATTCTTAGTCAACATTGAGCATTTGAGGACCTCTATGAGCATGTTTTGAAAAATGAGAGGGAAAATTTTGGGGTACAAAATGGGGTTACCTTAAAGTTTAGATCATTTTAACTGCTTTCCTTGTCTGTTTTGTATGCTTTATTTTTTAAAGAGGTTGCTTGGGTTACTGTTAAAGATCATATACCCGGATCTGCGGCACCTTTTTAGGTAAGTAGCTATAAATCATGGAGACTGTACGACATAGACCGATACGGACGAAGTGATGGCTACTTTAGCATGATACTTTGGCTTGTACTAATGTTCCTTGAGTCAGTCAAGGATAACATTAGGCTTCCTCATATTGTCATTAAGCGCTAACTGACCTTTAGAACCTTTAATTGACTCATCCTAGACACTAGAAAGTAGTGAGATAGCCGAATTTGGTTCCGACCAAAGATTGGTTGATACTCGATGCTACACTTATTGAGATTGGACTTTCGGGATATTTCGGCTGCAATACTTTGGTGCTTGAGTTGAAACAATGCTTGACAGAAAGGTCAATGATATGAGATTCCTTAGCACCCGGTTACTATTACTAGGACAGGTTGAGCCAGCTGAAACTTCAAGAGGGCTCTTACCTACAAACACCATACAATCTTGAACCTAAGGATACTTGTGTGACCTGTTGCTTTCATGATCTAACAACTTGAACTCCTTGCAGGGCTTTGTTTATATTCCTTGCAGGACTTATTTGTATTCATTATCCAATAACTTGGATTTCCTGCAAGATTTACTTGTCTTTGTCACCTTACACTTTTTTTTAGGTACATAGAATAAACATAATAACATCATGCCATAACATTTCCTTAACCATTTCAATGATCTCAAGGGTTTGTGATGCAGGTTATGATGAACCAGACGTCTAGCAAGGGGTCAAGGGGATTTATTTTCCTCTATCCAGTGTCGTCAAAAGACCAAAGCATGATAACTTAAGTCAGACGCTATGACCTACTCGACATGGTGAGCTCGATTATTGTAGAAGGACATTCAACGATACGAAGTTCTTTCATCAAAGATGCAATCAAAATTCAAACATCTTCTTGTGTTTACCCCGTGGGATCCTTGGAAACATTGCATACATGTCATTACATAACAGGTATTCTCAAGACAGGTTTCTCATTTTCTTGTTGTTTATTTCAGCAAGGAAGATTTCTCTCGAACAGAACGATATAGATCTCCAAACTCAAGATGCTCAGTTCAAGGAAATGGTCCTAAATCTATCCAAGGGGCAAGAAGAATTGAAATCACTCCTCGCTGGGAACACGGCTAATAAAAATCCCGAAGATAACCAGGATGACCAGGTGGAACAACTACAAACTGAGATGGAAAGGATGAGAATCCAGATGAGTAGTCAGATGGCTCTTATCCAAAATTAACTCGGGGACAAGAAGAGTTAAGAATCCTCATCAACGAACTTCTTCAAGACAGATACGACCGTCTAGGGAAAACTGCTAGAATTTGGGACCTAATTAATGATCAATATCTCTTGGCAGATAGGGAATCGGGTGACATGTTCATGCGGGAATGTGTTGAAAATAAACTCAAGAGAAGTGAAATTCATGGGACTGCATCTTCAAGTACTTAGAAGAGATCATACAATGGAAAGAAGGAGTCCAATACTGTGTACAACCAGAAGGGTCGTAATAAGAGTGATTTTAACCAATCTGTGGGGGCAGTGTGAATCTCTAATCTAGCACCGGTGCAACAACAAAGACAAGGAAATCAGCGTAAGCAAGAGACACCCAAAAGGAAATTCACCAAAATCAATATGTCCTTGGATCAAGTATTGCAACACATGTTGAAGATGGAGTTGATAACATTGAAGGATACTCCTTAGAATCCCAACACGGCCTTTCCTTGACACAACCCTAATGTGAGATGCACTTATCATTCCAATAGTCTGGGGCATGACACTAATAGCTGTTGGGAATTGAAAAATAAGATTCAGGACTTGATCGACGAAGGGGTGTTGGAGTTCACACAAGATGGTCAGACTGAATTCTTCTGCCACCCCTTAAAGTCACACCATCTGAAGTGACAAGTTCAGACAGAGAGGCTTTTTGTTCATTAGAATTTTCAAATTGTAATTTCTTTTGATTGTTCGAACACTTATTTCATTTTAAAATTTGTTATTCAATTAATGCATTGCATATGTTTGTCTTGAATTAATCCATTCGTTGTCACTATACAGAAACTATGCTTTTACTTCCTTTTTGTGATATTCAACTCTCGATTAAAAGCTTAAACCTTTAGAGGGAGGATGACAAAAAAGATACCATAATATCTATATTATGATTTTGAACAGACCTGGCTGACAATGTACAGGCGTTGTTTCAAATCCTAAACAATGGAGTTATAAGGAAGATAATCCCTAGTCAACTCCTTTGAGCCTAATAAGTAGGAGTTTTCTTTTTCACACAAATTGAAACCTTTAATCATAACCTGGGGTAGGGTAGTTTCTCAGTTAATTCAATAGTGCATTCAATCGCAAGCTTTCCCTTTGTACACGAAGAGTAGTGTCGGAGGTATCATTCCAAAACAAAAGATGGTGATGGTTCCGCATAATCATTAAAACAGGCAGTCATTATCTCTCAAAAGAAAAGCCCGCTAAGTCAAAACCTATGAAGGAAACTTAAGAAAAAACGGGGGCATCCCGCTAACTATAACCGCAAAGGAAACAGTTCAAGCAAAAGGTAGGGATGATAAAATCAAAAAAAGAGATCGCTACAAATCTTCAAAAGTGTTAGGAGTAAAGAGTTATGACCTGATTAGTGAAAGTTGTCCTTTATGTGTGAAAATGGAAGAAAGATCATGAACTTTGAGTTCTCTTCTTTCTCTCTCTCTCTCTCTCTCTCTCTCTCTCTCTCTCTCTCTCTCTCTCTAATCTCCTCCCAACAAATCTGATTTGTGTATATTATTTACCAATATACCCTTAAGACCACATGCAAAAGATGTTTAATGACCACCTTGCCCTCCAACTAAGCCATATTCACAAAAATGTCATCTTGTCCAATTCCAACTAGATCTAATTTTTCTCATATTTAGAAATATGGGATATTACACTATCAATATTCAAGTTATCGTCTTCAGCTTGTATAGGATCCTGCAGTAAAATGATGACCCAAAGGGTGATGAACATTATTGAATCATCATACAACTAAATAATAAGCGCATTTCCTAAGATTATCAACCTCTGAATAAGGAAATATAGCCTTCAGACCACTCCCTTTTAAATAAAAATAGTATAAATTGATAATCCGACAATGATGATCTTAATATGAGCATAATCGTAAAATCATACCAAAATGCTATAAATTTATAAGTATAACTTGATGTATTGAACGTACATATTTTTAAGGGAATACACTTATCTTTTATCGGCGGTGCCGATTTAACCGACTCAAAGCCCCTTTGGTGATTTTGGTCGGAGACCCTTCTGACGAGAAGTCGATCAGCTACTATCCTCCATCTATTTCTGATTCTTAGCCTCTAATTTAGTGCTGCAGTTTCCGATTGACATCCGAAACAAGATCCATTGTCTTTTACTTCTCAGTAATCATGTGTGAGCTCAGTAGTTTTTTATTCCTCTTCTAATGCACTCACTTTGATCTTCTTGTGAAACTCCATAGCATCAACAACCTAAACAAAACCAACAAACCATAGAACTAAACCAACCAACCCTTAACAAACAAATTCTTCATAATCAATCTCACACCTTAGAAATATGATGTTGCAAGCTCCCACATGATTACCCCAAAGCTGTAAAGATCAAACTTCTCATTTGATGGCTCATCATGAAGAACTTCTAGAGCCATCCACTTTTGATGTTTGGCTTAAGAAGATCTTTCGCGATCTCAAGAAGTATCTTTGTCAAGAAAGAGGAAATTTTCTCAAGCTTTTATAATTGAGTCAAGCCTTGTGCAAATGTGACAGGGATGAGAAATGGTAACACGAAGGTGAAAGAAGCCACCCATGTAAATATGTTTCGAATCCACAAGTTGTTTTTAAGGTATGCAAATGTTGGAATAGTAAATATCACGTTGTGATACGGTGGTAGAACCGACTATTAATAATGGTTTGTGTTTATATTCGCAAATATGCGGTAAGCAAGAGTCGCCACCGACTTTTCTTTTATCCAGAAGCAAAGGTTGAAAAGAACAGGAAAGACCTTTGAGATGTTTTCTTGAGTTCGGGGGGTAGATTATGAAAAGGGGAGGTATTAGCATCCTTTTCATCCATAGTTATCTACGGGCTCTTAGTTGCTTGCTAGATCACTTTCTTTTGTTTGAAAATGTACTTTGTGTGGTTTTTTAAAAGTATTTTTGAAAAGGCGCCATCGTTTAGGGAAACTTTGTAATAATTCTCTTTCGTAATAATGTATACAAATTGTTGATCTTTTGAAAATGTTTCAAGTTTGAAAGATGTTTTGAAAGTGTTGGTGTTTGTTTTAAAAATAGCAAGGATGTTTTGGTTTGAAAATGAGTAAGCAACCAGGAACATTCTACCTACTCAAAAGTCTTTCTTGTTTATTTTCTCTTTCCTTTGACATTTTTATTTTACCATGAATTGGTAAGTAACCTTATCTTTGGATTGTAAAAGGGACGGGCAAGGGTCATCGTATAGTCATGAATAACAATGTTGTAAGAATATCTTAGCATTTTCTTTGAGGAACTAAGATCATTCATAAGGCAACATTTGTAGCGTCATCGAGGGACTATGATCTTGTATTTTTGCTTGTTTTTGCTAAGATATCTTACATGCGTATTATGACCATTTATTTCTCAAGGCAACAAGTGGATTTACCCTATGGGTGTAAGTGTGCAAAGTGTGTTGGTTTACATGATTGTTTTGTCTTTGAATTAGGGTTTTCTAAACATTGATTTTATCTTTTCATACAAACCCTAATTTACTAGCATTTATATATAAAGCATTAAATTGCGGAAAATAAAAATAATAAGCTATTACATCATTATGCGAGGGGGTGTACAAATTTACAAATGGAGAAATTGCAAGAAAATTAAATCTAAATAATTATTACAACCATATTAAATATTATACAAAATTGAAGATAAAAATGCAAGAATGCAAATGAGTAAAGAAACATGATTTTTATTTGATTTTTAAGAAAGGATTTTAACCTAACCCTAATTATAAAAAAGATTAATTTAAAATTAAATAAAATTAACTTAAACTAAATAAGAAAAGAAATTAACTAAAAAAAAGATTTTTTTAGGGTTTTATTTATGAAAAGGTTTTTAATTAATAAAAATAAATATGGATATTAATTAATTAAAAGAAACATAAGTTCTAAATTAATTTTAATTTCAAGAAAATAATATAATAGTTAAACCTAAACATAAATATTAATTATTAAGAAAGAAATTAATTTATTAAGAAAATGTTTTTGTTCTTTTAGTTTTATAAAGAAAAATAAAATATGAGAGCAAAAAATAATAAAATAAAAACTTTTTGGATTTTTATTAATAACAATAAAAAATAATATTAATAATTATTATTATTATAAGAAAATATGAAAGTAAAATAAAAATAAAAATGAAAATGAAATAAATAAATAAAATGGGACACGGGGTGCTGAACATAGTCAGGGGTTAATAAAAGAGAAAAAACAATCAGGCCCAATGTTGGAGGCCCCAAACCTGTTCAAACAAAAAAAGGAAACAGAAAAATATGAAAAAAGAAGCAAAACGGACGTTGGGGCTCGAACCCAGTTCCAAGGGGTGACAGACGCGCGCTTTGACCATTGAGATTGTGATACATCCGTTAACATTGGCACAAAAATAAATACATAACATAAAACTTGCCCTGACTGTACTTCATCTTCAACCTCCAGCCAAAGGATCTGTAACTTGGTCATTCCTCAACCATTTCCAAAAATATAAACATGAAACTTGTGGCAAATTTCCTCATAATTTCATAAATGTAAAGATTAAAACTATAGATCAAAGACAAGCATGAATTTTATTGGCCCTAATCTAAAACCTAAAAAATTTCAAAAACTTTAACTCTAAAATTCTCTAAGTTCAAACCATATAAATGCAAACTATGGATATGTGCAGCTTCGTGGCAATGAGGTCTACAATTTATCTTTGAAAATGGAAGCCTAACAATGCCTATATGAATAGTTCAAAAGTCAGAAAACTCACCTTGCAAGAGGGTATCGTGTTTTGAGTTTGAGCAACTTTTGATAGGTTCCAGTGATTGGGTTAGCTTCCTCAAGTTCCAGGAAGCTAATGTGATCCTTGGCTTGAGCTGAAAGTGGCTAAGGAGTTCTGGAGAAGTCCACTTGAAAAGCTCTTTTTTTTTAAAAATGGAACTTGATGATGGAGGTGTTACAATTAGGCAAAAGGACTTTGGATGGTTTGCATTTGATGTTTAGAAGCTTTAGGAACCAAAAGGCTTGGAAATGCACGAGGGAGATGTGAGTTTCAAGTTTTTGGTCAGATTCTACAACAATGGAGTTTTATGATGCAGTTTAGAGTTTTGGTGAGTTTTGGAGCTTGTGTATTCGTGTATTTTGATGCAAACAACTTGTGCATAAGTAAGGAAAAATGTTCTAGCACTTGAGAGGATCAGAAGTGCAAGATATAGACTTATGGCTATGTTACTTGATTTTGAAGAAAAGTGGGAATATGGTTTCAAGGCATAGTACAAGCATGGGTTGAGTTGTTTAGAGGCTTTAGACAAGTTTGTTTTGGTTTATAGATTGTGTATGATCATAAGAAAACAAGTGCAAAGCTTAAGAACTGATTTTGTGCATAAAGCTACTTTTCCAAAATGGAAATGTGCACTTTCTTCCTAAAATGGAAATAAGCATGGGCAATGCATTGAATGCTTAAGTTGAAGCCTCTAACAGCTGTGCAAAACATTAATTATAGAGTGCCAAGCATGTTTTAGGGCTGCAAAGAAAAGATTGTGCAGCCTAGCATGGATTTGAATTCTTGTTCATCATGAAAATGACCTATAATTCAAGAATGAAATGTGAACTTCATGCCTTCGATTCTCCTTGCTCGAACATGATATCAAGGAGTTATTGGAAATCTTAGAAAGCTTGTAATATTCTCTACAACCCCTATTTGAATCACTTTTGAAAATTCCCCTTGGAACTATGTGAAAAATTGCCATGAAGTTAGATCAAAATCCTGCCTAAACTAGGGCAAAATTTCACTAAGTTTCCAAGTTTCATGAACATGTATTCACAAAATCATAACTTGAAATCCATGCATTTCTAGGAGAAGTTGTGTAAATCAATGTTTTAGATATCATTGAGATCTCCAACTTTCATGTTGAAAGTTTCCTTTGAATCATCTCGCATCATGGTGAAAAATTAGCTCAAAGTTGTGAAAAAATATAAAGTTCTCAACACTTAGAAAAATTTCTAACTTTGGAAACTTTGACTTTTCAAAATGAAATCTTGACTTTTTGATTTCTTGATGAACATTCATATTTTGACATGTTTTGATGAATAGTGATCTTTGACACTTGATTTTGACCAAAAAGTCAAAGTTTGACTTTTCTATGTACAGTTGACTTTTGATCAGTTGACTGAAAATCAAATATCAATCAATTGATCTTGAGGGATGCTTTGAGTCATGCCATTAGGTCAAGATGATGCAATTTAATCCTTGAGATAATGTTTCCAATCAATCAACCATTTGCTAGGTCAAAAATCAGAAATTGCCTTTTCTCAATCAAATCCCTAGTTTTGACCATTTTGCCTTTTTGATGATCTGATCAAATTTCTTGAGTAATTATGGTCCAAACTTGATAAAATGATACATATGAGTTCATAATGTTGATATGGATTAAAAATTATGAAGTTTGACTGTAAATTGACCACAATTGACTTTTTCCCCAATACAGCTAATTTTGAGGTCAACTAATCAATTGACTGAGCAAAAATGTGATCCTAGACTTGAAACTTGGCATGAGAAATCTTGAGGATCTATAATGATACATGAAATTCATATGAGGAATTAAAAGTTCAATTAACTTTGTGCAATCTCAAACCCTAATTTCAGTCATTAGGGCTTAAGGAGGTATCTTGAGCTGGTCAACCTTTATGCAGTCTTGAACCAAAGGAGATCTTGTGAGAAAATACTTGATAAATGAGAGGGAAAATTTTGGGGTACAACATCTGCCCCTGTTAAATCTTCTTAAACATGAAGAGTTAGATTGGCGGATCCGCCATTCTTGACTTGAAGGTGGAAGATGATTGAAGACTAGAGTGCCCAGAAATTTGCACTCGAAGTGAATTGTGAATGGGCTTATAGATGCCATTTGGAGGAATGGAGGAGATTTGTCAGAGATGGGATTGTAGATGCCATCCAAAGATGACTGTTGACAGAAAATGGACTAAGTCGGAACTTGATTTCAACTAGAAAAGAATCAGAATAAATCTTTGGAGAGATTTATCTGAAACTAGCAGAAGTCTTGTATGTTATTTACTGGGAAGAATCAGAATAAATCTTGGAGTGATTTATCTTAACTAGAAATGTTCATTTGGAAAGTATCAGGATAAACGGTTGAGAGGTTTAAACTGAACCAAAATAGGTCTTGAATATTCTTTAACTGGAGAGAATCAGAGTAAATCTTTGAGCGATTTATCTGAACCAGAGAAAGTGTCTGCGGGATAGAATCAGAATAAACCGTCGAGAGGCTTAAACTGAACCGGCAGGGATCTGGAGAAGAATCAGAATAAATAATTGAGAGATTATTTGAACCAGATAAAACATCTGCGAGAAAGAATCAGAATAAATCATTGAGAGATTATTTGAGCCAGATAAAATATATGCGAGAAAGAATCAGAATAAACCGTTGATAGATTTAAACTAAACTGACATGGATCTGGAGAAGAATCAGAATAAATTATTGAGAGATTTATCTGAACAAGAGAAAACATTTGTGGGAAAGAATTAGAATAAACCGTTGAGAGATCTAAACTGAACCGGCAGAGGTCTGGAGAAGAATCAGAATAAATCATTGAGAGATTTATCTGAACCAGAGAAGACGTCTGCGGGAAAGAATCAGAATAAATTGTTGAGATATTTAAACTGAACCGGCAGGGATCTGGAGAAAAATCAGAACAAATCATTGAGATATTTATCTGAACCAGAGAAAACGTTTGCGAGAAAGAATCAGAATAAATCGTTGAGAGATTTAAACTAAACTGGTGGGGGTCTGAAGGAAATATTTGTTATGTAGATGGTTGAAAAATCCTTTCTTGGGAATTGATCTGTAATTGACATTTCGAAAATTTGACGATAATTTTATGTTGATTGATCTTTCTTGAAAAGATGAAAGGTTAGTTGCATGCAATGTCATGATGTACGAAATGTATGGTATAATGTTGTTTCTAAAAATAAATGAGGTCGTGTTGTATGCATTTGCGTTGTTAATGCTATAATGTATGGATGTAATATATGGACACGTTAATTGTTATGTCGCAGTGTTGCTGGAGTTGGGGAAAATAAATCCCTGAGCACTACTGAGAATGAGGAGTGTAAGTCTTCATATCTTGAAGTGTTGATGGATGAGTTTCCATTTATTAGAGAAATAAACTCTGTTGTGAAAGGGAAACATTGTGTATTTCTTGTGGACCTCATGAAATCCTGTTGGGGAATCCTGAGAAACTGAGTGATTTTCACTGGGGAATCTTTGGAGCGGTACCTAGAAGTTTTGTTCCGTCAGGGATGCGAGAGCACTTGATATCATTATGATGCATACTGGAGATATGTTAGTGATACTGTAGTGGGATGTCTCAGCTTCCGCTCTTGCTGAAAAAGTACCTGCGGGGGATTTTATGGAATGGTCTAAAGATATTATCCTATTTCTTAAATCCATTAGTGATTGTCTTTCTATTTTCTATTCCCCTTTTTTTGCTCATTTGTAAACAGTAGTCATGTTCACACTCATATGTTCAAAAATAATCATTGGACGTTTTTGCAAACAAAACACAGAAATAAAAGAAAAACAGATAGTTTTGCACTTTCAAAGGGATATCTTTGTATTAACTTGAATAAGTATTTTTGTACAATGAGACGAACATCCTAGTAAGAGAATATCATCGTAAAAAATGAAAATTGATACAAAGAAAAGATATCTATGTGAAATAATCCCATGGGGTTCCCATTCTTCTATAGCCTTCGTGTCTCTGAGCGTCTCGTCCACTTGCTGCTTTGTCCGGAGCTGATCGGATTGATTAGAACCGTTTGAGTTTGTCAGTTGATGCTAAAGGTTGTCTGTAAGGTGATCCAATGGGACATAGTCATACTCTTTAATTCCCTAACTTTTTCCAGGACTGCCCTTTCGGGTTTTCAGTCCACCGGGATACCCTTTTTTGCCCAAGCCGCCCTTTCGAGTTTTCAGCTTGCCATGTGTACAGATTTTTTTGTATTTTATCCTTAATTTTTGCCTGAACCTTTGTGGTTCGCCGAGATGACCTAATTTTTGCCTAGGCTAGTCGACCTAGCGGGTCTTTATTTATGCGTAGTATCTTTTGACTATGTCCACGTTCACAGGGTGCGGAAGGTCGTCACCATCCATAGTGGTTAAGATCATTGCTCCACCAGAGAATATTCTTTTAACCATAAATGGTCCTTCGTATGTAGGAGTCCACTTTCCCCTAGGATCACCTTGTGGCAATATGATACGCTTGATTACCAAATCACCAATCCGATATACCTGATGTCTGACCTTCTTGTGAAAAGCTTTGATCAAACGTTTTTGGTACATCTGACCATGACAGACAACCGTAAGCCTCTTCTCATCAATTAAGTTTAACTGGTCAAGTCGAGTTTGAATCCATTCATCTTCATTCAGCTCTGCATCCTTTATGATTCTCAGAGAAGGTATTTGGACTTCAATTGGTAGGACGGCTTCCATACCGTATACCAAAGAGAAAGGAGTTGCCATTGTTGATATGCGCGTCATGGTACGGTAACCATGGAGAGCAAATGGTAACATCTCATGCCAGTCCTTGTAGGTCACTATCATTTTTTGTATGATCTTCTTGATGTTCTTATTTGCATCTTTGACAGCCCCATTCATCTTTGGCCGGTAAAGAAAAGAATTATAGTACTGGATCTTGAATTGCGCGCATAGTGTGGTGATCATAGTATTATTGAGATTCATACCATTATTTATGATGATTCTCTCCGGGATACCGTACCGACAAATGAGATTCTGTTTTATGAATCGGGCCACAACATTCTTAGTAATAGAAGAGAAAGAAGCTACCTCAACCCACTTCATGAAATAGTCAATGGACACCAAGATGAAGCGGTGTCCATTAGAAGCTGTAGGTTTAACTTCTCTGATCATGTCGATGCCCCACATCGCAAATGGCTAGGGAGCAGTCAGGATGTTTAGAGGAGTTGGAGGCACATGTACCTTATCAGCATAGATCTGACACTTGTGACAGGTTCGTGAATGTTGATGGAAATTTGTTTCCATGGTAAACCAGTAGTACCCTACCCATAGGATCTTTTTATCCATTGTATGCCCACTAGAATGGGTGCCAAAAGTTCCTTCATGTAGATCAGTCGTGATCTTGTCTGCCTCAACCTTGTCTATGCAACGAAGCAAAGTAGAGTCGTGGTTGCGCTTGTAGAGAACCCTATTACTGAGGAAGAACTTAGCAGAGAATCTTCTCAAGAACTTCTTATCATTAACTGAAGCTCCCTCCGGATACTCTTGGGCCTCGAGATACCTCTTAACTTCATGGAACTAAGGCTTGTACACTATCTCTTCGGTATCGATCTCGTGATAGTAAGTTGGTTCATCCATTCACTCAATGGTGATCTGGGGAGCCTCGTTACCCCACTTGAGTTTAAATATGGATGACATAGTGGCTAGCGCGCCCGCTAGTTGATTTTCCTCTCGTGGAAAATGCTCAAAGGTAATTTCCTCAAAATGTGGGATTAATGTCAACACATGTTCTTTGTAGGGGATGAGATTAGGGTGCTTCGTGTCCCATTCTCCTTTGATCTGACTGATGACTAAGGCTGAATCTCCAAATACACTGAAGGACTTGATTCCCAAATCTATGGCAGCTTTCAGACCCATAATACACGCTTCATATTCCGCCATATTATTGGTGCAGTTGAAACAAAGTCTTGCAGTGAAGGTAGTATGATATCCTTCAGGGGATATGATTACAACACCTATGCCATTGTCGAGTGCATTGGAGGCTCCGTCAAAAACCAAGGTCCATCAGGATCCTTGTTCAGGTCTGTCATATGGTATGAGTTCTTCAAAATTGTTTACCAACATGATGTCTTCATTTGGGAATTCGAATCTCATGGACTGATAGTCATCCACAGCTTGATGAGCAAGGTGATCGGCTAGTACAATGCCTTTTATTTCTTTTTGGGTAGTGTACTGAATGTCATATTCAGTCAGGATCATCTACCATCTTGCTATTCTCCCAGAGAGGGCAGGCTTCTCGAATATGTATTTAATTGGATCCATCTTGGATATCAATAAGGTAGTATGGGTCAACATATACTGTCTTAGCCGGCGAGCCTCCCATGCCAGAGCACAACAAGTTTTCTCGAGCAGTGAATATCTTGTTTCACAGTCGGTAAACTTTTTTCTCAGGTAGTATATAACATGCTCTTTTCGGCCAGACTCGTCATGCTGCCCCAGCACACACCCCATTGAATTTTCCAAGACTGTTAGATACATGATCAAAGGTCTTCCCTCGACTGGCGGCATCAAAACAAGAGGCTCTTAATGGTATTCCTTGATCTAGTCGAAGGCAGCTTGGCATTCATCATTCTATTTGACTACTTAATCTTTCTTCAGTAATTTGAAGATTGGTTCACAAGTAGCGGTTAGGTGAGAAATGAATATGGCGATGTAGTTTAGCCTACCTAAGAATCCTCTGACTTCCTTCTCGGTGCGAGGAGCAGGCATTTATGGTATTGCTTTTACCTTTGCAGGGTCCACTTCGATACCTTTACCGCTGACGATGAAGCCTAGGAGTTTACCGGACCTCACCCCAAATATGCATTTATTTAGGTTCAACCTTAGTTTGTATTTCTTTAACCTTTCAAACAGTTTTTGTAAGTGGTCAAGATGTTCCTATTCAGTTTGAGATTTGGCTATCATGTCATCCACATAGACCTCTATTCCGTGATGGATCATGTCGTGAAATAGAGCTACCATGGCGCGCTGATAAGTTGCCCCATCATTTTTTAACCCGAATGGCATAACCTTGTAACAGAACGTGCCCCACTGTGTGATGAAGGTCGTTTTCTCCATGTCCTCAGGTGCCATTTTGATTTGATTATAGCCTGAGAAACCATCCATAAATGAGAACAATTTATGATGTGCGGTATTGTCAACCAGAATATGGATATGGGGAAGCGGGAAATCATCCCCTGCATTCGACAGATACGTGCAACGCCTCATTGTTTTTCCTCCCTCTAGGTGTAAGATCAGCATCAGAAAAGCCCAAACCATTATCAGCGGTCAAACTGGCCACACAGTCTTCAAATTGGTCAGCAGAGGTTTCCTGTGGCACATGGGCATTTTTAAGAAATTTCACCAAGGCCTTTGCATGAGCCTCAAAGCACAATAGTAAAGCTAGCATAGAAATCTTTGAAGGAGTCTTCCCTAGCTGTTCGACTACATTGTAGTCACTTCTCTTTATAATTTTCAAAATTTCGTCCATCTCCTTTTTGGAGGCCTCTGGGTTAGTTACTGATTGCGCCTTCATCCGGACAAGTTCAACCAAAATGCCTTTGCTCTGAGTCTTGGTCGACTCGGTGATAGGGGTGTCAGTAGGGGTAACCATAGGAACTGTAGTAGTAGTATCAACAGGAACAAAAGCAAGGATGATCACAGGACCGGTAACAGTTTTCGGAGGAGCAATCTCAAGGGAGAACACTCTTCCACTTCAGGTTATTTTACTGGTTCCCACAATGTTGCCGATGTCAGGGTCGACCGTCTCAAAAATCGAGTCTTCATCAGCCAGCCAATCTTGCTTGACGCTGTGGTAGTAGACGTCACCCCTATAGTTCCAGGGGACAGTTTTATCTGAAGAGTAAGGGATTGGCCCTAGCATAGTAATTATTAGTGGAGTCACCTTCGGAACAGATGTAATCCTAACAGGTCTTTTGGTGGAGAACCTGGAAGGATTGGCGGAAATGGTTACTATTGAAACATCCTTGTAAGAAATGGTTGAAACGGGAGTCTTTTCAAACAAAATGTCTTTGTCATCCATCAGGCGCTGGACACCTGCTTTCAATAAATGACAACCAATTGGTAGGGATAAACAGAGGTGGCAGCTTTCGTCATAGCCCAAAAATAAATCGGCCTTCAACAGGTTCCTCTTGACGGTCAGGAGAGGAGTAACAAGCTCATCAACAACAGTAACAAACACATCATCTTCAACAGCGTTAACATCACGGTCGTGATTGGGAATAGGAGCAGTGATAACACTTGGGATCTCAGGAGCATCAAATTCAATTTCTTTTGCCTCGAGAAGGTCTTGAACCTTGTTTTTCAAAGCCCATCAATTGTTGGTATCATGGCATGGACTTTCTGAATGGTAAGCACGACGAGCATTAGGGTTGTAATAAGGAGAGGCGGTGTTGGGATTCTCCGGGGCTTCCTTCAAAGTTACCATATTAGATCTCAACAAATGTGGCAAGACTTGAGACAACGTCATATTTATCCGGGTAAATTATCTTACTGGTCTTTCCGTTCTAGGCTGGTTATTCCTTTGTTAAGTAGGTATAGGCTTAGGGATCATGACGGCCCCTACCGTTTAACGAAGTTCAGTTTTATCCTGATTCCTTTGATGGTATGTAGCACCAACCTCTTTCTTCCTGATGAATTGTTTTCTCACGGCACTGAAGGATGCGTCCTTTTGGATCTTCCCACTCTTAATCCCAGCTTCCACTATCTCCCCGGTCAATATTAATTCAGTGAAGCCGGTTGAGGAGCTTCCAATTAGATGATTAAAGAAAGGACCAGACAGGGTACCTAGAAACATGTCCACTAGCTCCCTGTCAGAAAGGGGAGGCTGGAATCTTCCTGCTAAGTCCCTCCACTTCTGAGCGTAGTCTTTGAAACCCTCGCTCGAACCCATAGCCAGACTCTGGAGTTGAGTATGGGTGAGATAAAGGTTTACGTTGTACTGATACTATTTATAAAAAGCAGCACCCAGGTCTTCCCAATTATGGATATTTGCCTTTTTCCAGTTGATAGAACCAATCTAACTGAGTCCCGGATAGACTATCCTGAAATAAATGGACCCACAAATATCTGTCAGCAGTGTGAGGTTGTATCTTCCTCACATAAGATCGGAGGTGCATCTTGGGACATGAAACCCCGTCGTACTTAGAAAAAACTGGTGCCTTGAACTTTGGTGGAATAACAATCCCAGACACCAAACCCAACTCTTCAAAGTTCAGCCCAGGAACTTTCTAAATCTCCATTGCACTTAGGCGATCTTCCAACTGTTTCTATTTCTCATCAGCTGGAGGATATTGCTCTTCAAAGTAATCATCCTCTTCTTCCTCTTCAGATTCTGGATGGTCAGTCACTTCCTTGTTTTTCCCTTCTTGATTATGATTTTCACCTGATGATGTTGCGAAGTCTAGGGTCTGTCTGGCTGGCCCTGGGAACCTTCTTCCCAGATTCAAAACACCGATTGATTTCTTTACTTTCTTCTTCTTTTCTTTGATCAGCAAAGTTTTCAAATCCTCTTGTCCTTTTGTTAAAGTCAAGAACATTTATTGAAACTGGGCGTTCTGCAACTGGAGATCTTTTACTGTCTGTTCAAGATCCATCTCACTGAAATAAACAGTAGAAAGATAAGGAGTCCTGTTGTAAGAAACCTGTTTATATTATGATGAATTAAGATGCATATGCAAATGATTTCAATGAAATTAGAGATTTAAATTTGCTTTAGACAAAAAAGGAACACACGTTATATTAATAAATTAAAGTTTGAGTACATCATGCCTCTTTGGGCTTACAAAAACTCTAAGATAAAAAAGTTAAACGCATCCTCTTTGGTGCGATGTAGGCGTTCAGACTCCGCTCCTCATGAAGCTTCTTAGTGAGCTCCAGAACTTTCTTCCCGCTGGTGTAGAATTATGCCTCGAAAGTGTCTCGATCTTCCTTAAGCTATATCTAATCCCTTTTCAAATCTTCGAGAGAAGTGGGCATGTCAGGATGAAGGATAGTGTATGGAACATGTCCTTCCACAACAGGCTCTACGATAATTGGGATAATGGAGGGGTAAGGCATAATAAGACTTTAAGCACGGGCTCGTACCCATTTGAGATAAGGCTCAAGAGGGATGTAATTATTGTGCCCCAGTGTCTTGCTATCCACCTTGTTCAACATCCTCCAAGCTCGGATAAACCTCTAGCGGTAACCTTGATCGTCATTCTCATAGTCATATACCAACCCTTGAATAAACATCTCAGGTGGACCATCCTTTCGGGCGTAATCAAAATGTCGTAAGGCCAAGCAGGGGTTATAGGTGATACCTCCTCTAATGCCAAGTAAGGGGACATTAGGGAATTCTCCACAATAGTCGACGATAGTAACATTCTCCACAGATCAGGAACACCAATGAATATCTGAATGTCTGAGCGTCATCAACCTATGTGACCACCTTGAACCTTGCTCGTTCTTCAATACAGTTTAGGGAATATGCGAAATAAACCATCTTGCCAAAAGAGGAGTACAACACATGAGGATACCTCTTTTCCTCATAGTGCAAGAGTGAAAAGAATATAGGATGTCTCCTAACAAAGTAGGCACCGGGTTACAAGACATGAAGATTTTGATGGCGTTTACATCTATGAGTTGGTCAGGATTTGGAAACAAAACCATCCCATAGATGAGGAGGGCTACAATTTCCACAAAAGCTTGCAAGTCCAAGGAGTTCCAACAGTCTTGAGCTTTCTCAAACAAGAACTTGGCTAAGAAACCTTTGACACCACTCCTTGTTTCCCAATTTGTTGTGACATCAAATTGTTGCAAGTGTAGGGCTTGAGCAATCTCTTCTGGTTTTGGATCTCTTTCAGTACCGTTGAAGGGTAGTTGATTGAGAATGAGAATCCTTAAGAGTTGGGAGAATTATTCCAAAGTTGGCACAAGTTGATAATCGGGAAATGTGAAGCAATGGTGTAGAAGATGAAAGAATTGGAAGAGCACATTCATCATATCTTCATCAGTGTTGGAGGTAACCAAGTTTAGAAGGCGACCATGTCCTTCGGTAAATGGAGAATTCTCAGGAACCCTTGATGCTAACTCTTTAAGTTGAGGAGGGATCTTTACGAGATTGACTTAAATGGTTTTCCTGCGAATAGAATCCATGTCCTACAAAATAGAACAAAGATAAATCCCAAAAATCCTTGAAATGGTTAGTGATTATGAGTATGATGTTATGATGTTTATGATGTTATGTACAAGTAAATATATACAAACAAAACAAACAAGTCCTTAGGTTTAGGCTTGCATGGAGTCTCATAGGTAAGTACCCTCTTGAAGTTTAGTTGGCTCAAACTTGTCCTAGAAATAGTAACCGGGTTCTAAGGGAGCTCAATATCACTGGTTTGTTTCCCCGGGCATTTTTTTCGCGCATGCCTCTTTAACGGCGACCAAAATATCCTAAAAACCAAACCTTAACGAGTGTAGTATCGTGTATTTACCAACTTCAGATTGTACCAAAGTCGGTCATCTCACTACGTCCTAATGGCCAAGTTTGTCAAGTAAAGGTTCTAGAAGTTAGTTTGTGTTTCATGACATCACTCAGCGGCCCCATATTCTCCTTGACTACTCAAGGGCTACGGGTACCCACAAAATGTCACACTATTGTACCCCAAAATTTGCCCTCTCTTTTTAGGAAAAATCACCCTGGATTCTCAAAGTTTTCTCTTATACAAATCCAAGCCTTGAGTTATCACTCCTTTCCAAGCAAGCCATTTACAAGGGCAAAATGGTCATTTGCAAGCTAAAAAAGTCAAACTTTGGATTTTGGATTAAAATTAAAACACAAAAAATCATATTTCATCAAGACATGTTGGAATATGAAGTTTGTTTCATCAAGAAGCTCAAAAGTCAAATTTTACCTTGAAGAAGTTAAATTCTAAATACTTAGAATTTTTTCTAAAGTATTTAAGAAAAATGACACTTCAGAACTTCTGAACCAATCTCCAGGCAGGAGCAGTCAGAAATTGTAAACTTGGCTCAACACATAACATTCAGTCAGAATGTGGCTCTTCAGCAGCTATGCCAATTCAGTCAGAATGTGGCTCTTCAGAAGCTACGCCAATTCAGTCATAATGTGGCTCTTCAGCAGCTACACCAATTCAGTCAGAATGTTGTTCTTCGGAAGCTACGCCAATTCTGTCAGAATATGGCTCTTCAGCAGCTACGCCAATTCAGTCAGAATGTGGCTCTTCAGTAGCTACGCCAACTCAGTCAGAAGTTGCAAACTTAGCTCAGCATATAACATTCAGTCAGATGCATCTCTTCAGCAGCTACGCAAGTTCACTCAGAATTTTCCAAGGTAAGAACAGAAGATTATAAAACATGCTGGAAAGCCTGGAGAACCCTCAGAATTTGCTAAGGCAACAGGATAACAAGATCAGAACTTGGGTGCATTATTTTGGACTATGCTGGAGTGGAACTGCTGGCTCAGATTTAAGTAATGATGCAAATCTCATATTACAATATTTTATTCTTGACCAATCTCATCATCATTTAATGCTCATTAATGTTCACAACCACTTTTGAGCATTTGTCCAAAGGGTCTCTCCACGTGCAGCATAACAACGCTCTTGTGCAGATTGAGGTATGGGTTCATGCGCTACTTTTCGCTCATGGGTGTCACTTTTCCTTAATCCTCACATACTAACCCAACCTAGGCTAGAGGTTGTCAATCATCACAACTTTTTATGAACTTTTCTTCAAGAGTAAGTCAGCATCTTGTGCATGACATTGGCGCCACTTAACGTTTTAAAAAACCCACAAGGCTTTGCCTATAAATAGAACACCATTGTCCATTGAAAAGGGGTTCAAGTTCAGAAAAAATTGCTGAAAAGAAACAAAAAGTTTTAGCAAGAAAACACCTTGAATCTCTGCCCAAAATTCCCAGAGTTTCAAAAAAAACTGTGAACACGGCATACCAACCATTAACTTTGAATCTCCTGCTTCAAAACTCCATTTGCTATCAAAGTATTTCTTGACTAAGAAACACCCATACAGTTTTCTAACTCATATATATACCCTCCATCCATTCATTCAAAGAACCTGTTCAGAACATCATCAGAGTTAAGGCTAACTCCAGTCCACGGAACTTTTTCTAGCTGCAAGATAAGCACCTACTGACTCTTACCACATTGCTTAAACATCACCAGATTTAAATGCTCAAAAACACAATGTAGATATCATCCTTCTGATGTTGTTCATGTTATGAGGTTTTCACGCATATGTACGCTTAAGTAGGGAATGATTCAGTTCAGAACTTGCCTCTGACTTTTGGTTTTGACTTCTGAAACACTATGACACCTGCTGAAATTGTCCTAGGCATGCCTTCTGTTTTATGGAAAAATAACCAAATTGCAGATGTTCTGACTAGCACGGAGGGAGACCAAGTTCTGACTCTGACGCCAGAACTTATGGGGCCTATTTTGTCATCAGTAACATTAGAACTTCTGAAAATTACTGTGTGCCCAGCAGGGTCAGAACTTCTGACCCCCATACATTTTCACTAACAGGTTTCTGTTTTGCAGCATACCAGGGTCAGAACTTCTGACCCATACATTTTCACTAACAGGTTGTTGTCCTGCAGCAGGCCAGGGTCAGAACTTCTGACTTCCTCTCAGCAGCACGCTGACTCTTTTCCTTTTTCTTTCTTTCTTCCCTTTGTTATTTTCTTTATTTTTATCGCTGGTACTCCCCATTCAGAAATTTGTACCCCACCCCCTAAATATTGTAATAGTGTAGGACTTTACATTTCCACATTTTTATCGCTTTGAAGTGTAAATGTTAGTGATTAGGATATGTATGGCAAGATAAAATCAATGAAATAGAAAATCCCAATTCAAGATAAAATCATGCATGCAATCAAACACACTTGCACACAAACACCCTTAGGGTTTCTCCACTTGGTTGCTTTATACAAAAATAGCCATATTATGCATGCAAAGTATCTTGGTCAAACAAACAAAATCAAAAGATCATAGTCCCTCAATGACGCTATTCAAAGTTGCCTTATAAAATGATCTTAGTCCCTCGAAAATACTAAGATACTTTGAAACATTGCTAATCATGGTTATACGATGACCCACGCCCGTCCCGTTAACATCCAAAGATAGGGTTGCTTACCAAATCAATGGTAAGACAACAATGTCAAAGGAATAAAAAATGAACAACAAAGACATTAGAGTAGGTAGATTACTCCTAGTTACTTGCTCTATTTTTCAAGCAAACATCCTTGCTATTTTTCAAAACAAACACACACACACACACACTTCCAAACAACTTACAAACATTGAAAACATTTTCAAAAAGACAAAGCATCTTTGTATACATTCTTACGAACGAGAATCATTACAAAGATTGCCTAAACGAATGGCCTCTTTTTACAAAATACTTTCAAAACCACACCAAACACATTTTCAAGCAACAAAAGCAAGTGATCTAGCAAGTAACTAAGAGCCCATGGAAAACCATGGATGAAAAGGGTGCTAATACCTTCCCTTTTCATAATCTACCCCCCGAACTCAAGAAACAATCTCAAAGGTCTTTCCTGTGCTTTTTCACCTTTCCTTTTGGATAAAAGAAAAGTCGGTGGCGACTCTTGCTAACCGCAACATTTGCAAACACAAAACGCAAACCCACCAAGTCAGTTCTCCCACCATATTATAGAACTGGCGACTATGCTGGGGAATCATCATAATGTGGGGTTACCTTAGGGCTAAATCACATTTATTTGCTTACTTTGTTTGACTTGATTGCTTTACATTATGGTTCTTTATTTGGGTTTGAATCCTCTACCCGGATTTGGGAAACATTATAGGTAAATAGAAATACGTTGTGGAAACTGTGCGGGGTATACCGACATGGTCTAAGCAATAGCTATGTTAGTGTGACATATTTATGGTTACTGGTAGCCTTTGAGTCAATCAAAGAGAATACGGGGATGTTGAGTGATGTCATGAAGCACTAATGAACTTCTAGAACCCTTTACTTGACCAACTTGGCCTTTAGGATGTAGTGAGATGATCGGCTTTGGTGCAGTCCGAAGTTGTTATATACTCGATACTACACTCATTAAGGGTTGGTTTCTTGGAATATTTCGGTCGCCATTAAAGAGGCTTGAGCTGAAACAATGACCAAGGAAACAATCCGGTGATATTGAGCTCCTTAGAACCCAGTTACTATTACTAGGATAGGTTTAAGCCAACTAAACTTCAAGAGGGTACTTACCTATAAAACCCCATGCAAGCCGAAACTGAGAACTTGTTTGTTTTGCTTGTATATTCATACTTGTACATAACATCATGGACACCATGATCATCATATGCATCCATTAACCATTTCAAGGATTTTGGAGATTCATCTTTGTTCTTGTGTTGTAGGATATGGATTCACTTTGCCGGAAAACTATCCAAGTCAACCTTGTAAGAATTCCTCCACAACTCAAGGAGCTAGCTTCAAGGATCCCTAAGAACTCTCCATTCACCAAGAGGCACGATCGTCTGCTCAACTTGGTCACCTCCAACACAGAAGAGGATATGATGAAGGTGCTCTTCCAGTTCTTTGATCCTTTGCATCATTACTTCACATTTCCCGACTACCAGCTCGTGCCTACTTTGGAAGAATTCTATCAACTCTTGAGGATTACCATTCTCAATCAACTACCTTTCAATGGTACGGAAAGAGATCCAAAGCCATAAAAGATTGCTCAAGCTCTTCACTTGCACTCATCTGATGTCACAACTCATTGGGAAACTAGAAGTGGTGTCAAAGGCTTCTTAGCAAAGTTTCTGTTTGAGAAAGCCCAAAAGTGTTGGAATTCCTTAGACCTGCAAGCTTTCGAGGAAATTGTGGCTCTCCTCATCTATGGGATGTTTTGTTCCCTAATCCTGACCAACTCATAGATGTGAGTGCCGTCAAAATCTTCATGTCACGCAATCCAATACCTACATTGCTAGGGGATATCCTACACTCTTTCCACACTCGTACAATAAGGAAAAGAGGTGCCCTTATATGTTACACTCCCCTCCTGGCAAGATGGTTTATTTCTCATCTTCCCCAATCAGTCTTAAAGAATGAGCAAGGATTAAGGTGGTCACAAAGGTTAATGACGCTCAAACATTCAGATATTCATTGGTGCTCTCGATCCAAAGAGAATGTTATCATTGTTGACCGTTGTGGGGAATTCTCTAATGTCCCTCTACTTGGCATTAGGGGTGGCATCACCTACAACCCATGCTTAGCTCTAAGACAGTTTGGTTATGCCCGAAGGGATCGCCCGCATGAGATGTTGATTCAAGAATTGGTATTTGACTACAACAACGACAATCGGGGTCTTCGCCAGAGATTCATCTGAGCTTGGAGGATGCTAAACAAGGTGGATAGCAAGACTTTGGGACACAAGAATTCCATCCCTCTTGAGCCTTACCTCAAGTGGGTACGAACCCGCGCTCAAAGTCTTATGATGCCTTATCCTTCAATTCTCCCAGTGATCATTGATCCTGTTAAGGAAGGAGAAGTTACATACACTATCCTACATCCTGACAGGCCCACATCTTTTGAAGACTTACAAAGAGATTGGATACAGCTCAAGGGAGAGCGAGATACTTTCAAAGCCCAATTCTACGCAAGCGAGAAGAAGGTTTTCGAACTCACTAGGCTACTTCATGAGGAGTAGACTCTAAATGCCTACATAGCACCAAAGAGGATGCGCACTACCTTTTTATCTTAGAGTTTTGTATTATTTTGCCCAAGGGGGATTGATGTATTCAAACTCTATCTTATTAATCTAACGTGTGTTTCTTTTTGTCTAAAACAAACTTGAATCTTTTAAAATCCTTGAGAATATTACATATGCACATATCATTCATCATGACATAAACAAGTCTTTTGCAACAAGATTCCTCATCTCTCTACTGTTTATTTCAGTGAGATGGAACTCGAACAGATAGTCAAAGATCTTCAAGTTCAAAACACGCAGTTTCAACAGTTACTCATGACCCTAGCCAAAGGACAAGAGGAGTTGAAAACTTTGTTGGCCAGAGAGAAGAAGAAGAAAGAGAAGAAACCAACCGGTGTTGTGATTATGGGGAGAAGGTTTCAAGGACAGACCAGAAGAACCTTGGATTTCACAACAACATCTGATGAAAGAGAAGGAAAAAGAAAGGAAACAGCGGTTCCGTCAGAATTTGAAGAGGAGGAGGAAGAAGAAGACTACTCCGAGGAACAATATCCTCCAGCTGATGATAAGTACAGACATCTTGAAGAGCTTCTGAATGCTATGGAAGTACAGAGGATACCACGTCTAGACTTTAAAGAATTTGGACTTGTGTTGGAAATTGTGATCCCACCAAAGTTCAAAGTGTCGTTGTTTTCAAAGTATGATGGGGTGTCATGTCCTAGGATGCACCTCCGATCATATGTGAGAAAGATCCAGCCGCACTCCACCGATAAAGATCTATGGGTGCACTTTTTCCAAGATAGCCTATCTGGAACACAACTCGATTGGTTTTACCAATTGGAAAGGGCCAACGTCCACAACTGGGAAGATCTCGCCACAGCTTTCTATAAGAAATACCAGTATAATGCAGATTTAGCGCCTACCTGTACTCAACTTTAGAGTATGGTTATGGTTTCCAATGAAGGTTTCAGGGATTACGCGCAGAAGTGGAGAGATCTAGTTGGGAGAGTACGACCCCCTCTATCTGAAAGGGAATTAGTGGACATGTTCTTAGGCACTCTGTCGGGCCCTTTCTTCAACCATCTGATTGGAAGCTCATCTGCTGGGTTTACTAAATTAATACTAACCGGAGAGAGGGTGGAAGCTGGCATAAAAAGTGGAAAGATTCAGAAGGATTAATCTACCTCTACAGCTGTGAGAAAGCCTTTTACTGGGAAGAAGAAGGTATCTGCTATTTACCCATAAAGGAACCAAAGGAGAGCTAAGCACCAACCAATGGTAGGGGCCGTTATGATCGCAAAGCCTGCATCTGATCAACCAAGAAGTAACCAACCGAGGGTGGAAAGGCCGGTCCGAAAATTCACCAGAATTAATATGAATCTAGCCCAGGTTCTACCGCATCTTATGAAATCTAATCTGTCAACTCTAAAGGAAGCTCCAAAGAACCCCAACACTGCGTCCCCTCATTATCACCCAAATGCCAGATGCGCATATCATTCCGAAAGCCCGGGTCATGACACTAACAACTGTTCGGCCCTGAAAAACAAATTTCAAGACCTTATAGATGCAAAAGAAATTGAGTTTGATGCACCCGAAAAGCCAAACGTCATTTCCGCTCCTATGCCTAGGCATGGTCACAACACCAATGTTACCGAAGAAGATTTATTTGTTACCACTTTTGATGAACTCTTGACTCCGCTCGGAAGACTTCCATCTTTGCTTATCTTCACCAACTGTTTGCCCTTTGTTGAAGACAGGCATTCAACGCTTGATAGACAACCAATAGATTATGTTTGAAAGTGCTCCTGTTTCACCTGTTCCTGTTGAAGACATTTCAATCATAACCATCTCCGCCAATCCTTCCAGGGTCCCCAAAAGACCCGTTAGGATTACATCGGTTCCAAAAACTACTCCTCTTATAATCACAATGCCCGGGCCGATCCCGTATGAATCATACAAAACTGTGTCGTGGAATTACGGTGGAGACATCTACTACCATGGTATCAAACAAGATGTGTTGGCCGTCAAAGAAATAAGCTCAAAAGAAGAATACTCTGACATTAGCAATATTGTCGGAACCAGTAAGATTACCCGTAGCGGTAGAATCTTCTCTCCAGAGATTGCCCCTCCAAAGGCAGTTTTTGGACCCGTGGTTGTTCCAAAGGTTACCTATGTACCAATAATCATATCTGCAAGTGCTCCTAATAACAAAGATGACTAAAACCCTGCTATTATCCCTACCAATACTCCTACTGCCGAAATTCGAGGAAAAAGTATTCAAGAAGAGCCTGTCCGGACGAAGGCTCAACCACTAGCTATCCCCGAAACCTCCAAGAAGGAAATGGAGGAGATTTTGAGAATAATAAAGAAGAGCGACTACGACGTGGTCGAACAGTTGGGGAAAACTCCCTCCAAGATCTCCATGCTGGCATTGTTACTGTGCTCATAGGCACATGCGAAAGCTCTGGTGAAGTTTTTGAAGACAACCCATGTGCCTCAAGAGACATCGGCTGACCAATTTCAAGATTGTGTGGCCATCTTGATAACTGATAACGGCCTAGGCTTCTCGGATGCTGATTTGACACCAAGGGGGAGAAAGCACAACAAGGCATTGCATGTCTCTGTGGAATATAGGGGAACAACTCTGGCCTATGTCTTGGTGGACATCGGCTCATCTTTGAACGTTTTACCGAAGAAGGCTCTCGACAGATTGGATTGCGAAGGACTAACATTGAAACCCAGTAACATAATCGTGAGAGCATTTGATGGATCAAAGAGGATGGTCCACGGGGAGGTGGAAGTCCCCAAAAAGGTGGGGACTCAAACTTTCAACTCAACTTTCTATGTAATGGACATCCGCCCCTCTTACTCTTGTCTGCTAGGACGGCCCTGGATCCATAATGCCGGTGCTGTCACCTCTACAGTACACCAGATGCTGAAATACCCGATCCATGGAAAGATTATCACTGTCCACGGAGAGGAAGAGTATATGATTAGCCACCTCAATTCTTTCCGGTATGTAGAATTGGACGGAGAGTTCATTGAAACTCCTTTTCAATATTTCGAAGAAGTCTCTCAAGAGGTAGCAGTAACCAAGACTGCATCCCAGATTCCCAAAATCACAAGACCCCCACTCCGGATGTCATCTCTGAAGGATGCCAAGGCAGTAGTAGAGGAGGGAGGATGCACCATCTGGGGGCAACTTCCGGACATTCCGTATAAATATGACAAGTTTGGCTTAAGGTTTACTTCAAGTGCTCAGAAGGCCGGGCGTCGTGCCCGTGCTGGAGGGCCACCTTGAGGATTAGTAACTGAGAGGTCAATGCAGTGGAAGATGGTGAAGAGGATTGCAGCTTGGAGGATTGGATCCTTCCTACCATCAACGGAGGACTTCGCAATTGGGAAGCCAGAGACTTTGTCCCAATAACTTTCATCCCTCAGTAATTTATCTCTACATTTTGATTGGACTTGTAATATTCAAAAACAATTCACACTCTTAAAACCTTGTGTCTTGCCCGAGGTACAATGGTCCATTTGTAAGGGTTTTTATTTTATCTTCATATGGCATTTCATGAATCATGGACGTTTTTCACATACAAACTTTTATGCTCATTTTCTTTCTTTTACATTTTATTCTTTAAGGATGGCTATACCCTTACACGCACCCACACTCACAAATGCAGGTACCCCTCCATTCCGGATCCCATGGGTAACGATACTGCTATGGCCTTTTGTGACTCTGAGGATCTAATCTACCAAGCCGAAAACGAAGGTGAGGAAGATTGTGAAGTACCAGGGGAATTGGCCAGACTACTACAACAAGAGGAAAGAGCTATTCAGCCACATGAGGAACCGGTGGATACCATCAACTTGGGTACAAGGAGTATAAAAAAGAGATCAAGGTGGGTGCCAATCTGGAGCCTAGTGTCAAGGAACGACTGATACAGCTATTGCATGATTATGTTGAGATCTTTGCTTGGCCATATGAAGATATGTCGGGACTTGATACAGACATCGTGGTACATCGTCTGGCAACAAGAGAAGACTGTCCACCAGTAAAACAAAAAGTCCGCCGCATGAGACCTGACATGTCAGAGAAGATCAAAGCGAAAGTCATGAAACAATTCAATGCTGGATTCTTGGCTGTCACTTCCTATCCCCAATGGGTTGCCAACATTGTTCTCGTACCTAAAAAAGACGGAAAAGTACGAATGTGCATGGACTATAGAGATTTGAATAGGGCCAGCCCTAAAGATGATTTTCCACTTCCCCACATAGATATCCTGGTTGACAATACAGCCCAGCACAAAGTGTTTTCCTTCATGGACAGATTCTCAAGTTATAACCAAATCAAAATGGCACCTGAGGACATGGATAAAACTACATTTGTCACACAGTGGGGCACATTCTGCTACAAGGTGATGCCATTCGGACTGAAAAATGTTGGGGCTACCTATCAGCGCGCCATGGTAGCTTTGTTTCATGATATGATACATCATGAAATAGAGGTCTATGTAGATGACATGATAGCCCGATCACAAACTAAAGAGGAGCACCTTGATCACTTATAAAAGTTGTTTGAGAGATTGAAGGAGTACAAATTAAGGTTGAACCCAAACAAGTGCACATTCGTAGTATGGTCCCGTAAACTTTTAGGTTTTGTTGTCAGTAACAAAGGCATCGAGGTTGATCCTGCCAAAGTTAAAGCGATGCAAGAAATGCCTGCTCCTCGTACTGAGAAGGAAGTCAGAGGATTCTTGGGACGCCTGAACTATATTTCCAGATTCATTTCTCACCTAATAGCTACTTGTGAGCCAATCTTCAAACTATTGAAGAAAGATCAAGTAGTCAAGTGGAATGATGAGTGCCAGTCTTCTTTTGACAAGATCAAAGAGTATTTACAAGAGCCCCCAATTTTAATGCCACCCATCGAGGGAATACCGTTGATCATGTATCTAACCCTTTTAGAGAACTCAATGGGGTGTGTATTGGGGCAGCATGACGAGTCTGGCCGAAAAGAGCACACTATTTACAACCTGAGCAAAAAGTTTACCGACTGTGAAACCAGATATTCACCGCTTAAGAAAACTTGTTGCGCTCTGGAATGGGATGCTCGCCGGCTAAGACAGTATATGTTGACTCATACTACCTTGTTGATATCTAATATGGGTCCGATAAAGTACATCTTCGAGAAGCCTGCTCTGTCTGGGAGGATATCTGGATGGCAGATGATCCTAACAAAATATGACATACAATATACTACCCAGAAAGCTATAAAAGGCAGTGTGCTAGATGATCATCTTGCTCATCAAGCTGTAGAAGACTATCAATCCATGAAGTTTGAATTCCCGGATGAAGACGTCATGACATTAGACAACTGTGAAGAAATCAGACCATATGACGGACCTGAACAAGGATCCCGATGGACCCTGTTCTTTGATGGGGCATCCAATGCACTTGGTAATGGTATGGGTGTCGTACTCATATCTCCGGAAGGGTGCCATACTCCTTTTACTGATAGACTTTGTTTCAACTGTACGAACAACATGGCGGAATACGAAGCATGCATCTTTGGTCTCAAAGCTGCCATAGACTTGGGAATTAAAGATTTAGATGTGTTTGGAGATTCAACTTTGGTCATCATTCAGATCAAAGGGGAATGGGACACTAAACACCCAAACCTTATCCCCTACAAAGAACATGTTTTGACATTGCTTCCGCATTTCGAGGAGATCACCTTCGAGCATTTTCCGCGAGAAGAAAACCAGCTAGAAGATGCTCTAGCCACAATGTCATCTATGTTTAAACTTAATTGGGATAACGAGGCTCCCAAGATCACCATTGAACGAATGGATGAACCAGCACATTGTCACGAGATTAATACTGAAGAGGTAGTGGACCAGCCGTGGTTTCATGAAGTCAAGAGGAATCTCGAGGCTCAAGAATATCCAGAAGGAGCTTCAATCAATGATAAGAAGTTCTTAAGGAGATTCTCTGCTAAGTTCTTCGTTAGTAATGGCATCCAAATGCAATCATGACTCTGTTCTGCTTCGGTGTGTGGATAAGGTTGAAGCGGAAAGGATCATGGCTGAATTACATGAAGGTACTTTTGGCACTCACTCCAGTGGGCATACGATGGAGAAGAAAATCCTAAGGGAAGGCTATTATTGGTCAACCATGGAAGCAGATTGCTATCAACACTCTCAGACCTGTCATAAGTGTCAAATTTATGCTGACAAGGTGCACGTACCTCTGGTTCCTCTAAATGTCTTAACAGCTCCTTGGCCTTTTGCTATGTGGGGAATTGATATGATTGGGGAAATCAAGCCTACAGCCTCCAATGGACACCGCTTCATCCTAGTGGCTATTGACTATTTTACCAAGTGGGTTGAAGCAACTTCCTTCGTGTACATTACTAAGAATGTTGTTGCCCGCTTCATCAAGCAAAACCTCATTTGCCGGTACGGTATCCCGGAAAGGATCATCACTGACAATGGTACAAATCTTAACAATACTATGATCACCGCCTTGTGCGAGCAATTCAAGATTCAGCATCACAATTCTTCCCCTTATCGGCCAAAGATGAATGGTGATGTTGAGGCTGCAAATAAAAACATTAAAAAGATCATACAAAAGATGACAGTCACCTACAAGGACTGGCATGAGATGCTACCATTTGCTCTCCACGGGTATCGTACCACGGCTCGCACATCAACCGGAGAAACACCCTATTCTTTGGTTTACGGCATGGAGGTTGATTTACCTATCGAGGTTCAGATCCCCTCTCTAAGGATTATGAAGGATGCAGGTTTGAATGAAGACGATTGGATCCAAACTCGACTTGATCAACTAGACTTAATCGACGAAAAGAGACTTACTACTGTTTGTCATGGTAAGATGTATCAAAAACGGATGATCAAGGCTTTCAACAAGAAAGTCAGGCACCAAGTATATCAATTTGGGGATCTAGTGATCAAACGTATCATTTTGCCACAAAGTGATCCCAGGGGCAAATGGAATCCTACCTATGAAGGACCATTTGTAATCAAGAACATATTCTCTGGTGGGGCAATGATCTTGACCACCATGGACGGCGATGACCTGCCACACCCTGCGAATGCGGATATAGTCAAAAGATACTACACATAAGAGACACGCTAGGTTGACACACCTAGGAAAAACAAGGGCATCCCGATGAACCAAAAAGGTTCGGGAAAAAATTAGGGATAAAATAAAAAAATCTGTACACCCAGCAAGTTGAAAACCCGAAAGGGAGACTTGGGCAAAAAAGGGTTTCTCGGTAGACTGAAAACCCGAAAGGGTGGTCCAGGCAAAAGTTAGGGAATAAAAGCATATGACTATGTCCCGTCGGATAATTTTGAGGATATCCTCTTAACTTCCACTGACAAACTCAGAGTTTCTGATCAATTCAATCATCTTCGAACGAAGCAACAAATAGATGATATATTCGGAGATATGAGGGTTATAACAAAATGGGAACCCCATGGAATTATCACACATAGCTATCTTTCTTTGCATAAATCTTTCTTGTTTTTATGGCGCCATTCTCTTACTAGAATGTTTGTCTCCTTTGTACGAAATACTTACTCAAAGTCAATACAAAAATGTCTCTTTGAAAGTACAAAAACTATTTGTCTCTTCTTTATAATTGTGTTTTGTTTGCAAAAAAGCGTCCAATGATTCATTGATGAACATATGCATCTGAGCATAATTACTATTTACAAATAAACAAGATGAGAAAGACAATTACTGATAGGTTGAAAAGGCAGGAAAACGTCCCTGGACCAATTCATATCCCCCCCCCCCCCAGAGTTTTCAATAACTCCCCTACAGAAACAAAATTTCAAGTTTTTATCCCCAGCAGAAGTCATCGAATTTCTCAGGATTTCTCAAACAGATCTTACAAGCAATACATGGCATTGCCCTTGCAACAAAATTTACTCCTCTCAACAAGAGTTCATCAAAACTTCAACCTTAAAACATGAAGATTCACATATCACCAACAAACTACAGATCCCCTGGTTTGAATTTACCTCTCCGACCACTACAAATAAAAGGACCACAACTCCTCTTCCCCAGTAGACTATTTTGCATCAAGTTACTGTGAAGCCCGAAATCCGGCCAAATAACAGTAAGTTTCCTTATCCCCAGCAAGTTGTTGTGAAGCCTGGAATCCGACCAAGTAGCGGCTAACTTTTGATTCTCTCCAGTCAAGGGTAACTCCCCAATACAGTGGCAGACGGCCGAGACTTCTGAACTAATTTTTTTTTACATTTCTCCCCACGGGATTTTCCATCATCCCCAGCGGAACAAAATTCCCAGCTGCGAAGCTTCTGGTTTATCGAATCCCAGTAGAAATCGCCCAATTTCTCCAAATTCCCCATTAGTTTGTTGTGAAGGCTGGAATCCGACCAGATAACAGCTAACTTTTCAATCCTCCCCAGCAGAATAACCACTCCCAATAGATAAATCCCAGTGAAAGTCGTCAAGATTTTCGGGTTGCCCCAAGCAGATCTTGCGAGCAATACAAGGCATTCCCCTTACAACAAGAGCTTATTCCTCTCAACAGAAATTCATCAACACTCCAACTTCAAGACCTGAAGACTTACATATCCTCTACAGCAGTCAGGGATTTATTTTTCTCGAGCAGATAACAATACACATACATTGCATCCATATATCATAAACATCAATAAAGATAATACATTGCATCATATATTTCATGCAACATAACTTGGTGTTTCAGCTAACATTTTATCCTTTTCAGGATAAGGTTAACAACTACCATTAACAGATTTCTACACCCCTGATACAGTTCAGATACGCTCTAAACACGGAACCCTTTCTGGTACTCATTCAGATTCAGATTCCAACACCCCTGATACAGTTCAGATACGCTCTAGACACGGAAGCCATTATGGTACTCATTCAGATTCAGATTTCTACACCCTTGATACAATTTAGATACGCTCCAGACATGGAAGCCATTCTGGTACTCATTCATATTCAGATTCTAACACCCCTGATACAGTTCAGATACGCTCCAAACACGGAAGCCATTCTGGTAGTCATTCATATTCAGATTCTAACACCCCTGATACAGTTCAGTTACGCTCTAAACATGGAAGCCATTCTGGCACTCATTCAGATTCAGATTCCAACACCCCCAATACAGTTCAGATACGCTCCAGACACGGAAGCCATTCTGGTACTCATTCAGATTCAGAATTCTACACCCTTGATACAGTTCAAGTACGCTCCAGACACGAAAGCCATTTTGGTACTCATTCAGATTCAGATTTCTACACTCCTGATATAGTTCAGATACGCTCCAGACACGGAAGCCATTTTGATGTTCAAACATACCAGCTACATCCCCAACAAGATCTTATTACCTCTCCAAATGTCATCTTTAAGCCAATTCCTCCTATTGTCACTGAGCACAAATTTCTGGGCACTCTAGTGTCCAATCCTCTTCCTCCTTCGAGTCGCGGATGGAAAACCTCTCCAATCTAACTCCTCAGGTGAAAAGAAGATTGAACAGGGGAAGCTGTTGTACCCCAAAATATGCCCTCTCTTTTTAGGAAAAATCACCCTGGATTCTCAAAGTTTTCTCTTATACAAATCCAAGCCTTAAGTTATCACTCCTTTCCAAGTAAGCCATTTACAAGGGCAAAATGGTCATTTGCAAGCTAAAAAAGTCAAACTTTGGTTTTTGGATTAAAATCAAAACACAAAAAATCATATTTCATCAAGACATGTTGGAATATGAAGTTTGTTTCATCAAGAAGCTCAAAAGTCAAATTTTACCTTGAAGAAGTTAAATTCTAAATACTTAGAATTTTTTCTAAAGTATTTAAGAAAAATGACACTTCAGAACTTCTGAACCAACCTCTAGGCAGGAGCAGTCAGAAATTGTAAACTTGGCTCAACACATAACATTCAATCAGAATGTGGCTCTTCAGCAGCTACGCCAATTCAACCAGAATGTGGCTCTTCAGCAGCTACACCAATTCAGTCAAAATGTGGCTCTTCAGTAGCTACGCCAATTCAGTCAGAATGTGGCTCTTCAGCAGCTACGCCAATTCAGTCAGAATGTGGCTCTTTAGAAGCTATGCCAATTTAGTCAAAATGTGGCTCTTCAGCAGCTACGCCAACTCAGTCAGAAGTTGCAAACTTATCTCAGTATATAACATTCAGTCAGAATGTAGCTCTTCAGAAGCTACGCAAGTTCAGTCAAAATTTGCCAAGGTAAGAACAGGAGATTATAAAACATGTTAGAACGCCTAGAGAACCCTCAGAATTTGCTAAGGCAACAGGATAACAAGATCAGAACTTGGGTGCATTGTTTTGGACTATGCTGGAGTGGAACTGTTGGCTCAGATTTAAGTAATGATGCAAATCTCACATTACAAGATTTTATTCTTGACCAATCTCATCATCATTTAATGCTCATTAATACTCACAACCACTTTTGAGCATTTGTCCAAAGGGTCTCTCCATGTGCAGCATAAAAACGCTCTTGTGTAGATTGAGGTATGGGTTCATGTGCTACTTTTCGCTCATGGGTGTCACTTTTCCTGAATCCTCGCTTACTAACCCAGCCTAGGCTAGAGGTTGTCAATCATCACAACTTTTTATGAATTTTTCTTCAAGAGTAAGTCAACATCTAGTGCATGATATTGACGCCACTTAATGTTTTAAAAACCCACAAGGCTTTGCCAATAAATAGAACACCATTGTCCATTGAAAAAGGGTCCAAGTTCTGAAAAAATTGCTGAAAAGAAATAGAAATTTTAGCAAGAAAATACCATGAATCTCTACCCAAAGTTCCCTGAGTTTCAAAAAAACTGTGAGCACAGCATTCCAACCATTAACTTTGAATCTCCTGCTTCAAAACTCCATTTTCTCTCAAAGTATTTCTTGACTAAGAAACACCCATACAGTTTTCTAACTCATATATATATCCTCCATCCATCCATTCAAAGAACTTGTTCAGAACATCATCAGAGTTAAGGCTAACTCCAGTCCACGGAACTTTTTCTAGCTGCAAGGTAAGCACCTGCTGACTCTTACCACATTGCTTAAACATCACCAGATTTGCATGCTCAAAAACACAATATAGATATCATGCTTCTGATGTTGTTCATGTTCTGAGGTTTTCACACATCTGTACGCTTAAGTAGGGAACAATTCAGTTCAGAACTTGCCTCTGACTTTTGGTTCTGACTTCTGAATTGCTATGACACCTGCTGAAACTGTTCTAGGCATGCCTTCTATTTTATGGAAAAATAACCAAATTGCAGATGTCTTGACTAGCACGGAGGGAGACCAAGTTCTGACTTTGACGCCAGAACATATGGGGCCTATTTTGTCATCAGTAATATCAGAACTTCTGAAAATTACTGAGTGCCCAGTAGGGTCAGAACTTCTGACCCCATACATTTTCACTAACAGCTTTCTGTTTTGCAGCGTACCAGGGTCCGAACTTATGACCCATATATTTTCACTAACAGGTTGATGTCCTGCAGCAGACCAGGGTCAGAACTTCTGACTTCCTCTCAGCAGCACGCTGACTCTTTTCCTTTTTCTTTCTTTCTTCCCTTTGTTATTTTCTTTATTTTTCTCACTGGTACTCCCCGTTCAGAAATTTTTACCCCCACCCCCTAAATATTGTAATAGCGTAGGACTTTACATTTCCGCATTTTTATTGCTTTCAAGTGTAAATGTTAGTGATTAGGATATGTATTGCAAGATAAAATCAATGAAATAGAAAATCCTAATTCAAGATAAAATCATGCATGCAATCAAACGCACTTGCTCACAAACACCCTTAGAGTTTCTCCACTTGGTTGCTTTATACAAAAATAGCCATGTTATGCATGCAAAGTATCTTGGTCAAACAAACAAAATCAAAAGATCATAGTCCCTCAATGACGTTATTCAAAGTTGCCTTATAAAATGATCTTAGTCCCTCGAAAATACTAAGATACTTTGCAACATTGCTAATCATGGTTATACGATGACCCACGCCCGTCCCGTTAACATCCAAAGATAGGGTTGCTTACCAAATCAATGGTAAGACAACAATGTCAAAGAAATAAAAAATGAACAAGAAAGACATTAGAGTAGGTAGATTACTCCTAGTTACTTGCTCTATTTTTCAAGAAAACATCCTTGCTATTTTTCAAAACAAACACACACACACTTCCAAACAACTTACAAACATTGAAAACATTTTCAAAAAGACAAAACATCTTTGTATACATTCTTACGAACGAGAATCATTACAAAGATTTCCTAAACGAATGGCCTCTTTTTACAAAATACTTTCAAAACCACATCAAACACATTTTCAAGCAACAAAAGCAAGTGATCTAGCAAGTAACTAAGAGCCCATGGAAAACCATGGATGAAAAGGGTGCTAAGACCTTCCCTTTTCATAATCTACCCCCCGAACTCAAGAAACAATCTCAAAGGTCTTTCCTGTGCTTTTCACCTTTCCTTTTGGATAAAAGAAAAGTCGGTGGCGACTCTTGCTAACCGTAACATTTGCGAACACAAAACTCAAACCCACCAAGTCTATTCTCCCACGGTATCACACACACTAACATAGCTATTGCTTAGACCATGTTGGTATACCCCGCATAGTTTCCACAATGTATTACTACTTACCTATAAGGTATCCCAAATTAGGGTAGAGGATTTAAACCCAAACAAAGAACCAAAATATAAAGCAAGCAAATCAAACAATGAAAGCAAGTAAATATGATCTATCCCTAAGGTAAACCCACTTTTAAAATTTTCCTCAGTAGAGTCGCCAGTTCTGTGATACGGTACCAGAACCGACTATTAATAATGGTTTGCATTTGTATTCTTAAATGTGCAGTAAGCAAGAGTCGCAACGGAATTTTCTTTTATCCAAAAGAAAAGGTTGAAAATAACAGGAAAGACCTTTGAGATATTTTCTTGAGTTCGGGGGGTAGATTATGAAAAGGGGAGGTATTAACACCCTTTTCATCCGTAGTTATCTACGGGCTCTTAGTTGCTTGCTAGATCACTTGCTTTTGTTTGAAAATGTGCTTTGTGTGGTTTTTTGAAAGTTTTTTGAAAATGCGCCATCGTTTAGGCAAACTTTGTAATAATTCTCGTTCGTAAGAATGTATACAAAGTGTTGATCTTTTGAAAATGTTTCAAGTTTGAAAGATGTTTTGAAAGTGTTGATGTTTATTTTGAAAATAGCAAGGATGTTTTGGTTTGAAAATGAGCAAGCAACCAGGAACATTCTATCTACTCAAAAGTCTTTCTGGTTTATTTTCTCTTTCCTTTGACATTGTTATTTACCATGAATTGGTAAGTAACCTTATCTTTGGATTGTAAAAGGGACGATCAAGGGCCATCTTATAGTCATGAATAGCAATGTTGTAAGAATATCTTAGCATTTTCTTTGACGGAATAAGATCATTCATAAGGAAACATTTGTAGCATCATCGAGGGACTATGATCTTGTATTTTTGCTTGTTTTTGCTAAGACATCTTACATGCGTATTATGACCATTTATTTCTCAAGGAAACAAGTGGATTTACCCTAAGGGTGTAAGTGTGCAGGTGTGTCAGTTTACATGCATTGTTTTGTCTTTGAATTAGGGTTTTTTAAACATTGATTTTATCTTTTCATACAAACCCTAATTTACTAGCATTTATATATAAAGCATTAAATTGCAGAAAATAAATATACTAAGCTATTACATCATTATGGGAGGGGGTGTATAAATTTACAAATGGGGAAATTGCAAGAAAATTAAATCTAAATAATTATTACAACCATATTGAATATTGTACAAAATTGAAGATAAAAATGCAAGAATGCAAATGAGTAAAGAAACACGATTTTTATTTGATTTTTAGGAAAGGATTTTAACCTAACCCTAATTAGAAAAAATATTAATTTAAAATTAAATAAAATTAACTTAAACTAAATAAGAAAATAAATTAACTAAAAAAAAGATTTTTTAGGGTTTTATTTATGAAAAGGTTTTAAATTAATAAAAATAAATATGGATATTAATTAATTAAAAGAAACATAAGTTCTATATTCATTTTAATTTCAAGAAAAATAATATAATAGTTAAACCTAAACCTAAATATTAATTATTAAGAAAGAAAATAATTTATTAAGAAAATGTTTTTGTTCTTTTAGTTTTATAAAGAAAAATAAAATATGAGCGCAAAAAATAATAAAATAAATATTTTTTGGATTTTTATTAATTACAATAAAATATAATATTAATAATAATAATAATAATTATAATAAAATATGAAAGTAAAATAAAAATACAAATGAAATAAAGAAATAAAATGGGACATGAGGTGCTGAACATAGTCAGGGGTTAATAAAAGAAAGAAAAAAACAATCAGGCCCAATGTTGGAGGCCCCAAACGTGTTCAAACAAAAAAAGGAAACAGTAAAATATGAAGAAAAAAAAAAGAAGCAAAACAGACGCTAGGCTCGAACCCAGGTCCAAGGGATGACAGACGCGCGCTTTAACCACTGGAGTGGTGATACATCCGTTAACATTGGCACAAAAATAAATACATAACATAAAACTTGCCCTGACTGTACTTCATCTTCAACCTCCAGTCAAAGGATTTGTAACTTGCTCATTCCTCAACCATTTCCAAAAATATAAACATGAAACTTGTGGAAAATTTCCTCACGATTTCAAAAATGTAAAGCATTAAAACTATAGATCAAAGACAAGCATGAATTTTATTGGCCCTAATCTGAAACCTAAAAAATTCAGAAACTTCAACTCTAAAATTCTCTAAGTTCAGACCATATAAATGCAAACTATGGATATGTACAACTTCGTGGCAATGAGGTCTACATTTTATCTTTGAAAATAGAAGCCTAACAATGCCTATATGAATAGTTCAAAAGTCAGAAAACTCACCTTGCAAGAGGGTATCGTGTTTTGAGTTTGAGTAACTTTTGATGAGTTCCAGTGATTGGGTTAGCTTCCTCAAGTTCCCAGGAAGCTAATGTGATGCTTGGCTTGAGCTGAAAGTGGCTAAGGAGTTCTGGAGAAGTCCACTTGCAAAGCTCTATTTTTGAAAATGGAACTTGATGATGGAGGTGTTACAGTTAGACAAAAGGACTTTGGATGGTTTGTATTTGATGTTTAGAAGCTTTAGGAACCAAAAGGCTTGGAAAGGCACGAGGGAGATGTGGGTTTCAAGTTTTTGGTCAGATTCTGCAACAATGGAGTTTTATGATGCAGTTCTGGGTTTTGGTGAGTTTTGGAGCTTGTGTATTCGTGTATTTTGATGCAAACAACTTGTGCATAAGTAAGGAAAAGGTTCTAGCACTTGAGAGGGTCAGAAGTGCAAGATATATACTTATGGCTATGTTACTTGATTTTGAAGAAAAGTGGAAATATGGTTTCAAGGCATAGTACAAGCATGGGCTGAGTTGCTTAGAGGCTTTAGACAAGTTTCTTTTGGGTTATAGATTGTGAATGATCAAAAGAAAACAAGTACAAAGCTTAAGAACTGATTTTTTTGCATAAAGCTACTTTTCCAAAATGGCAATGTGCACTTTCTTCCCAAAATGGAAATAAGCATGGGCAATGCATTGAATGCTTGAGTTGAAGCCTCTAACAGCTGTGAAAAACATTAATTATGGAGTGCCAAGCAATTTTGAGGCCTGCAAAGAAAAGATTGTGCAGCCTAGCGTGGATTTGAATTCTTGTTCATCATGAAAATGACCTATAATTCAAGAATGAAATACGAACTTCATGCCTTCGATTCTCCTTGATCAAATATGATCTCAAGGATTTCTTTGACATATTAGAAAGCTTGTAATATTATCTACAACCCCTCTTTGAATCATTTTTGAAAATTCCCCTTGGAACTATGTGAAAAATTTCCATGAAGTTAGGTCAAAATCCTGCCTAAACTAGGGCAAAATTTCACTGAGTTTCCAAGTTTCATGAACATGTATTCACAAAATCATAACTTGAAATCCATGCATTTTTAGGAGAAGTTGTTTAAAGCAATGTTTTATATATCATTGAGATCTACAACTTTCATGTTGAAAGTTTCCGTTGAATCATCTCGCATCATGGTGAAAAATTGGCTCAAAGTTGCGAAAAAATATGAAGTTTTCAACACTTAGAAAAATTTCTAAGTTTGGAAACTTTGACTTTTCAAAATGAAATCTTGACTTTTTGATTTCTTGATGAACATTCATATTTTTATATGTTTTGATGAATTGTGATCTTTGACACTTGATTTTGACCAAAAAGTCAAAGTTTGACTTTTTAGTGTACAGTTTACTTTTGATCAGTTGACTGAAAATCAACTATCAATCAATTAATTTTGAGGGATATTTTGAGTCATGCCATTAGGTAAATATGATGAAATTTAATCCTTTAGATCATGTTTCCAATCAGTCAACCATTTGCTAGGTCAAAAATCAGAAATTGCCTTTTCTCAGTCAAAACCCTAGTTTTGACCATTTTGCCCTTTTGATGATCTGATCAAATTTCTTGAGGAAGTATGGTCCAAACTTGATCAAAATGATACATATGAGTTCATAATGTTGATATGGATAAAAAATTATGAAGTTTGACTGTAAATTGGCCACAGTTGACTTTTTCTCCAATATAGCTGATTTTGAGGTCAGATGATCAATTGACTGAGCAAAAATGTGATCCAAGACTTGAAACTTGACATGAGCAATCTTGAGGGTCTATAATGATCCATGAAATTCATATGAGGAATTAAAAGTTCAATTAACTTTGTGCAATCTCAAACCCTAATTTCAGTCATCAGTGCTTAAGGATGTATCTTGAGTTGGTCAACCTTTATGCAGTCTTGAACCAAAAGAGATCTTGTGAGAAAATACTTGATAAATGAGAGGGAAAATTTTGAGGTACAACACATGTGGTTCAGAAGCTTGATTTGTGACCCATAACATAAGATTTGATGCTTGAAGATTTCGATCAGCCATAAGAGCACCATATCAAGTCTTAAAGAACACGAAGACGACTGCACAATCCTGCAATAGAAACCCAACTTCAGCATAAACTATCAACATAGCCTATTTTGAACATGCATATAGATCAAACATTTGTTATATAATTTTCATCTCCCGACACTTTTGTTTTCTAAATGGAAACAAAGGGAATGTATAAACGCAAAGCGCCGCTACAAAGCAACAATAACAACCTCGACTACGGTCCAATTAGAAAAAACTGATCCATTTTCTTGTATAGATACATCAATTTAAATAAACATCACATTAACGTGATTTAAAACTTGTCTAAGAAATTACCTTTCATTCACAGGAAAGAAATAAAGAGAAATGCTCTTATCATTAACCTTCTTTTTAAATTCAGTTTCTTGTTCATTGTTGATATTATGCAAGCCAGAGTTAGCTTTTCCATTCTTAATCTTCTCATTAACCTTCTTTTTGCGTTGTTGATTTCTTTCCTTCAGTCTCTTTACACAATGTTTCAATTTTATCCGGGTTTGGAGTGTGCTATAGGCCACACTTGCAGATTTAGTTTTTTTACGATATTTGCTTTGGTTCAAAATCCTCACAAAACCATATAACTTCATCATTAAAAATCACAAGTCCATCTAAACAGTACCTGGAAGAAATAATAGGACCCAAAGAGCATGGAATTGCAACTTTATAGAGTTCTAATTTTGAGGTGTTGACACTTGAAGCTAAATATAATGACTAAAACTTGCTATAAAAGCATCAAATAATGCAGCAAAAAGAAGTGAAGTAAGAATTTATTTAAATATAAATCTCTTTTCCTTTAACTTTATTTTAGTCAAAATCAATTGTATATAATCAATTTCCTCCAATCAATATTTTCAATTCAGAACTAAACACAAACTGAATTGTTAACCAAAGAACAAAGGGCCTAATTGGCTTTTCAATAAGGTAAACAATAGATACATCAAATTATAATAGTACATAATACAATATTTCATATAGTAGTTGAAACATCATTGAATGGTTGCCTTTATTTTGAGAGCATACAAATTATGAATCACATTTTCATTTCATAACTTGTGTAGTATATAATGAACCTATATTTGTGATAGGTTGGTTGTTAATTCTATTCAAAGACATGGTTATGACAAGTAGGGTTGCAAGGATAAGAATAATCTATCTGATGAAAATATTTTCTCTAATAATACCAATATCCCACAACCTTTGCTATTGTCTTCATATTGTTAATAACTTGAGTTAGCATTTCAATTCAGCTGTAATAAATAAACTTTTCGATTTAATTTCGGTCGAAAATTAAAACTTTTTAGCTGTGAAAATTGCAAAAAAAATGCATTTTCTTACTGTATTGACAATCAGTGGAGAGTAATTTCTCATCCATGTTTCCTATATTCAAGTTTGGCAGTGGGAATAGCAATCGTTGATGCACATTCCTTTAGATGGAGAATTACTAACCATGCTAATTGCCTTTTAGAAATATGTCCTGAAACCTGAAAAACAATTCACTCATGCATTATATTCGATACTTCTATTTTCTCAAATTATTATCACTGTCAGTGTCGCATCAGATATTTGTGTCAGTGCTATGTCGCCTTGAATGTTTGTGTCGATGCTTCATAGCACGATATGCATTAAGTATTGACATAAAAAATAAATGTTATGCTTCTTTCTAAGGTTAAGTAGATGCTTGGAAAATTGGAGAATTTATCGACTTTATAGGAATCCACAAATTTAAGTGTAAGACAAGTCATGATAACAAAATGTCCACCTTGGATTGTGGTTAATTGATTAGGGGAGAAATCTCTTATATCAAGCTTAGAACAGAGTAAAATCTATCTTGTACTCAAAAGCTTAAAACCAATACTCATTTCAAATACATTTTCAAAACTACCTCACACACATGAATCTTTCTATTAACTTGTCGAGTCTCCTACAATCACACATATTAAACATTTATTTGTGTTTTAAATTTGATCGGAACAGCTGTCCTAGTTGTGTACAAATGGTGATCACAGAAGGTTAATCAAATCTAAAATCAAATATTAACCAGTTTATTAATTTGTGCAGGTATACATGTTTTCGTGAAGAAAAGTTGTGAGAGCAATAAGTGGATTTTTAATTAGTTCCGTGCAAGAATTGTTTGTATCATTTTTGTTTTGGGGCCATGGTGTCTCACGGGCTCCACCAAAGAAATTTGTGGCCCAAGGAAATGAATGATAGTAACTACTAGGCTTCTTCTTATCCATTTTATATGACTCTTAAAGTTCTCATTTCAAGATTGAACTCATTGCTCTAGATGTTCTTTCTTTGTCGATTGTACATTTTTTTCTTTGAGTAGTTTGTTTGGTTTCATATGTGCTCATATATAAATAAATTTCATTATTAGTTTGTTTGATTGCATATGTATTCATATAGCAATCATTTTCATTATTTATTGTGTATTTGAATGGACGTGCTTTTGAATAGAGTTGAATCATGAAATTTAAGATTTAAGGACACCAAACAAAATAACGCGCGGAATAATGAATAAAAATAACTATATTAAACAATCTCAAATAATATTTGTTATGAGACGATAAAAGATCTAAATAGGTGGTGTCTAATTTATTTCAAATTCACTGTATAAAGTTAGTTCACACAGAACAATGACGTTGTCTGTGAAAATTAATTTCTGATTCCCGCAAAATTCTTCAACCAGATCAATCTCAATTTGAAATCATATTTCTACCAAAAGTAGAAGGAGTGAAATGAAAACTGTTCTGGACTGGACCGGGCTGGCCCAAAAGCAAAGATGAAGGCTCAATTCAAACTACCACCGTCACCTGGATTCCGAAAAGACCGCGTCCCCGTTCGTCCGTACTTCTCGCAGAACACCCAGGAAGGAGACCACGTGCGGGTCTCCACTACACACGTAGAACCTGGCAGTTCCTTCATTGGGCCAAACCTGCCCGGCCCAATGAAGGAACCTTGGCCCAGCGCTGGGGGCTATAAATACCCTCTGTTCCCAGAGGGTCAGGTATTCATTCTCTTACCCATACTCATACTTTTTTCCTGCTCGTACTCTCACTCACTTTAGCATCGGAGTACCTTGCAGGTACTCCCCCATCTCGTTCAACTTCAGCTCAGAGCCAGTCGTGACGGTCCAAGTCTGATCCAGTAAGATCAGTGGCGCCGTCTGTGGGAAACTAGCTTCCCCGTCTTGCAACAACTCAAAGACCAAAGCTCAACTCAACTACCACCGTCATGGCTGACCAAGTTCGTGATGAGCAAAACATTCGCGCTGTCGACACCAACCACGGCCTCGCGGATAAAAATGGACACCTGGATAACACCGGTAACCCCGGTCACAACACCACCCCTGTGTCAACTGCCCCAGGGCCTTCAATCCACCAGGACGGAGCTACCGCGTCATCCTCCTCGGTCCCTCCGCCACTCGAAGAGGACGATGCGGCTCTCGCGAACTATCGGGCTGCCCAGTTTCAGGAAGTCCCCGTCCCCGCCGGGGCGGACGCCACAACCCGAGCGTTGTTCGCAGCGATCAATCAGACAAATTACCTCATCTTCGCCCAAGGGGAAAGATTGAGGGCACTAGAAGACGATCGAAGACCCCCGAGGAGGCACTGGAGGCCCCAGACTCCACCTACTCGAGTGACTGAAGTTCACCTCCCGTCTCCCCCGCGGAGACATTACAAAGATACCTCTCGAAGCCCGTCGCCCCACCCATCGGGGAAACGGCCCCCTTTGGAGAGGCAACCCATCATCGAAGCCGGAGGACGCGACCGCGCCCCCGCAAGACAGGAGAGAAGACACTCCGGAGACGGGCGTGGGAGAACCAATCAGCAAGCACCACGCTCGAGAGATACCCAGCACGACCAGGACCGTCGTGCCCGACAGTATTACAGGTCCCCATCTCTGTCCCCGGAACGGAGCGACGAGGACGACCCCCGCGGTCCCCTATCACAGGCTATCATGGAGGCGCTCATCCCCCCGGGCATGGAGAAGCCTCCACACTTGAAGGAATACGATGGAGTCGCGAACCCGGTCGACCACATAGACGGGTTCGAGGCTATGCTGCACTATCACAACGTCGGAGGGCCCATCAAATGCCGGTTGTTCCCCACGACCCTCAGGAAGGCGGCAATGGACTGGTACAAAGGACTCGCCCCGGGGTCAATCACCTCGTGGCGGAACCTGAAGAACCAGTTCATCAGTTCATTCACGGCATCTCGGCGACACCCGAAGACCAAGGTGACTCTCGAGGCCATCATCCAGAGACAAGATGAAACCTTGAGAGAGTTCATCAATCGCTTCAACCGCGAAGCCATACAGGTCCCCTGCGCGGACCATATGAAGAGATATCTGCTGGAGAGGGGGCTCCTCCCCGGCACGGAATTCAGAAAGGCAGTGGGCATCGATCCACCCAAAACATTCGATGCCCTCCTCGAAAAGGCCCGGGCATACATGGACTATGAGGAGAGAGAAGCGGCCAACAGAGCCCGAGACCCTTGGACCCGCGGGTCCAACAACAACTCGTGCCAGGAAGCTCCTCCTCCTCGACGAACCGGGGAGAAAAGAAAAGAAGACAAACCCCAGGAAGCCCGAGAGCAACGGGGACCCTCGGGGCTTTTTACCGAGTACACTCCGCTTACAGCTTCCCGCGAGCGCATTTTGGCAGAGTGTGCCAGCACGGACTTCAAGGACGGCGGCGTCAAACGTCCCCGACCTACTCCCGCCAAGCCCGGAGCGGACAAGAACAAATATTGTCAGTACCATAGGAGCCATGGTCATCTGACTGAGGATCACGTCCACCTCAAGGATGCCATCGAAACCCTCATCAAGGGAGGGAGGCTCGCACAGTACCGGCGAAACGATGCTCCTCGCCGTGACGCCCGGGAGACAGGAGAGCCGGAGGAAGACGCCCGACCATCTGACGAGTCGGTCCCCATCCAGACCGTCTTCTCCGTGACCAGACCCAAGGACTTTGACGTCCCCGAACACCTGCAGGAGCCGCTCACAACACACAGCAGGTGGGAATATTCCCCCTCCGCCATGGTCATCAACGGCGGAGGATTCAACGACTTGACCATTAATTCGGCAAAGAGGAAGCTGGATGAGCTGGTCGACGCGACACCCCCGCAAACAGTGACATTTGAAAGGGTGAAGGGCAGGTCAGAACCCATCACCTTCTATCTAGAAGAGCTCCCTGGGGGAGCCCCCAACGCGGTCATCGCCTTACTGATAAGGGCAAGAATGGCCAACTTCGATGTGCATCGCATCCTCGTCGATGAAGGAAGTTTCGTCAACGTAATGTACAACCAATTATTCCGAACACTACAGCTGAACGACTCACATCTCTCGCCATATGTAGGGTCGGACTTACAGGGTTTCAATGGCTCGACCTCCAAACCTTGGGGATATGTCGAGCTCCTGGTTACATTCGGCGAGGGAACAGCAACAAGGCAGGTCAAAATACGCTTCCTCGTCATCGACTGCCCGTCCCTCTACAACTGCATCCCGGGAAGACCAACACTGGTAGAACTGACAGCGGTGCCCTCCACCGTCCACCTGAAGATGAAATTCTACACCAAAAGGGCATGGGTAGCTACTATCCAAGGAGACCTAGCCGCTGCTCGGAGGTGTTTCAACGCTGCATCTAAGGGACGCGACACTGTCGACGTAGGGACAAGGCCCGCCAAAAGGACACGACAGGAGCCCGACAAGCAAGAGTCCATCAAGGAAGAAGTCCAGAAAGCTCCACCAAAGGTCGACTCTATAGCTCTGGACGCTCGTTTCGACCAGGATGAACCTCCCAACGGCGAGCAAGTTCCACTCCGACCGATACCAGATGGGGATTTTGAGCTCGTCCCCCTCGGTACAGACCCGAGCAAAGGAGTAAAGATTGGCAAGGATCTCCCCGACTTGGCAAGGAAGCAAATCAAGGCCTGCTTGCGCGAGAATGCTGACCTGTTCGCCTAGAGCGCTGTGGAAATGCCCGGACTCGACCCAGAGGTCGCCTGTCACCACCTCGCCATAGATCCTGCCGCTAGGGCTGTAGTACAACGTAGGCGTAGGCAGTCTCCAGAGAAAACGGAGGCTGCTGAAAAAGCTGTAAAAGACCTCCTAGAGGCAAATTTTATTTCTGAAGCCCGGTATTCCACCTGGCTGTCAAACGTTGTACTTGTTAAAAAGAATAATGGAAAATGGAGGATGTGTGTTGACTATACCGATCTCAATCGGGCTTGCCCGAAAGATTCTTTCCCTTTACAGAACATAGACATGCTGGTCGACAACTCGACCGACTACAAAACATTGTCGTTCATGGACGCTTACTCGGGCTATAACCAAATCCCGATGGCCGTGGGCGACAAACACTGCACGACTTTCATGACCAGCTCGGGCAACTATTACTACAATGTAATGCCCTTCAGACTAAAAAACACCGGGGCAACTTACCAACGCATGATGAATAAGGTTTTCCACAAACAGATTGGGGACATGCTCGAGGTTTACATGGACGACATGATCGTCAAATCCCGAGCAGACACCGACCATGCAGCACACCTCAAGGCAGTCTTTTCCCAAGCAAGACAAAGTAAAATGAGATTCAACCCCGAGAAATGCACGTTCGGAGTCAAGGCAGGAACATTCCTCGGATTCTACCTAACAGAACGAGGAATCGAAGCTAACCCCGACAAGTGTCGAGCGTTCTCCGACCTCCCGACACCGACGTCGAAGAAGTAGATACAAGTCATGAACGACATGCTCACATCATTGTCCCGTTTCGTCGTGAGGTCCGCTCAGCACGCCCTCCCATTCTTCAAAATCCTTCGTAAAGAAGCAGCCTTCGAATGGAACGAGGAGTGTGAACGGGCACTACACCACCTAAAGCAAAGTCTATCTCAACCACCCGTATTATCTCGACCAACCGACGGGGAGCCACTGTTCCTATACTTGGTCGTCTCTAACGAAGCCATCAGTGCGGCTCTCATCCGCGAGACTACCGACGGACAGAAACCTGTCTACTTCACGAGTAAAGCCCTACAAGGACCCGAAAGCAGGTACCAACAGATAGAAAAGGTAGCTCTAGCCCTCGTCAACGCGGCGAGGAGACTCAGACACTATTTTCTGGCCCACACAATCATCGTGCGAACCGACCAACCAGTGAGGCAACTCCTAGGTCGGCCCGACATGGCAGGCAGAATGTTGAAATGGTCCTTGGAGCTCTCCGAATTCGACATTCAGTACGAGAGTAGGAAAGCCCTGAAAGCACAAGCCCTGGCCGACTTTGTCGCGGAAATGACCGCTCGTGATCCACCCGCTGGGAAGGAACACAAATGGACCATCTTCGTCGACGGGGCCTCCAGCTCGTCTGGAAGTGGCGCGGGAATCCTCCTAGAGAATGAGGAAGGCGTAGTGGTCGAACACTCGTTAGCTCTCTCCTTCCCGACGTCGAACAACCAAGCAGAATACGAGGCCCTGCTCGCAGGACTGAGGCTAGCCGAGGACCTGGGAGCCCGCGAAATACAAATCTATACAGACTCCCAACTCATTGCCTCCCAAGTCCAGGGGAGTTACCAAGCCAAGAACGACAACCTCGCCAAATACTTAAACTTAGTCAAAAAATACATGACAAAGTTTGAACGAGCAGAGATTTCACATGTCCCCCGCGAGTAAAACGCAAGGGCAGACATATTGTCCAAACTCGCGAGCACGAGAAAGAAGGGCGAAAACAAATCCGTCATACAAGAATCCCTAGCACACCCGAGCATCGAAAGATCCTCGACACCAGTCGAAGTCCACGCCATAGGAGATGCCTCGTCCTGGATGACCCCGATGTACAATTTCCTGACGAAAGGTGAACTCCCCTCGAACCAGACGAATGCGACCACCACAAAACAACGAGCATGCTCCTACGTGGTGCTCGAGCACAAACTGTACCATAGGGGATTCTCCATTCCCCTCCTAAAGTGCGTCGATGAATCCACAGTCCCCGAGGTACTGCGGGAGATACACGAAGGGATCAACGCCCAGCACATGGGCGGTAAGTCCCTGGCGAGGAAAGCCCTTCGAGCGGGGTATTACTGGCAGACAATGCAGCAGGACGCCAAGGAGCACGTCAAGAAGTGTGACAAGTGCCAGAGGCACGATGACATGCACCTCGCCCCCCCTCACGAACTGAGCATACTGTCGTCCCCGTGGCCGTTCGCATGGTGGGGCATGGATATCCTCGGCCCCTTCGTGCAAGGGACTTACCAAAATAAATTCCTCATCATGGCCGTGGATTACTTCACGAAATGGATAGAAGTCGAGGCTCTCGCGAAGATCACCTTGCACAACATCCTCCGTTTCTACAAGAGAAATATCCTCGCCAGATTTGGAATCCCGAGGGCACTGGTGACCGACAACGGCACCCAATTCACCGACCACGGGTTCCAGGACTTCGTCACCAAACTAGGAACAAAACAACACTTCACCTCGGTCGAGCACCCTCAAACCAACGGGAAAGCCGAAGCCGTGAACAGGGTCATTCTCCGGGGACTCAAACGTCGACTCGGCGAAGCAAAGAGGGGTTGGGTCGAGGAACTGCACAGCGTCTTGTGGGCATACCGCACCATGCCCCACTCAACAACGGGCGAGACCCCCTTCCGACTAACGTACGGCACCGAGGCCGTCATCCTGGTGGAAATCAGGGAACCCTCCAGACGGACAGAGAATCCCCTCGACAAAGAAATGAACGACGAGGCACTCAAGGACGAACTCGACTTAGTCGAGGAAATCCGATCGGGGGCGGCCCTACGCGAAGCCATCCTAAAACAACGAGTGGCTCTGCGCCACAACGACAAGGTCATTAAACGCGAGTTCAAAGTCGACATCCTGGTGTTACGAAGGAACCAGAAAGACGCCCGCGAAGGGAAATTGGCCGCAAACTGGGAAGGGCCTTACCGCATCCATGACACCACTGGTACCGGGGCATATTACCTCGAGCAACTGGACGGAGAACCACTACCATGACCCTGGAACGCTGCTAAACTAAAGCAGTACTATAGTTAAAAACCCTTAACACCGAGGACCCTCGTCGTCGACACCCACGTCCGTCCAACGAGGAAAAACGTCCGACCCCGTAGAAAGGCCAAGGTACAGGCCCGACCTACGCCCAAACGATATAACGTCGTTCAACAGACGAGTATGAACGATAGTGCCCGACGTGGACACCTCAACCGAGCTCCACCGTCGAAGTACCTGTAGGGCAGAACATCCAGCTCGCGATGGGCAGTTCACGCCGCGGGTGAACAACCCCAATCCGGGCCATGTACCCGAACAAGCGGCTTCGCTCCGCACGCCCGACGAATCTCGAAGAACGTCGGGCCATCCAAAAGGGTCAAAAAAGAAATCTCTCCTCAAGGTCGTTACTTAGGCGAATTTTGCCACCGAATAGAAAGCCGAGCACGGGCACGACCCGAACAAAAGACTTAGGCAAATTTTCCAACAAAGTCACAACCACACACGGGCAAGACTCGGGGCTATAACTTAGGCCAGTTGCCAACAAAGTCACAACCACACACGGGCAAGACTCGGGGCCATAACTTAGGCCAGTTTTAGCGCAAAAATATTAAAATATAAACACGGGAAAACAATCAAAAGTCGAAATAAACATTCATTCGAAAAGCCCGTGGGCAACAAAACAAATAGAGATAAACCGACCAAGAAGGCCGGCGATGTTCAAGAATTACAAAGAACGGGCACACAGACCCAAAAAGTAAAATATGAACGGGCACGTAGGCCCCAAAACAACCATCAATAAAGGCGCGCAGGCCCTACTAGAATCTCACAGCTAGACTTCCCCAGAGCTATCACCTCCGACAACAGGAGACTCGGGCGGGGGCACGACCTGGCCGTCGATGATCTGAGACATGTAACCCTCTCCTTCAATATTCAGATCGGGATTCAACAGGGCGAGCTGGCTAACCGCGGCTTCAAAGCCATCCGCCAAAGCACCGACGCAATCCGCCTCGAGGAGTTGAATGCGAGCAACCAGTTCCGACTGACTTCACAAAGGAGCTGTCTCCTCTACTCATCCTCGACAGGGAGCATGGCGACCTTTAGTTCCTCGACCTCTTTGGCGAGGCGCCCGTTGTCAGCCTCCAAGCGTTCCCGGTCCTCACGGAAGTACTCCCTCTCCTCGGCAATCTTCCCTGAGTTCTCTTTCTCCGCCGCCAGCAGCTCGGCTTGCTCGCGGAACATCTCCTCAGAGCGCTCCAGGGCAGCCTTCAACTTTCGTGAGCTTGCAGTAAGGGCAGCTTTCTCCTGTTCCAGCTCCTTGATGCGATCAGAATCTCCCCCCTCCTCGGCCAACACAACGGCCATCTCGGCCATTTTGACCATCCCGACCATGTTGGCGGCCAAATGCTTTCTCCGATTCTCCTTGCTCAGCCGCCTAATGGTATCAGCTTCATCAGCACTTACGGACAAGGGAAATCCCTCGAAGAAACCCTCCTCTTTAAAACAGGGGGGCAACCCGAAGGACCTCACCGCACTAGAGTCCTCACCGACCTTCGGTTGGCTCTCCACCCGATTCCTCTTCCTTGGTATTAGGTCGGTATGTAGCTCGACATCCTGAGCGTCCGGAGACTTTCCAGAAGCATCGCCCGGGCTAGTTGGCGGGCCCATCCTCGTCGCCTGAGGAGCTCGCACCACTCTCTTATTGACTTTCTTATCCTGTGTCAGCTTCAGGAGCCTCTCCTTTCGTCCAGCCATGAGACCTGCATAAAATGACCCCGGGTTAGTGACGAGCAAATAAACAAGCGAAGAAATACAAACAAAACGAAAAAAGTAATGACCTAGCAGGTTCTTGGCCTGCCCGAAGGACTGGCACTCCACGAGCGCCTTCATATCGATAGGCCGGGCCTCAAAGGTCGGATAACCATCTTCGTCGAGAATATCCTTTCCCTCCCTCGTGGCCCATCGGGCAGGGAAGAAACTATCGACGTATCTGCATAGGGTACCATAGGCCTCCTCATCTTTGGTACTCATCCCACCCGCGGGCGTATGGTAGTGCCCGGTCCCGTGCTCGTAGTGACGCGAGGTCCAATGCAAAGGAAATTTGGCCACACGCCCCAACACCGGGCGTCCCTCGTCGTCTAGAAGAGCCTCCCCGTGATCGTCGGTCACCACCGTTTCTTCCTCGTATACGGACTCTAGACCGGTTTTGGTAACCGGCCGCACGATGTACCATTTGTCCTTGAACCCCCGGACATAATCCATATACATCCTGAACAGTCTCTTCGACTGTTTTAGGGAAACCCAACTGTGCCTACCTCCCCAAGACTGGCGCTGTAAATGGAAGACGCGGAAGAAGAGAGGTATGGTCGCCCCAATCTTTAAAAAGCGACACGTCAGTTCGAACGCCTGGAGGAAAGCGATCGAGTTGGGGTGAAGCTGCGACGGGGCCAATTCCAGATGACTAAAGACCCCGACCTGAAAATCGCTGAAGGGGAGCTTTAGTCCAAGGTCCTTGAAAGCAATCTCATACATGGGGAAACCGTACTCGGGGAACTCCGAGCAGATCCGCGCGGTAAGAGTCGGTCTGGTGACAACGAAGTTTTTCTGAAAGCTGGGCTGACTACCGCCCTGCTCGACGATGGTATACGCACTCCGACTGCGTCGACTATAGGCAAAGGCAATCTCTCTGGGCTCGGAGCCCACCCACTCCAGCAGAGGATTGTCGATGGTATCGACCAAATTCACATTCTCCTCGGCACTTTGGTCTTCCACCTCAGTGCGCCCCGAGGAACACGGTTCGTCCGCTATTGTTACCTACAAAGCACAGGAAACCAGTCAATTGGGGGGCAAATCCACACACTCGCCATAACTGATGAGAAGAAGGGCACGACAAACCGAGTAACTTCACACACGATTAAGAAGTTGAAGTTTCGAACAAAAGAGTGGAGTCACCTCCCCGACGCCCAGATACCGCGACAAGTCTTCATACAGATCGCCTAAATGGGCCAACATCTCGGCCAATCACGAACGTGTCGACCTAGGCTATGAACATGGTGAGCGATATCATAAATCCTAAAACCAGAACTATGAATTTACCGGGTATTATCACGAATTAGGCGCCCTGAATCATGAAGATCCCGGGCAGCACTACGAGTCAAATACCTAAACTATGCATTTACCGGGCACAAACATACGTTTGCCGGGCATAAACATGGATTTGCCGAGCCAAAATACGAATCTACCGGGGCTAATCCCAGACGCACAGTCTCTAACGTACAAAACAATGGAAAATATCACATACCACAGAAGAAAAACATGAGGGATAAGACACTTACTTGAAATCAGAAAAGAGATACGGCGGCGGAGAAGAGAATCAGCGGCAGAGAGCACGGCAGTCCTATGAAAAACAGCAGCAGTAGAGACAAAGGAAGGAGGAGAAGCGCGAAGAGGAAAAACACATTTTGGGGCCCAAGGACCCTATTTATAGTGATGACGTGGAATACAAAACGTCACCCCGGGGAACCACGAACCTCCCTCCTCGACGCCTAGCTCCCCTAGGCAATGATGACCCTACCTTCAATAGGGTGGCGGCACGGTTCCCAAAGGATGCCCCACGTGCTCAACGAACACAGCCCGTCGAGAGTCCCCCAAGCACTCCTCGAAAGGAATTATCTCACGAGCGCGACACAGGGGAAACTCCTCGAGTAACCACGGGGAACTAAATCTTTTGTCCGAGCACGGGACCTCGTGACAGAGGCGAGCTAAGATCAAGTCATGGCTCCTACTCCATGAACCACGACTTGGGGGGCTCCTGTTCTGGACTGGGTCGGGCTGGCCCAAAAGCAAGGATGAAGGCCCAATCCAAATGGCCTTGCAGGGGGTCGTGCCGACCAAGAAGCTACAGCCGTGTCCACGACATCCTCGACTTCATGCAGTCCAGCTCGACCTCAACTCGAGCACTCCTCGTAGGGAAGACTATGACCATTACACCATCACCTGGATTCCGAAAAGACCGCGTCCCCGTCCGTCCGTACTTCTCGCAGAACACCTAGGAAGGAGACCATATGCGGGTCCCTACTACACATGTAGAACATGGCAGTTCCTTCATTAGGCCAAACCTGCCCGGCCCAATGAAGGAACCTTGGCCCAGCGCTGGGGGATATAAATACCCTCTGTTCCTAGAGGGTCAGGTATTCATTCTCTTACCCATACTCATACTTTTTTCCTGCTCGTACTCTCACTCACTTTAGCATCAGAGTGCCTTGCAGGTACCCCCCCCCCCCCATCTCGTTCAACTTCAGCTCGGAGCCAGTCGTGACGGTCCAAGTCTGATCCGGTAAGATCAGAAACTCTGTTAGTCATGTCTAAGAGGTTCGTTCAATTATCCAAGTCAATCTTTCACCAATTATCGTCGATCGACGAATTCTACAGTGTTGTGGTGTTCGACACGTATCCTTCACCATACCGCCTTTTGCTCATGACGGACGCTAGCATTCAACGAAGCAAATATCAAATGGAGTTAGGATTCCTATATCACGAAAAGATTAATGGAACTTCAAACTTTAATCTGCTCTTGTAGTTACCATTGTTGAACAAAATCAAACAAGATTTCTTGTGGACGAAAAAATCTCTTATAACATCCTTTTCACTGACACATTAGAACTGTTAGGGATCCAATAGATAGATCTGAACAAGAATAGCGGAGGAGATTTATTAGCTTTCAACGATTCGATCACACATCCTCAAGGAATGATAGATCTGACGGTGACGATTGGAGAATGATTATGCGAGAGAAAGGTAATACTCAACTTTCTTGTAATCTCATGTAAGGGTACCTTCAGAGGTATCCTAGGAAGATCTTTCCTTACGAGACTATACATAGTGGCATCGACGGTCAACCTGAAGGTAACCTATCACGATTTAGAAGAAAGACTGACCACCGTAAGTGCCAACGTGGAGGAGGCAAAGCTAATTAGAGAGCTCACTTGTAGGGGCATTCACACATCTGTGACAAAAGGATAAGAAAATAAAGGAATGTCAACGCGTTCAACTTAGACACCCGCAAAGATGAAGTCTAACATGTCTTGAACGGGGAGGTTGAATCTATCCAGCTCGACATTAATCATGCCTGATCAGTATGGATTGGATTCTGGATTCCCCTAGATATGAGGTCCACCTTGATTGAATGTCTCCAAGCCAGCATCGACATTTTCTCTATCTTTCAGCATGAGATGCGCGACATAGATCTCGACTTGGCATACCATCAGTTGATTGTAAACTCCACCTTCAGTTATGTCTCCTACCGGCAGAATAGGTAATCCCCATGACAGTTGAATCCACCACGAGCACGGTGAATGACATGTTAGACGCGAGAATCATTTTTTAATTAAAGCATACAAAAAGGCTATATAACTTTTCTGGTGAGGAAATCCTTGGGAAATGGAGAATGTGGGTCAATTACTTGAATCTTAGCTAAGCTTGCCCGAAGAATTCTTACCTGCTCCCAAACATTGACAAACTGTAAATAATTTAGCGGATTACATGTTACTTCATTCAAGGACACCTACTCCGATTACAATCAGATGCTTATGTTCGGGACTGACCATATAAATTTGACATTCATGACCGGACATGCTAATTATCAATATAATGCCATGCCTTTCAGGTTAAAGAACATCGACGCAACGTATCAAAGGATGATGAATAAAATATTTTAGGAAGAGATAGGGGAGACGTTTAAGGTGTACATTGGCAACATGATCGTAAATTTCATTCAGGAGGGACTCATGCGCACCACCTCTAACGACTGTTTAAGAGAGTATGGCAGTATAACATGAGACTTAGCCCGAAAATTGCACATTTAGGGTCAAAGTCAGCAAGTTCTTAGGCTTCTATCTGGAAGAACGAGGAATTAAAGTGAACCCCGACAAGGGCAAAGTGATGACGAGGATGAGTTTGTCAACATCGAAAAAGGAAGTCCAAAAATTTAACAGGATTTTGACTGCCTTGACAGATTCATTTCAAAATTAGCCTAGCACACTTTGCCCTTTTATAGGTTGTTGAGAAAGAAGATCGATTTTGTGTGGACGATTGATTGTAAAGATGCATTTAAATGTCTGAAGAAAATCCTCGCTACACTCTTGATACTTACCCAACCACTTCTAGGGGGAGACATTATATATATATATATATATATATATATATATATATATATATATATATATATATATATATATATATATATATATATATATATATATATATATATATATATATATATATATATATATATATATATATATATATATATATATATATATATATATATATATATATATATATATATATATATATATATATATATATATATATATATATATATATATATATATATATATATATATATATATATATATATATATATATATATATATATATATATATATATATATATATATATATATATATATATATATATATATATATATATATATATATATATATATATGTTGTTGAGGAAGCTCTGGGTGTTGTCCTAATTAGAGAATCAGACTTCTGCTAAAGCCTGATATACTTCATATCAAAGGCCCTAGTAAGGGGAATAAACATGATACCAAGAGATTGAAAAGGCAGCCTTGGTGTTAGTGACAACATCACATAAGCTCAGGAGGTACTTCTCGGCACACTCCATAATTTTCTTGATGAACTTACCCCTAAAGAAGGTTTTCTACCGGCTAGACCTAGCTGGGAGTCTAAAGAATTGGGCCATATAATTGTCAGAGTTTATAATTGTCAGAGTTTAAGGTATCTTTCAAAGAAAGTAAAGTGTTGAAGGCTCATTTATTTGGTGACTTCTTGGCAGAAATGGCCCCAGTACCCTAGAGCCATATCTCACCTGAGTAGTCTTCACTGATAGATATCTAACAACCATGGAAGTGGTGCAATAATAGTTCAGGAATAGTTTCAGGCTTGTGGTAGAGGTTTCCTTTAGGTTCGAGTTCCCAACCACCAACTACCAAGTTGAATATGAAACAATAATCGTAGGATCACACTAATCGAGGAGATGGGTTCCGAGTACATAAAATTGCATTCAGACTCATAGTTGGTCGTTTCCCAAATAAGAGGAATGACCCAAGCTAAAGACGCCCTTGTTGCATAAATACCTCAATATATATCGACAAACTTGGCAAGCTTTAGAGCGTTCGAGATTGTCCATGTGCCACGAGAAGAGAACACACATGCCAGTATGTTATCTCGGTTAGTCATCCAAAGGAACCCTGAGATCAACCACTCTTTTATCTAAGAAACTAGAAAAATGCTAAGCTTCAAACCTTGGGGGAAGTGGTAGCATATGTGGACAACTCCACTACACCTTCTTGGATGACCCCGATTTAATAGTACATTGAGATAAGTAATCTCCTGCCAAATCCATCTGAGGCGACCATGGTGAAAAGAAGAGAAAGTGAATACACATTGGTTGGAGGGACTTTGTATAAAATAGGCTTATCTAGATCTTTATTGAAGTTATTAGGAAAGGTAGAAGACAATTACACCATTATGGAAGCACATGAAGGGATAGTCGCGCAGCATCTGGGAGCTAGAGCATTAGACAAGAAAATTCTAAAAGCGGGATATTTATGGTCGACCATGGTTCAGGATGCCAGAAGTACGTGAAAAATTATTACCAATGCTAGAGGCACAAATATATTTTCAATGTATGATAAGTGCTAAAATGTAGTTATTTTTTATATATGTTTTGGGGCACTTATCAGTTCTTTTGTTGATATTCGTTGAATAATTCCCAGCTTTGTTTGTAAATACGTTTAGTTTGTGTATATTTGTGATTTTGATTCACTTATGTATCATTTGATAATTTTAATGTGTTTTTGTAGGCATTGTTGCACATTTGGAGAATTGAGGAATAAGGTGCCGAAGGCATAGCTTCGGATGCCCGTTTTCGAAATAAATGACCATTTTTGAGAATGTTCTATCCAGGCAGGCGCGCTAAGCGGAAATTATAGCGCTTTATAAGTGTTTTGACAGATTTGAAAGAAGCGTGATTTTTAAGCCGACTAAGCACAGATAGCCCACTTAGCGCGACTTTAGGTGGTTTGATGTGTAAAATAAGGAATCCGTGTTTAGCACGCCAGGCCCACTTAGTGCGGTCTGCTGAGATTTGTTTTATAACTTCATTTTCATTTCATTTTAGGTTATGTTTTGGGGATAGTTTTTGCTCCAAAATTCATCACCTCATTTTTTTGGGGTAGATTAGCTTATAAAACAACAATGGAGCTTGCATATTGATGATCCAGGGTAGATTGCTCTTTGATCGACACTAACAAACTGGAAGATTTGTGGTTAATTTCTCTTCTACTTGGTGTATTCTTCATTTGTTGGGTTTGTATATGTATTTTCTTTGAACTCATGTATATTTGTCTCCCATGGCGTTATATAAAACTTACTTTACAAATCTTTGTCGATTATTGTCCTGGATTTTTGCTCTGTGCTTGGGGTTTGGGTTGTTATAGACATATACTACTAAAATTCTTATCTAAAGTAATTTTCTAATAGTGTCTAGATTCTAGAGATAGATTTAGCACTATTATTCACCTGGGTGTCTGTGATTAATGTGTCTATGTTGATTGTGTCGTGCTGAGAGATTGTCGATGCGATTAGCACAATTGACTTATGTATTGTCGAGGTTGGTTAAGAGATCGCGGTTGAGGTGATACAGTGGGTGTTGTGTTTGATACGTGATGACATTGATGAGTATTGTAGGTTAACTATGACTGGTCGATAGGTTTAAGTTTGTGAGGAGTGGATTATATGCATACTTGATAAGTTTCTTCTCCGATGAATGAATTCTTTTCTTGTTAATAATTTTAATTCACTTTCCTTACAAACAAACCCATTCAAACACAAACTCAAACGCGAGAGATTTGTCGAACAATAATTCAATAGCACTAATGCATGTGGAGACGACACCGTATAACCTATATCACCCTAAAATAAATACTTACTTTTATTTTACCGCTTCAGCAAAATAGCGTCGTTGCCGAGGATTGGTGTTTTTATTGAATCACATTGCGATAGTTTCTTTTTTTTGAGTTTTGTAGATATCGTATATATTGTATATATTGATACTTGTGTACATTTATCAAACTTGTGAATTTTACATGTTTTGCATACTTGTAAATTTAGTGTATATATTGTTTTGTTTCACTTTTGCCTAAAGTGTGGTTAGGTGTATAGTTCAAGTTAGAGCTCGAAGAGATGAGAGCAAAGGTAAGAGTGAAAGCATTTGATCCATCCAAATCATAGTGGAACGGTTGTACATAACAGGCGTCGTGCTTACAAAGTAAAACAAACATGTTTTAGTATTTTTCGTTTTGTTAGTTTAGGTAGTGTGTTGATTGTTGTTTAAACAAGTTGAAATTAGACCTATTTTAAATTCTCAATCTTCACTTTTCAACTTGTTTATTCACTTTTATCCGGTTGTTTTGTTGCATTAATTGTGTTTTTCCAAAAGCTTGCTTTTATTAGATTGAGGAAATTTGTATGTATGTAATTTTGTTTAGTTGTGTAAATAAGATAGTGTAGGTGATTATGGAGGTTGAATAAAATTTGCAAGTTTGTTGTCCTATTTTTTATGCTACTGGTGTAGCGCTCTTAGCGCAGGCATGGCCGCTTAGGGCGCTCTACTGAGTTGAGCCAGTGATTTATTTTTGTTTCACTTGGCTCTCCTTTTTCCCTCTTTCCCCTAGGATTTTTAGATTAATACATAATAGAGTTATTTTTCTAATTCTTTTGCTGTTGTTTGGACTCCAATTTTGGTTTGGTAACTTGATGATAGGGTGAATTTCCTATTTTGATTAATTCAACTTGAGGATGTATGATAATAATAGTTTTTGAAGTTGGTACACGCCAGGTACTCGTTTATCCTTTCTATAGAATAACATGTTTAGGAATATTTTCATTTGTATGATTCCATACCATTCATTCTTTTTGAATTACTTACCTTTGATTGAATCACTTTAGTTCCCATTTTACCCCCCAAATGTGAGGAAGCTTTCCATTATTCATATATGTTGGAGGCCACAATTCTTGTTTTAACTGGATTTTATTATGCTTAATCTTTTATTTTGTGTTGATTGTATGAATGCATGAAAATGATCAAGGCATTTGTTTCATTTTGAGCATAATTAACTTGGCCAAATAGTCAATTCACCTTGTGAGTGTGAACTTTTGTTAACCCTTTTGAGCCTTTTTGTCAATGTCCATGTTGTTTTAACTAAATGTTTGTCTATGAGTGTTTAGTTTTCCTTTTTGAATGGATATTGATCATTTGTTTTGTTGAACCCTCAACCATGATTTATGGTTTTAATTTTTGCCTTGCCTTATAAAGTAGGGAATATTCACACTTTAATGTTGGTTAAATTCAAATTGGAGAGAGAATTATTTGTTTGCTTATGTTGTGATTGCTATGCAGTTGTGAAAAAGAAATGAAAAAGAAAAAAAAAGTGAAAAAGAAAGAAAAGAAAAAAAAAGAAAAAAAAGAAAAAAAAGAGAAAAGCTTTGAAAAAGAAAAAACAAAAAGAGCACGGAATAATTTTGTGTTAATAAGTATGGTGTTTTGGTGTGGCAACTTTGGGATGAAGAAGAAGTTTGATTGAAATTTTGTGTTTGAACTTTTGTGAGCTGATCACTCCCTTAGGTTTAGGCAAGTGTTTGTTTCGATTAGCTTTAGGAATTATTCCTTGTTTGTTAACCAAGCCACATTACAATCTTGAAAAGCCCTTGTGATTCTTGCCTTTATATTTTCAATGTGAGTTTTTGGATGAATACATAATTTAGTCTTTTGTTTGCAAGATTGTGGATGAGTGTCAAAATTCCTCACTTTTGTGTGTTCTTCATCTACCGATGAATTTTTACTAGGTGTGATTCAAGATTAAGCTTTCTTTGCTTTAGAATTTTTTGTATGATTTTTTTACTTAGGATTCATTTCGTTTACATGTTGTCGTTGTAGGATTATGGTAATTATTTACCTTTCATGTGCGTTTTTGTTTGAACCATACATTTGTTTTCCATTTTAAAAACTTGTTGATTCATGATTCTTTGGTTGATTACTTTTGTTATTTAAGTTTGTTTGGACTTGTTTGAGGACAAACAAGTTTTACTTGGGAAGAGTTTGATAAGTGCCAAAATATAGTTATTTTGTATATATGTTTTGTGACACTTATCTGTTCTTTTGTTGATATTCGTTGAATAATTTCCCACTTTGTAAATATGTTTAGTTTGTGTATATTTGTGATTTTTATTAATTTATGTACCATGTGGTAGTTTTAATGTCTTTTTGTAGGTATTGTTGCATATTCGGAGCATTGAGAAATAAGGTGTCGAAGGAACAACTCCGATGCACGTTTTCAGAATAAAAGAGCATTTTTTTAGAAAGTTTTGTTTAGGCAGGTGCGCTAAGCGGAAGTTATAACGCACTATGAGTGTTTTGACAGATTTGGAACATGAGTGATTTTTGAGCCCGTTAAGCACTGATAGCACACTTAGCGCGGTTTTAGGCAGTTTGATGTGTAAAATAAGGAAGTCGCGCTTAGTGCACCAGGCCCGCTTAGCGCGGTATACTAAGATTTGTTTTATAACTTCATTTTTAAATAATTTTAGGTTATGTTTTTGGGGATAGTTTTTGCTCCCAAATTCATCAACCTCATTTTTTTGGTAGATTAGCTTAGAAAACAACTATGGAGCTTGCATATTGATGATCTGGGGTGGATTACTCTTCAACTGGCGCTGATAAACTAGGAGATTTGTGGTTCATTTCTCTTCTACTTTGTGTATTCTTCATTTATTGGGTTTATATATGTATTTTCTTTGACCTCATGTATATTTGTCACCCATGGCTTTATATAAAACTTTCTTTACAAATCTTTGTCGATTATTGTCCTGGATTTTTGCTCTGTGCTTGGGGTTTAGGTTATTATAGACATATACTACTCAAATTCTTATCTAGGTTGATTGCCTAATAATGTCTAGATTATAGAGATAGATTTAGCGCTATTATTCACTTAGGTGTCTGTTATTAATGCCTCTATGTTGGTTGTGTCATGCTGAGAGATCATCGACGCGATTAGCACAACTGAATTTTATGTTATCGAGGTTGGTTGAGAGATCGCGAATGAGGTGATATAGTGGATGTTGTGTTTGATATGTGATGACATTGATGAGTATTGTAGGTTGAGTATGAATTGGTTGATAGGTTTAAGTTTGTGAGGAGTGGATTATATGCATGTTTGATAAGTTTCTTCTCTGATGAAAGAATTCGTTTCCTATTAATAATTTTAATTCCCTTTCCTTACAAACAAACCCATTCAAACCTAAAGTCAAACGCGAGAGATTTGTCAAACGACAATTCAGTAGCACTAATCCTCATGGAGACGATATGATATAAATTATATCACCCTAAAATAAATACTTACTTTTGCTTGCCGCTTTACCACTTCTGTAATGTCCCAGTCCCTGAGTTGTATGTACTAATATCACCATAACCATTCTTAGAATGGGGACTGGACAACCTCGATCAATTCTCCCCTTCGTCAGGGATACTCAAGTACTTTATTGCAGTTGTAGATCATTTTACTAAGTGGATTGAGGCCAAGGTGTTGGCGAACATCACCATAGAAAAAGTCTTAAAGTTCTTCAAAAATAATGTGTTGGCCAAGTTCAGGGTGCCTTAAGCCATTTTTACACACAATGGGAGGAAATTTATCGATAAAAGATTAAGTATCTTCTTAGAATAGTTGAAGATCCAGAAACACTTCGCATTAGTGGAGCATCCACAAAATAATGGTTAGGCCGAGGCACCTAATTGGTGATAGTAAGAGGCTTGAAACAAATAATAGAGGAAGCCAAAGGCATCTGGGCCGAGGAACTACCACAGGTCCTACGGGTTTATCGTACCACCCGCCAGTTAACCACGGGGTAAACCTTTTTTTTGCTAATATATGGAATCGAAGCTTTCATTCTAATAGAGATTGAATATTTTAGTTAGAGGGCCCCTAATTTGTTTCCAGTAGAAGATAATGGAAAGATCATTATATAAGAAATCGACCTTTTGGAAGAAAAAATGATAGTAGCCGCCTTCACCAGCGTCATCGTCAAGAAAACCACTGACTCTAGGTATAACTGTCACATCCAAACACGGGAGTTCCAGAACAGGGACTTGATGCTACATAGTTCCAACAAAGGAGGGAAAAATGCTCGGGATGTAAAGTTAGAAGCAAATTAGGAAGGACCATACCGAGTATGGATCGGCACTAGAAAAGGAATGTATATGTTAGAGTCCATTGAAGAAGAACATGTACCAAGATCTAGGAACATCGCCAAATAAAAGAGATAGTACAGTTGAAGAATATATTTATCTACTTGTTTCCCTTCTTTATGTAACACATTATCATGACTATGATTCCAAACGCTTTTTTTGCCAATTTTGTTTTTGTTCACTTTTTTTGTCGTTTTCCCTTTTAGAATGCTAAACATAGGGAGGACAAAGAATAAACACATTTATGCATAGCTCACGCACTCCCCCTCCACCCTCACTCTTCGAATCTAACCAATCCAATATCGTTATGTTGTGGATCCCAGAGACGTCCACCTTGATCTGAGTCATACCTCAGGGCAGAGTCTAGGATCCTACCCTTAGATGGGAAACGATCATCAGTTAAAGGAAGCACATTACAAAGATATGACCATATATCACCGGTCTCGTTGGCTCTGAGCCCCACCATGAGAGATGCAAACTATGTGTTAATACATCGAATGCTAAGTACAAGATTGAGACAACACGCTAAAGTAGCAATTTCTAAATATATCACACAAACGAATATTAGAATAGTGAATTCTAAATACAACAAACATTATAGTAAGTATCAGTTAATACATTAAACTAGCTGGTTACATCAGATTATGATTAGATAAAGGAAAATAAGTCAATCGAAAATCACTGGTCCAAATCAAAGATAAAGCGTATATCCCAAGGCTATAAATAAATTGTCCTTTAAAGCAGAAATAAGAGCCAAAAATACTCAAATACCTTTCATAGTGGAATCATTCCCTGACCTGCAGACCTACGAGGATGTGTAGGAAGTGGGGAGTGAAACGTTTCACTGATGAAAAGCATTCAATGTGCTTGTCTCCCACAACTTTTCCAACTGGCTCCATAACTTTTTTATCTTTTTTCTTTATTTTTATTTTCTTTTTATTTCTCTTTTTTTCTTACTTTCTTTCTTTTATTTTTCATAATCTCATAGCAACCAACAACATAAGTGAGAAAATAATTCTCTCCCCAACTTGAATTCAACCAACATTAATGTGAATACTCCCTACTATCTAAGATAAGGTAAAAATTTAAACCAAAAACAATAGTCGAGGGTTCAAGAAAACAAAGAATTAATATCCATACAAAAAGGAAAACAAAACACTCATAGACAAGCATTAAGTTCAAAAACAACATGGACATTGACAAAAAAAGCTCAAAAGGGGTTAACAAAAGTTCACACACTCACAAGGTGAATAGACTATTTGGCTAGGTAGATGTGCTCAAAATAAAACAAAATGCCTTGATCACTTTCATACTTTCATACAATCAACACAAAAAATATTAAACATAATAAAACCCAGTTAAAACAAGAATGTGGTCTTCAGCATATATGACCAATGGAAAGCTTCCTCACATTTAGAGGTAAAAAGGAAACTAAAGTGATTCAATCAAAAGCAAGTAATGAAAAAAGAATAAATGGTATATTAGTTATACAAATGAAAAGTTTCCAAAACATGTTATGCTATAGAAAGCTATAAATGAGTACATGGCATGTACCAACTTCAAAAACTATCATTACCCTACATCCACAAGTTGAATCAATCAAAATCGGAAAATCACCTCCAAATTCTTCAAGCTACCAGACCAAAATTGAGTCCAAACAACAAACAAATTTTTTTAGAAAAATAATACTATTATTATTTACTACGCTAAAGCCTTGGTGAAAGTGGGAAAAGGAGGGCCAAGTGAAATAAAAATAATTTACTGGCACAACACAACAAAGCACACTAAGCAAGCTCTATTGCGCTAAGCGTGCTACACCAGAACCACAAAAACAGGATAACAACACAGTTCTAATGCAAGCCTACACTTATCACCTACACACTCTCAATTACACAACTAAACATAATTTACAATATATACACAAATTTCCTCAAAAGCTAATAAAAGCAAGCTTTTGGAAAAACCAGATGAAAGTGAATAAACAAGTTAAGAAGTGAAGATTTGAGAATTTAAAACAGGTATAATTTCAACTTGTTTAAATAACAATCAACACACTACCTAAACTAACACAAAGAATTATAATAAAACATGCTTATTTTATGTCGTAAACTCGACGCTTGTTATTTATACACGATTCTCCAAGTTTCCTCTTCACACGGTTAGCGCTCACCGATGGCAAAACCTAACCAAACACTCAGTAAACATTAAGAGAAACAAACATATACACTAAATTTACAAGTATTGAAAACATATACAATTCACAAGTATGGCAAACATAAATAATAAATTCACACATATACATATACAAATCTAATTACACAATATAAACAATATGAACATTATATGCAAAACTCAAAAACAAAAAAACTATCACAATGCAATCCAATAAAAACACCAATCCCCGGTAACTGGGCCATTTTGCTGAAGCGGTAAAGCGAAAAGCAAAAGTAAGTAAGTATTTAGTTTTATCATATCGTTTCTACATGGATTAGTGCTATTGAATCATTGTTAGATAAATCTCTAGTTAATGAGTTTGGGTTAAATGGGTTTGAAGTAAATGCAGGCATTAAAGTTATTAACGGGAAAAGTATTCATTCCTCAGAGAGAAGAAACTTATCAAGCATGCATATAATCTACTCCTCACAAAATTAAACGAATCGACCAGTTATAATCAACCTTTAATGCTCACCAATGTCATCACATATCAACCAGAACACCCATTGTATCATCTCAGAGGCGATCTCTCAACCAACCTCAACAATACAGAAGACAACTATGTTACTTACGTTGACAATCTCTCAGCATAACACAACCAACACAGAGACATTAAGCACATACACACAAGTGAATAATAGCTCTAAATCTATCTCTAGAATCTACACACTATTAGATAATCACCCTAAATAATAATTCTAGCAGTATATGTCTATAGCAACCCAAACCCCAAGCGCAGAGCAAAAATCCAAGACAATAATCGACAAAGATTTGTAAAGCAAGCTTTATACAACGCCATGGGCGATAAATATACATAAGTTTAAATTAACTACATATACAAAATCCAAAAAATAGAGAATGCACAAATAAGAATAGAAATGAAACACAAATCTCTCGGTTTGTCAGCGCCGATCGATGAGAAATCCACCCCGGATCATCCGTATGCAAGATCCATTGTTATTTTCTAAGATAGTCTACCAAAAATGAGGTGATAGAGTTGGGAAAATAAAAACACCCCTAAAACCATAACCTAGAAATGAATGAAATCTAAGTTATAAAATAAATCTCATCAAACCGCACTTAGCAGGCTCATCGCGCTAACTGGGCTGCGCTTATTTAACATATTAAGCATCCTAAAACTGCGCTAAGCGGACTTCAAAACTATGGTTTTGCCAATGTGTCAAAACTGATGTAACGTGCTAGAGAACGCGCTTAACGGGATTACCGCGATAAGCGAGCTCCACTGGGAAAAACTTCCAAAAGCTGCATCTTTTATTCCGAAAACGCGCATCTAAAGTCGTGTCTTTGACACCTTATTCCTTGATGCTCCAAATGTGCAACAAATACCTACAAAATAAGTAAAATCTATCAACCGGTACACAATTGAATCAAAACAATAAATATGCATAAACTAAGCGTATTTACAAACAAAGTGGGGAATTATTCAACGAATATTAACAAAAGAATTGTTAAGTGCCACAAAACATATATACAAAATAACTCTATTTTGGCAATTATCAAACTCTCCCCAACTTGAATTTGTTTGTCCTCAAACAAGACCAAATAAACTTAAAGAAGCAAAAGTAATCAACCAAAGAATCATGAATCAACTTGTTTTAAAAATTAAAAACAAATGTATGGTTCAAACAAAAATGCACACGCAAGGAAAAACTTACCACAATCCTACAACAACAACATGTAAACGAAACGAATCCTAAATACAAAAATCATACTAAACATTCTAAAACAAAACAAGTGTAGTCATGAATCACACTGAGCAAAAATTCATCGGTAGATGAAGAACACACAAAGGTGAGGAATTAGACACTCATCCACAATCTTGCAAACAATAAACTAAATGATACATTCATCCAAAAATTCACTTTGAAAATATAAAGGCAAGAATCACACGGGTTTTTCAATATTGTAATGTGGCTTGGTTAACAAAAACAAAGGATAATTCCTAAAGATAATCTAAACAAAAACTTGCTTAAACTTAAGGGAGTGATCAACTCACAAAAGTTCAAACAAAAAATTTCAATCAAACTTCTTCTTCATCCAAAAGTTGTCACACCAAAACACAATACTTATTTGCATAATTATTTGAACTCTTTTTTGTTTTTCTTTTTCAAAACCTCTTTTTTATTTTTTGTTTCTTTTTCTTTTCTTTTTATTTTTCTTTTTTTCTTTTTCTTTTTCATAACTACATAGTGTTATACCCCAAATTTCCCCCTAAGATTCCTGATTATCTCATATCATCAATACATCAAGATCACACATTAGGGTTAGTTCTCCCTCTCTACTTCATCCTATCTTTAATTTTGCTCTTGAGAGATTACCAAGCACCTCCAATTGTGTATCTTTTACATGTTTTCTTATACTAACATCAAAATATGTATATATGTCTCTTTGAATGTTCATATTGTAGGTGATGACACAATTGCATTCATTTCACCATCTAACCTAGGGTTTGAGGGGGTGGTTCTTAGTCAAATGGTTCTTCAATGTATTTCAAGAGTTCAAACTTGAAGTTTATGTCTATGATATCAAATATTTGAGGTTCAAAGGGTTTCCTCACTTTATTTAGGTTAAACTTTCCTTAAAGTTGGTGGTGGAATTCATCAAGAAGATTCATAGGTTCATGTGTTTATTTCCATGTCTTCTTCAACAAGTTTCATTGAGAATTTGGATACATCTTTGAGTATTCTTCAAGAAAACATCATCTAAAGTCCTATTGTGATTCATCATGCTTTATTTTGCCAAGAAAGTTCAAAAGATTCAAGGATGTTCAACAAGTTTGACCTAATTGAGCAGATACTTGATTTAGTGATCACAAGTGCATAAATCTCTCAATTTTCAAAATTTTGAGTTGGTTATTTTTTATATGGATTCTTATAATCATCTACAACAACCTCTCTTCACATTACAAGATCCAATTGTGTAAGAAAAATCATCAAAAGTTGAAAGGGGTTTCAAGTCATTTTGACACTTTCTAAACTTGGGTTTATTGACTTCTAAGGACCATATCTCGCTCATTTTTTGAGATTTTTGATTGAATTCAAATCCATGATTATCTTTAAAAGTTCCTTAACAAGTTCTCTTTAGAGATCTAAGTCTAATTTTGAATGGAAGATCACTAATGGTTGAGAAAGATTACAAGTCTCTTTGAAAAGCCTCTAAACCTCAGGGCCTGACTTCAAATAATCATAACTTGGTCAATTTTTATCTCCTTGAGCCTATTATTTTTCCATAATAATCTTTTGGATGTCTACTATAACTTTGTTTCAATGTGCAAGACATGAAAATTCGTGGAAAGTGATTGAAGAATTGAAAATTTTATAGGTCTTTTATGAATTTTCCCAAATTTGTTCATCATCTTCCAAAGACCATAAATCTTTCAAATTTTAAGATTTTTGAGTGATCTCAATTCCATAACTCAATTCAATAGGTATAATTCATGTCATCTTCAGATATCAAGATCCAATTTTGAGTGGAAGGTCATGTAATTTTGAAAAAATTATAGGTCATTTGAAGTCCCATACTTAGAAATTTTTCTAAGTACAAAAATCATTTTGTTTTTCATGATTTCAAGAGGACATAAATTCCAGCTCAGTTATCCAAATGGAGTCTTTCTTCGCACATTATAAATTTTGTGAACTTATCTTTTAAATGCTTCAAGAATCATCCCATAAAGGTCCCTGAGTAGTGAGCTATGCATTGTTGATGTTGGCTCCATAGAATCTATTTTTGCCTCAAGTCAGAATTTTTACCATGAGTAAACTTGGATTACAGGTCAAATTACTCAAATTTTAGTTGATAATGAAATTTAACTAATTTCCCAGATGCGTTTTGATAAGAATTGCACTTGGTATTATGTTGTTTTGATTCATTTCAAGTCACACATTTGGCATGATCACATCTGGCTTGGTTTGTATGATTTGCTCATAATTCCTCTCATTTCTCATCATCATTCACTTCCCTATAAATATAGGATGATATTTCATTCATTTCCTAAGCGTTAGAGAGCCAAATACCTCTGTTGAACTTCCTCCATACCTCTCAATTATGTAACTTAGAATTTGGTTTTAAAGCATTTTTTAATCCAATTTCTTTGCTCATTCTTCATCCTTGAAGTCCACTGAAGCTAACAGAAGAAGAAGTAAGCCTTGAAGTACCCCAAATCATGCTAGCTAAGTCAATTTTTAGATCTCTGAAGTTGAGCTTCAACAGGTAGATTTCTCTATCAATTCTATCCAAATTTATTACTACAATGTAGCTCCCATCATTCGGATACTCATCACGTTGTTAGTTTTTAACTGGAAGTGAGTTTTACTCATGAATTTTCAAATCCCTTTTCCATTGTTTCCTTTTAGTTTTTTCCAAAATGACTGAACTGTGGTTTAAAGAATTTTTTCGCGAGGGTGAGGTTAGGATCGTCTGGAAGAGATGAATCCAAGGATATCAGTTTGAGCTTCTAACGATTGCGTTTGAAGAATCTCATAAAAACCCAACACACAGAGGTATGGAGGTTGAAAACGATCTACGTGTTGTTCTTCAACCAATGATTGTGTGACATTTATTTTAATTTCATTGGCTTATCTTTTACTGATTCTATGTGTTTTTAAATAAGGTCCATAACATGCACAACGCGCCAGGTCCCTCAGATCTTCTTACTAACACGTTTGACATTGATCATATGGTCCACATCATTTTGGTTTTATTTATATTTTCTGATTTTAGATTTTAATTGTTTTAAACTTTAAAAATCCATAAAAAATTCATTTCAACTTCTAAAATTATGAAAGATTTCTCAAAAATACTTTTGATTTTTCTCTTTCTGATTTTGATTTTTTTACAATAATATTTTGTAATTTGGTATTTTTTATGATTTCACTTTATTTGACTTGTTTTAATTGTTTAAAAATACTTTTCTTGATTTTTAAATTCAGAAACAAATTATGGAAGGATCTAATGACCTCTTGACAAATATTGGTTACCTCATTTTATTTTTTTTTATTTTTATTTTTGGTTTTACTATTTTATACAAATTTTGGTTTATTTTGCTTATTTCTTTAAATTTTAAAAAATAGTTTATGACTTTAAAAAATTCTGAAAATTTTTGTCAACAGTTTTTTACTCATGATTTGACTTCTGATTTTTTTTTGAATCTTTATTTGGTGTTTTAATACATTTTTTGTGTACTTTACCAATTATTTCCCTTTTATTAATCATTTACATATTGTTTTATTAAATATATTTTATTATTTTTGTTTGGTCCTGATTTGAGTATTATTTTGGGACAAGTTCCTCAACCTCATTGAATCTTGGGTGTTGATAGATTGAAAAACCAAATCCACCAAAATGGATGAGTGAAGTTGATGATATTTGAAACCCTAATTTCATCGACACATCTCCTCCCTCTTCATCTTATCCCTTTCTTGTTTTTACTTGTGCTACATGTTTTTGGAAGATGATTTATATATCATTTCTCTAACATGTTAGTACATATATTGCTATTGACCCGCCTCAAAATAGGTGTGAATTCTACATAAGTCCATTTATGATTGCTTAACATAGCGCTAAATTTGTCCCGATTCGAAAAATGATCTTTCGTGGCCCAAACCTATGTTTGCAAGCCCAAATATGTTTAATTTGAAACCTTTGATGCAATAACTTTGAAGTTCATTGTTAGGAGGATTTGATTTTATCAATCCTCTAATGAACTTCATGTACTTTGGTCTAAGTGAATCATTTGAACATCGTTAATCATATGTGGTTGCCTTGAGTACTTGAAATGAATGATATACTTGATAAAAAGCAAATGAGACTTGTTGTTTAGAAGCTTTGATTTTATCGATCTTCTAATGAGTTCTAAAATGCAAGCTTCAAGATGATCATTCAACTAACCTTCTAACTTCTAATTCACTGACAATTAACTTTATTTTATGCCTTTACTTCCTGCCTTTACTTTATGCCTTTATTACGTGCCTTTATTTTTATGTACCATTTATTTTAGCATTTACATTCCATGCCATTTTTATTTTGCTCACTTGAGCATTTATCTTTACGTCATTTTATATTTTGTCATTTGAGTTTTTCTTCTCTTTAAATGGCACTTAATAATCAACTTGAACAGTAAATTTGTTTTAAAGTTACTTGGACTATTTGGTTACTATCCTAAGCAATGTGGAGTTGTAGATCTCTCAGACTTAGGATTGGAAGCCTTGATACTTGGGGACCTTGTTGCTCTGTTGTTATTTTGTTTGAAGTTCTTGGGATTTACTCTAAGGCATTGGGTGGATTTTTTGTGAGTGCAAGTTATTCTGATTATATGCTTTGTCTGTGATTGAGAACTCCTATGTATACAACTGTTACTCTGTCCAATTTTTGTGAAGACTTAATTCATCTGAAGCTTGGTATTTCTTAGAGGTTTAGTATTTTTTCTTGCTTGGTTTCAATCTAAAGGATGGGAATTCTACATTGACTTCATATGTCAAGTGTTGGCTTCTTGTTGGTTAGATCGTTATTTTCCTTGGCTTTTACATTATGGTTTAGGATAGTCCCTTCATCTCCTCCCATCTTCTTTAATTTCAAAAATCTCCTCCCTCTTTTTCAAAACTCTTATTGTTTTCTAATTTGAACTGCTTTCATTATAAACTTGGACTTACATCCATGCATTTTAATTAAAAAATTCTTAAAAAAACATTAATCAATTTAACCATACTTTAACATCTTTCTCAAGACTAAAAGTCAATTAACCTCATTTAAACCATTTTTCCACTTTGGGATTTTTACTTCAAAACTTTTCTCAAAAGATTAGATTCTTGTTGATTCTTGTATTAATGAAAGCTACTATACTTCTAGGATATGTAGTGAAGTGAGATAGTTTACACTTGGGTGTTGAGTGAGGCTTTGTTGATTTTAAAATCTAAGTTATATCTTCCACTTTGAGATGATGCAAATTCTTCTTTCTCATGATTGTGGGTAGTAAATATGTTTTCCACTCGGATATGATGATGATGCCTCTTCTCTTAAAATCAACCAACACACATATGTTTTAAAATTTTTGAGGTGAATTATGAGTACCCTGATCCTCTATCGCACAAAAGGTGGTACGTAGGCAATAAAGGTTCGCAATCGTGGCAGGTGCAAAAATTGTAAAAAGTATTTCTTTTCTCATCTTCACCATCTATTTTTGTTTACACCTTTTATAGCCAATATACAGAGATTTTAAAAGAGGTTCCTCCGGAGTACCATAGATATTTAGAGTGCCAATACCTTCCCTTTGCATAACCAACCCCTGTACCTAGATTATTTCCCCTCTTCTTTTTAGGTCTATTCACTCTTTTTCCATTTCCTTTGAAAATAATAAAGTGCGGTGATGATTTTTTATTTGATCTGTGCGAGTTAAGTCAATCTAATGTCTTAGTCTCAATATTTCTACCGCTACAGAAAACTGGCGACTCTGTTGGGAAATCATCCCTAAGTGGGTTGAGCCTATCTTTATTTACTCGTGTATGTGCTATATCTGTTGTGTATATATATATATATATATATATATATATATATATATATATATATATTTCTGGTTTTCAGGGTACTTGGTGATCTCTTATAAGTCCTCTACCCGGACTTGGGAAAACTTAAGATAGGACGGGTGGTATAGTCATGTTAAATTTGAGGGAGGAATCCCAAAAAAGGAGACATGATATCCCCCACTCAGTGGAGGCCCCTTTGACTGTAGTATTTGTTTATCGGGCAATCGGGAAGACCTACTGCTTTCGAATCGGGAGTCTGCTAAAGCTGAGGACCATAAAACCCTTAACCCATCTTGGCCTTTTAGGTGTAGTGCAGAGACTATGACAGAGAAATTCAGAAGTGGTTGTCATGCGATGCTACACTTAGACGAGAATTTCCTAAGAATATTGCTGATTATCGAGCTAATCAGGATGTTAGTAATATTCGAAGGAAGGATGTAGACTATGGGAACTTTTTAGAACCTTGTTCGGCAGGTGATAAACCATTAGTCCTTACCTTATAGGTAGTAACTTTGACTTCATGCTCATGACATCGAACCTATGAACCCCCATGTTTGTGATCTTGTGTGTGATTATTGCATCATGCATCCGTGAGCATTCTTTAAATGGTTAATTCAAGGAACTTAAGGTTGACTGTTGCAAATATCTCAGGTACTTTTTGACCATGGATTTTGGAAAGAGAAAGACTCATAAGTACGTTTTCAAGGATCATAAGATAGAGGAACTGATGAGTTTGATTCTTGAGATTGAGAGTTCTATAGATTTCTGGAAGAAGTATGGAGCTATTGTGCCTGTTATGAAGCTCAAGATGAAGGAGGGTATTCTTTCTACATTGGTCCAGCTCTATGATTTGTTACACCATTGTTTTACTTTTCCTGATTATCAGTTGATGCCCATGTTAGAGGAGTATTTGTACTTACTTGGTTTACCCGTTACTGATTGTGTTCCTTTCACTGGTTTAGAAGGAGAGCCTAAGTCTCATGATATATCTACCATGACTCACTTGAAGAAGTCTGAGATTGAGGCCAACATGACTACCAAAGGAAGAATCAGAGGTTTACCTGCTCATTTTCTATTGGATAAAGCTCGTTACTTTGCCAAGATGAAGAGTACATATGCTTTCGAGGCTATATTTTCTTTGCTTGCCTATGAGTTGTTCTTGTTTCCTAACATCGACAAATTTGTGGATGCTAATGCCATTAGGGTATTTGTGATTGGGAATCTAGTCCATACGCTGCTAGGAGATACCTATTATTCCATCAATATTCAGAACTTCTATCAGGGAGGGATGGTCATCTGTCGTAGATTGTTGTTATATCAGTGGTTTATTTCTCACTTACCTTAGTCTGTTGCTTTTTGGGATATCAAGAGGGAACAACGTTGGGCCCCGAAGATTATGGATCTCACTCAATCTGACATTAATTGGTATCATCAACTTTATTATGATGTGGAGATTATTGATAGCTATGGTAGTTTCCCCAATGTGCCTCTTCTTGGTACAAATGGAGGAACTAACTACAATCCTGTTCTTGCACATCATCAGCTTGGATATCCGATGAGAGACAAGCCAAACAACATTCATCTGAGTGGTTTCTTTATCAAATAAGGAGAGAATCGCAAGGCAGCTAAGGAAGTGATTGAATAGGCTTGGCGCCATATTCATAGAAAGGGTAGAAAAGACTTGGGACTAAGAGGAGTTGTTTCTTTAGAGGCTCATCTCCGTTAGGTACAAGAAAGGGCAATTCAGTTGAAGATGCCTTATTCTCGTGAAGAACCTATATTTGATATGTTTTTGAGGACTACTCCTCCTCTCTTAGATGATGTGGAAGAACTTCAGTTTGCCTTGGTTAGGATGTAGCAAGAAAAGGAAGCATGGAAGAATAAGTAACAGAATTTAGAGGTGACTTACTCAACAGAATTGAAAGAGAATGATGACTTGATTAATATTCTTGAGAGTCATGCTATGGAGATGATGGAGAAGCAAGAGGATTTATTTTCCTCTAGATTTCAACCCATTCACTCATTTTCTGATTCTGGTGGATGGAAAAAAGTCATCGACAAGTATGCAGAAGAGAATAAGCAGTTGAAGGCTCAGATTGCAAGACTCAGGGGAAAGCGTCAGCGTGTGGAGAGATCTTCATCAGCTTTGATTGCTTAGGATTTTTAAATTCTATCTTTATTCTATTGTACTTAGGATCACTGAAACTTGTACTAAAAGTTGTAATCTATTCCAAAGTTATTATTAAAATGAGAATTTTCAGTATTTCTATATGTGTTAGTACTTTAATATTTGCAAATACTTATGATTCTTTGAGTTCCTTGAATAAACACAATAAATAATATGCATTTCATATCATGCATCATTGTGCATATATTTTTTGCATTCCTGTTCATTCTCAGGTGTCTTACTTGTTTCTCTGCTTCGTTCAGTCAACAAGTTATCTAATTGCTACAATACTCGGGCCAATTCTAGAAAGAAAATGGAAAATCTTGAACAAGAGAATCGTGAACACCTAGCATGAACACATATCCTGTTGTGGATTTTTGATCCCCAACATCACTACACCAACTCGAATCAGTGTACCCTACTAACTTGCATTCTTTTCCTTTATCAGCTGCAGGAAACAAAATTCCATAGTCAAGAGTTCCTTTCAAATACCTCAATATCCTCTTCGTCGCTGCTAGGTGTGATACCTTTGGCTTCTGTATGAATCTACTTACCATACCTACATTGTATGCTAAGTCAGGCCTCGTGTGGAAAAGGTATCTTAATGACCCAATAAGCCTTCTGTATTGGGTTGGGTCGACATCATCTTCTTCTGCATCTTTTGACAATTACAGTCTTGGTTTTGCAGGTGTCGAAGTCGAGTTGCATTCTTTCATCTCAAATATCTTGAGAATTTCTCCTGCATATCTTCTTTAATGCATCATCAAACCTCTACTTCTCTTGTAGAATTTGATGCCACGGAAACATGAAATGTCACCCAGATCAGACATTTCAAATTCCTTACTGAGATCACCTTTGAAGTCTTCAATCTCCTTCTTGCAACTACCTGTTATTAACAATTCATCAACATAGAGACATAGTATAAGCAATTCACTATTGTTTCTTCTTACACATACTCCATGTTCAGTTGTAAACTTCACAAATTTCTTCTCCCTTAGGAAACTATCAATCTTCTTATTCCAAGATCTTGGAGCTTGCTTCAATCCATACAAGGATTTATGCAGCCTGTACACCTTTCTCTCTTTGCCATATTTTACAAACCCAATTGATTGTTTAACATAAACTTCTTCTTCTTAGGGTCCATTCAAGAATGCACACTTCACGTCTATTGTACCCCAAAATTTTCCCTCTCATTTATCAAGACTTTTCTCACAAGACTTCTTTGACTCAAGACAAGATTAGGGTTTGGTCAGCTCAAGTCATCTCATCTTGCATTGATAACCCAAAATTAGGGTTTGAGTTTTCACAAGGATTTTTGGGCCACCAATGCTTCATGTGACTTTCATACACCATTTTGGACCCCTAAGATTGCTCATGATAAGTTTCAAGCCTTGGATTACACTTTTGCTCAGTCAATTGGACAGTTGACCTAAAAATCAGTTGTATTGGGGAAAAAGTCAACCATGGTCAATTTATAGTCAAACTTCATAATTTTTGATCCACATCAACATTTTAGACTCATATGTACCATTTGATCAAGTTTGGATTACAACTTCTCAAGAAATTTGATCAAATCATCAAAAGGGCAAAATGGGCAAAATTAGGGTTTTGACTAAGGAAGGGCAATTTCTGATTTTTAACCTAGCCAATGACCAATTGAGTTCAAGCATGATTTCAAGGATTCAATGGCATCATGTTGACTTAATTACATGGCTCAAAACATTTCAAATTCATTGGATTGACAGATGAAATTTGCAGTCAACTGATCAAAAGTCAACTGCACACTGAAAAGTCAAACTTTGACTTTTTGGTCAAAATCAAGTGCCAAGGGTCATAATTCATCAAGATATGTCAAAATGTGAAACTTGTTCACCAAGAAAACCAAATTTGAAAATTAGGGTTTGAATTTGAAAATTTTCATAACTTAGAAATTTTCTAAGTATAAAAATTTTCTTATTTTTTCTCAACTTTACACCAATTTTTCACCATGATGAATTTTGATTCAAGGAATGTCCCCAACATGAAAGTTGTAGACCTCCATGAAATATACAACTTTACTTCACAAACTTTTCCCTAAATATGCTTGGATCTCAAGTTATAAATTTGTGAATACATGGTCATGAACTTCTTAACTTAGTGAAATTTTGTCCTAATTTAGGCAGGTTTTGGACCCAACTTCATGGCAATTTTTCACCTAGTTCCATGATGTATCTCAAAATTTATTTCAAAGATGGATTATAGAGCACATTTCAAGTTTCCAAAATGTCCAAGAACTCTCCAAGATCATTTTTGAGTAGAGAGAATCGAAGAGAGGAAGTTGGCATTTTCTCACTTTTTGTTCAAGCCATTTCATGAAGAACCAAGTTGCAAATCAATCCTATGCTGGATATTTCATGCTTTACAGGTCCTAAAATTGCTACACACTCCTTAATTAAATGCTTACTCAGTTGACAAAGCCTCTATCCATGCTTTTAAACCTTTATCCAATTGATAATTCCATTTATGGCAAAAAGGTTCCATTGCCATTTTGAAAAAGAGTAACTTTTGCAAACTTTGTGATCTTGAGCATTGGACCTGTCCCCTTGATACATGCAAGTACCACAGACCAAAGGCAACTTGTAGGGAAGAAATACCAACCCTAAGCAAGCTGGTACAAGCATGTGAGCTTTGTCTTATCACTTTGCTTCAAGTACAAGAAAAGTGGCAAAAAGGCTAGGGCTTATACAACTGATAGAGAGCTGTCTTAAAACCATTTATATACTAATATGCAAACAATATAAAACACATAGGATACCAAGCAAAGGCCAAAAACACTTAGACCAAGCAAAGCACCAAAAATTGTCCAAAACATACAGTTTCTGCACAAACACATCCAACATCCATTTGGCTCATGCGTTTTGTGTTTAGATCATTCCAACACCTTATATACTTGATATCAAACTCATCCAAACTATCATCCCTGTTCTGTAACCTCTGTTTCACCATCTGCCATTGTTAACTTTGAAGCTTGCAGTTGGACTTGGTCAGGGAGTTCTAGCCATTTTCATAACAAGGTAAGGGTTGAAATAGATTCAGGAAAGCTCAAGGAAACTCTAGCAATCATGAGGCCTCCATTAAAGTCATTACATTTCCATACACGATTCCAGCTGAAGGATGTAATTTTTCAAACTCTATCTTCTTGTACAGGCAACCTCAGGCCACGATCTGTGAATAAAAAGTGTAGTTCTCATCCTAACGAAGCTATACATATCATTATGTTGCATTGATTTTACTTGTGCAAAGAGAATTTGGAAGTTGAAATCTCTGAAAATTTTAGGTTACAAATTATGGATTTTAAAATTCTCTTTGATCTTTGATAGTTAGATTACATAATTTATATGGTTGGAATCGTGAGTTCAAATGCTACATTTTTCATATTATAAGTTTTCATTTTTATGCAAGCATGAGGAAGTTACAGGTTGAACTGGCCAATGCGTGAGGAAGAGGAAGACAGGACAGAGACGAAGCTCTGTTGGGCTTTTTGCTTCCTGGGCTTTTTTGTTTGTTTTTGCTAGCACTACCACATATTTGCTGCATCACCTCCCTCTTAACTCTTTTCATATTTTATTTTTTTTCATTTTTATATTTAATTTTTTAATTATTTTCTTTAATGATAAAAAATCCTAACAAATAATTTAATTATTTTTACACTTTTATTTTATTTTTTTATTATTTCTCACATAAAAATATAGTTTATTTTGATAAAATATGATTTATTTTCTTAATAAACTTATAAATATAATTAAATATACGTAATATTTTTATTTTACATTTCATACTTACAAATACCTATTTTTTGCATATATTTAATTTTTAATATTTATATACAAAATTATTTATTTTTTATACAAAAAATGCACAAAATAATAATATAGAAACGTTATTTTCTTTTAAATAAAAAATTAGGGTTTAACCCCTTTCAAAAAAATTAAATCTTTTTCTTATATTTTTTAGGTTTAATTTAAATATTGTTACATGAAAATAAGACATCAAAAATCTCTTTACATGTACATTACATTGCATTACATTTTAAATATTGTATTATATTTATTTTAATTCTCGCAAATTCGATTTGGTTGTAATAATGTATATAGCTTTATATTTGTGCAAATCCCCATTCAAACTTGTATTCCCCCCTCCCATAAAATTGTTGTAATAGCTTAGAAATATTTACATTACATAATTTATCGCTTTACATGCCATGATTAGTAATTAAGGTTTGTATGACAAGAACAAAACAAAGCAAAATAGAAAACCCTAAATACGAGACAAAATCAAAAGCATGAAAATGATACACTTTGCACACAAGCACCCTTAGGGTTTCTCCCACTTGGTTGCCTAAAACAAAATGGCCATGTTACGCATGCGAAGTATCTTGGCAAAACAAAACAAATATAAGATCATAGCCCCTCGATGACGCTATCCAAAAGTTGCCTAAACAAAATGATCTTGGTCCCTCAAAAATGCTAAGATACTTTGCAAACATTGCTAATCATGGTTATACGATGATCCACGCCCGTCCTGTTTACATCCAAAGTTAGGGTTGCTTACCAAATCAATGGTAAGTCAACAATGTCAAAGGAATAGAAAATACATAAGAAAGACATTTGAGTAGGTAGATGGCTTCTAGTTACTTGCTCCATTTCAAACGACAATCCTTGCTATTTTCAAAACAAACACATACACATTTCAAAAACATCTTACAAATATTGAAAACATTTTTCAAAAGACAAACATCTTTGTATACATTCTTACGAACGAGAATCATTACAAAGATTGCCTAAACGAGTGGCCTCTTTTACAAAATACTTTCAAAACCACACCAAACACAATTTCAAACAAACCAAAGCAAGTGATCTAATAAAGTAAGTAAGAGCCCATGGAAAACCATGGATGAAAAGGGTGCTAGCACCTTCCCTTTTCATAATCTACCCCCTGAACTCAAGAAAACATCTCAAAGGTATTTCCTGTGCTTTTTCACCTTTCCTTTTGGATAAAAGAAAAGTCGGTGGCGACTTTTGCTAACCGCGACATTTGCAAATACAAACGCAAAACCTCAAGTCAGTTCTCCCACCATATCACAGAACTGGCGACTCTGCTGGAGATTTTTATAAAAGTAGGGTTACCTTAGGGTTTAGATCACATTTATTTGCTTACCTTGTTTGACTTGTTTGCTTTACAATTATGGTTCTTTGTTTGGGTTTAAATCCTCCACCCAGATTTGGGAAACATTATAGGTAAATAGCAATACATTGTGGAAACTGTGCAGGGTATACCGACATGGTCTAAGCAATAGCTATGTTAGTGTTACATATTTGTGGGTACCGGTAGCCTTTGAGTCAATCAAAGAGAATACGGGGCCGCTGAGTGATGTCATGAAGCACTAATGAACTTCTAGAACCCTTTACTTGACCAACTTGGCCTTTAGGATGTAGTGAGATAACCGACTTTGGTGCAGTCCAAAGTTGGTAGATACTCGATACTACACTCATTGAGGTTTCTTGGGATATTTCGGTCGCCATTAAAGAGGTTTGAGCTGAAACAATGACCAAGGAAACAATCCAGTGATATTGAGCTCCTTAGAACCCGGTTACTATTGATAGGACAGGTTGAGCCAACTAAACTTCAAGAGGGTACTTACCTATAAAACCCCGTGCAAGCCTAAACTAAGAATTTGTTTTACTTGTATATACATACTTGTGCATAACATCATGAACATCATGAACATCATATGCATTCACTAACCATTTCAAGGATTTTGGAGATTCATCTTTGTTCTTGTTTTGTAGGATATGGATTCACTTCGCATGAAAACTATCCAAATCAACCTTGTAAGAATTCCTCCACAACTCAAGGAGCTAGATTCAAGGATCCCTGAGAACTCTCCATTCACCGAGAGACATGGTCGTCTACTCAACTTGGTCACCTCCAACACAGAGGAGGATATGATGAAGGTTCTCTTCCAGTTCTTTGACCCTTTGCATCATTGCTTCACATTTCCTGACTATCAACTTGTGCCCACTTTGGAAGAATTCTCTCAACTCTTGAGGATTCCCATTCTCAATCAACTACCTTTCAACGGTATGGAAAGAGATCCAAACCAGAAGAGATTGCTCAAGCCCTGCACTTGCACTCATCTGATGTCATAACTCATTAGGAAACTAGAAGTGGTATCAAAGGCTTCTTGGTAAAGTTTCTGTTTGAGAAAGCCCAAAGCTATTGGAATTCCTTAGACTTGCAAGCTTTTGAGGAGATTGTAGCTCTTCTCATCTATGGGATGGTCCTGTTCCCCAATCCTAACCAACTCATAGATGTGAGCGCTGTCAAAATCTTCATGTCACGCAACCCGGTGCCTACATTGCTTAGGGATATTTTACACTCTTTTCACACTCGTACAATGAGGAAAAGAGGTGTTCTTATGTGTTGCACTCCTCTCCTGGCAAGATGGTTTATTTCTCATCTTCCCCAATCAGTCTTAAAGAATGAGCAAGGTTTGAGGTGGTCACAAAGGTTAATGACGCTTAAACATTCAGATATTCATTGGTGCTCTCGATCCAAAGAGAATGTTATCATTGTTGACTGTTGTGGGGAATTACCTAATGTCCCTCTACTTGGCATTAGGGGATGCATCACCTACAACCCGTGCTTAGCTTTAAGACATTTTTGTTATGCCCGAAGGGATGGCCCACATGATATGCTGATTTAAGGTTTGGTTTTCGACTACGACAATGACGATCAAGGTCTTCGCCAGAGATTCATCCGAGCTTGGAGGATGCTAAACAAGGTAGATAGAAAGACTTTGGGACACAAGAATTCCATCCCTCTTGAGCCTTACCTCAAGTGGGTATGAACCCGCGCTCAAAGTCTTATGATACCTTATCCTTCCATTCTCCCAGTGATTATTGAGCCTGTTAAGGAGGGAGAGGTTCCATACACTATCCTACATCTTGACATGCCTACATCACTCAAAGACCTACAAAGGGATTGGATACAGCTCAAAGGAGAGCGTTATACTTTTGAAGCCCAATTCTACGCAAGCGAGAAGAAGGTTTTGGAACTCACTCAACTACTTCATGAGGAGCAGACTCTAAATACCTACATTGCACCAAAGAGGATGCGCAATGTCTTTTTATCTTATAATTTTGTATTATTTTTCCCAAGGGGCATTGATGTACTCAAGTTCTATCTTATTAATATAACGTGTGCTTCTTTTTGTTTAAAACAATTTTGAATTTTTAAATCCTTGAAAGCATTGCATCTATACATATCATTCATCATAAACATAAATAGGTCTCTGCAACAAGTTTCCTCATCTCTCTACTGTTTATTTCAGTAAGATGGATCTCGAACAGACGGTCAAAGACCTTCAAGCTCAAAACACACAATTTCAACAGTTACTCATGACCTTAGCCAAGGGGCAAGAGGAGTTGAAGACTCTGCTAGCAAAAGAGAAAGAGAAAAAGAAGAAAGAGAAGAAACCAACTGGTATGGTAATCATGGGCAGAAGGTTTCAAGGACAAGCTAGAAGGACCTTAGATTTTCCAGCAACATCTGATGAAGGGGAAAGGAAAGGAAAGGAAACGGCAGTTCCGTCATACTCTGAAGAAGAGGAGGAAGAGGAGGACTACTCTGAAGAACAGTACCCTCCGACTGATGATAAGTACAGACACCTGGAAGAGCGTTTAACCTCTATGGAAATACAGAAAGTACCGGGGCTAGACTTTGCGGAATTGGGGTTAGTGTCAGGAATTGTGATCCCACCAAAGTTTAAAGTGCCATTATTTGCAAAATATGATGGAGTGTCGTGTCCTAAAATGCACCTCCAATCATATGTCAGGAAGATTCAGCCGCACTCTACCGACAAAGACTTGTGGGTCTATTTCTTCCAAGATAGTTTATCCAGAACGCAACTTGATTGGTTTTACCAATTAGAAAGGGCCGACGTCCACAATTGGGAAGACCTTGCCGCAACTTTCTATAAACAATACCAGTACAATACTGATTTGGCGCCTACCCGTACTCAACTTTAGAGTAGGGCTATGGTTTCAAATGAGGGCTTCAAAGATTACGCGCAAAAGGGGAGAGATCTATCCGGAAGAGTGCAACCCCCTCTGTTTGAATAAGAGTTTGTGGACATGTTCTTGGGAACTCTATCGGGCCCTTTCTTCAATCATCTGATTGGAAGTTCCTCTGCAGGGTTTACTGAACTAATTTTAACTGGCGAGAGGGTGGAAGCTGGTATAAGAAGTGGGAAGATTCAGAAAGATTCGTCTGCCTCTACAGTTGTGAAAAGCCCTTCACTGGGAAGAAGGAAGTATCTACTATTTATTCACATAGGAATCAAGGAAAAACTAAACGCCGACCAGTGGTGGGGGCCGTTATGATCCCAAAGCCCGCATCCGACCAACCAAGAAATAACTAGCCAAGGGTGGAAAGGCCAGTCCGGTAATTCACCAGGATTAATATGACTCTAGCCCAGGTTCTACCACATATTCTGAAATTGAATCTGGCAACTTTAAAAGAGGCCCCAAAGAATCCCAATACTGCGTCCCCTCATTATCACCCAAATGCCAGATGCGCATACCATTATGAAAGTCCAGGCCATGACACTAACAACTGTTGGGCTCTGAAGAACAAAATTCAGGACCTTATAGATGCAAAGGAAGTTGAGTTTGATGCGCCTGAGAAACCGAATGTCATTTTCGCTCCGATGCCTAGGCATGGTCACAATGCCAACGCTATTGATGAAGATTTGTTTATTGCTACAGTGGATGAACTTTTGACTCCGCTCCCGATCATTAAGATGAATTTGTTGAAAGCTGCTGTATTCCTAGGTTGTAAGGAAGACTGCCATCATTGCTTATCCTCATCCGCCGATTTCCCTCTGTTGAAGACAGGTATCCAATGCCTGATTGATAATCAAGAAATTCTGTTTGAGAATGCTCCCATTTTACCCGTTCCTGTTAAAGACATTTCAATCATAACCATCTCCGCCAATCCTTTCAGGGTCCCTAAAAGACCCGTTAGGATTACACCTGCTCCAAAAACTACTCCACTTAAGATCACAATTCCCGGGCTGGTCCTGTATGAGTCAGATAAAACAGTACCATAGAATTATGGTGGAAAAATCTACTACCATGGTATCAAACAAGATGAACCTACTGCCAAAGAAGAGAGCTCCGAAGAAGAAAATTCCGACATTAGCAATATTTCCGGAACTAGCAAGATTACCCGTAGTGGTAGAATCTTCTCTCCAGAGATTGCCCCTCCAAAGGCAGTTTTTGGACCCGTGGCCATCCCGAAGATTACCTTTGCACCAATGATTATACCTGCAAGCATACCTACCGACAAATTCGACACAATCCTTGTCCTTACCAATACTTCCACTATTGAAAATCGAGGAAAAAAAATTCAAGAAGAGCCTGTCCGGACGAAGGCTCAATCACTAGCTATCCTCGAAACATCCAAGAAGGAAATGGAAGAGATCCTGAGGATAATAAAGAAGAGTGATTATGATGTGGTTGAACAGTTGGGGCAAACCCCCTCCAAGATCTCCATGCTAGCGTTGCTGCTATGCTTTGAGGCACATGCGAAAGCTCTGGTAAAATTTCTGAAGACATCTCATGTGCCACAAGGAACGTCTGCTGACCAATTCCAAGATTGTGTGGCCAGTTTGACAGTTGATAACCGCCTGAGCTTCTCTGATGCTGACTTGACACCCAAAGGGAGAAAACACAACGAGGCATTGCATGTCTCTGTGGAGTGTAGAGGAAAAACCCTAGCCCATGTCTTGGTTGGCACTGGTTCATCTTTGAACGTCTTACCAAAGAAAGCTCTTGACAGATTGGATTGCGAAGGGCTGACTTTGAAACCCAGTAACATAATTGTGAGAGCATTTGATGGCTCGAAGAGGATGGTCCACGGGGAGGTGGACATCCAGATAAAGGTGGGAACTCAGACTTTAATTTCAACCTTCTATGTGATGGACAACCGTCCCTCTTAATCTTGTCTATTAGGACGACCTTGGATCCACAATGCTGGTGCTGTCACCTCCACATTGCATCAGATGCTGAAGCACCCAGTCCAAGGAAAGATCATAACTGTCCATGGAGAGGAGGAGTACATGATTAGTCATCTGAATTCTTTCTGATATGTGGAGTTGGATGGCGAGTTCATTGAAACTCCTTTTCAACATTTCGAGAAGGTCTCTCAAGAAGTAGCAGCAACCAAGGCAGTATCCTCGATTCCCAAGATCACAAGACCTCCACTTCGGATGTCATCTCTAAAGGACGCAAAGGCAATAATAGAGGAGGGTGGATGCACCATCTGGGGGCAGCTTCCAGACATTCCGTATAAATCAGACAAGTTTGGCTTGGGGTTTACTTCAACTTCTCAGAAGTCTGTGCACCGTGCCCGTGCCGGAGGGGCACCTTTGAAGATTAGCAACCAGGGAGTCAATGCAGTAGAAGACAATAAAGAGGATGGTAGCTTGGAAGATTGCATATTTCCTACTGTCAATGGAGGACTTCGCAACTGGGAAGCCAGAGACTTTGTCCCAATAACTTTCATCTCTCAGTAATTTATCTTTTACACTTCTGTTGGACTTGTAATATTCACGAACAATTCACACTTTAAAATCCTTGGGTCTTACCCGAGGAACAATGGTCCATTTGTAAGGGTTTTTATTTCATCTTCATATGACATTCAATGAATCATGGACGCTTTTTCACATACAAATCTTTTGTGCTCATTGCCCTTCTTTTACATTTTATTGTTTAAAGATGGCTATACCCTAACACACACCCACACTTACAAATGCAGGTACCCCTCCATTCCGGATCCTATGGGTAACGATACTGCTATAGCCTTCAGTGACTCTGAAGATTTGATCTACCAAGCCGAATACGAAGGTGATGAAGATTGTGAGGTGCCAGGGGAATTGGCAAGACTACTACAACAAGAGGAAAGAGCTATTCAGCCTCACGAGGAGCTGTTGGATACAATCAATTTGGGTACCGAGGAAGATAAAAAGGAAATCAAAGTGGGTGCCAAATTAGAGCCGAGTGTCAAGGAGCGTCTAATTCAGCTATTGCATGATTATGTTGAGATCTTTGCTTGGTCATACGAAGACATGCCGGGACTCGATACAGACACCGTGGTACATCGTCTACCCACAAGAGAAGAATGTCCACCAGTGAAACGAAAAGTCCGCCGCATAAGACCTGACATGTCAGAGAAGATCAAAGCAGAAGTCATGAAACAGTTCAATGCTGAATTTCTGGCTGTTACTTCCTATCCTCAATGGGTTGCCAACATTGTTCCCGTGCCTAAAAAGGACGGTAAAGTACGGATGTGCGTGGATTATAGAGATTTAAACAGGGCTATCCCTAAAGATGATTTTCCACTTCCCCACATCGACATCCTGGTTGATAATACGGCCCAGCACAAAGGGTTTTTTTCTTCATGGACGGATTCTCAGGATATAACCAGATCAAAATGGCACCTGAGGACATGGAGAAAACTACATTTGTCACACAGTGGGGCACATTCTGTTACAAAGTAATGCCATTCGGACTGAAGAATTCCGGGGAAACCTATCAACGCGCAATGGTAGCTTTGTTTCATGATATGATACATCATGAGATAGAGGTCTATGTAGATGACATGATATCCCGATCACAAACTGAAGAGCAGCACCTTGACCACTTGCAAAAGCTGTTCGTAAGATTGAAGGAGTACAAACTAAGGTTGAACCCGAACAAGTGCACATTCGGAGTCCGGTCTGGTAAACTCTTCGGTTTCATTGTCAGCAACAAAGGCATCGAGGTTGATCCTGCCAAGGTTAAAGTAATACAAGAAATGCCTACTTCTCGTACTAAGAAGGAAGTTAGAGGATTCTTGGGACGCCTGAACTACATTGCCAGATTCATTTCTCACCTAACATCTACTTATGAACCAATCTTCAAACTGTTGAAGAAAGATCAAGTAGTCAGATGGAATGATGAATGTCAGATTGCTTTTGACAAAATCAAAGAGTATTTACAAGAGCCTCCTGTCTTGATGCCACCAGTCGAGGGAAGACCACTGATCATGTATCTGACCATTTTAGAGAACTCAATGGGGGTGTGTATTGGGGCAGGATGACGAGTCTGGCCGAAAAGAGAACGCTATTTACTACCTGAGCAAAAATTTTACCGACTGTGAAACCAGATATTCACTGCTCGAGAAAACTTGCTGCACTCTGGTATGGGCTGCTCGCCAGCTAAGACAGTATATGTTGACTCATACCACTTTGCTGATATCTAAGATGGATCTGATAAAGTACATCTTTGAGAAGCCTGCTCTGTCTGGGAGGGTAGCTAGATGGTAGATGATCCTAAAAGAATATGATATACAGTACACTACCCAAAAAGCTATAAAGGGCAGCGTGCTAGCTGATCATCTTGCTCATCAAGGTATAGAAGATTATCAGTCCATGAAGTTTGAATTCCAAGACGAAGACATCATGACATTAGACAATTGTGATGAAATCAGACCACTTGACGGACCTGGACAAGGATCTCGATGGACCCTGTTCTTTGATGGGGCATCCAATGCACTTGGTAATGGTATCGGTGTTGTACTCATATCTCTGGAAGGGTGTCACACTCCCTTTACTTCCAGACTTTGCTTCAACTGTACGAACAACATGGCGGAATATGAAGCGTGCATCTTTGGTCTCAAGGCTGCCATAGACTTGGGAATCAAATCTTTAGTTGTATTTGGAGATTAAGCTTTGGTCATCAGTCAGATCAAAGGAGAATGGGACACTAAGCATCCAAACCGTATCCCTTACAAAGAACATGTTTTGACATTGTTACCACATTTCGAGTAGATTACCTTCGAGCATATCCCGCGAGAAGAAAATCAGCTAGCAGATGCTCTAGCCACAATGTCATCTATGTTTAAACTTAATTGGGATAACGAGGCTCCCCAGATCACCATTGAACGAATGGACGAACCAACACACTGTCATGAGATTAATACTGAAGAAGTAGTGGACCAGCCTTGGTTTCATGAAGTCAAAAGGTATCTTGAGGCTCAAGAATATCCAGAAGGAGCTTCAATCAATGATAAAAAGTTCTTAAGGAGATTCTCTTCTAAGTTCTTCCTAAGTAATGGCATCCTGTACAAACGTAATCATGATTCTATTCTGCTCCGTTGTGTGGATAAGATTGAAGCTGAAAAGATCATGGATGAATTACATGAAGGTACTTTCGGCACTCACTCTAGTGGGCATACGATGGCGAAGAAAATCCTACGGGAAGGCTATTATTGGTCTACCATGGAAGCAGACTGCTATCAACACTCCTGGACCTGTCATAAGTGTCAAATTTATGCAGACAAGGTGCACGTGTCTCCGGTTCCTCTAAATGTCTTAACAGCTCCTTGGCCCTTTGCTATGTGGGGAATCGATATGATTGAGGAGATCAAGCCTACAGCCTCCAATAGACACCGCTTCATTCTAGTGGCCATTGATTATTTCACAAAGTGGGTCGAAGTAGCTTCCTTCGCATCCGTTACTAAGAATGTTGTTGCCCGCTTCATCAAGCAGAATCTTATTTGCCGGTACGGTATCCCAGAAAGGATCAACACTGATAATGTTATAAATTTTAACAACACTATGATCACCGCCTTGTGCGAGCAATTCAAGATTCAACATCACAATTCATCCCCCTATCATCCAAAGATGAATGGTGCAGTCGAAGCTGCTAATAAAAACATTAAAAAGATCATACAGAAAATGAAAGTCACCTACAAGGACTGGCATGAAATGCTACCGTTTGCTCTCCACGGGTACCATACCACGTCTCGCACATCAACTGGGGAAACACCCTATTCTTTGGTTTATGGCATGGAGGTTATCTTGCCTATTGAGGTTCAGATCCCCTATTTGAGAATTATGAAGGATGCAGGTTTGAGTGAGGACGATTGGATCCAAACCCGACTTGATCAACTAAACTTAATTAATGAGAAGAGACTTACTGCTGTTTTCCATGGTCAGATGTATCAAAAACGGATGATCAAGGCTTTCAACAAGAAAGTCAGGCGCCAAGTATATTAAGATGGAGATCTAGTGATCAAGCGCATCATCTTGCCACAAAGTGATCCCAAGGGCAAATGGACTCCTACCTATGAAGGACCATTTATAATAAAGAACATCTTCTCCGGTGGGGCAATGATCTTAACCACCATGGACGGTGACGATTTGCCACACCCTGCGAACGCAGACATAATCAAAAGATACTACGCATAAGAGACCCACTAGGTTGACACACCTAGGCAAAACAGGGGAATCCCGGCGAACCAAAGGTTCGGGCAAAAATTAGGGATAAAATAAAAAAAAATCTGTACACCCGGCAAGTTGAAAACCCGAAAGGGAGACTTGGGAAAAAAAGGGTTTCCTGGTGGATTGAAAACCCGAAAGGGCGGTCAAGGAAAAAGTTAAGGAATTAAAGCGTATGACTATGTCTCGTCGGATCACTTTGAGGACAATATCTTCACTGACAAACTCAGAGCTTCTGATCAATTCAATCATCTTCGGACGAAGAAACATTCGGAGATACGGAAGCTATAGCAGAATGGGAACCCCATGAGATTATCACACATAGCTATCTTTCTTTGTATAAATTTTTCTTATATTTATGACACCATCCTCTTACTAGGATGTCTGTCTCCTTTGTACAAAATACTATTTCAAAGTGAATACAAATATATCTCTTTAAAGTACAGAAAACTATTTGTCCTTTTCTTTTACACTTGTGTTTTATTTGCAAAAACGTCCAATGATTCATTAATGAACATATGCATTTGAACATAATTACTGTTTACAAATAAACAAAATGGAAAAGAACAATTACTGACAGGTTAAAAGAATAGGAAAACGTCTTTAGGCTATTCCATGAGCAATCCCTACAGTACGTCATTAAATTCCCCAGCGGAGCTGAAACTTGAAACTAATAATCCCCAGTGGAAACCATCCAGTTTCTCCATATTCCCCAGCAAGTTGTCTTGAATCCTGAAAACCAACCGGACAACAACTAACTTTTGTTTCTCCCCAACTTAGGATAACTCCCCGGCAGAGTGGCAGATGACTGAAACTCCTAAACTTTTTCCCAAACAGGAATAAGCTTTTTCCCCATAGAGTTTTCATTGCTCTCCGACAGAATGAAGACTCCCATCATTAATCCCCAGTAGAAGTCATCAAAGTTCTTTGGATTCCCCAAGAAGATTCCTCAAGCAGTATATGGCATTGCTCTAACGGCAGAATTTTTGTCAATACTCCAACTTCAATACATGAAGAATCCACATATCCTCAGCAGCAGTCAAGGATTTATTTTCCTCAGTCAAATAGCAATACAGAGAATCAGCTTACATGCACATACATTACATCCACATATCATAAACATTGATAAAATACATATATCGCATCATATATTTCATGCAACATAATTTTATGTTCCAGCTAACATTTTACCCTTTTCAGGATAAGATTAACAGCTACTGTTAACAATATGCAATCTTGATACAGTCCAGATACGCTCCAGACGCGGAAGCCATTCTGTTACTCATTCAGATTCAAGTTCAGATACGCTCCTGATACGAATGCTATCCTGATACTCATTCATATTCAACTTTCAGATACAGTTCAGATACGCTCCAGACACGGATGCCATTCTGATACTTATTCAGATTCAGACATTCAGATACAGTTCAGATACGCTCCAGACACGGATGCCATTATGACACTTATTCAGATTTCAAGTTCATGATATAGTCCAGATACGCTCCAGACACGGATGCTATTCTGTTGCTCATACAGATTCAGTCTCCAGATACAGCTCAGATACGTTCCAGATACGGACACCATTTTGATACTTATTCTTCTGACTTACAACTTACAATTCAACAAAAATTCTTGGATGACATCTACAAGCCCATCTCCAACAAAGATTTTATCACCTCTCCAAATGGGATCTTTAAGCCCACTCCCTCAACTACACTTTGTCGAGTGCAAATTTACGGGCACTCAAATGTCCAATCATCTTTTACCTTCGAGTCACGAACGACAAAGCTCGCCAACCTAACTCTTCAGGTTCAAGAAGATTGAACAGGGGCAGCTGTTGTACCCCAAAATTTTCCCTCTCATTTATCAAGACTTTTCTCACAAGACTTCTTTGACTCAAGACAAGATTAGGGTTTTGTCAGCTCAAGACATCTCATCTTGCACTGATAACCCAAAATTAGGGTTTGAGTTTGCACAAGGATTTTTGGGCCACCAATGATTCATGTGACTTTCATACATCATTTTGGACCCCTAAGATTGCTCATGATAAGTTTCAAGCCTTAGATTACACTTTTGCTCAGTCAATTGGACAGTTGACCTAAAAATCAGCTGTATTGGGGAAAAAGTCAACCATGGCCAATTTACAGTCAAACTTCATAATTCTTGATCCACATCAACATTTTAGACTCATATGTACCATTTGATCAAGTTTGGGTTACAACTCCTCAAGAAATTTGATCAAATCATCAAAAGGGCAAAATGGTCAAAATTAGGATTTTGACTAAGGAAGGGCAATTTCTGATTTTTAACCTAGCCAATAACCAATTGAGTTCAAGCATGATTTCAAGGATTCAATGGAATCATCTTGACTTAATTACATGGCTCAAAACATTTCAAATTCATTGGATTGACAGATGAAATTTACAGTCAACAAATTAAAAGTCAACTGCACACTGAAAAGTCAAACTTTGACTTTTTGGTCAAAATCAAGTGCCAAGGGTCATAATTCACCAAGATATGTAAAAATGTGAAACTTGTTCACCAGGAAAACCAAATTTGAAAATTAGGGTTTGAATTTGAAAATTTTCATAACTTAGAAATTTTCTAAGTATAAAAATTTTCTTATTTTTTCTCAACTTTACACCACTTTTTCACCATGATGCATTTTGATTCAAGGAAAGTCCCCAACATGAAAGTTGTAGACCTCCATGAAATATACAACTTTTCTTCACAAACTCTTCCCTAAATATGCTTAGATCTCAAGTTATAAATTTGTGAATACATGGTCATGAACTTCTTAACTTAGTGAAATTTTGCCCTAATTTAGGCAGGTTTTGGACCCAACTTCAAGGAAATTTTTCACCTAGTTCCAAGAGGTATCTCAAAATTAATTTCAAATATGGATTATAGAGCATATTGCAAGATTTCCAAAATGTCCAAGAACTCTCCAAGATCATTTTTTAGTAGAGAGAATCGAAGAGAGGAAGTTGGCATTTTCTCACTTTTTGTTCAAGCCATTTCATAAAGAACCAAGTTGCAAATCATTCCTATGATGGCTATTTCATGCTTTACAGGTCCTAAACTTGATACACACTCCTTAATTAAATGCTTACTCAGTTGACAAAGCCTTTATCCATGCTTTTGAACCTTTATCCAATTGATAATTCCATTTATGGCAAAAAGGTTCCATTGCCATTTTGAAAAAGAGTAACTTTTGCAAACTTTGTGATCTTGAGCATTGGACCTGTCCCCTTGATATATGCAAGTACCACAGACCAAAGGTAACTTGTAGGGAAGAAATACCAACCCTAAGCAAGCTGGTACAAGCATGTGAGCTTTGTCTTATCACTTTGCTTCAAGTACAAGAAAAGTTGCAAAAAGGCTAGGGCTTGTACAGTTGATAGAGAGCTGACTTAAAACCATTTCTATACTAATATGCAAACAATATACAATATATAGGACACCAAGCAAAGGCCAAAAACACTTAGAGCAAGCAAAGCACCAAAAACTATCAAAAACATACAGTTTCTGCACAAACACATCCAACATCCATTTGGCTTGTGCATTTTATGTTTAGATGATTCCAACACCTTATATACTTGATATCAAACTCATGCAAACTATCATCCCTGTTCTGTAACCTCTGTTTCACCATCTTACATTGTTAACTTTGAAGCTTGCAGTTGGACTTAGTCAGGAAGTTCTAGCCATTTTCAGAACAAGGTAAGGGTTGGAATAGATTCAGGGAAGCTCGAGGAAACTCAAGAAATCATCAGGCCTCCATTAAAGTCACTACATTTCCATACACGATTCCAGCTGAAGGAGGTAATTTTTCAAACTCTATCTCCTTGTACAGGCAACCTCAGGCCACGATCTGTGAATAAAAATTTTAGTTCTCATCCTAACGAAGCTATACATATCATTATTTTGCATTGATTTTACTTGTGCTAAGAGAATTTGGAAGTTGAAATCTCTGAAAAGTTTAGGTTAGAAATTAGGGATTTTAAAATTCTCTTTGATCTTTGATAGTTAGATTAAATAATTTATATGGTTGGAATCGTGAGTTCAAATGCTACATTTTTCATGTTATAAGTTTTCATTTTTACTCAAGTATAAGGAAGTTACAGGTTGAACTGGGCAAGGCGTGAGGAAGAGGAAGACAGGACAGGGACGAAGCTCTGTTGGGCTTTTTGCTTCCTGGGTTTTTTTTTTGTTTTTGCTAGCACTACCACATATTTGCTGCATCACCCCCCTGCTAACTCTTTTCATATTTTTTTTTCATTTTTATATTTAATTTTTTAATTATTTTCTTTAATGATAAAAAATCCTAATAAATAATTTAATTATTTTTACACTTTTTTTTTAAATTATTTCTCATGAAAAATATAGTTTATTTTGATAAAATATGATTTATTTTCTTAATAAACTTATAAATATAATTAAATATACTTAATATTTTTATTTTACATTTCATACTTACAAATACCTATTTTTTGAATATATTTAATTTTTAATATTTATATACAATATTATTTATTTTTTATACAAAAAATGCACAAAATAATAATATAGAAACATTATTTTCTTTTAAATAAAAAATTAGGGTTTAACCCCTTTCAAAAAAATTAAATATTTTTCTTATATTTTTTAGGTTTAATTTAAATATTCTTACATGAAAATAAGACATCAAAAATCTCTTTACATGTACATTACATTGCATTACATTTTAAATATTGTATTATATTTATTTTAATTCGCCCAAATTCGATTTGATTGTAATAATGTATTTAGCTTTATATTTGTGCAAATCTCCATTCAAACTTGTATTCCCCCCTCCCATAAAATTGTTGTAATAGCTTAGAAATATTTACATTACACAATTTATCGCTTTACATGCCATGATTAGTAATTAGGGTTTGTATGACAAGAACAAAACAAAGCAAAATAGAAAACCCTAAATACGAGACAAAATCGAAAGCATGAAAATGATACACTTTACACACAAGTACCCTTAGGGTTTCTTCCACTTGGTTTCCTAAAACAAAATGGCCATGTTACGCATGCGAAGTATCTTGGCAAAATAAAACAAATATAAGATCATAGCCCCTCGATGACGCTATCCAAAAGTTTCCTAAACAAAATGTTCTTGGTCCCTCAAAAATGCTAAGATACTTTGCAAATATTGCTAATCATGGTTATACGATGACCCACGCCCGTCCCGTTTACATCCAAAGATAGGGTTGCTTACTAAATCAATGGTAAGTCAACAATGTCAAAGGAATAGAAAATACATAAGAAAGACATTTGAGTAGGTAGATGGCTTCTAGTTACTTGCTCCATTTCAAACGACAATCCTTGCTATTTTCAAAACAAACACATACACATTTCAAAAACATCTTACAAATGTTGAAAACATTTTTCAAAAGACAAACTTCTTTGTATACATTCTTACGAATGAGAATCATTACAAAGATTGCCTAAACGAGTGGCCTCTTTTACAAAATACTTCCAAAACAACACCAAACACCATTTCAAACAAACCAAAGTAAGTGATCTAAGCAAGTAACTAAGAGCCCATGGAAAACCATGGATGAAAAGGGTGCTAGCACCTTCCCTTTTCATAATCTACCCCCCGAACTCAAGAAAACATCTCAAAGGTCTTTCCTGTGCTTTTTCACCTTTCCTTTTGGATAAAAGAAAAGTCGGTGGAGACTCTTGCTAACCGCGACATTTGCGAATACAAACGCAAAACCTCAAGTTAGTTCTCCCACCGTATCACAACGTCCATATGACATATGTGCCGATTGTCTATTTGTGCTAGACCAACAACCAACCTATTTGTTTCGATCCTAGTAGCAAGTGTAAAAACTTCATCAAAGTCTATTCCTTCTTTCTGGAAAAATCCTTTTGCCACAAGCCTTGCTTTGTGTTGAGTTAGTTCTCCTTTGGGATTCATCTTCACTTTGTATACCCACTTGACATCAATTTCCTTCTTACCTTGAGGCAATTCGACAAGTGAACAAGTGTTTCTCTCTTCGATGGAATTCACTTCTTCGTTCATTGCTTTCACCCACTTTGAATCCTTCAATGCTTTATCTACATTGACTGGCCCGACATCTGCATAGAAAGCATAATGTACCAGCTCACCTTCATTATCAACCACATCATCTAATGTAATCACACATTCTTGCAATCTTACAGGCATGCATCTTATTCTTTGAGGTCTGCTTGTACTTGGTTGATCTATAACTGTTGGTTCCTCTTGTCGAACTTCTCTTTCGACTTGAGTTTCTGGTTCTTCAAGTAGGATTCCCACTAAATCTATCATGACATTTTCAGTCCAATACCATTATTTAAGCTCATCTATAACCATGTCCCTGTTGATCATAATCTGCTTGTTCACTAGGTCGAACAACTTGTAACCTCCTGTCAAATGATATCCAACTAGAATCATTTGACTCGACTTGTCATCAAGTTTTCTTCTCAACTGATCTAGCACATGTCTATGTACAATAAATCCAAATACCTTCAGATGACTTAAGCTAGGCTTCACACCAGACTAAATTCTTCCGAATTAATTCCTTCTAGCTTCTTCGTAGGACATTTGTTCAAAATATATGTTGCAGTTGACACAACTTCACCCCGAAACTATTTAGGTAAATGCTTGTCTTTCGACATACTTCTCACCATATTCATGATGGTTCAGTTCTTTCTGTCTACAGTTCCATTCTTCTGTAGAGTGTAGGGTGGCACTATCTCATGCACAATCCCTTCTTTTTCACATAACTTGTCAAAGTCTTTTGACATATACTCTCCACTACCATCCATTCTCAAAACTTTGAGCTTTCGACCACTTTGTCTTTCGACCATAGATTTAAACTTGGTAAATACCTTAATCACTTTATTTTTCTTCTTGATTAGGTAAGTCCATAGTTTTTGACTGAAACCATCTATGAGTGTAACAAAGTATTTGTTACCTCCCATCGAATCCACCTGGATTGATCCACATACATCAAAGTATATGACTTCGAGAATAGCCTTCGACTTGCTTCCTGCATCCTTGCTAAAGCTATTCTTGTGCTGCTTCGCCTACACGCATTCCTCACACACTTTGTTTGGAATGTTAATATCTGGAAATCCTGAAACCATATTTCTTCTCTTCAAATATATGATGTCTCTGAAGTTGAGATGTCCTGGTCGATAAGGCCATATACATTCATCTCTTCTAGCTGCAGTCGAAAGGCACTTGTGCTCCATCACATTAAGTTAGATCTTGAAAGTTCTATTCTGAGGCATAGGATCTTTCAAGATCAACCTTCCATTTGCGTCAATGACTCTCATCGTCTTGTTTTCGACCAACACTTTGTACTTCTTTTCGACCAACTGCCCTATATTGAGCAAGTTTCTCTTCATGCATGGCATATACAACACATTGGAAATTACTGACATTTTTCCATCTTTCCTCATAATCAAAACATCTCCAATACCTTAAGCTGGTAGAGTATTGTCATTTGTAAGTTTTACCATGTTCTTCATTGAGCGTTTTAGGTTGACAAACAAAATTTTCTTTTCAAACATATGTGATGAGCATCCTGAATCCAAGTACCATGAATCCTTGAATTTTTCTTCATCTCTTGTTGTAACTGTCATACCCCAAATTTTGACCTAAGATCCCATTTTCTTTTTGCATTTTATACAAAACTCAAGGTCACAGAATATGGTAGGTTTTGAACGTTTCACCTTCGAGCTTTGACTGTGTAGAGATTATCGAGTGTTGTAAGCATTTTTATCTTATGAATGACTAACCAATAATCAAGAACGAAGTGTATGTTTTGTTTTTTTGATTTCATATGCAGGAAATAGGTCTGAAAGAAGGGCATCAGACGTCACACATCAATTAGGGTTTCGAGTCTCGGGACAAAAATGCAGTCGATCGTTGATTCTCAAAGGCTGGTTCATCAAAAAGAATTTCAGAGAATCGTGTGTTTATTTCCACACTCTGTCCAATAGATGGTCTCAAGCGTCTCTGAAATTTTTTAGAAAGAACAGTCGAAGTTCTACTGCCATTGGTTCATGTGTGTTTTACATTGCTTTAAAATACAAAAAAACCAAGCTATGCCAGTCATTTTCGATCACTTCAACCAAAATTCATCTACAAGTTTCTCATGACGTGGGGTGAATTTCATCAAAATGGGATGATTAAATTCAAAACCGTTCTAGAAGAATTTATTCAGAATACTTGGAATTTTCTTTATTTGAATTCAAGCGATAATTAAAGAGGAGCTACCGAGAGATCTCATTCAAGAATAATCATTTATCGCATGAAATATTTATTCAAGCTTATTTTGTGTGATTATTTTGGTGGATTTACATTATGGTTATTTGAACACACATGAAGCATTTACTAAAGTGATATTAGAAAAAGAAATTCGATTCAAATAATCGTTCATCACAAGATTAATTACATGAGGGTTGCTATTTGATTACAAAATCAATTCATGTGATTTATTTGGATCTCTATTACAAAATGCAAGATTAAAGTCTAAGGCTTGCATTATCATTTATTCATCATTCAACAATTTATTCAAGTATTATTCAATTCTTTCCCAATTCAAATGGAAGACCTTGAATTTTTATCAAGACATATCAAGGTTCAATTTCAAATGAAGATTCAAAGTTATTTACAATTACAAGGGAATTGAGAATATATTGAAGAATACATATCCATTCATGTTACAATTTACTTGGATTTATTGTTATAAAGTTACAAAAGAAAATGCAAATTTTGTACATGAAAATCAAGCTGTTATTCTTGCTACAAAACAGTCCCAATGCTGCCCATTTTTTCCAGCACCGTTTTAATCTAATAACAGTCCAATTCTTGAGTATAATGCTGTCCATTTTCTCCAACATTGTTTCAACAAAAACCATGCCAAGTTGCTGTCCTAATCTTCCTTGCAAAACAGTCCAAAATGCAGCCCATAAGATAAAAATCTGCACCTTTGCTGCTACAAAAACCAGTCTACAAAACTCCAAACATTGCACTAAAATGCACACTTCAAAAAGCTGTCTCATAAAACATCAAAACAGAGCCTAAAATAGTTCAAATCTCTACTATTTCCCACCCTAAACCCCCACATATTTCACTATAAATAGAGGCCTCTTCATGAACAGAATGAAAGGGAACAACACAAAAGAAAGGAGATACAACAAGAGAAACACAAAATTCAACACAAGAAAAATCAGAGGAGAGGAAAGACAAAAAAATTCAAGGAGAGGAAAAACAAAAGAGAGGAGAAGTTTGTTCAGGTTTTAACAGCAAGGATTAAAGTAAAAAAGGAGCTTAAGCATCAAAGGGAGAACTTACTTTTTTTAGAAGCTCCATCAGAGAGACTCTGATAGGTATTTCTTCTCCCTATTTACTTCTGCATAACTTTCTCATATATCCATCAATTTGAATCTTCTTTTTGCATCACTTTTATACTATATGATCACTCGAATTATCACTTTGTTGTTTTTTTGAGTTGCTGCATTTGTTGATGTTTAGAATCTTTAGAAGTAAATAATGATAATAAAAATAGCAGACGGAAATGTTCAGTAAGTGATATAAATTCACAAAGATAAAGATATACCTTCAAATTTCTCTACTCAAACCATCCCATTTTTGTTTTGCTTCATCATCTTTTTTCTAACCATACAATTTTCCGATTTCATGTATCCAAATAAAGTGTAAGAGAGTATTAGTAATCTAAGTGGGATGATCAAGTTTTAAAAAAAACAAAAATAGAAATTGATTTGATGAGTATGTTATAAAATACAGTAGAGTGAGAGTATAATGTTATATATTTATTTTCAAATAACAAATCTGGGTCTTAATAAATACTAATTGAAAACATCATAGCTCTTGTTACCGGAGTGAAATCAGAAAACCATAGAAGTATCTAACAGATAGCACCAATCCATAACACACACTCACCTTCTGTTTCCATAAAAATAAAAATAACAAACAAAAATTATTTTCTTCTGTTTTGTGTTTTTAAGATTCTTTTTACCTTAAACTTTAAACACACATACACACACACACACAGATTCATTACCAATAATGGTTTATTCGTTTCAAGCAACATCACAGCTAACACAGACCATCATCATTGTCCCTGTTACCACCGCACCCACCACTGACCAACCTGCTGCCTCCGTTGCCACCGATATGGAATCAACATACGCACCTCTCATCACTGCCAACACCCTTTCTGACACCCTCACTGAACCCTAATGATGGAAAATCAGAGCTCGATCCCTCCTCCGATGAAGCTGCATCAAACGGATTGAATTCCCCAAAACAGAGTACAGGAGACACTGATGAAGAAGAAGAAGAACCGCCTCCGAAGAAGCAGAAGCAACTGTCTTCTCTCGTCAAGGAAGAAGAATCAGTGTCATTGCCAGAGGAAAACAATGGGACAGGAAGTGGTTTTGTGTCAACTGCAACGACATCGACACCGGCACACCGGAACTCTAAAGAAATCAAAGGAAAAGAACAACAATGTGTGGGCAACAAAGTCAACAAGGATAGAAGACGGAAATTTGTGAATAGGGTAGAGAGATTTTTGTTTTGTTTTTTTACGGTGAAGCTTAGAGAACAGAGAGAGATGAGGTTTTGTAGGGAAGATAGATGTTTATTTAATTTTATTTTGTTTTACTCGATAAGCATAGAAAGAAGAGTCACCAGTAATAATTAATCTGTATATCCCTTCCCAAGACACTTCCAGCCGCGGCGCCTAATTGTTTAGGGTTACAAATTTTTTTTGTTTAATTCCAAACCGGGTCGGCCCAATGCCTGTTGGCCTAACCACTCAACCGTATTCACCTTATTTATTAATAGAATCATAGATATAACAGATAATCAACTCGGCTTAGTTGGCAAAACCCATCACCAATGACCAAGGAGACCTGAGTTCTACCCTTGTTAGGGTTTCTTTTTTCATTTTTAAGTCTATTCTCCTCATATTTTACTATATATTTCTTAAGAAAATATTAGTTAGTTCATTTTATATAAAATTATCTCTTATTATAAAATAAAAACATATTATTAAATCAATCTTTCACTTAATTTTTGTTATTTACTTAAATACATGTTATTATAAATTAATCTCTAATTAATTTTTGTTAACATGCTATTAATCTTCTACTTAATTTTTGTTATTTTATTTAATTATTCAAAATACATGTTTCATAATTTATTCTTTCTTTAATCTTTTATATTTATTTAATTTATTCAAAATGCATGCTAGTATAATTTAATTTTCATTATTTAATTGTTCAATTGTCATTTTAATTAATTTTATCATCGATCGTTTAATCTTTATATCTTTCGTCCGTCTCAATTCCAAGGGAAATGTTTTAACTTTGTTGACTTCACGTCATCAAACACATCTCATCCAATCGTGCGAATACCCTCATTCATCTTTTGTTTGTTTATTATTTTTCTAAATCTAAGATAATTTTCCTAAAAGACTCCACTTTTAAACTCACACCTTTTAAGTCAAAACTTCGACATTAGGTCGTCTTATCTTCAAAATATCGTCCACACTCATTTTAGCCAAACAAACAATTTTAATCAAACAAACAATTTTAATAAATAGATATTTCAAAAGGTTCATATAGGATACTATAGATGCATTGGGTGCTAATACCTTCCCATTGCATAACCAACCCCCGAACTCTAGATCTCTTTTCAAAATACATTGTATTTTCATTACTTTTAAATATTATTTTACATTTCATATTTTAGGGTTTTATTTCACTCTTTCCTTTTTCCCTTGGAAATAATAAAGCGCGGTGGAGACTCTTGCTTTTGTGAGTCGAGTTAATTAATAGCTCGATCTCCGATTTACCCCGCGACATTTTTTATCGCTACAGTAACCATCAACAACGTCTCTTATTCTTCATACTTTGTGAACTTTGGATCACTTTCTTAATTATTTTTCTTTTCTGGACAATCACTCGAATAGTGACCATACTTCTGACAAGTGAAACACTGAATGTGCTCTTGTCAGTTTTTCAACCACCACCTCTTCCTCTATTCGCAACACCACCTCTTTGGTTTCCTTGATATGGTCATCTCTTATTCGACACATTTTCTTCGTGATGATTTCCTCTACTATTTGAATTGTTGTAGCCACCTTTACCTTTGTTGTCAAACCACTTTCCTTTTTCTTTCTTGTCACTTGCTGATTGAGCCTGAAAAGCCACATCCCTCTTCGACTTGCCCGCATCTCTTTCAGCCATTCTTTGTTCGTGAGATTCAAGCATCCCTTGAAGCTCTTTTTTCGGAAAAGTTGACATGTCCTTCGAATCTTATATGGAAAATACTACATGATCGAATTTCTGAGCCAAAGATCTTAAGATCTTCGAAACAACTGCTCTTGTTGTTAACGTCTCTCCAGAAGTCTTGATTTGATTCATTAGTTTCATAACCCTAGTGAAGAAATCAGATATGCTTTCTCTATCTTCCATCTAAAGAAATTCACACGTTCTTTTGTGAGTTTGTAACCTCACCTCTTTCACCTTCTCAACACCTCCAAACAATTTATTCAGGATTTCCCAAGCTTCTTTTGCAGATTCTACATCACTAACCTTTTCGAAATTATCTGGGCTAACACATTGGTGAATTATAAAGATAACTTTATAATTCTTCTTCTTCGATTCTTTGTATTCCTTCTCTTATTCTTCTGAAGTGTCTTCTTCAATCAGTTCTAATACATATTTCACAAGATCCCAAAGACCTTGAAAACAGAATATAACTTTAATCTGTTTGCACCAATTCTCATAGTTATCACCTTTCAGAATTGGGATATTTGTTGGAAAATTTTTGTTAGTGTAATTCATCTCCATCGTGAATTTCTTCTTCTTCTTCCTCGATCATTCTTAATCGTTCTTCCCTTGAATCACTCAACCGGAGCTCTTGATACTAGATGTTGGAAATCCACCAAAACCTATGATGAATTTATCACAATCTTGATGAACAAGATTTTTATCACCACAAAATAACAATGAATTATATGAAAGAATAAAGGAAAGAAAGACAATGATTTTTTTTGCAGAGTTTCTCTCTGCCCATAAACTGTGGAAAACTTTGTTATTCACTTGCAACTACAAATTATGTGAATACAAATTGATTGACTTGATTACAAAAATAGGGGTTACTCCCTCTATTTATAATTGAGATTGCTTTCTCCGTAAGCCAAATCCAAAACTATAAAAGCCCAAAATACCTATTTTTTGTCAAAGCTTCATACATGAACATGGAATACCAAATTGATAAGAGAACAAAAGGGATGCTTAGAGGACATCTCAAGCTTTCTAAAAAGTCTAAGAACACCTTCAAAGAGTCAAAATTGAGGAAGTTATGCATTGGTAAAGTTGACCTTTTTTGCAAAATTGCCAAAAGTCAATTATGCCTCAAAACCATGATGGAATCAATAAATGTTATAATTGATGACTATCATGAAGAAATAGATGTTCCTTGTACTGTTGAGACATTCTTTGAGACTTTAACCCAACAGAATGACCTACCCAACTCCACCACAACAGAATCTGAATCAAAGGAAGCTAGCAAGATCCCTTCCATCAGAATTCAGAAGGATCATCCAAAAGAGCTCATCATAGGAGATCCCAATAGTGGAGTCATCACAAGATCTAGAGAAATCATCTCAAACTCTTGTTTTGTGTCCAAAATGGAACCAAGAAATGTCAAGGAAGCCTTAACTGATGAATATTGGATTGGTGCAATGCAAGATGAACTGAACCAATTCAAGCAACATGAAGTTTGGGAACTGGTTCCTAGACCTGAAGGAACTAACATCATTGGGACAAAATGGATATTCAAGAACAAGTCAGATGCTGAAGGAGTTGTCACCAGAAATAAGGCAAGACTTGTTGCTCAAGGATACACCCAGGTTGAAGGGGTTGATTTTGATGAAACCTTTGCACCTGTAGCCAGGCTGGAATCAATCAGACTCTTGTTGTCAATTGCTTGTCTTCTGAAGTTCAAGTTATTTCAGATGGATGTGAGAAGTGCCTTTCTAAATGGGTACTTAAATGAGGAAGCTTATGTGGAACAACCTAAAGGTTTTGTGGATCCAACCCACCCTGATCATGTCTACAAATTGAGAAAAGCTCTATATGGCCTGAAACAAGCTCCTAGAGCATGGTATGACAGGTTAACAAAGTTTCTCTCAGACAAAGGCTACAGAAAAGGAGGTTTGGACAAAACTCTCTTTGTCAAAACTGAAGGAGGGAAGTTGATGGTTGCCCAAATATATGTTGATGACATAGTGTTTGGAGGAATGTCAGAACATATGGTTAAACACTTTGCTGACCAGATGCAGGCTGAATTTGAAATGAGTCTCATGGGAGAACTAACTTATTTTCTTGGACTACAAGTCTCACAGATGGAGGACTCAATCTTCTTATCTCAAAGCAAGTATGCTAAGAATATTGTAAAGAAGTTTGGTATGGAGAATGCAAGTCACAAAAGGACTCCTGCTCCTACTCATCTAAAGCTTTCCAAAGATTCAAGTGGGGTTAAGGTGGATCAAAGTCTGTACAGAAGCATGATAGGAAGCTTGTTGTACTTAACTGCCAGCAGACCTGATATTGCCTTTGCAGTTGGAGTTTGTGCTAGATACCAAGCTGATCCCAAAGTCAGTCATATCAATCAAGTGAAGAGAATTTTGAAGTATGTAAGTGGTACTTACAACTATGGATTGATGTATACTCATGGCTGTGAACCAGCTCTGACTGGCTACTGTGATGCTGATTGGGCTGGTAGTGCTGATGATAGAAAAAGCACCTCTGGAGGATGTTTCTTCTTGGGAAGTAATCTGGTTTCCTGGTTCAGCAAGAAACAAAATTGTGTGTCTCTTTCCACTGCTGAAGCTGAATACATTGCAGCTGGTAGTAGCTGCTCTCAAATGATATGGATGAAACAGATGCTCACTGAGTATAATGTCACACAAGATGTTATGACATTGTACTGTGACAATCTGAGTACAATCAACATATCCAAGAATCCCATTCAGCATAGCAGAACCAAACATATTGACATACGACATCACTTTATCAGAGACCTTGTAGAAGAGAAGACAATCAAATTGGAACATGTTGCCACTGAGCTACAGCTGGCTGACATTTTTACCAAGGCTCTGGATGCAAATCAATTTGAAAACTTAAGGGGTAAGCTGGGTATTTGCCAACATGAGGAATTGTAGCAATTAATTTTGCTTAAAACAAGGATCAAAGGAGTTATGCCTGTTCTGATTGGTTTAAAATTGTATTTTCTCATTTCCTACAATTCTTTTAAGAAGTTGAATAGACACTCCCTTGCTTCCTTCCCCTCTCGTCTCCTCATCAAAACCCAGTCTCTCAATCAGAAATTTCTCCTTAGTTGCTGTTGGTCCTCTAAGACTGTCAAAATGTCTCAAACACCATCATCATCCAATACGACTATTTCAACCTCTTCCTCTGATCAAGATTCTAGGACAATCTCTTCTTGTCTGGACTCTGACGTTCTGGAGATCTCTTCTCGTAGAAAAGTGGGAACTAACCCCACCAAGGTCAAAGAGTTGAGAACAAGACATGCAGGAAAGCCCCAACCTTCTGCCTCTGGTAATCCATCTCATCCTTCTTCTTCAGTTCCCCCTGAAATTGCAAATAGGGAAGGGACAACCTATGTTAATCAAGCAATAGCAAAAATTGTTTCAAGAATTCTGAACGAGAACCACTCAGTTTCTGGCATTTCTGTTCCTATGAACCAAGAAAGCTCAAATGCTGAAACAAATCCAGATGTCTCTAAGAATGTTGAGACATCAAACAAAGAGAAGAATGCTGACATTGCTCACAAGAAAAGAAAGAAGCCCGGATCCTCTAGATCTGATGACAGTGCTTGAAGGTTGGTTGCTGTTTGGTGGTGTTGCTGGTTGGTGCTGATATCTGGTGGAGTTTGGAAGTGTATTCAGTTGTTTTCTGCTGCTGCTCTTATTATTTTTGTTTTGGATAACTGTATAATTTTATGAACATGTATCTTTGGCCCTTTTGTGGCTAAAGAGGGGGAGAATATTTTGGTACTTACTTAATTAGTACTTGACATTCTATTTTTCTGCTGTCACTTATTTCTGCTGCTATCTATCTCTGATTGCTTAGGGTCTTTAGCCAAAAATCTACCAAAGGGGGAGTTTGTAGGTGTTTAGGTATTGGCTTGCATTTTTGGTAAATCCCAAGTGTATGTGTGAATGTCATGACTGATGTCATAACATTCTAGTTCAGTTTGTACTGACTCATTAGGTACCTTTGCAGAAAAATATTGTAATTCAAGTACTGATGTTTATAAGTGTGTATCTGAGCATTTTGCAAAATGATCACATTTTGCTAAATCAGTAGACAGGTTTTCTCAGATGTCATAACAGATGTTATGACATCCTGTTCTGAACTAACCGGTTTGCAGGTTGGATAAGTCTGAGTTTTTTCAGGAAAATAACTCAGTCTTTCCTGAACAGAATCCTGTGTTTTCTGAGGGGTAACCTAGCTCAACCCTGACCTGGTTAATAAAGTCCTGTGACCTGGTCTTTAGGTCAAACGGAATTAACCCTAGGTTTTTGTGGAAACCCTAACTGAAGTTGCAGCTGCTATATATTCAACAGAGCTGCTGTTTTTCAAGGCATCCCTTTTATTGATCAGAAGATCATTTGTAATCTGTATAGATTTGATTATTGTACTCCAAGCAATTATCATTGTGATAAGTGACTTGGAATAGGTTTCGAATTGTAAGGGCTGTGTAGCACTCAAAGATTTGAAGCAAGAGTGTTTGAATGTTCCTTGACTAAAGCTGTGAAGCAGAGTCAAGTTAGTTGTGTGCATCACTCAAAGCTGTGAAGCACGAGTGATTGTGTTGCTTGATTAAAAAGCTGTGAAGCTTAATCAAGTGTTTGTTTTTGAAGAGTGTCTTCATCAATTCTTAAGTCAAATTGGTTTATGTATCACTGCTGTGATTGAGGGGGAGTGAGTAGGAACTCAGGTTTAAGTTGTACTTAGATTGAAATTGCATTGGGTAGGTCTTAAGTGAAGGAGATAAATTGGTTGGTTTATTCCTGAATTAACATCTCTTATAGTGGATTTCCTCCCTGGCTTGGTAGCCCCCAGAGTAGGTGTTGTTGCACACTGAACTGGGTAAACAATTGACTGTGTTCTTTATTGCTTTTGTATTTACTGTCATATAGTAAGTTACATACGGTGTCATAACATTGAACGTGACATTAAGTATCTGCAGCCAGAATTTCAATTGGCATCAGAGCAGGCACCCTGCGTGTATTACTGGGTGAGATCTAGGGATATCACTTTCTGGAACTATGGACAAAGAAGGAGTTTTTGGAAATAGACCACCCATTCTGGATGGAACTAATTATGACTACTGGAAACCTCGTATGATTGCCTTCCTAAAATCTCTGGACAAAAAGGCTTGGAGAGCTGCTGACAAAGGATGGATTCATCCCACCATAACTGAGAAAGATGGGACAATCAGTCTGAAGCCTGAGGAAGATTGGAGTAAAGAAGAAGATGAGTTAGCTCTGGGAAATTCAAAAGATTTAAATGCCTTGTTCAATGGAATTGATAGAAACATTTTCAGACTAGTACATCAATATGAACTGGCCAAGGAAGTTTGGGACACTCTCAAAACTACTCATGAGGGCACTTCCAAAGTAAAAATGTCAAGGCTTCAGATGCTGACCACCAAGTTTGAGAATCTAAAAATGATGGAAGATGAAACCATTCATGAGTTTCACATGAACATCTTGGAGATTGCCAACACCTCAGGAGCACTGGGAGAAAAGATGTCAGAAGAAAAACTGGTGAGGAAGATTCTCAGATCCTTGCCTAAAAGATTTGCAATGAAGGTAACTGCCATAGAGGAAGCCCAGGACATTAGCAAGTTGAAAGTGGATGAACTTATTGGGTCTCTTCATACTTTTGAGATGGGAATCACTGATAATGGTGTCAAGAAGAACAAGAGCATAGCACTTATGTCCAACACTGATGTTGAAGAAAACATTTTAGAAGCTGTAGCCATGCTTGGAAGACAGTTCAACAAACTCATCAAAAGAATAAATCCAAAGTCAAGGTCTAATGTTCATAACATTCCCTCTAACATTGACAGTTCCAGCAGAAGACCAAGGTCAGAAGAGAAGGGAATTCAAGGCAGAGGAATTCAATGCCATGGTTGTGAAGGATATGGGCATATTCGAGCTGAATGTCCTACCTTTCTTAAGAAACAAAAAGGAATTACAGTTACTTGGTCTGACTGTGATTCAGAAAGTAATTCTGAAGAAGAGACTGCCAAACGAGTTACTGCTTTAACTGGTGTTTGTACCTCTGAAAGTGACATCAGTGATGAAGAGGTGACTTTTGAAGAACTGGCTGATACTTACAAGGAATTGTGTATCAGAAGTACTGAAGTCTGTGTGCAGAATGAGAAACAATCAAAACTCATCATAAAGCTGGAGGCTGAAAAAAGGGCAAACCTTGAAACTATAAGTCATCTAGAAGGAGAAGTTCAATTGCTGAACTCACAACTGAATCAAATGACCAAATCTGTCAAGATGTTGACAAATGGAACAGACAAATTGGAAGAGATCCTTCAGGTTGGACAAAATGTGGGAAATAAATCTGGACTAGGATTTATGGAAGCAACGAAATCTGGTTCTGGTAAGCAAATATCAAAACAGATGTCTCAACACAACTCTCGACATCAGGAACAGAGACATATGAGGAAAAGGTACCAAAGATGGAAATGTCATCATTGTGGGAGATATGGCCACATAAAGCCCTTCTGCTTCAGATTACATGGATACCCTAATCAGAACTCAGGTGTCAAACCTAAGTCTAAAAAGGTACCACATGCGCCTCAATGGAAGAAAAAGGCTACTGCACTGATAGCTCACACTTCCCTGAGGGTCTCTGCAAAGGAAGACTGGTACTTTGACAGTGGATGTTCCAGACACATGACTGGAATCAAGAACCTCCTCAATAATGTTAAGCCTCACACCACCAGTTTTGTGACCTTTGGAGATGGGGCTAAAGGTGAAATCAAAGGAGTTGGTGATTTGGACTGCCATGGAGTTCCAAGTCTGAATGAAGTACTGCTGGTGAAAGGGCTGACCGCTAATCTCATTAGTATCAGTCAACTGTGTGATCTAGGATTCAAGGTCAATTTCTCAAAATCTGAATGCCTTGTAATCAATGACAAACAAGAGATAGTAATGAAAGGAATCAGATCCAAAGACAACTGTTACTTGTGGGAGCCTGAGAACACTAATTTCTCATCTGCGTGTTCCATTGCAAAAGAAGAAAAAGAGGTGAAACTGTGGCACCAAAAACTTGGCCATCTTCATCTAAGGGGTATGAAGAGGATTATCTCCTTGGAGGCAGTCAGAGGGATTCCAAAACTGCAAATTAATGAAGGAAGAGTTTGTGGTGAATGTCAGGTTGGTAAGCAGACTAGGATGTCACATCCAAAGTCAAGACATCTGACCACCTCTAAGGTTCTAGAACTCCTCCATATGGATCTGATGGGACCAATGCAAGTAGAGAGTCTTGGTGGTAAAAGATATGCCTATGTGGTTGTGGATGATTTTTCCAGATTCACATGGATTAATTTCATTAGGGAAAAATCAGATGCATTTGAAGTTTTTAGAGAACTGTGCAAGAGAATTCAAAGAGAGAAGGAAGGATGTATTGTCAGAATCAGAAGTGATCATGGCAAGGAATTTGAAAACAGCAAGTTTGATGACTTCTGTTCTTCAGAAGGAATCAGTCATGAGTTTTCTTCTCCTATAACACCTCAGCAAAATGGAGTTGTGGAAAGAAAAAACAGGACCATACAAGAATCTGCCAGAGCAATGTTACATGCCAAAAGACTTCCTATGTATTTTTGGGCTGAAGCTATGAATACAGCTTGCTATGTTCATAACAGGGTCACCTTGAGAAAGGGAACCTCATCCACCATATATGAACTCTGGAAAGGAAGAAAACCAACTGTGAAGTACTTCCATGTGTTTGGCAGCAAATGCTATATTCTGTCTGATCGTGAACAAAGAAGAAAACTGGACCCCAAAAGTGATGAAGGCATATTTCTAGGATACTCCTCAAACAGCAGAGCTTATAGAGTATTCAACTCCAGAACCAAAACCATGATGGAATCAATAAATGTTATAATTGATGACTATCATGAAGAAATAGATGTTCCTTGTACTGTTGAGACATTCTTTGAGACTTCAACCCAACAGAATGACCTACCCAACTCCACCACAACAGAATCTGAATCAAAGGAAGCTAGCAAGATCCCTTCCATCAGAATTCAGAAGGATCATCCAAAAGAGCTCATCATAGGAGATCCCAATAGTGGAGTCATCACAAGATCTAGAGAAATCATCTCAAACTCTTGTTTTGTGTCCAAAATGGAACCAAGAAATGTCAAGGAAGCCTTAACTGATGAATATTGGATTGGTGCAATGCAAGATGAACTGAACCAATTCAAGCAACATGAAGTTTGGGAACTGGTTCCTAGACCTGAAGGAACTAACATCATTGGGACAAAATGGATATTCAAGAACAAGTCAGATGCTGAAGGAGTTGTCACCAGAAATAAGGCAAGACTTGTTGCTCAAGGATACACCCAGGTTGAAGGGGTTGATTTTGATGAAACCTTTGCACCTGTAGCCAGGCTGGAATCAATCAGACTCTTGTTGTCAATTGCTTGTCTTCTGAAGTTCAAGTTATTTCAGATGGATGTGAGAAGTGCCTTTCTAAATGGGTACTTAAATGAGGAAGCTTATGTGGAACAACCTAAAGGTTTTGTGGATCCAACCCACCCTGATCATGTCTACAAATTGAGAAAAGCTCTATATGGCCTGAAACAAGCTCCTAGAGCATGGTATGACAGGTTAACAAAGTTTCTCTCAGACAAAGGCTACAGAAAAGGAGGTTTGGACAAAACTCTCTTTGTCAAAACTGAAGGAGGGAAGTTGATGGTTGCCCAAATATATGTTGATGACATAGTGTTTGGAGGAATGTCAGAACATATGGTTAAACACTTTGCTGACCAGATGCAGGCTGAATTTGAAATGAGTCTCATGGGAGAACTAACTTATTTTCTTGGACTACAAGTCTCACAGATGGAGGACTCAATCTTCTTATCTCAAAGCAAGTATGCTAAGAATATTGTAAAGAAGTTTGGTATGGAGAATGCAAGTCACAAAAGGACTCCTGCTCCTACTCATCTAAAGCTTTCCAAAGATTCAAGTGGGGTTAAGGTGGATCAAAGTCTGTACAGAAGCATGATAGGAAGCTTGTTGTACTTAACTGCCAGCAGACCTGATATTGCCTTTGCAGTTGGAGTTTGTGCTAGATACCAAGCTGATCCCAAAGTCAGTCATATCAATCAAGTGAAGAGAATTTTGAAGTATGTAAGTGGTACTTACAACTATGGATTGATGTATACTCATGGCTGTGAACCAGCTCTGACTGGCTACTGTGATGCTGATTGGGCTGGTAGTGCTGATGATAGAAAAAGCACCTCTGGAGGATGTTTCTTCTTGGGAAGTAATCTGGTTTCCTGGTTCAGCAAGAAACAGAATTGTGTGTCTCTTTCCACTGCTGAAGCTGAATACATTGCAGCTGGTAGTAGCTGCTCTCAAATGATATGGATGAAACAGATGCTCACTGAGTATAATGTCACACAAGATGTTATGACATTGTACTGTGACAATCTGAGTACAATCAACATATCCAAGAATCCCATTCAGCATAGCAGGACCAAACATATTGACATACGACATCACTTTATCAGAGACCTTGTAGAAGAGAAGACAATCAAATTGGAACATGTTGCCACTGAGCTACAGCTGGCTGACATTTTTACCAAGGCTCTGGATGCAAATCAATTTGAAAACTTAAGGGGTAAGCTGGGTATTTGCCAACATGAGGAATTGTAGCAATTAATTTTGCTTAAAACAAGGATCAAAGGAGTTATGCCGGTTCTGATTGGTTTAAAATTGTATTTTCTCATTTCCTACAATTCTTTTAAGAAGTTGAATAGACACTCCCTTGCTTCCTTCCCCTCTCGTCTCCTCATCAAAACCCAGTCTCTCAATCAGAAATTTCTCCTTAGTTGCTGTTGGTCCTCTAAGACTTTCAAAATGTCTCAAACACCATCATCATCCAATACGACTATTTCAACCTCTTCCTCTGATCAAGATTCTAGGACAATCTCTTCTTGTCTGGACTCTGACGTTCTGGAGATCTCTTCTCGTAGAAAAGTGGGAACTAACCCCACCAAGGTCAAAGAGTTGAGAACAAGACATGCAGGAAAGCCCCAACCTTCTGCCTCTGGTAATCCATCTCATCCTTCTTCTTCAGTTCCCTTTGAAATTGCAAATAGGGAAGGGACAACCTATGTTAATCAAGCAATAGCAAAAATTGTTTCAAGAATTCTGAACGAGAACCACTCAGTTCCTGGCATTTCTGTTCCTCTGAACCAAGAAAGCTCAAATGCTGAAACAAATCCAGATGTCTCTAAGAATGTTGAGACATCAAACAAAGAGAAGAATGCTGACATTGCTCACAAGAAAAGAAAGAAGCCCGAATCCTCTGGATCTGATGACAGTGCTTGAAGGTTGGTTGCTGTTTGGTGGTATTGCTGGTTGGTGCTGATATCTGGTGGAGTTTGGAAGTGTATTCAGTTGTTTTCTGCTGCTGCTCTTATTATTTTTGTTTTGGATAACTGTATAATTTTATGAACATGTATCTTTGGCCCTTTTGTGGCTAAAGAGGGGGAGAATATTTTGGTACTTACTTAATTAGTACTTGACATTCTATTTTTCTGCTGTCACTTATTTCTGCTGCTATCTATCTCTGATTGCTTAGGGTCTTTAGCCAAAAATCTACCAAAGGGGGAGTTTGTAGGTGTTTAGGTATTGGCTTGCATTTTTGGTAAATCCCAAGTGTATGTGTTAATGTCATGACTGATGTCATAACATTCTAGTTCAGTTTGTACTGACTCATTAGGTACCTTTGCAAAAAAATATTGTAATTCAAGTACTGATGTTTATAAGTGTGTATCTGAGCATTTTGCAAAATGATCACATTTTGCTAAATCAGTAGACAGGTTTTCTCAGATGTCATAACAGATGTTATGACATCCTGTTCTGAACTAACAGGTTTGCAGGTTGGATAAGTCTGAGTTTTTTCAGGAAAATAACTCAGTCTTTCCTGAACAGAATCCTGCGTTTTCTGAGGGGTAACCTAGCTCAACCCTGACCTGGTTAATAAAGTCTTGTGACCTGGTCTTTAGGTCAAACGGAATTAACCCTAGGTTTTTGTGGAAACCCTAACTGAAGTTGCAGCTGCTATATATTCAACAGAGCTGCTGTTTTTCAAGGCATCCCTTTTATTGATCAGAAGATCATTTGTAATCTGTATAGATTTGATTATTGTACTCCAAGCAATTATCATTGTGATAAGTGACTTGGAATAGGTTTCGAATTGTAAGGGCTGTGTAGCACTCAAAGATTTGAAGCAAGAGTGTTTGAATGTTCCTTGACTAAAGCTGTGAAGCAGAGTCAAGTTAGTTGTGTGCATCACTCAAAGCTGTGAAGCACGAGTGATTGTGTTGCTTGATTAAAAAGTTGTGAAGCTTAATCAAGTGTTTGTTTTTGAAGAGTGTCTTCATCAATTCTTAAGTCAAATTGGTTTATGTATCACTGCTGTGATTGAGGGGGAGTGAGTAGGAACTCAGGTTTAAGTTGTACTTAGATTGAAATTGCATTGGGTAGGTCTTAAGTGAAGGAGATAAACTGGTTGGTTTATTCCAGAATTAACATCTCTTATAGTGGATTTCCTCCCTGGCTTGGTAGCCCCCAGAGTAGGTGTTGTTGCACACTGAACTGGGTAAACAATTGACTGTGTTCTTTATTGCTTTTGTATTTACTGTCATATAGTAAGTCACATACGGTGTCATAACATTGAACGTGACATTGAGTATCTGCAGCCAGAATTTCAATCTAAGACAACAGATCCTTGGAGAAGAAGATGTCGTGGCAAGCAACCATTCGCCCGTTTGAAAATTCGTGCGTTTGGATTTAGTATTTTTTTGTTTTCTCATATTATTTTTTATGTTTATTATATGAACAATTAACAAAGCTAGCGCAGTTGGTAGCCAGGCGAGTGTAAAAGGCTTCAGGAACTGGATTTGAATCCCAGGTCCCCCCATATTTCATGCTATTTTGCTTTAATTGATCAGGCGTGCACACAAAGCCAAGAGACCACCATGTGACCTCAGGATCCAACCATTGGATCTCCTGGAAGCCAGATCTGAAGGCTAGCATATGAAGGACCATCATAGGCCTTAGTCAATGCAACACATGGGATCCAGCAAGACAACATGGATCAATTCCTTTTGGGCCCAAGACTTGCTATCAGCACACTCCCAATTTACTTTCACAGGCCCAATTCTTCTTTCTTCTCCTTTTTATATTTTTCTTAATTAATTTATTTAATTATTTCACTAACACAAATTAATTTTTCTTTTTATCAAAAAATCACAAAAATAATATTTTCATCCAATTAGATTTAGGTTTATTTTTTATCAAAAAATTAATTAATTTAATTAGGTTGTTTAATTTTAGGTAACTTAGATTATTTTGTAAATAAATTAAAAACAATTAGAACAATTAGGTTTTTGTTTCTAATTTAATTCTACTTTCTTTTTCTTAAAAACAATAAAATACAAAAATAGGCCATGTAAATCATTTTCTTTAAATTAATTCAATTACTAATTAATTTTGTATTTAATTTAAAAACCTAATTATTTTTGTTAGAAATAATTAAAAACAACAAAAACAATTTTTTCTTTCAATTAGGTTAGAAGGGGTCAAAACCCAAATTTCCCTTCGTTCTATATTCGCACGCGCTTTATTTATTTATTTTTACCATATTGATGTAATTTCTCACATGTTGTAATAGATTAGTTAGGATTTTTCTCTTTTTCATTTATCGTTTTGACGGGTTTGTTATTGGCTATGTAAATACCCGAAGCCTTGTAATAGCGTAGCTTATTTTCCGCACTTTAAATTCCGCAAAATATTAACTGTTAGATGTATGAATATTAGGAATGCATGACAAGAATGTATGTAAACTTTAAAAAGGTTAGCAAACCCTAAATGTGCAAAGATAATAAACTTGAAATTGAATCACTCGCACATGCGCACTCCTAGGATACACTCCCACTTCGGTTGCCTTCGGTAAACGATCATTAGGTATAGGATATTTTAGTGGTCGCTCTCTTGTCTAAATAAAGATCAAAGTCCCGTTCGGAAAAGTTGCCTCGGAATGGTTGCCTCAGAATTGTTGCCTCAAATATTGATCTTAAGACATTAGAGTTATTACTAAGACGCCCTAACATTGCTTTAGTGATCGTACCTCCCTTTTCGAATTGACCCTTAAAACTCCAACGACGGTGCTACCTACTTACTAATAGTGGGATAACGCTGTCTAAAGGAAATGAACATAGAACAATTCTTTTTTTGAGTAGGTAGATTAGTTCTTAAGTACTTGCTCAAAACAAATAAACTTATTCACACTTACACTCCTTTTCAAATAAAGTTTTCAAAAACACTTCGTAACACTCTTGAAGACAGAAGCAAGAGTTAAATCGAAGTCAAAACAAAAACTTTTCAAATCACACAAACACACAAGCAATTTTTAAAATGATGAGCAAGTACCTAAGAGCCCGTAGAAAGCTACAGATAGAAAGGGTGCTAATACCTTCCCTTTCTATAATCTACCCCCTGTACTCATAATATCTCGAAAAAGGAATTTTTCTGTGCTTTTTTCCTTTCCCATTGGATAAAATAAAAGTCGGTGGCGACTCTTGCTTACCGCGACATTTTGCAAACACAAACGCAAAACGCAAACCAGCATTTCAAAACAGTCCCGGTTCTGGCCACCGTATCACAGAACTGGCGACTCTGCTGGGGAGTCTTAAGTGGGGTATACCTTAGGATTAGTTCATCATATTGCTTCTATTGTTTGATTTGATTGATTTATTTTTGTGGGCTTTATATCGGAGTTACTATAGATCCTAACCCGAATCTGGGGAACACCTTTTAGGTAAGTAGCAATAAACTGTGAGGGAAATGTACGGCATCGACCGATATGGTTGAAGCAGTAGCTACGTTGATGTGGCACATTAGTTAGTACCAGTATCCCTTATGGAGGAACAAGGAGAATACAAGGCTGCTATATGGGTCGTTAAGCATCAACGGACCTTAGAACCTATAATTAACCAACTTGGCCATAGGAAGTAGTGAGATAGCCGGCCTCGGTATAGAGCTGAGAACTGGTTGATACTCGATACTAAACTCATTGAGAGCATACTCTCGAGATAGTTTCGGCCGCAAGAAAAGATTGCGTGAGCTGAAACCATGACCGATGGAGGATGGTCAGTGATATTGAGAACCTCTAGAACTCAGTTAATATTATTAGGACAAGTTGAACCAACTGAACTGCAAGAGGGTAGTACCTAGACTCCATGCAAGCCTAAACTTAAGGGCTATTGTGTGACTTGTGTGCCTTTACCATGTTGTTACCTGATATACCTGTTGTGTGTTTTATCATGACATCATGCATCATGACATAGCATGCATACTTCATTGTACTAACCATTTCAAAGACCGAGGGGATTTATCTTTGTTCTGTTTTGCAGATTATAACTTCAGTATGTAGAAATACCATTCGAGTTAACTTCGTGCAGATACCTGTTCAGCTCAGAGAGTTAGTCTCAAAAGTTCCTGATACTTCTTCATTTGTTAGAAGACATGGTCATCTCCTTAGCCTGGTCACTTCAAATTTGGATGAGCAAATGATGAGTGTGCTGTTCCAGTTCTTTGATCCGTTACATCATTGTTTCACCTTCCCGGATTATCAGCTAGTTCCTACTTTGGAGGAGTTTTCTGACTTGCTAGGCATATCCATTCTAGAGCAGACACCCTTTACAGGTTTGGAAGAGACTCCTAGACCTGAGGACATTGCTTCAGCCTTACATCTAAAAAGAGCTGATGTAGTATCCAACTAGGAGACACAGAGCGGGGTTAAAGGTTTCTTGGCTAAGTTTCTAATGGATCAAGCTCAACAGTTCTGGGATAATTTAGACTTTCAAGCATTTGAAGACATCTTGGCTCTCCTCATCTACGGCTTGGTTCTTTTCCCGAATCCAGATTCCTTCATAGATGAGAATGCGGTCAAGATCTTCTTGTCTCGTAATCTAGTGCCTACTCTCTTGGGTGATATTTTACATGCTCTCTATACCCGTACTGTGCGAAGAAGGGGGACCCTCATGTGTTGCACGCCGCTGCTGGCGAGGTGGTTTATTTCGCACCTCCCCAAGTCTGTATTGAAGAATGAGGAAGGTGTAGGTTGGGCTTACAGAATCATGTCCCTTGCTCATACGAATATTCTTTGGAGTTCTAAGGATATGGAAAAAGTAGCTGTCATTGATCGATGTGGTGAATACCGTAATGTCCCGTTGCTGGGAATTAAAGGGGGAATAACCTACAATCCTTGTTTGGCTTTACGACAATTTGGACGCGCTCGGAGAGACGGTCCCCATGAGATGCTTCTTACAGATATTGTCTTTGACTACAAGGGGGACGTGGATGAGCATTGCCGAAGGTTTATACGAGCCTGGGGCATGGTGAACGGGTCTGACCCTCAAGAGCTAGGATTAAAGACTTCTCTCCCTATGCAACCTTATCTCCAGTGGGTTCGAGCTCGTGCTCAAAAGCTGGGGATGCCTTATGAAGCTGTTTTTCCAGTGATTGTGGAGCATACTAATGAAGAAGGGATTCCTTACACAGTCCTTCATCCCTACATGCCTACTGATCTTGGGGAATTAAAGAGATCCTGGATTCAACTGAAGGAAGAAAGAGATACCTACAGGGAGAAGTATCATGAGCAGGAGAGGAAGATTTTGAAGCTTACGAGGCAACTTGAGAATGAGAAGACAATCAACGATTATGTCAGCATGAAGGGAAAACGACCATGGGACTTCTGATTTTTTTTATTGTTTTCTAGTTTAGATTTATTTTCAGTTTATTTCTTTTGTAACGCCTTAAAGGCATTGTTAAAATTTTTTACAAGTTTGAATCTAATAAAGTTTGTTATTTCTTGGTTTGCAATTTTAAATCTCCCAAAGTCTTTGAAATCATTTCATACGCATTCCATTACCATGCACCTCATCACAGGTACCATTACAGGTTTCTTATCTTCTTCGTTGTTTATTTCAGCACATAATGTCTTCTGAAACACCTACTGATCAAGCCATCAAAGCTCTTCAAGCGTAGAATGCTCAATTCCAGGAGATGTTCTTGAACTTGGCCAAAGGACAACAGGATTTGAAGACTCTCATCGTAAAAGAGAAGAAGAATAAGAAGAAGAAGAAGAAAAAGGTGGTTCTGCTGAATATGGGTCACAAATTTGGGAATAGGTTGCGACAGGAATCTGATCTGTCTCATTCATCCGGAGGAGGAGAGAATCAAGAGGAAAGAAAGGGTCCTAGTCCTGTGGTCTCTGATAATGACACTGATTTTGATGAAGAACAGTATCCTCCTGCTGAGGACAGGTATAAGCAACTTGAAGACCGGCTGAGTGCAATGGAGATCCATAAGATACCTGGTTTGGACTTTGGAGATTTGGGACTGGCATCTGGGGTGGTGATCCCTCACAAATTCAAAGCTCCTGTTTTTGCTAAATACAATGGGGTATCCTGCCCGAAGCTCCATCTCCGCTCATACGTCAGAAAAATCCAACCCTATACTTCTGATAGGAATCTGTGGGTCCATTTCTTTCAAGATAGTCTGTCAGGGACTCACCTTGAATGGTTTTATCAATTGGAAGGAGCTAATGTCCGCAACTGGGAAGACCTTGCTGCTGCTTACTACAAAAAGTACCAGTATAACGCCGACCTTGCTCCCACTCGTACTCAGCTTCAGGGTATGTCCATGGGTGCAAGCGAAGGCTTTAAGGACTGTGCTCAGAAGTGGAGAGATCTGGCTGGAAGAGTCCAACCCCCCTATCTGATAGGGAGTTGGTTGATATGTTTCTGGGGACCTTGTATGGTCCGTTTTTCAATCATTTGATTGGTAGTTCATCATCAGGGTTCACTGAATTGACTTTGACTGGGGAGAGGGTAGAAGCTGGTATCAAAAGTGGCAAGATACAGAAAGGTGCTTCATCAAGTACAGAAAAGAAGCCTTTCAAAAAAGAAGCTAGTGCAGTTTACAGCTCGAGGAGCCAAAATTGACCTGAACGCCGCCGAGCAGTAAATGCGGTAGTAATATCAAGACCCACTGTTTCCCCACAGCACAACAATCAGCAAAGAGTAGAGAGACCGCAAAGACAGTATACTCGGCTCAGTATGACCTTGTCTCAAATTCTACCACAATTGTTGAAGACTAACCTGATAACTCTGAGGGAGGCCCCAAAGAATCCCAGCACCATGTCACCGCTGTATAATCCGAACACCCGCTGCGCCTATCACTCCGATAGCCCAGGGCATGATACCAACAATTGCTGGGCCTTGAAGAATAAGGTGCAAGATCTGATTGAAGCTAAAGAAATTGAGTTTGACGCACTGGAAAAGCCTAATGTCATAACTGCTCCCATGCCCAAGCATGGAGTAAATGCTGTGGACGATGATTCTTTTGTGACCTTTGTGGAAGACATTTCTACTCCGTTGATGAGAGTAAAGAAGAATCTATTATCGGCCAATTTATTTCCGGGCTGTGGCGAAGGTTGCCACCTATGTTCAATCCTGCCTGCTGGTTGCCGTTTATTGAAGTCAGGTGTTCAACGCTTGATGGATAACAAAGAGATCCTGTTCGATAAAACTTTGATTCCGTTGATTCCTGTTGAAGATGTTTCCATCATAACCATTTCCTCCAATCCTTCCAAGGCTTCCTCGAGAAAGCCTGTTAGGATTACACCTGTTACAAGAGTTGCTCCATTGATCATTATTATTCCTGGTCCTATCCCTTACACTTCGGATAAGGCTGTCCCGTGGCACTATGGGGCCGATGTGTATTATCATAGGATCAAACAAGACTTGAAGGTTGAAGAGGCTGATACTAATGTCAGCAATATTGTCGGGGCTAGCAAAGTCACCCAAAGCGGAAGACTTTTCTCTCCTGAGATTTCCCCACCGACTGTTCAAAAGCCTGTTGCTATTCCATCTTCCAGTACATCAGCTATTGTCCCAGTTCATATTCCAATTATCACCCATGTCGTCGAGTCATCTGACGCTCGGGGCAAAGAGATCACAGGTGAGCCTGCCCGGACAGAGGCGTCTAAGAAGATTGTTGTAGAAACCTCTAGACAGGAGATAGAGGAAATTCTGAAGATTATCAAGAAGAGCGACTACAACATAGTCGAGCAGCTGGGGCAAACCCTGTTGAAGATCTCCATGTTATCTTTATTGTTGTGCTCTGAAGCCCATGCAAAGGCTTTAATTGCTTTCCTTAAAACTGCACATGTACCGCAAGAAACATCTGCTGATCAATTCAAAGACTGTATGGCTAGTTTGACCGTTGACAACGAGTTGGGTTTCTCCGACGCAGATCTGACTGATAAAGGAAGAAATCATAATGACGCTCTGCATGTTTCGATCGAGTGCAGGGGAACTACTCTGGCCCATGTGCTGGTGGATACTGGGTCCTCATTAAATGTTTTACCCAAGAGAGCATTAGATCGGCTGGACTGTGAGGGGTTGGTTCTGAAGCCGAGTAATATCGTGGTTAGGGCCTTTGACGGGTCCAAAAGGATGGTGCATGGGGAGGTGGATGTCCCTGTTAAAGTTGGCTCTCAGAGTTTTGCATCTACGTTCTATGTGATGGACATCCGACCATCTTATTCTTGTTTGCTGGGTCACCTGTGAATTCATAAAGCTGGGGCAGTGACTTCCACGCTCCATCAGATGTTTGAAATATCCAGTAAAGGGGAAGATTGTTACAGTACGAGGAGAAGAGGAGTACATGGTGAGCCACCTTAACTCTTTTCGGTATGTGGAGATGGATGGAGAGTTCATCGAAACCCCGTGTCAGAACTTTGAAGAAGTCCCCCAGACTATGGCGTCGACTGAAGTGGCCGTTGAAGAACCTCCAATGGAGATGGCTTCCCTCAAGGATGCCAGGGATGTTATTGAAAAAGGTGGGTGTGCAAATAAGGGCCAACTCACTGACTTTGCACACAAGACTGACAAGTTTGGTTTGGGTTTTACTGCAGAAGCTTAAAGGGTTGTTCGGCGTGTGCGAATTGGAAGAACTCCTCTGCGCATCAGTAATCCAGGAGTGAATGCAATTGAAGATGATGATGAAGAGTCAGATATCGACAGATGGATTTACCCGACTACCAACGGTGGCTTGAACAATTGGACGGCGAAGGACTTCGTGCCCGTTTCTTTTATTACACAGTAATAGACTTTTGTTTTGAAATTTGTAATAGACAATTTGAAACTTTACAGCCCGATGCCTTGCCCGAGGAACCTTGGCTTTGTTTGTGAGGTCTTGTCATTTGTCATTTTCATATATCATCAATAAAACATTGGACGTTTTCCTGCATTACAAATTTTACGCTCCTTGTTTTTCTTTCTATCTTGAACTTTATCAAAACGACTATTTGTCTTACACACACTCACATATCATAATACAGGTCCACATCCACTCTGGATCCCACTGATAACGACTCTGCTACTGCAACTTATGACTTTGAAAATCCGATCAACCAAGCCGAGGACGAAGGTGAAGACGATTGTGAAGTGCCTGGGGAACTTGTTAGATTGTTACTTCAGGAAGAGAGGGCCATACAGCCGCATGAAGAGCCAGTAGAATCAGTAAATTTGGGTACAGAGGAAGACAAGAAAGAGGTCAAGATCGGTGCAAATCTAGAGCCTAGTGTCAAGCAACGGTTGATACGAATGTTACGTGACTATGTTGAGATCTTCTCTTGGTCTTATGAAGATATGCCTAGGTTGGATACCGACATTTTGGTTCACCGCTTGCCAACTAAGGAAGACTGTCCTCCGGTAAAGCATAAAGTTCACGGCATGCGCCCAGAGATGTCAGAGAAAATCAAAGCTGAGGTCATGAAACAGTTTGATTCTGGTTTTCTAGCTGTTACTTCCTACCCGCAGTCGGTTGCCAACATGGTTCCGGTGCCGAGGAAGGATGGAAAGGTACGTATGTGTGTAGACTACAGAGATCTGAACAGGGCGAGCCCCAAGGATGATTTCCCTCTGCCTCACATCGATGTTCTGGTCAACAACACCACGCAACACAAGATCTTCTCCTTTATGGATGATTTTTCTGGTTACAATCAGATTAAGATGGCTCCCGAGGACATGGAGAAGACGAATTTTGTTATGCAGTGGGGTACCTTTTGCTACAAAGTCATGCCGTTCGGATTGAAGAATACTGGGGCCACGTATCAGCACGCCATGGTCACTTTGTTCCATGACATGATTCACCATGAGATTGAGGTGTACGTTGATGACATGATTGCAAGGTCCCAAACTGAAGAAGAACATCTTGACCATCTTCGGAAGCTATTCGATAGGTTGAAGATGTACAAGCTGAGGTTAAACCCGAACAAGTATACCTTCGGGGTGAGGTTTGGTAAGCTGTTGGGTTTCGTCGTTAGTGACAAAGGTATTCAAGTGGATCCTGTAAAAGTGAAGGCTATACAGGAGATGCCAGCTCCCTGAACAGAAAAAGAAGTCAGAGGTTTTTTGGGACGTCTGAACTACATTGCCCGATTCATTTCGCACTTGACTGCTACTTGTGAGCCAATCATCAAGCTGCTGAAGAAAGATCAAGTGGTAAAGTGGAATGATGAGTGTCAGGCCGCTTTCGAAAGGATCAAGGAATATCTCCAAAAGCCTCCTATTCTGATGCCTCCAGTTGAAGGGAAACCTTTGATCTTATACTTGACAGTGCTCGACAATTTTATGGGATGTGTGCTGGGTAAGCATGACGAGTCTGGCCGAAAAGAGCATGCTATTTACTACCTTAGCAAAAAGTTTACCGACTGTGAGACCCGATACTCATTGCTTGAGAAAACTTGTTGCACTTTGGCATGGGCTGCTCGCCGGCTGAGACAGTATATGCTGACTCACACTACCCTATTGATATCAAAGATGGATCCAATCAAGTATATCTTCGAAAAGCCTGCCTTGTCCGGAAGAATAGCAAGATGGAAGATGATCTTAACTGGGTATGACATCCAATACACAACCCAAAAAGTAATCAAGGGGAGTGTGTTGGCAGATCATTTGGCACATCAGGCAGTGGATGATTACTGGTCTATGAATTTCGAGTTTCCGGATGAGAGCATCATGTTGGTGACTGACTATGAAAAACCTGGACCGGTTGAAGGACCTGAGGAGGGATCCCGATGGTCTATGTTTTTTGATGGAGCTTCAAACGCATTGGGAAACGAAATTGGCGCTGTGATCATATCTCCTGAAGACTGTCATACTCCGTTCACCGCCCGATCATCTTTTAACTACACCAACAACATGGCAGAGTATGAAGCGTGCATTATGGGCCTTCGAGCAGCTATTGACCTAAGGATTAAGTTCTTAAGTGTATTCGGAGATTCCGCTCTCGTGATCAGTCAGATCGAAGGCAAGTGGGATACGAAGCCCCCAAATCTTATTCCTTACAAATAGTATGTATTGACGTTGCTCCAACATTTTGAGGAGATAACCTTTGAACATTTCCCCAGAGAGGAGAATCAGTTGGCGGACGTGCTAGCTACCATGTCCTCTATTTTCAAGGTTAGGTGGGACAATGAAGCTCCCCAGATTAACATTGAGAGGATGGACGAACCTGCACATTACTGTGTCATTGAGACTGAAGAGGTAGCAGATAAACCCTGGTTCCACGAGGTAAAGAGGTATCTTGATGCTCAAGAATACCCCGAGGGTGCATCTGTTAATGATAAGAAGTTTCTGAGGAGGTTCGCGGTGAAGTTCTTCATCAGTAATGGTATCCTTTACAAGCGTAACCATGATTCAACCTTACTGCGATGTGTGGATAAAAGATAGGCAGAAAAGATCATGGCAGAGTTACATGAAGGTACTTTCGGAACTCATTCCAGTGGACACACCATGGCAAAGAAAATCCTTCGGGCAGGATATTATTGGTCCACTATGGAAGCCGACAGTTATCAGCATTCTCGGACCTGTCATAAGTGCCAAGTCTATGCTGATAAGGTGAATATACTTCCAGTTCCTCTGAACGTCTTGACAACTCCTTGACCTTTTGCAATGTGGGGCATCGACATGAATGATGAGATCAGACCTACTGCGTTCAACGGGCATCATTTCATCCTGGTAGCGATTGATTACTTTAAAAAGTGGGTTGAAGCAGCTTCCTTTGCTACAGTGACCAAGAACGTTGTGGCATAGTTTATTTGGCACAATTTGATCCGTCGGTATGGTGTACCAGAGAGGATCATTACGAACAATGGTACAAATCTCAACAATACAATGATTACCGAGCTCTGCAAGCAGTTCAAGATACAACATCACAACTCTTCTCCCTACCGGCCGAAGATGAATGGGGATGTCGAAGCGGCTAATAAGAACATCAAGAAGATTGTGCAGAAGATGACAGTGACATACAAAGACTGGCACGAGATGTTACCATTCGCTCTTCATGGGTACCGTACCTCAGCACAGACTTCAACAGGGGAAAACCCTACTCTTTGGTGTATGGCATGGAAGCAGTCTTACCCATTGAAGTCCATATACCCTCTCTTCGGATCATGAAGGATGCAGGTTTGAGCAAGGATGATTGCATCCATACCCGGCTTGATCAGCTGAATTTAATCAACAAAAAGAGACTTACTGCTATTTGTCATGGTCAGACGTATCAAAAGCAGATGATCAAGGCATTTAACAAGAAAGTTAGACGACAAGAATATCAAGTCGGGGATCTGGTGATCAAGCGCATAATACTATCACAAGGTGATCCCAGGGGAAAATGGACCCCCACCTACAAAGGGCCATTTGTGGTTAAGAACATTTTCTCAGGAGGAGCTATGATTCTAACCACCATGGATAGTGACGACCTTCCTCACCCCGTCAATGCAGACATAGTGAAAAAATACTACGCCTAATCAAAGACCCGTTAGGTTGACTGGCCTAGGTAAAAATAAGGGCTTCTCGGCGAACCAAAAGGGTTCGGGCAAAAGTAAGGGATGAAAATGAAAAAATCTGTACACCCGACATGTCGAAAACCTGAAAAGGCGGCTTGGGCAAAAAAGGGTATCCCGGTGGACTGAAAACCCAAAAGGGCGGTCCAGGAAAAAAATAGTGATCAAAGCGTAACACTATGTCTCATTGGATCACCTTGCAACCAGACTTCGATATCGACTATCAAGCTCGGATAGCACCGATCAATCTGATCTACCTTCAACCAAGTAACAAAGTGATGAGAAACTCGAAGATATAAGGGAAGTAGCAGAATTGGAACCCAGTGGGATTGTTCACATAGCTATTTTTCTTGGTTTTTCACAAATTGTATAATTTCTCTCTTTCGGCAGCGTTCTCTTACTAGGACGTCAGCCTCTTGTAAAAAAAATGCCTATTTTCAGGCCAACTTCAAAATCAATACAATTCATTTACATAAAGAAATTTCAAATTGTCTTTATTTTTCTGTTTTGTTTTGCAAGAACGTCCAATGGTTCATTTTTATATATGCATTTGACAATAATTGCTGCTCATAAATATTTGCATGCGAAACAAAAGACGATTACTCGTAATTTCAGAAACAGGGGCAAACAAGAAATGTCCAAACCTTTACAGTTGCTCTATTCACCAGGTACATGGATAGACCCAGATGGAGAATATGACTAAAGGTATATATGCTCCCCGTAGAGTAAGAAAAATACAATGATGTTAGCCTTCCCGAACAGGACACAACTCTCCTTAGCTGAGGTTCACAATCGCGAGTGAGTCGGCAAAATGCTCCCCAAGCAGAGTTTATCTATCACCAGCACTAGAAAATTATCCCTAGTAGAGTTTATTTCTTCCACAAGCAGAAACTTAATCCCCGACAAGTTTCATTATCGCCAACAACGGTAATTCATCCCCATCCGAGGTTATTCCTCCAAATCAACAGATCCTCTAGCAGAGCATTTCTTCCCCAGAGTCATTTTCTCGTCAGTTTATTCTCTAGCAGGATTATTCTCACAATCATCTTCGGTCGTTATTCCCAGCGAGAACGAAGAATTCAACTCCTTTCTCCAGCAGCAATCCGGGATTTATTTTCCCCAGCTAGAGATTATCATACAGACATCACATATCCATACATCATGACATATGTAGAAGCATCATACAACAAAGTCTCATTTATTTTGAGAACATCATTGCTCGATACATGTCATGCATTACATACGACTAACCTTTACCTTTCAGGAAGGATACAATCAGACTCTTACAAAGTTCAAGCTATGAAGCCCGGATTCGACGGGATAGTACCTTGATTTCTACAGCATATTGTGAAGCCCGGATTCGACCGGATAACAATATTAGACTACCGCGAAGCCTGGATTCGACCAGATAGTGGTATCTCTTAAAAGCAAGCTATGAAGCTCGAATTCGACTGGATAATAGTTTAATCCCCAGAAAGCCGTGAAGCCCGGATTGTAACCGGATAACAGCTCAGCAAGTACCATGAAGCCTAGATTCGACCAGATAGTGGTATATCATAAACACAAGCCGTGAAGCCCGAATTACGACCGAATAACAGCTCAACAAGTTATTTTGAAGCTTGGATTATGACCAGATAGCAATAAAAGTTTCTGTGAAGCCTGGATTACAACTAGATAGCAGCCAAAGACACCGCGAAGCCTGGATTACGACCAGATAGTGGTATATATTTAATACAAGTTATGAAGCCTGGATTCGACCGAATAATATCTTGATTTCTATGAACACCATGAAGCCTAGATTCGACCAGATAATGGTATGAGACATCGCGAAGCCTGGATTACGACCAAATAGCGGTAATAGACACTGAAGCCTGGATTACGACCAGATAACAGTGAGGGACACTGTGAAGCTTGGATTATGACCAAATAGCAGTTTACCCGACCAATTACTATGAAGCCCGGATTCGACCGGATATTAGTAGGCCAACCAGTTAAAGGGAAGCCCGAATGCGACCGAATAACCACTTGATTTCTTCTGAAGCCTGGATTTCGACCAGATAAGAAGTGAGGTATTATGAAGCCTGAATTACGACCAAATAGTAGTACAGAACACCATGAAGCCTGAATTCGACTAGATAATGGTATAAAGCATCGTGAAGTCTGGATTACGACCAGATAACGATAAAAGGACTGAAGCCTGGATTACGACCAGATAACAGTACAAGACACTACGAAGCTTGGACTTCGTCCAAACAGCAGTTTACCTGGACAATTACTAAGAAGCCTGGAGTCGATCGGATATTAGTTTGCCCTAAATTTAAGTTGAAGCCCAGATGCAACCGAATAACAACTTAATTCCTTCTAAAGCCTGGTTTACGACCATATAAGAATCGAGAAATTGCGAAGCCTGGATTACAATCAGATAGCAAGTTTAATCTCATCTCCCGAATAAGTCACTATAAAGCCTGGAGCACGACCAGATAACAGTCGATTTTATCACTATGAAGCTTGGATCATGACCAGATAGTAGTTCATTTTCACCTCTTCGACTAAGAGACAATTCCCTGGTAGAATAACGGACAACTGAAGCTCCTAAAATTCTATTTCTCTCAAGACAGAGATCAACATTCCCCAATGTAGTCTTCCTCAACAACAGGTATACTGACTCTCGCTAAGGAATCTCTTATGCGATCGACACTCCTCCGGATGGCATCTTTAAGCCCATCTTCTGTCATCAATTTCCAAATGGCATCTGTAAGCCCATTCCCGACATCACAAGACAATTACCACTTCATGCAAGTGCAAATTTTTAGGCACTTTAGTGTTCAATCATCTTCCACCCTCGGATCACGAAAGGCAGAAAAGCCAATCTACATCCTCAGGTTTAAGAATATTGAACAGGGGCAGCTGTTGTAACCCAAAATTTGCCCTTCCATATTTCTCAAAACATTTCAAGAAAGATCCTCAAGTTGCTCAAGGAAGTCCAAGGGTTGACCAGACAAGCTCTCTCCTAAGGCAATCTACCTCAAATTAGGGTTTCATATTGCATCAAGATACTTGAGTCCAAGGGATCCCAAATGCTCACCATTGTCCTAATATGTTCTCAAGATCATCCATGTCAAGTTTCAAGCCTTGCAGAGAGAGTTTGCTCAGTCAATTGCTCAAAGGCCTAAAAATCGATTGTGCTAGGGCAAAAGTCAATTGTGGCCTACATACAGTCAAACTTCAAGATTTTTGGTCAACATCCTAATTTTGAAGTATCATTAATCATTTGATCAAGGTTTGATCATGATTCATCAAGTATTTCTCATAATTCATCTAGAAACAAAAGTTGCTAAATTAGGGTTTTGGAGGAAAAGTCAACTCAACTTTGACCAAGCATAACTTTCTCATACTTTATGAGAAATTACCCATCCAAAGGTCATTTGGAAGAGGATGAAATTCTCTACAATTCATCTTCAACTCCCAAGTTTAAAATATGCACTCACAAGAAGTTAGGAATTTTGACATTATAGGTCATTTTGAAAAGTCAACAAAAACACCTTTTTTGTCAAAGCTTCATACATTAACATGGAATACCAAATTGAGATGAGAACAAAAGGGTTTCTTAGAGGACATCTCAAGCTTTCTAAAAAGTCCAAGAACACCTTCAATGAGTCAAAATTGAGGAAGTTATGAATTGGTGAAGTTGACCTTTTTTGCAAAATTGCCAAAAGTCAACTATGCCTCAAATTGCAATTTTTGCTAAATGGGCCTAACTTTTTGCATTTGTTCTGAGTTGGTAGAATGGTCGACGATCCCTAGCTCTTTCCACTTGTATTTATCTTATTTTTATTATTTATTTTTATTTTTATTTGAATTAAATCAATTTAAATCAAAACAAATCGTAGAAAGTCCAAATCATTGAAACCTTAAGATATTGTGCATGTTTCAGGTTCTATATCCAGCTAGCAAAAGATTGAAATAGTGCAAAGCCTTGGTGTGCACAAAAAGATTGAGTTTGGCCTATTTTTGGAAGGATCTTCAAGTGAATCAATTCAAAATCAAAAGCTATAATGTAGGAAGATTGAGATCATGTTTGCAACCCTAATCCAATCCTCAGTATATAGGGAACATTTGCAGACAAAAATCACAAGGTGGGAGAGGCGCACAAAGTCCTAAAAAACTTGAAAAAATCTAAGAAAAGTGGTGATTTGATTTTGCACTTCCAAGCATTTTCAAGACCCTCTAGCCATCCCATTCGCTTCCTGGGATCACAAGCAAGCAGTACCAATCGAAAACAAGCGTGCTAGTGCCCAAAATTCGTCCCCACGACTCCCACGGTTTGCCCATATTTCCAAAACTGAATCTTGTTATTCTTGCACATTCATCACATTCTAATCAAATATTCTTGTTCACCATCTTGTTTGCAAGATATTGGTACTTTTTAATTGCATTTACAATGCAGGAATTGCCATATTCCATAGCTAGGGTTTACAAGCTCGTTTTGAGGTTTCTTAATCTAGGCAAAATTGGGCCATGATTAGGGTACCCTGAAGTTCGTGAGACTGAGTCGAATGGATTGGTACCATCACCATTGATTTATTGTGCTTGTACATGATTTTTGAAATACCTATGATGAATGTCCGTTGGAAAAAGTCTGTCATCTAAGACAATGGATCCTTGGAGAAGAAGATGTCGTGGCAAGCAACCATTCGCCTGTTTGAAAATTCGCGCGTTTGGATTTAGTATTTTGTTGTGTTCTCATATTATTTTTTTATGTTTATTATATGAACAATTAACAAAGCTAGCGCAGTTGGTAGCCAGGCGAGTGTAAAAGGCTTCAGGACCTGGGTTCGAATCCCAGGTCCCCCCATATTTCATGCTATTTTGCTTTAATTGATCAGGCGTGCACACAAATCCAAGAGACCACCATGTGACCTCAGGATCCAACCATTGGATCTCCTGGAAGCCATATCTGAAGGCTAGCATATGAAGGACCATCATAGGCCTTAGTCAATGCAACACATGGGATCCAACAAGACAACATGGATCAATTCCTTTTGGGCCCAAGACTTGCTATCAGCACACTCCCAATTTACTTTCACAAGCCCAATTCTTCTTTCTTCTCATTTTTATATTTTTCTTAATTAATTTATTTAATTATTTCACTAACACAAATTAATTTTTCTTTTTATCAAAAAATCACAAAAATAATATTTTCATCCAATTAGATTTAGGTTTATTTTTTATTAAAGAATTAATTAATTTAATTAGGTTCTTTAATTTTAGGTAACTTAGATTATTTTGTAAATAAATTAAAAACAATTAGAACAATTAGTTTTTTGTTTCTAATTTAATTCTACTTTCTTTTTCTTAAAAACAATAAAATACAAAAATAGGCCATGTAAATTATTTTCTTTAAATTAATTCAATTACTAATTAATTTTGTATTTAATTTAAAAACCTAATTCTTTTTCTTAGAAATAATTAAAAACAACAAAAACAATTTTTTCTTTCAATTAGGTTAGAAGGGGTCAAAACCCTAATTTCCCTTCGTTCTATATTCGCGCGCGCTTTATTTATTTATTTTTACCATATTGATGTAATTTCTCACATGTTGTAATAGATTAGTTATGATTTTTCTCTTTTTCATTTATCGTTTTGACGTGTTTGTTTTTGGCTATGTAAATACCCGAAGCCTTGTAATAGCGTAGCTTATTTTCCGCACTTAAAATTCCGCAAAATATTAACTGTTAGATGTATGAATATTAGGATTGCATGACAAGAATGTATGTAAACTTTAAAACGGTTAGCAAACCCTAAATGTGCAAAGATAATAAACTTGAAATTGAATCACTCGCACATGCGCACTCCTAGGATACACTCCCACTTCGGTTGCCTTCGGTAAACGATCATTAGGTATAGGATATTTTAGTGGTCGCTCTCTTGTCTAAACAAAGATCAAAGTCCCGTTCGAAAAAGTTGCCTCGGAATGGTTGCCTCAGAATTGTTGCCTCAAATATTGATCTTAAGACATTAGAGTTATTACTAAGACGCCCTAACATTGCTTTAGTGATCGTACCTCCCTTTTCGAATTGACCCTTAAAACTCCAACGACGGTGCTACCTACTTACTAATAGTGAGATAGCGCTGTCTAAAGGAAACGAACATAGAACAATTCTTTTTTTTGAGTAGGTAGATTAGTTCTTAAGTACTTGCTCAAAACAAATAAACTTTTTCACACTTACACTCCTTTTCAAATAAAGTTTTCAAAAACACTTCGTAACACTCTTGAAGACAGAAGCAAGAGTTAAATCGAAGTCAAAACAAAAACTTTTCAAATCACATAAACACACAGAAGCAATTTTTAAAATGATGAGCAAGTACCTAAGAGCCCGTAGAAAACTACGAATAGAAAGAGTGCTAATACCTTCCCTTTCTATAATCTACCCCCGTACTCTTAATATCTCGAAAAAGGAATTTTTCTGTGCTTTTTTCCTTTCCTGTTGGATAAAATAAAAGTCGGTGGCGACTCTTGCTTATCGCGACATTTTGTGAACACAAACACAAAATGCAAACCAGCATTTCAAAACAGTCCCGGTTCTGGCCACCGTATCACACACATGAAAAATAATTAAAAAATAATTTTACTATCAAAGTTATTTTAAAGAATAAAAAAATTATTTACATTTGGTTATTTACTTATACTTTCAAATTTAAGTAATTTTTATTTGACAAAATTTACCCTAACAGACATAAAAGTAGCGTAATTTTTTAAACTCAAATCTGTTTAATTTTATCACTCCAAATTAAAATTATATATATATATATATATATATATATATATATATATATATATATATATATATATATATATATATATATATATATATATATATATATATATGTGTGTGTGTGTGTGTGTGTGTGTGTGTGTGTGTGTGTGTGTGTGTGTGTGTGCGCGTGCGCGCGCGCGTGCACATGTGTTTGGTTTAGTTGTGAAATGCTTGAGTTTTGAAATTTTATTCCTTTCAAAATCTCAAGTTCACAATGATGATAAAATGTACTATTCCACTTGAATATTTCTTTTTCCATGTCATTTTTAGTTATTTAAAAACACTTTAAATAAAAAAAATAGTAACCATGATCCAGTCAATAAATTTCATGGGGAAACTGAGCTCCTGAAGAATATTTTCCAAGGTTGTCCAATCTACCATGTGATAGGCTTTCTGTAAGTCCAATTGGATCATGCATCTGGGAGTTCCACCATGTTTAGTATAACCTTTAATTAGCTCATAGGCTAGAAGGACATGGTTATGAATTTGTTGCCCATGGATGAAAGCAGCTTGGTTAGGACTGATAATGCTGCCAATGACCTTGTTCAATCTTTTAGTCATAATCTTAGATATTATTTTGTGGATGGTGGAGCAAACAGCTAAAGGTCTAAACTCTTTAATGTTCTTGGCAGAGGAGCTCTTTGGAATAACAGATATAACAATACAATTGAAATCCCTAAGTAAACAAGAATTATTGAAGAATTATTGAAGAATTCATGAACAAATGAAATCACATCATATTTAACATTTCCCCAAGTACACTTGAAAAAGTAAGAGTTATACCCATCACAGCCAGGGGCAGAAAGGTCATTAATACCATTTAAAGCTTCAAATATCTCTTTTTCATTGTCAAGACTGACCAGACTATTCCTTTGGGAAATATTTAATTGCTTACCTTTCATCATAGCTGGTACATCTATGCCAGACAGGTGAGAATCGCTTTTACCCATTAGGCATTTATAATAACCCAAAACATACTCTTCAATATTTATGGGATTAGTAATATAAGTCCCATCATCATTAAACAAAACTTTCATGATATTAGAGATGTGATTGGCCTTGACAGAAGCATGCAAAAAGGCATTGTTATCATCACCAAGCTTTAGCCAATTTATTTTGGATCTCTACTTCAACATATCTTCATCAATAACATTCCAATATAGGAGCTCATCAGTCCACAATTTGACTTTTTCAATAATATTGTAGTTCATTATATCAGCTTGTAAATCATATTGAGCTAACTCCAAGTTAGTTATGGCTTTAAGAATATGATTCTTAGTCTGCAGAAGGGGAGAATGGAACTTATGGAGAATATGTTGCAGTTTTTTTAACTTTTGACAAAGCACCCTCACAGGTGTGCCCTCAATAGGAATCACTCAGCTATTCTTAACCACTTCAAGAAAACCAGGTAATTTAGAGACAGAGTTAATGAATTTGAATCTTCTTGTTTTCCTGATACATGGATTTTGGTTAGAAACAATAAGTAACGCATGATCTGAAATATGGGGGGGGGGGATATGAAGAGTGTTATTCAAGTGAGTCTGAAACCAGTCAGTATTCCCAATTGATCTATCTATTCTAGAGTAGATAATACTAACTAATTGTTTATTCGACCAAGTAAAATAATCACCTAAAGAGTCCATCTCAAACAAGTTTTTTTGTCCATCATATCTTGTAGATCAAGATACTCATATTCAGTATCCAAATTGCCACCAATTGTATCCTGAGACTTGAGGAAATTGTTGAAATCCCCAAGGATGCACCAGGCCCCATGAATATACAACTTAGAGATGTCTTTCTAAAGAGTTTTCCTCTGCTCCAGCTTGTTCAAAGTATAAACTACAGTAAACTAGTACTTATAGTTCCCATTCAAATCATAGACAAAACAACGAAGCATCTGACTAGTTTGACTAATAGCTCCGACATCTATACTCCTATCATTCTAGTTGAGCCAAATTCTACCATTGTCCTGAGCTAACTAGTTATCAGCATAACAACCACCCAAATTCAACTTATTCCTTACATTGATAGCTTTAATAGCTTTTAATCTAGTTTCAATGAGAATGTTTATATCACCACTAAGAGAGTGGAGACGGGAGCTAATCTCCTTGATCTTAGTGGTTTTATTTAACCCCCTAATATTCCAAGCTACCATCATTTGTCAATGGTTTGAAGCTCTAGGAGATCATTCAAAATCCCTAGAGAATCAAATTCATTAGCACATACCAGCTTACCAGAGTTACCAACACTACCTTCATTAATCTGTCTCTTTCCTCTGTACTTCCAAATATTATTGACCTCTATCCATTGATTAGAATCATCACCAGGCTTAGTGATAGTTGCATATTTCTCAGGATTCTTGACAGAAGCATCTAACTCATATTCCTTAACAATAGTTGTAACCACTTCTGAGGCTTTACTCTCCTCTACAGACGTGAGCTTTGGCTTCCATTGCATCCCTTTAGGTCTAGGTTTATCATAATCATGGCCAATCTTATAACATTTATTACATAATAGAGGCCTTCATTCATATTCAATCACTTGCAGCAATTTCTCTCCATCTCTATCTCTAAGTGTAATGGTTTTGGGTAGCTCTTTTGTATTGTCCATTTCTACTAAAAATATGGCATATGATACTCGAAGTCTGTTGGTTGTACATTCATCAGTGACAATGGGGTTACATAAGACACTTTGTGATACGGTGGGAGAACTGACTTGGTTGTTTGCGTTTGATCACAAATGTGCGGATATCAAGAGTCGCCACCGACTTTTCTTTTATCCAATAAGGAAAGGCTGAAAAGAACAGGAAAGACCTTTAGAGATGTTTTCTTGAGTTCGGGGGGTAGATTATGAAAAGGGAAGGTATTAGCACCCTTTTCATCCATGGTTTTCCATGGGCTCTTAGTTGCTTGCTAGATCACTTGCTTTTGTTCGAATGTGCTTGTGATATGGGTTTTGAAAGTATTTTGAAAATGTCTTTGTAATGGTTCTCGTTTCTATAAGAACGCGTACAAAGTGTTGTCTTTTGAAAATATTTCAAATGACAGTGCTGGTGTAAAAATGTTTTGTTGTGAGCAAGCGAGCAACTAGGAGCGAATCTACCTACTCAAAAGGTCTTAAGTGTTATTTTCTTCCTCCCTTAGATATTTCTATCTTACCATTGATTTTGGTAAGAAGCCCCATCGTTGGATGTGAAGGGACGGGTGCGAGACGTTTATATAGTCATAGAAGGCAACCCATCAAAAGTTTTAGCAATTTCATTTTAGGGACTAGATCGTTTACCAAAGGAAACATCAAGGGTCATCGAGGGACTACGATCTTTTATCGAGGGTCTTTTGCTAAAACGCCCATGTTCGAGGGACATGACTAATTTCTGATAGGCGACAAGTGAGATTACCCTAAGGGTGCCTGTGTGCAAAGTGTGTTTGATTGCATGCATTTAGTCTTGATTAGGGTGATCTATTTCATGTCTTTCCATACACGCCCTAATTACTAGCATTATATTTGAAAAGCGATAAATTACAGAAATATAAAGTCCTACGCTATTATAATATTTAGGGATGGGGGTACAAATTTACAAATGGGAGTTATAAGAATTTGAATCCTATTTAACTATTACAACCATATTGAAATGTACCATGCAAGAAAGAAAAAGGATTTGTTTTGAAAATGGTTTTTTGTCTTAATGAATAAATAAATAAATAAAAGAAATAAATTAACTAAAAAATAAAATATTTTTTATGTCTGTTTTTTTATATTAATAAAAAGGATGTTAATGTTAAAAATGATATAAAGGAAAATAACGAGAGAAAAGAATCAACATGTTGCTGAAAGCATAACAACGGGGATCAGAAGTTCTGATGCCGGGCGTGCTGTGGTTCAGCATGAAACATCAGAGGAAATAAGAAGTTCTGAGTTGATACACTCTGAGATCCTGCAAGAAACGTTAAGAGGGAAAACACAGAAGTTATGGGTTGCTACGTGCTGAAGTTCTGAATGTGAGAGCAGTGAGAAAATCTTAGAAGCTCTGTACGTGTTAAAACAGTGGGAAGAACTCAGAAGTTCTATATGTGCTAAGACAGTGAGTGAACATCAGAAGTTCAGTGTGTTATCAGCGTGTGAAAAATCAGAAGTTCTAAGTGTTAAAACAGTGAGTGGAAATATCAGAAGTTCAGTGTGTTTAACAGTAAGGAGAACTCAAGTTCTGAATTGTGCTAAAACAGTGAGTGAAAATCAGAGGTTCTGTGCCACATTTCAACTCTTTTCTCATATTAATCAGCACATCAGTAGTTTATTCAGTTCTTAACAAACAACAAATCAGAAGGATAAAAGCAAAACAATTTATAGAAGTTCTAATCCTAAATCTGAGCCTAGCCTTAATCAAGAAGTTCTGATCCACATTTTTTCTACCTATGCAATGATATGGACAACATTAATATTGTGATATTTACATATTAATGATGTTCTGAATGAAAAGATGCAAAGTCATAAAAGACTTACCTTGAATCTGAAGCGTGTGTTTGGAACTTGAATTGCTGCCTTCAGATGTTCTGGAGTCAGCAAGAGTAACGAAAGAAAAAATGCCAAGTTCTTTGATTCAAAGGGAAGAATAAAGGTTTGGTTTTCTGTTTGGGAGTTCTGGAATTTTGATGAAGGTTTCACAGTTTTCTTTTCTCTCCTTTGACAATTCTCTCTCTCCAAAAGCCAACCCCTTGAACGTGTGATGAGGCCAATTATTTATAGATGAGTTTGTTGTGGTTTTGGGGGAAAACAAATAGGATTCAAACCGTTTTTGTATACTGTTCCGTTGCTTTTTAATCACAATTTTTGTATGCTAATTTAGTGAAAATATAGGGTTTGAGAAAAATGCAGGCGTGGAATAGATCAGCAACAATTTGAAGTATTGTGGCAACTAGTTGCAGGACTGTGCTATAGCAGTGCAGAAGGCTATTCAAACAAGGTTTTGGGGCTTTGTGATGTTCTGATCGAAGAAGACTAGAGTGAAAATTGAAGGGTGATGCTCTGATCGAAGCACATGCTGAAGAGTTATGTTATGATTGACGAATTATGTTCTGAACCATGTTTTCAAATTCTTACTGCACTTGCGTGGAGGCTGGCTCAGAAGTTCTGAAGTATCATATTCTCTTAACACTTAGAAAATTTTCTAAATGTTCAGAAATTTGGTTTTTTCAAAGTAATTTCCGACTTCTGATTTTTGATAAACTAATTTCATGTCTTGGTGAAATATAATTGTTGAAACTTGATTTTTGATCTAAAAGTCAAAGTTTGACTTTTCAGTGTGCTTTTGACCATTTTGCCCTTGTGGATGATTTTCTTGAAAAGTTGTAATTCAAGACTTGAAACTCGATAGAAGCAAACCTGAGGGTCCAGGATGATCCTTTGAGAAATGAGAGGGCAAATTTTGGGGTACAACAGCTGCCCTTGTTCAATCTTCATAAACTTGAGGATGTAGATTGGTTGGTCTGCCTTTCGTGATCTGAAGGTGGAAGATGATTGAACACTGAAGTGCCCAGAAATTTGCACTCGCATGAAGTAATACTGATTGGTGATATTAGGAATGGGCTTACAGATGCCATTTGGAAGGCGACGGAGAATCGTCAGAGGTGGGCTTAAAGATGCCATCCAGAAAAGATCGGTTGCATAAAAGATTCCTTGGCGAGAATCCCTGTACCTGCTGTTGAGGAAGACTTCGCTGGGGAATGTTGATTTATGTTCTGGGAAGTAGATTCTAGGAGCTTCGATTGTCCATTACTCTATTGGGGAATTAACTCTTGGTTGAGGAGGTGAAAGTAGAATGTATACTTGGTCAGGGTCCAGGCTGTACAACAACTTATTGGGGAAATGTGAAATCGACCGTATCTGGTCGGGTCCGGGCCTTACAGTGTTGTAAACTGTTGTCTAGAGATAAGGGAGAAGGAACCTGGATAGTAGGGTTACTTCGAGATGAAAGCCTGGATAGTAGGGCTTATGGGAAGGAACCTGGATAATAGGGTTACTTCGAGATGAGAGCCTGGATAGTAGGGCTATGAGAAGGAACATGGATAATAGGGTTACCTCGAGATGAAAGCCTGGATAGTATGGCTTATGGGAAGGAACCTGGATAGTAGGGTTACTTCGAGATGAAAGCCTGTATAGTAGGGCTTATGGGAAGGAACCTGGATAGTAGGGTTACTTCGAGATAAAAGTCTGGATAGTAGGGCTTATGGGAGGGAACCTGGATAGTAGGGTTACTTCGAGATGAGAGCCTAGATAGTAGGGCTATGAGAAGGAACCTGGATAGTAGGGTTATTTCGAGATGAGAGCTTGGATAGTAGGGCTTATGAGAAGGAACCTGGATAGTAGGGTTACTTCGAGATGAAAGCTTGGATAGTAGGGCTTATGTGAAGGAACCTGGATAGTAGGGTTACTTCGAGATGATAGCCTGGATAATAGGGCTATGAGAAGGAACCCGGATAGTAGGGTTACTTTGAGATGAGAGCCTGGATAGTATGGCTTATGGGAAGGAACCTGGATAGTATGGTTACTTCGAGATGAGAGCCTGGATAGTAGGGCTATAAGAAGGAACCCGGATAGTAGGGTTACTTCGAGATGAGAGCCTGAATAGTAGGGCTTATGGGAAGGAACCTGGATAGTAGGGTTACTTTGAGATGAAAGCCTGGATAATAGGGCTTATGGGAAGGAACCTGGATAGTAGGGTTACTTCGAGATGAGAGCCTGGATAGTAGGGCTATGAGAATGAACCGGATAGTAGGGTTACTTCGAGATGAGAGCCTGGATAGTAGGGCTTATGGGAAGGAACCTGGATAGTAGGGTTACTTCGAGATGAGAGCCTGAATAGTAGGGCTATGAGACGTATAACTTCATGGGTTTAATCTTGAACTGTTGGAATTATGGATGATAACCATCTTTCCTAAAAAGGTATAAGATTAATTATATGTGATGCATGAAATGCATTGTGTGATGATGTTCTCAAAATAAATGAGATTATGCTGTATGCAATATGTATGCGCATGTAACGATGTATGAACATGAAATGCTATTGTGACATGTCCGAGTATGGGAAAATAAATCCCTGACTGCTGCTGGAGAGTATAGCATTCCTGACTGTTGTAGATAACTGTGACTCTTCTACTTCCGTTGGGGATGGTGAACAGAAATGACTGTGCCAAAGATTTGCTCCTTGTTGTTTGTTAATATTCTGCCAGGGAGAGACTCTGTACGAGAATAGATTTGCGCGGGAATGACTCTGTTAAGCTCTGTTGGGGATTGAGCTTCTGTATCCAGAGAAATACACTCTGCTTAGGGAGATAAAAATTTAGGATGATCCGCTCACGATTATGAAATTCGGCTGGGGGATATAAATGCCAGGTTTCTGGATGACCCTGGATAGGGAGATTACTTCCCTTTTTGAGAGAACTAATATCAATGCTTTGATTACCTTTACTCTATGGGGGATACAGATGCTACGAGGACGTATGCGCTGATGATTATGTTTCAAGGCTGTCTCCATCCCGGTACCGGCTAGACAGGGTAACTGTCGGGTTTTGACTTTTTTTTTGCCCCTGTTTCTTAAGCTTCGAGCAATTGTCTTTTCATTTCTTATGCAACCATTTGTGAGTAGCAACCATATTCAATGCATATGTCAAGAATAAATGATTGGACGTTCTTTCCAAACAAAACAGAAAAAAGAAAAAAAAAACACATAGTTTTTTTTTTTGTAAAAATGATTTGTATTGATTTTCGAAATTGGCCTGTAATAGGCATTTTTGTACAAGGAAGCTGACGCTCTAGTAAGATAATGCCGCCATAAAAATGGAAGCTATATAATATTATGTAAAACAAAAAGGAAAACAACTATGTGCAACAATCCCATTGGGTTCCAATTCTGCTATTGTCGTTATGTCTTCGAGCGTCTCATCACTTTGCTGCTTGTCCGAAGTTGACTAGATTGATTGGTGTCGTTCGAGCTTGACAATTGGTACTGAGGTCTGATCGCAAGGTGATCCAATGGGACGTAGTGATATGCTTTACATCCCTAACTTTTGCCTGGAATGCCCTTTCGGGTTTTCAGTCCACCGGAATACCCTTTTTTGCCCAAGCCGCCTTTTCAGGTTTTCAGCTTGCCGAGTGTACAACTTTTTTTCATTTTCATCCCATATTTTTGCCCGAACCCTTTTGGTTCACCGGGAAGCCCTTATTTTTGCCTAGGCCAGTCGACCTAGCAGGTCTTTTATCATGCGCAATATCTTTTCACTATGTCTGCATTGACAGGGTGAGGGAGTTCGTCACCGTCCATGGTGGTTAGAATTATGGCCCCACCCGAGAAAATGTTTTTAATCACAAAATGGCCCTTCATATCTGGGAGTCCATTTCCCCCTGGGATCACCTTGCGGCAGTATGATGCGCTTGATTACCAGATCCCCGACTTGATATTCCTGGCGCCTGACTTTTTTGTTGAAAGCCTTGATCATCCGCTTTTGATACTCCTGACCATGACAGACATCAGTAAGTCTCTTTTCGTCCATCATATTTAGTTGATAAAGTCGAGTTTGGATTCAGTCGTCTTCGTTTAAACCCGCGTCTTTCATAATCCTTAAAGAAGGAATCTGGACCTCGATGGGTAGGATTGCCTCCATGTCATATACCAGAGAGTAGGGTGTTGCCCCTGTCGACATCTGTGCTGAGGTATGGTACCCATGAAGAGAAAATGGTAACATCTCATGCCAGTTTTTGTATGTCACCGTCATCTTCTGTATGATATTTTTGATGTTATTGTTAGCCGCTTCAACAACGCCATTCATCTTCGGCCGGTAGGGAGAAGAGTTATGATGTTGTATCTTGAATTGCTTACAGAGTTTGGTGATCATCGTGTTGTTGAGATTCGTACTATTGCCGGTGATAATTCTCTCTGGCACACCACACCCACATATCAGGTTATACTTGACAAACTGCGCCACAACATTCTTGGTAACAGTAGCAAAGGAGGCCGCCTCAACCCATTTCGTGAAGTAATAGATGGCCACTAGGATGAAGCGATGCCCATTGGAAGTGGTAGGCCTGATTTCTCCAATCATGTCAATTCCCCACATTACAAAGGGCCACGGAGGTGTCAAGACATTCAAAGAAACCAGAGGCACATGCACCTTATCAGCATAAATTTGGCACTTATGACAAGTTCGGGAGTGCTGATAACAATCTGCTTCCATAGTGGACCAATAGTATCTTGCCCATAATATCTTATTAGCCATGGTATGTCCACTGGAATGGGTTCCGAAGGTACCTTCATGTAGATCTGTCATGATCCTCTCTGCTTCGCTCTTGTCTACACACCGTAGTAAGGTAGAGTCATTGTTGTGCTTGTAGAGGATTCCATTACTGAGGAAGAATTTCACAGTGAACCTTCTCAGAAACTTCTTATCTTTTACATATTCCCCTTCGGGATACTCTTGAGTCTCGAGATACCTCTTTACTTCATGAAACCAGGGTTTGTCTGCCATCTCTTCAGTATCAATCTCACAGCAGTGCGCTGGTTCATCCAACCTTTCAATGGTGATTCGGGGAGCTTCGTTGTCCCACCTGACTTTGAACATAGAAGACATGGTAGCTAGCGCGTCCACTAACTGATTCTCTTCTCGTGGGAAATGTTCAAAGGTTACCTCCTCAAAATGTGGGAGAAATGTCAGTACGTGCTCTTTGTATGGGATTAGATTCGGATGCTTCGTATCCCATTCGCCTTTGATATGACTTATCACCAAGGCTGAATCCCTGAAGACATTTAAGAACTTGATCCTGAGGTCAATAGCGGCTTTGAGACCCATGATGCAAGCTTCATACTCTGCCATGTTGTTAGTGCAGTTGAAATATAATCGGGAAGTGAAAGGAGTATGACAGCCCTCAGGAGATATGATTACGGTGCCAATGCCATTACCGAGTGCGTTTGAAGCTCCGTCAAAAACCATAGTCCATCGGGATCCTTCTTCAGGTCCTTCATTCGGTCTAGATTCTTCATAGTCAGTCAGCAGCATAATGTTCTCGTTCGGGAACTCAAAATTCATGGACTGGTAGTCATCCACGGCCTGATGAGCCAAATGATCAGCCAATATACTTCCCTTGATTTCTTTCTGGGTTGTATATTGTATATCGTATTTAGTTAGGATCATCTTCCATCTCGCTATTATTCTGGAGAGAGCGGGCTTCTCGAATATGTACTTGATTGGATCCATCTTAGATATCAACAAACTAGTGTGAGTCAGCATGTACTGTCTTAGTCGGCGAGCCGCCCATGCTAAAGTGCAACAAGTTTTCTCGAGCAGTGAGTATCGTGTCTCACAGTCGGTAAACTTTTTTCTAAGGTAGTATATTCCGTGCTCTTTTCGACCAGACTCGTCATGCTGCCCCATCACACACCCCATTAAATTGTCTAGCACTGTTAAATATAATATCAAAGGTCTTCCTTCAACCTAAGGAATCAGAATTGGTGGTTCCTGAAGGTATTCCTTGATTCTTTTGAAGGCAGTATGGCATTCGTCATTCCACTTTACCACTTGATCTTTCTTCAGAAGCTTGAAGATGGGCTCACAAGTAGCAGTTAGATGTGAAATGAACCTGGAGATATAATTTAGGCGTCCCAAGAAACCTCTAACCTCCTTCTCTGTGCGGGGAGCCGGCATCTCTTGTATGGCCTTTACCTTCACAGGGTCTACCTGAATACCTTTGTCACTAACGATGAAATCCAAAAGCTTACCAGACCTTACCCAGAAGGTGCACTTGTTCGGGTTCAACCTCAACTTGTATATCTTCAACCTGTTGAAAAACCTTTGTAGATGATCCATGTGTTCCTCTTCAGTTTGAGACCTGGCTATTATGTCATCAACATAAACCTCAATCTCATAGTGAATCATATCGTGGAACAAAGCGACCATGGCTCGCTGATAGGTTGCCCCAGCATTCTTCAACCCAAAAGGCATCACCTTGTAACAGAAGGTGCCCCACTGTGTGATGAAGGTTGTCTTCTCCATGTCTTCAGGAGCCATCTTGACCTGGTTGTAGCCAGAGAAACCATCCATGAAGGAGAATATTTTTGCTGCACGGTGTTATCAACCAGAACATCAATGTGGGGAAGCGGGAAGTCATCCTTGGGGCTTGCCCTGTTCAGGTCTCTGTAGTCTACACATATCCGTACCTTACCGTCCTTTTTTGGCACCGGAACGGCGTTAGCAACCCACTGGGGATAGGAGGTCACAACCCAGAACCCAGTGTTAAACTGTTTCATAACCTCTGCTTTGATCTTCTCTGACATTTCAGGGTGCATACAGCGGACCTTCTATTTAATCAGAGGACAATCTTCTTTAGTCGGCAGTCGGTGTACCACGATGTTAGTATCTAAACCAGGCATGTCTTTATATGACCAGGCGAAGATCTCAACATAGTCGTGCAACATATATATCAATCAATGTTTGATCTTAGCTTCCAGATTTGCACCGATCTTGACTTCTTTTCTATCCATCTTTGTGCCCAAGTTTATTGCCTCAACTGGATCTTCATGAGGCTGTATAACCCTCTCTCCCTGTTGTAATAGTCTAGCCAGTTCTCCAGGCACCTCACAATCGTTCTCACCTTCTTCCCCGACTTGGTTGATCGGATTTTCGAAGTCATAGCTGGCAATTGCAGGATTGTTATCAATGGGATCCAGAGTGGATATGGATCTGAAATTTGATATGTGAGTGTGTGTAAGAGCATAACTGAATTGATAAAGTAAAAACAGAAAATAAAAACAGAGAGCGCAAAATTTATATGCAAGGAACGTCCAATGCTTTATTGATGACATATGAAATAACATATAATAACCCTCGCAGATGGAACCATTGGTCCTCGGGTAAGGCACAAGGCCAAAAAGTTAAAAATTGTTAATTAAAAATTCAGAACACAAGTAAGACAATTACTGCAGAATAAAAGAAACTGGTATAAAATCTCTAGACGTCCAGTTACTCGTCCATCGTTGGTAGTCGGGTAGATCCAACTGTCAATGTCAGAGTCTTCCTCACTGTCTTCAATAGCGTTGATCCCATGATTGCTGATGCGTAGGGGAGGTCCTCCAGCCCGAGCGCGTCGAACAACCCTTTGAGCCCCTGATGTAAAATCAAGCTTCTCTAATGAGCTTTTGTTTTGATGAAGACAAACCCTGATTGACAAAGAAGGCAAATATTTATGATCAAGCTCAAAGCATCTAAGGACAATATCTTCAGTTCAAAGATCTCAACAATTTCAAGGTATAATAATATTACTTACTTTGATCTTAAGATATAGATGCTCAATTTTGAAAAAGAAATGTTTAAAAAATAATTACTCAAGTTTTTCAAAGTTAAAATTTCATTTTTCACTTGAGTGCAATCGATTTGCATTTTAGTGCAATCGATTGCATGCTTCAATTTTTCAGATCTTTTGCTTCTGTTTCTCTATGCAATCGATTTACATTTCTTGTGCAATCGATTGCATACTTAAAATTTTGAAAACGTTTGCTTCTGTTTCTCAGTGTAATCGATTTACATTACTAGTGCAATCGTTGCACTCACTTACTTTTTGCTACTGACTTTACATGCAATCGATTTGCATTGCTAGTGCAATCGATTGCACACTTAAAACTTTTGAAAATATAGCTGTTGAAACCTTGTGCAATCGATTTACAAAAAGGGTGCAATCGATTGCATGCTGCACAATTTTTAAAAATAACAGCTTTTCACATGCCTGTTCATCATGCCTTTCCATTGAAACCTTTCACTCAAACTTAGCATTTGTTCATGATACATTTTCAGAACTTCATGATGTTTCAAAAGGGTGTTATGAACATATAAATATTCATTTTCAAAATCTGTTTCAACACCTCTTCCATAATTATTTTCTGAATTTTAAAAATACAAACTCAAGCATTCCTTCACTTTCATGCATAAGTTTTCTGCATATTTTCATACATTGTTAAACAGAAAACTTTGAGCAGTTATATCTTGAGTCATTGTACAATTATATTATTGGAAGATAAGATCATACATTGTTAAATTACTCTAAGTGATCAATACTACTCAACTCACTAAAACTCAAAAATTGATAGTTACTTACTTATTTTTCCAGGATTGTTGGAAATAAGTTTAAGTGTTTTTGAAATCTTGTCTTTACAAAGTTGTTGGATACAAGTGTAGTCACTTTGAGAGGATTGTTCTCATAGTTGACATAGTGAAAATCCAAGAGGATTGTTCTTGGTCCAAGAGGATTGTTCTTGGTTATTTGGTAGTTCTTGTTTAAGTTTGCCACAATAAGGAAATCTCTTTCATGTTGAAAGGGGACTGGAGTACTCTCGGAATGTGAGGGGAACCAGGATATATCGCTCATATCTCTTTATTTTTCTGCTTTTTTAAGCTTTCCTAAACTCACTTTTAACCAGAAAAATAAGAACCATCATCACTATTTTAAAGTACCTAATTCACCCCCTCCTCTTAGGCGCACTTCGTACTTACAATTGGTATCATAGCAGGTTATAGGTAACCTGCTCCTAAAAGATCCAGAATGGCTTCTGCAAATCAAAATCCCATTTTTAGAGATGGTGGTAGTAATAACAAGCCCCCTCTATTTTGTGGTGAATATTTTGACTTTTGGAAAATTCACATGAAGGCACATCTAGAAGCACAAGGAGAAGAAATATGGGATGCCGTCGAAAATGGTCCATTTATCCCTACAATGGTAATCAATGGTGTTGGCTCATCAAAGCCTAAAACTGCATGGGACGATGATAATAAGAAGAAAGTTCTCTATGATAAAAAGGCAATAAACCTTCTTCAAGGTTCACTTAGCATGGATGAATTCTTCCGTGTCTCGCCATGCAAGACAACAAAAGAAATATGGGATACCTTGGTACAAACTCATGAAGGAACGGTTGAAGTAAAAAGATCAAGACTAAATATCCTAAGTCTAGAATACAAATTATTTCGGATGCAGCCCGGAGAAATCATTCTTGACTTACAAAAGAGATTTGTGCACTTGACAAATCATCTAAGTTCTCTTGGTAAAACTTTGACGAATGATGAACTAAATCTGAAAGTACTTAGGTCCTTAACTAGGGAATGACAACCAAAGGTAACGGCAATTTCAGAAAAGAAAAGTCTCTCCAACATGACATCCGCAATATTATTTGGAAAACTTCAAGAATATGAAATAGAACTCGGAATACTTGAAAAGCATGAAAATCAAGAGAAGAAATCCAAGAATATTGCTTTGAAGATAGATTCCAAGGAAGTTGAAAAGGAAGACAATCTGAAAGAAGATGAAAACTTCACGCTTCTTGTTGAAAGGCTTGGTAAGTTCTTCGGTAGAAATGACAAACCTTTTTCTCATTCAAAAGGAAAGAAACAATTTAAGAAAAAGGAAGCTTCCACATCAACACAAGAAATCACATGTTATGAATGTGGTAAGCAAGGTCATATCAAGCCGGATTGTCCAAAACTCTCCAAGAAAGGTGGCTTCAACAGCAAGAAGCGATTCAAGAACAAAAAGGCTTATGTCGCATGGGAGGACAATGAAATAAGTTCCTCATCCGATTCCGATAGTGATGAAAGTGAAAATCTAGCATTAATGGCCTCACACCATTCTGATGATGAAGACAATGAGGTTAGTAATGAATTTTCTCTTTTTGATAGTGATGCACAAGGTGCTATAGATGAACTATTGAATGAATGCAAAATTATGTATAAAACTATTTCATCACAAAAGAAACAAATTTCATCCTTAGAAGAAAAATATGATTCTATGGAAAAAGATTTCAAAGAAGAAAATAAAAAATCAAGTGATGAACAAAAACATAATTTTGTATGTAAAAATTGTGATTCACTCTATTTCCAAATTGTCCAATTAAAAAGAGTCATTGAAAGATATGAAAAAGGCCAATTTGGATTGGAAGGTGTTCTTAGCCAACAAAGATACTCCAATGATAAAAGTGGACTTGGACATTCAAAGTTTTAAAAACCAAGTTCTAACAAAACTATCTTTGTTAAGGCTGGTGATCAATCATCCGAAGAGAAAGTGAACAAACCTAAAATAGTTCATCCCTATCCTAAAAAGAAAACATTTCCTTAAAAGAAATCTTATCCTTCTAGATATAGAAGTAACTTTGAACCCACTTGTTTTTATTGTGGCATTAAAGGCCATACACCTAATGCTTTCTATGTTAGAAACTTTAGTGTGGCAAGTGGGCATTATGTATGTGTAAAGAAAGGCACTAATTATGAAGGACCCAAAGTAACTTGGGTACCTAACAAAACCTAATTTGTTTTGCAGGTATGCTTGAAGACCACATGCAATCTTTGGTATCTTGATAGTGGTTGTTCAAAGCATATGACAGGAGACATAAACCAATTTTCAAATGTAGCGCTAAAGGCCAAGGGTTTTGTCACTTATGGAGAGAATAATAAGGGAAGAATCCTAGGCAAAGGCAAAGTTGGTGCTCCACCTTTCACATCCATTGAAGACGTTCTTTATGTTGAAGGACTAAAGCACAATCTTCTTAGTATTAGCCAACTTTGTGACAAAGGCTTCAAAATCAAGTTCACCAAGGATGAATGTTTGATAGAAGACGAAGTCACTCATGAGGTTATACTTAAAGGTAAAAGAATCAATAATATATTCATGATTTCCCTTGATGATCCATCTTTGAAGGTTAAATGTCTCATGGCAAACAACGATGATTCATGGCTGTGGCACAAAAGAATTGCTCATATTCATATGGAACACTTGAATAAATTAATCAAGCATGATCTTGTCATTGGATTGCTTAAGAGAAATTTAGTCAAAGATAGACTATGCGATGCTTGTCAAAAAGGGAAACAAACTAGATCAACTTTCAAATCTAAGAATGTGGTGTCCACTACAAGGCCACTACAATTGTTGCATATGGATTTATTTGGTCCATCGAGAACAAGGAGTTTCTGAGGTAATGTGTATGCTTTGGTTATTGTTGATGATTTCTCTAGATATACTTGGACATTCTTTTTAGTGCAGAAAAGTGATGCATTAAAGGCGTTCAAGAAGTATGCTAAACAAATTCAGAATGAGAAGTCTCTAACAATTGCCTCAATAAAGAGTGACTATGGCGGAGAATTCCAAAATGCTCTATTTGAAGAATTTTGTGGAGAACATGGAATATCTCACAACTTCTCGGCACCAAGGACTCCTCAACAAAATGGAGTGTTAGAAAGAAAGAATAGGTCTCTTATGGAACTTGCTAGAACAATGCTTAGCGACTCAAATCTTCCAAAATATTTTTGGGCGGATGCGGTGAGCACGACATATTTTTTTAGCAATAGAGTTAACATTAGACCAATCTTAAAGATAACTCCATATTAACTCTTCAAAGGGAGAAAACCAAACATTTCTTTCTTTCACATCTTCGGATGCAAATGCTTTGTCTTAAACAATGACAAATATAATCTTGGTAAGTTTGATGAGAAATCCGATGAAGGTATTTTTCTTGGTTACTCTCTCTCTAGTAAAGCATATAGAATATACAATAAAAGAAATTTGACAATTGAAGAATCTATGCATGTTTCTTTTGATGAAACTAACCCCTCCAAGGAGGATAATATTGTTTGTGATAATGATGATGAAATACTAGAAGGTCCTCAAGAAAATTTGTCCAAAGATCAACCCATTCAACACGAAGAATCACCTCAACAAGAATCAAATCTCAATGATCTACCAAAAGAATGGAGAACTCATAGAGATCATCCTATTGATAAAGTAATTGGTGATATAAGTCAAGGCGCATCTACAAGATTAAATCTCAAGGATGCTTGCTTAAACATGGCGTTTGTCTCTCAAGTTGAACCTTCCAAAGTTGATGAAGCCTTAGGCGATGACCAATGGATTATCGCTATGCAAGAAGAATTGAATCAATTTGAAAGGAATCAAGTTTGGGAACTCATCCCTAGGCCAAGCAACAAACACATTATTGGAACAAGATGGGTGTTCAAAAACAAACTTGACGAGAATGGAATAATTGTTCGCAACAAAGCAAGATTAGTAGCACAAGGCTACAATCAAGAAGAAGGAATAGACTTTGAAGAAACTTTCGCTCCAGTTGCAAGGTTAGAAGATATTCGTCTCTTACTTGCCTATGCTTGTTCATTAAATTTTCAGCTTTTCCAAATGGACACCAAAAGCGCATTCTTGAATGGATATATCACTGAAGAAGTCTACGTTAAACAACCCCCGGGGTTCGAAGATTTCAAGAATCCATCTCATGTATTTAAATTGAGAAAAGCTCTCTATGGACTGAAACAAGCACCAAGGGCATGGTATGATCGTTTAAGCAACTTCTTATGCGAAAAAGGTTTCGAAAAAGGGCAAAGTTGACAAGACTCTATTTATCAAGAAAATCAAAGATGCCACTTTGCTAGCACAAGTCTATGTTGATGACATCATTTTCGGTTCTTCAAATCAAGAAATGTGTGAAGAATTCTCATCAATGATGCAAGGAGAATTTGAAATGTCCATGATGGGTAAAATGAACTATTTTCTTGGACTTCAAATCAAACAACTAAAAGATGGCATCTTCATCAACCAATCCAAATATTGTAAGGAACTCTTGAAAAGATTTGACATGGATAACTGTAAGGCAATGTCTACACCAATGGGTTCTGGTTCATATGTTGATCAAGATGAATTAGGTGTTTCCATCAACATCACTAAGTATCGAGGTATGATTGGCTCCTTATTGTATTTGACGGCAAGCCGTCCTAACATAATGTTTAGTGTTTGTCTCTGTTCCCAATTTCAAGCTAACCCAAAGGAATCTCATCTCACGGCGGTAAAGAGGATCATGAAGTATCTCAAAGGGACAACAAATGTCGGATTGTGGTTTCCTAAAGGTAGTGTCTGCAACTTAATTGGTTTTTCTGACGCGGATTATGCAGGTTGCAAAATGGATAGAAAAAGCACTAGTGGTACTTGTCACATACTTGGTAATGCATTAGTATCATGGGCCTGCAAGAAACAAGCATGCGTTGCTCTTAGCACGGCCGAAGTTGAATATATTGCAGCGGGTAGTAGTTGCACTCAAAGTTTATGGCTAAAACGGTAACTTCGTGACTACGGACTCGATCTAGGATGCATTCCTCTAAGATGTGACAACACTAGTGCAATTAACATTACGAAGAACCCCGTCATGCATTCAAGAACTAAACACATAGACATTCGACATCATTTCCTCTGTGATCATGTTCTTCAAGGAGATGTCGAGGTAACCTTTGTAGATACTCATAATCAGCTTGTCGATATCTCCACCAAACCTTTGGCAAGAGAACCATTCTACAAAATTCGACGAGAGCTTGGCATACTTGACGAAAACGACTCATAAGGTGCATTCTACCCTTGATATAATTTTATATATGTTTTATACATGCTATATGTGAATCTATGTTATGTGTTATTTAAATTTTTAAGAAAAAATTGGTTTTGGACATTTTTTGTTGATGCAAATCGATTGCACAAAGAGTGTCAATCAATTGCTCACTGAGTATTTTCAATTCTGTCCATTCTGTTTGAAGTGCAAATCGATTGCACCTTCATTGCGAATAGATTGCACTCTGTGCATTTCTGTTTTATTTTGATTCTGTTTGTGTGCAAATCGATTGCACCTGAAATGCAAATCGATTGCACATTCTGCAACTTGCTTTTATGACAGAAAAAATATGTTGGTCAGAATTCCTCTCTCATATTCCCAAGCTAAATACACTTTAATACAAAACACTCATTCCCTATCTACCCAAATCATTTCCAAATCTCAACTCACGAACACCCTTCTCTCTCACAAAATCTAAAAACCCCAAAACTCAACAAACTCCATACCCATGGCTTCAAGACAAAAGAGAAAGGCTCCAGCTTCAGAAAAAGGGAAGAAAAAGGTTGATTCAACATCCAGTCCATTGCTTTCAACCCTCACCGAAGAGGAAGAAGCCAGATTTATCAAATACTTTTAAAGGAAAATAGTATCCAACCCCAAATATGGTATGCTATCCTCCTTTCCACAAGAATGCTTTTCCTTTCAAAATGATCTAGCTGCTTATGGTCTCGAACCATTAATTTCTTCGTTCGGTCCATATTACCCGGATTTGGTAAGAATGTTTTTCAGTAATCTAACACCCCAAAAAGGCAAATTGGTCACATATGTGCTGGGCACTCGTATCTCTCTAACTCCTCAGGTTGTTGGTGAGATCCTTCATATTCCTTTCACAGGAAGTTCCCTATATGACCCAGAAAACGAGATATGGGATGACTACTGGAAAAATGAGTTCTTTTACAGCATTTGGCAGTTAAGTGAAGCTGAATTTCGCGCCAAACGGATTCGTTGTCTTGGTGGAGTAATTCCATCCAGAGACTCCTGGAGTGCAGGTAACCTCCATATAGACGATCTCTTATATCATTATTTTCTGGTCTATATTATGTTTCCAAGAGTTGGAAACCACTGCACTGTTACCGACTTGGAAATGCAGCTAATTTATGCAAGAAAGAAAGGAATAAGTGTAAACTGGGCAAGGCTTATCATGGTGCATATGATGAAAGTTGATGCAAAATCTAAATTTCTTCCATATGCTTATTTTGTTACTTTAATTATGGAGGAATTTGGTGTGGATTTTGCTGGGTTTGAAAAGGTTAATATGGATCCTAATCTAAAAGAGATTTCCATTAAGAATGTTGACTCCAGAATGGGCGTGCATTACAATCCGGAAACAAAAACCATTACTTACATTGGTGAAGATGTTATTGGCGATGATGGAAATGACCAAGAAGTCGAAGGCGGTGAAGCTGTGCCTCCTCCTCCTACTGCTCCCTCTGGTCCAAGCAATCAAGAGCTTATGGATTACATGTCTCAATAGTTTTCTTCCATGAACACCAACATCAACAATCAATGGAGCGCGATAAATGATTCCACTACAACCGGGATAAATGGCTTCTGCACGGATGTGAATCAACAATTTTCATACCTTTACTCTCATCTTCATATTCCACCATATGATCCAAATAATCCAGCTGCACCTCCTCAACACTACACAGAACCCCCACTTCAACAACAATTCCCGAATCAAGGCTCTTAGTCTTATAACCATCCGGACATGCATCACCCTTAAAGTTCTGGCTAATTTTTTTTTTGTTATGTTCTTTTCTTGTTATTCAATGTTTTGTTTGTTCAAATTTATGTGTAATCCTTAAACAATTTGTGTTACTTGTTTAATTCTAAATTTTCTTAATATATTGCTCTATTATCATTTGGTTTTGTGCATCTTTCCCTTCTTTTTGATAATGTCAAAGGGGGAGGAGCTCTTCCGGAAAGTACATCGCATAAAGCAAGATTGTTTGTCATCATCAAAAAGGGGGAAAAATGTAAAATCAAGCTTCTCTAATGAGCTTTTATTTTGATGAAGACAAACCCTGATTGACAAAGAAGGCAAAGATTTATGATCAAGCTCAAAGCATCTAAGGACAATATCTTCAGTTCAAAGCTCTCAATAACTTTCAAGGTATAATAATATTACTTACTTTGATCTTAAGATATAGATGCTCAATTTTGAAAAAGAAATGTTTAAAAAATCAATACTCAAGTTTTTCAAAGTTAAAATTTCATTTTTCACTTGAGTGCAATCGATTTGCATTTTAGTGCAATTGATTGCATGCTTCAATTTTTTAGATCTTTTGCTTCTGTTTCTCTGTGCAATCGATTTACATTGCTTGTGCAATCGATTGCATACTTAAAATTTTCAAAACGTTTGCTTCTGTTTCTCAGTGCAATCAATTTACATTGCTAGTGCAATCGATTGCACTCACTTACTTTTTTCTACTGACTTTACATGCAATCGATTTGCATTGCTAGTGCAATCGATTGCACACTTAAAACTTTTGAAAATATAGCTGTTGAAACCTTGTGCAATAGATTTACACAAATGATGGAATCGATTTCATGCTGCACGATTTTGAAAAACAACAGCTTTTCACATGCCTGTTCATCATGCCTTTTCATTGAAATCTTTCACTCAAACTTAGCATTTGTTCATGATACATTTTCAGAACTTCATGATGTTTAAAAAGGGTGTTATGAACATATAAATATTCATTTTCAAAATCTGTTTCAACACCTCTTCCATAATTATTTTCTGAATTTTAAAAATACAAACTCCAGCATTCCTTCACTTTCATGCATAAGTTTTCTGCATATTTTCATACATTGTTAAACATAAAACTTTGAGAAATTATATCTTGAGTCATTGTACAATAATATTATTGGAAGATAAGATCATACATTGTTAAATCACTCTAAGTGATCAATACTACTCAACTCACTCAAACTCAAAAATTGATAGTTACTTATTTTTCCAGGATTGTTGGAAATAAGTTTAAGTGTTTTTGAAATCTTGTCTTTCCAAAGTTGTTGGATACAAGTGTAGTCACTTTGAGAGGATTGTTCTCATAGTTGACATAGTGAAAATCCAAGAGGATTGTTCTTGAACCAAGAGGATTGTTCCTGGTTGTTTGGTAGTTCTTGTTTAAGTTTGCCACAATAAGGAAATCTCTTTCATGTTGAAAGGGGACTGGAGTACTCTCGGACTGTGAGAGGGAACCATGATATATCGCCCGTGTCACTTTATTTTTCTGCTTTTTAAGCTTTTCTAAACTCACTTTTAACCAGAAAAATAAGAACCATCATCACTAAAAACCAGAATTTTTAAAGTACCTAATTCACCCCCCCCCTCTTAGGCGCACTTCGTACTTACACCTGAAGTAAAGCCCAAACCAAATTTGTCAGTTTTATGAGTAAAATCAGGGAGCTGTCCTCAATTGGTACACCCACCTTCTTCGACCACTGCTCTGGCGTCCTTGAGAGAAGCCATCTTTAGAGGAGGTTTGGTGCTGGTGGTAGTCTCAGTTGACGCCAAAACTTAGGGGACTTCTTCAAAGTTTTGACAAGGGGTCTCTATGAATTCCCCGTCCATCTCCATGTACCTGAAGGAGTTCAGGTGGCTCACCATATACTCCTCTTCGCCACTCACAGTGACAATCTTCCCCTTCAACGGATACTTCAGCATTTGGTGCAGTGTAGAAGTAACAGCCCCAGCTTCATGGATCCAAGGACGACCCAACAAGCAAGAGTATGGCGGCCTGATGTCCATTACATAGAAGGTTGATTCAAAGGTCTGAGAGCCTACCTTGACAGGGATGTCCACCTCTCCATGCACCATTCTCTTCGACCCTTCAAAAGCCCTTACCACAATGTTAATGGGATTTAGGGTCAAGCCTTCATAATCCAACCAATCAAGAGCCTTCTTAGGCAGAACATTCAGTGAAGACCCAGTATCCCCCAGCACATGAGCCATAGTAGTGCCTCTGCATTCGATCGACACATACAGAGCATCATTATACTTTCTCCCTTTCGGAGTTAAGTCAGCATCTGAAAAACCCATCCCATTATCAGCAGTCAAGCTGGCTACACAGTCTTTGAATTGATCGGCTGATGTTTCTTGCGGCACATGCACAATCTTGAGGAATGAAATCAAAGCCTTTGCATGGGCCTCAGAACATAACAATAAAGACAACATCGATATCTTCGAGGGGGTCTGCCCCAACTGCTCGACCACATTGTAGTCGCTCTTTTTGATTATTTTTAAGATTTCCTCTATCTTTTGCTTAGAGGATTTCACAACAACTTTTCTAGGTGCCTCTGTCCGGGAAGGCTCACCTACAACTTCTTTGCCTCGAGTCTCAGATGACTCATCGGCAGAGGTGACAACTGGAGTAATAACGGGAGTAGTAGCTGAAGTACTAGCAGGAACAACAGATGGAATAACAACAGGTTTATTGACAGTCTTCGGGGAAATCACGGGAGAGAAAACCCTTCCACTTCTGGTAATCTTGCTGGTCCCGACAATTTTACTGACATCGGGATAAGCCTCTTCATTCTTCAAATCCTATTTAACACCATGATAGTAAACATCAACGGCATAATGCCAAGGGACAGCCTTGTTCGAGGCGTACGGGGTAGGACCAGGAAAGGTGATTATCAATGGAGCAACTCTTGGAGCGTGTGTAATCCTAACAGGTCTTCTCAAGGAGACCTTAGAAGGATTGGTCGAAATGGTTATAATAGCAACGTCTTCAAATGGGACAGCTGGAATCAAATTTTTGTAGAACAAAATTTCTCTGCTGTCCATCAGGCGCTGGACACTTATCTTCAGCAAATAGCAACCAGAAGGCAGAGATGAACGCAAGTGGCAACCCTCACCACAACCCGAAAATAAACTGGCCAGCAAATAATTCTTCTTAACAGTCATAAGGGGAGTAGAAACTTCATCAACTGAGGTCACAAACAGATCGGTATCAACGATATTAACTCCAAAAGGTTGTGTTTAGGCATGGCAGAAGTTATGATATTGCGCTTCTCCAGAGCATCGAACTCAATTTACTTGGCTTCAATCAGATCCTGTTCTTTATTTCTTAGAGCCCAGCAGTCATTTGTATCATAACCAGGACTCTCATAATGGTAGGCACACAAAGCGTTTGGATTGTACCGAGGAGAGGTGGTATTAGGATTCCTGGGAACCTCCTTCAAGGTTGCCAAGTTAGATTTCAGCAGATGGGGTAGAACTTCTGTCAATGTCATGTTAATCCGGGTAAACTACCTTTGTGGTCTTTCTAACCTTTGTTGATTGTTGCGTTGTGGAGCAGGCGCAGGCCTAGGTATTATTACAGCACTTACCGTCGGACGGTGTTCAACTCTACTCTGACCTCTTGGGCTATAGATAGCACTGGCTTCCTTCTTACCAGTGAAGGGCTTCTTTACTGAACTCAAGGAGGTGTCTCTCTGTATTTTACCGCTCCAGATCCCAGCTTCTACCCTCTCTCTAGTTAATATCAGCTCAGTAAAACCAGCTGATGAACTATCGATCAAATGGTTGAAGAATGGACCAAACAGCATCCCAAGAAACATGTCGACCAACTTCCTATCAGACAAAGGGGGTTGGAATCTCCCATCCAAATCTCTCCACTTCTGCGCATAGTCCTTAAAGCCTTCACCTGCACCCATGGACATACTCTGGAGTTGAGTACGAGTAGGGGCCAGGTCGACATTATATTGATACTGCTTGTAAAAAGCAGCAACCAAATCCTCCCAATTTCAGACATTGGTTCCCTCTAATTGGTAGAACCATTCAAGCTGAGTCCCTGACAGACTGTCTTGAAAGAAGTGAATCCACAAGTTTCTATCAGTGGTGTGGGGCTGGATCTTCCTTACATAGGAACAGAGATGGAGCTTTGGGCAAGACACTCCATCATACTTTGCAAAAACTGGAGCCTAAAATTTTTGCGGGATGACCACTCCCGACATCAATCCCAGTTCTTCGAAGTCCAGACCAGGGATTCTCTGGACTTCCATAACACTTAGCCAATCCTCTAACTGCTTGTATCTATCATCAATGGGAGGATATTGCTCATCATTGTAGTCAGTATCATTGTTAGAAACTTTAGGAATGGGGTCCTCTTCCCTTGTCTCGCTCTCTTGATTCTCCCCTTCTTTGGACGAGAAGGTCAGATCGACTGGTTGCTTTAGAGGCCCCCCGAATCTTCTTCCTATATTAAGGATACCAACGGGTTTCTTCTTCTTCTTCTTCTTTTTCTCTTTCAGGATGAGGGCCTTCAGATCCTCCTGCCCTTTTGCCATAGTTATGAACATCTGTTGAAATTGGGCATTTTGTGCCTGAAGATCTTTGATGCTTTGTTCAGAAGACATCTTTGCTGAAATAAACAACGAAGAAGATGAGAAACCTGTAATGGTACCTATTTATGCAATGTCATGGATGGTATGCGTATGCAATGATTTCAAGGATTCTTAAAAGCTCAAATTTGCTTAACCAAAAAGAAACACACATTAATTGTATTAATGAGTTTGAATTGTTACAAAGGATGCCCTTTAGGCTTACAGTTTAAACAAAACATAACTCAAACAAAAAGAAACTAGGTCTCCCAGGAGCGCATCCTCTTTGGTGAAATGTAGGCGTTTATGTTCCTTTCTTCATGAAGTAGCCTAGTGAGCTCCAGGACCTTCTTCTTGATGGCATAGAACGAGCTTCAAACGTGTCTCGCTCCTCTTTAAGTTGAACCCAAGACTTCTGTAACTCCTCATGATCAGTTGGCATGTCAGGATGATGAACAAGGGAAGCAGTATCTCCTTCAGCAACTGGTTCTACAGTTATTGGTAGGACAGCAGGGAAAGGCGTCATAAGGTTTTGAGCACGGGCTCATACCCATCGGAGATAGGGCTCAAGAGGGATGGAATTCTTGTGCCCCAATGTCTTTCTATCAATTTTATATGACATGCCCCAAGCTTTTATGAACCTTTTGCGGTAACCCTGGGTATCATTCTCATAGTTGAAAGTGATTCCTTAGATAAGCGTATCATGAGGGCCATCCCTCCTTGCATAACCGAACTGCCGCAGTGCCAAACAAGGGTCATAAGTGATTCCTCCCCTAATGCCTAAGAGAGGGACATTAGGGAATTCACCACAACGATTAATGATGGTAACATCTTCCAAGGACCATGAACACCAATGAATGTCTGAATATGTAAGGGACATCAGCCTATGAGACCATTTCATACCCTGCTCATTCTTCAAATTAGACCTGGGTAGGTGCGAAATAAACCACCTAGACAATAGAGGAGTGCAACAAAGGAGGGTCCCCCTTCCCTTTAGAGTGCGAGCATACAGAGAGTGCAGAACATCCCCAAGTAACGTAGGCACCAGATTATGAGACAGAAAAACCTTAATCGTGTTCACATCTACGAGCTGGTCCACATTAGGGAAAAGTACCATCCCGTAGATGAGGAGTGCCAATACCTCTTCAAAAGCTTATAAATCTAGGGTATCCCAAAAATAGTAAGCCTTCTCTAATAGAAATTTAACCGGGATTCCTTGGACATTTCCTCTAGTTTCCCAATTTGTCACGACATCGGACCATTGTAAGGACAGAGCTCGAGCAATCTCTTCGGGCTTTGGTCATTCTTCCATACTGTTGAAAGATGACTGATCAAGAATAGGTACCCCTAACAATCGAGAAAATTCCTCTATAGTAGGCACTAGCTGGTAATCCGGGAAGGTGAAGCAGTGGTGCAAAGGATCAAAGAACTGAAATAGCACTTTTAACAATTCTTCATCAGGTTTTGAAGTGACCAAGTTGAGCAGCCGACCATGTTTTTCAGTGAAGGGAGAGCTTTCAGGGATCCTTAATGCCAAATCATTTAGTTGGAGAGGCACTTTCACAAGGTTAATCTGGATAGTGTTCCTGCGGGCGGGTGCCATGTCCTACAAAACAAAGAAAAGATGAGCCCTAGAGAGTCCTTGAAATGGTTAGTATGACATGCCATGCTTATGATGTCATGATTATGCTAAAAAAATCACATGTATAGCAAGCAACAAACAAGTCACACCAAGTCCTTATGTTTAAGGCATGCATGAGTTTTAAGGTCATACCCTCTTAAAGTTGGATTGGTTCAACCTGTCCTATAAATGGTAATCGGGTTCTAAGGGATCTCAATATCACTGATCTTTCCCCCAAGCTTCGTTCAATAGGCGATTGAATCGCAACCAAACGAAACTCAAGAGTCAAACCTCAATGAGTGTAGCATCGAGTATCTGTCGACCTTGGGAATACACCAAAGCCGACTATATCGCTACGTCCTACTGGCCAAGTTGTGCAATTTAAAGGTTCTAAGGTCAGTTTATGCTTTATGACACCCTGCGGCGGCCCCGTAATCTCCTTGATTGACTCAAGGGTTACCGATACCAACCAAAGTGCCACATCAACGTAGCTATTACTTCAACCGTGTCGGTATACCCCGCACAATTCCCTCACAGTTTATTGCTACTTACCTAAAAGGCGTCCCCAAATCCGGGTGTAGGATTTTTAACAGTAACCCAAACAAGGACCCAAAATATAAAGCATACAAGTGAAACAATTAAAGCAAGTAGATGTAATCTATCCCTAAGGTAACCCCACTTTTAATTTCCCCAGCAGAGTCGCCAGTTCTGTGATATGGTGGGAGAAATGAGTTGATTGTTTGCGTTTGATTGCAAATGTGCGGATAGCAAGAGTCGCCACCGACTTTTCTTTTATCCAATAAGGAATGGCTGAAAAGAACAGGAAAGACCTTTAGAGATGTTTTCTCGAGTTCGAGGGGTAGATTATGAAAAGGGAAGGTATTAGCACACTTTTCATCCATGGTTTTCCATGGGCTCTTAGTTGCTTGCTAGATCACTTGCTTTTGTTTGAATGTGCTTGTGGTGTGGGTTTTGAAAGTATTTTGAAAATGTCTTTGTAATAGTTCTTATTTCTATAAGAACGCACACATCGTGTTGTCTTTTGAAAATATTTCAAATGAGAGTGTTGGTGCAAAAATGTTTTGTTGTGAGCAAGCGAGCAACTAGGAGCGAATGTACCTACTCAAAAGGTCTTAAGTGTTCTTTTCTTCCTCCCTTAGATATTTCTATCTTACCATTGATTTTGGTAAGAAGCCCCATCGTTGGATGTGAAGGGACGGGTGCAGGATGTTTATATAGTCATATAAGGAAACCCATGGAACGTTTTAGCAATGTCGTTTTAGGGACTAGATCGTTTACCAAAGGAAACATCGAGGGTCATCGAGGGACTACGATCTTTTATCGAGGGTATTTTGCTAAAACGCCCGTGTTCGAGGGACATGACTAATTTCCGATAGGCGACAAGTGAGACTACCCTAAGGGTGCGTATGTGCAAAGTGTGTTTAATTTCATGCATTTAGTCTTGATTAGGGTGATCTATTTCATGTCTTGCCATACACTCCCTAATTACTAGCATTATATTTGAAAAGCGATAAATTGCAGAAATATAAAGTCCTACGCTATTACAATATTTAGGGATGGGGGTACAAATTTATAAATGGGGGGTTATAAGAATTTGAATCCTATTTAACTATTACAACCATATTGAATTGTACCATGCAAGAAAGAAAAAGGATTTGTTTTGAAAATGGTTTTTTGTCTTAATGAATAAATAAATAAATAAATAAAATAAATAAACTAAAAAAGAAAATATTTTTATGTCTATTTTTTTATATTAATAAAAAGGATGTTAATGTTAAAAATGATAGAAAGGAAAATAACGAGAGAAAAGAATCAACATGTTGCTGAAAGAAAAGCAACGGGGATCAGAAGTTCTGATGTCGGGCGCGCTGTAGTTCAACATGAAACATCAGATGAAATAAGAAGTTCTAAGTTGATACACTCCGAGGTCCTGCAAGAAACGTTAGAGGGAAAACACAGAAGTTCTGGGTTGCTACGTGTTGAAGTTCTGAATGTGAGAGCAGTGAGAAAATCTTAGAAGCTCTGTACGTGTTAAAATTGTGGGAAGAACTCAGAAGTTATGTATTGTGCTAAGACAGTGAGTGAACATCATAAGTTCAGTGTGTTATCAGCGTGTGAAAAATCAGAAGTTCTATGTTTTAAAATAGTGAGTGGAAACATCAGAAGTTCAGTGTGTTTAACAGTAAGGAGAACTCAGAAGTTCTGTATTGTGCTAAAACAGTGAGTGAAAATTAGAGGTTCCGTGCCACATTTCAATTCTTTCCTCGTATTAATCAACACATCAGCAATTTATTCAGTTCTTAACAAACAGCAAATCAGAAGGATAAAAGCACAACATTTTATAGACGTTCTAATCCTAAATTTGAGCCTAGCCCTAATCAAGAAGTTCTGATCCTCAGTTTTTTCTACCTATGCAATGATATGGAGAACATTAATACTGTGATATTTACATATTAATGATGTTCTAAATGAAAAGATGCAAAGTCAGAAAGACTTACCTTGAATCTGAAGCGTGTGTTTGGAACTTGAACTGCTGCCTTCAGATGTTCTGGAGTCAGCAAGAGCAAGAGAAGATAAAATGCCAAGTTCTTTTATTCAAAGGGAATAATAAAGGTTTGGTTTTCTGTTTTGGAATTCTGGATTTTTGACGAAGGTTTCACAGTTTTCTTTTTTGTCCTTTGACGATTCTCTCTCTTCAAAATCCAACCCCTTGAACGTGTGATGGGGCCAATTATTTATAGATGAGTTTGCTGTGGTTTTGTGGGGGAAACAAATGGGATTCAAACCTTTTTGGTATACTGTTCCATTGCTTTTTAATCATAGTTTTTGTATGCTAATTTGGTGCAAATATAGGGTTTGAGAAAAATTCAGGTGTGGATTAGATCAACAACAATTTTGATTATTATGGCAGCTGGTTGCAGGACTGTGCTATAGCAGTGCAACAGGCTGTTCAAACAAGGTTTTGGGGCTTTGTGATGTTCTGATTGAAGAAGACCAGAGTGAAACTCGAAGGGTGATGCTCTGATCGAAGCACATGTTGAAGAGTCACGTTCTGATTGATGAATTATGTTCTGAACCATGTTTGCAAATTCTGACTGCACTTGCATGGAGGCTAGCTCAGAAGTTCTGAAGTATCATATTCTCTTAACACTTAGAAGATTTTCTAAATGTTCAGAAATTTGATTTTTTCAAAGTAATTTCTGACTTCTAATTTTTGATGAACCAATTTCATGTCTTGATGAAATATAATTATTGAAACTTGATTTTTGATCTAAAAGTAAAAGTTTGACTTTTCAGTGTGCTTTTGACCACTTTGCCCTTGTGGATGATTTTCTTGAAAAGTTGTAATTCAAGACTTGAAACTCGATAGAAGCAAACCTGAGGGTCCAGGATGATCTTTTGAGAAATGAGAGGGCAAATTTTGGGGTACAACACACTTCCAATCTAGTTAATGCTAACATCTCCCCACAGATACAAGGCAATTGTGGAAGTTTGACCCATATTGGAAGGGTGCCGAGTAAGTCTTCTTTTGGGTTAAAATATGGGCGTCATTCACATATTCGAAAGGGCATGCTAAGAATCGTGTAAGGACCCTTCATTAATAGTTCATCTTGTTCCCGAAATGACTTGAAGCGAAGGATGAAGTATCCTTCTTCATGATAATACATATAACGCCCATTAATTTAATTAATTATTTAATTAAATTATTTTTGGATTATTTGTTGAAAAGTTGTGAGATGTTGAGAATTATTGGTATACGTTGTTGGATTATTATTAATTAATTAGTTGATTAATAATAATTGTAATGTTGAAATTAAGGGAATATATATATATATATATATATATATATATATATATATATATATATATATATATATATATATATATATATATATATATATATATATATATATATATATATATATATATATATATATATATATATATATATATATATATATATATATATATATATATATATATATATATATATATATATATATATATATATATATATATATATATATATATATATATATATATATATATATATATATATATATATATATAATGTTGGACTTATGCTATTGGTTGGAAGTAGTAAAGTGGGGGTGTAGGTTAGGCCCAATAGGATTGATATATAAGGTTAAGCTGACACAAGGATTTGTTTTAGTTGGAGAATAAGAAGATCTGTATGTTGATCGGAAGAGCCGCGCAGAAGAGGAGCAAGATGCCCGGTGTCGAGCAGAGCAAAGCAAGCTATCGGCTGGAAGTTTGGTTGAGCGACCTTCAATCCAAGTAAGGGTGGGGTTTTGACCTTATAATGGAATCTATGATGTGTATCACGTGGGAATTGGTCGTTGTAGGCCTGTTGTGCATTGATGTTTCTGAATTTGCTATCGAAGTTGCCCGGTTGTTTGTTGTGGATGTTTTGAGTTATGTGTGTGACTGCCCGATTTAAGTGATGGATAAGCTAGGATAGTTGATTACTGGTCGTGATGGTCGTTAAGACGTTAGGATATTCCGAGCGGTTAGTACAAAAATTAGTAAATTGTTGAAGTGATCGTTTTAGGGAGGTTTCTGCATGACATGTCTTATATGATTAATGAACCTGTTGATAGGAAATATAGTTTCTTATTGTTGTGTTTTCCCGAGCGGTTGGCCGGAAGTTACGAATTGTATTGGAGTGGTTGTTATGACATCATGTTGTGCTGTGTCATTGGCCGAGTTAGTGGTTGCGGAGGATACTGAAATGCTAGGTGTCAAGTGGCATTTAGGCTGCGAAGCATGTAGGAGAATATAGGTGTTGGACGTCGAGCAACATTAGGCTGCGAGGGGTGTTGAGGAGCACAGTACTATTGTTGAGCGGAATGGAGTTATAGGACGTGTCGAGGAGCATAAGTTAGTCATTACCCTGTTTCCTCTGTTCGTGTCGAGGAGTATGAATTAGTTGTTATGTTGTCCTAGTTGCTATGCATGTCGAGTGGCACATAGTTCCCTATCCCTTTTTCCCGTAGATGATGTGTTTTGGTCGTTAACTGTGCTGTGTGAATCATTGTTAGGTTGCTATTTGATTATGTTAATGATTTAACTGTTGATTAATGTGATAGGCTTATGGCCAATGTCTATTTATGTTGAGTCGTTGTGTCATTGTGATTGTTGTTGTGAATTCTTGTTGATAATGCGAAGTTGCAGGGAATTTTAAATAATGATGAATTACCTCTATTTACTGGTGATAATGGTGATGTGGGCTTATGCCTTGTGATGTATGATGAATATTGTGAGTATGTGATAGTGCATTCATATACATTTGCATACTCTGTGATGGTATGGATTGGCAAACTGCGAAGAAGGCTTATGCCTTGTTGATGCCTATATTAATTGGAAAATTTTTAAGATGGGAGTTCTGCTCCATTGGTACCACATGCATTTGCATAAAGATGTGTTGCATTATGTGTTGCATTCTGATTCGTTGAGTGGTTCATCTAATTATGCTTATGTTGTTAAAAATCTGAGAAGTGGTGAATATGTATGAATTAATTCTAATGTTTTATTTATCATGCATTCTATTATAATGTTTGATATCTCACCCCTTCTGTTTGAATGTTACCCCGATGTTGGTAACATGCAGTAAATCCCGAGTAAAGGCGGTTTACCTTCAGTAGTTCGAGTCGGTGTCATTGGTCTGATACGTAGCACTCGGGGGGATGAACGCTTGATGTTTTATTATTATTATTATTTCAGTTGATTTAACTTTAAGTTATTGTTCTTTAAATGATTGTTATTTGAAGTTGTCTTAGTGGGACAAAGATGTTCCATTCCTTTAAGTTGATTATTATGACTCCGCTGCATAGTTATGAAAGTTGATGTTTCTTTTAAGATTATATTATGTTTTGTTGTTGGTTCATCCGAGTTTAATGTGTTATGTATCAGTACAGATTGTCGTTGTTTTAAGTTCAATTTGTAGCATCCTGAATCAGTTGTAGAATTTGTATAACTCTGATTTTATATATATTGTCGGGTAGAATTGAGGTGTTACAATACATATCTGGAAGCTGCACAAAATTTCAATTCTTCACCATGAAGTTCTTCACTGTGTACATGCTGAGTTCTCCATCCAATGCATACAAAACTAGAGATGATTTCCAAAATTTGAGTTATGGAATAATGTCCTCTTCATCAATCTCCACCACAATCTCACCATCAACAACCTTAGGAGCAATGAATGACATAGCCCTACCCTTAGCAGGATTTTTTGTTATCATTCAACATATCAACCCACAATTTCGTTACTTCATTAGATTTAGGAATTAGGGTTTCTTCCAACATTTGGATTTCCTCATAATTTAACACTACTTCATTATCCTTCTCCTGCATCTTACTAGAACTAGGTTCTTTCATATACAATCGTTGAATAGAAGTATCCTCTAGACTCAAAACATATGACTGATTTCTAGCTACCGGCGGCGGAGGCACCGTCTTCTTTGATTTTTTTACCACATTAATCTAAAATAAATTTCATTCCCCATATATAATATAAAATCAGAGATAATGATGGGAAAGATGTGTCATTCTTTAATTAGATTTTGTTAAAAACAATTTTTGATAAAATAAAATAAAATAAAATGATATGAAAAAGAGAAATAGTCTATTGAAAATGTACATGTTATATTAATGTTTCCAACTATTAAAAGAAATGACACATAATTATTTTTTATGAGTCAAATTAGAAACAGAGACTAAAACTGTTAAAATATAAAATCAGAGGATTAATTTCGTGAATAAACTAAAATAGGAGTCTAAAATTAATATATATATATATATATATATATATATATATATATATATATATATATATATATATATATATATATATATATATATATATATATATATATATATATATATATATATATATATATATATATATATATATATATATATATATATATATATATATATATATATATATATATATATATATATATATATATATATATATATATATATATATATATATATATATATATATATATATATATATATAATCAAATGACACTAACGTGTCGAATTTAATATAATGATACCTTTGATAGTTCTTTACCGTATATTTGTATAAGAAAATTTATCGTTGAATTGAAAGTTATTATCATATAGATCACGTCTGAAATTTTATGGCACAGGAAACACATGTTAATACTGATATCCCAACATCAGAATAATGTCAAGACAGATGTTACAACATCTGTTGACATACTAAACCGATTTATATAGATGCAAGTGATACTGAAATTAAATTGCAGAATGATAAATAACACATAGAGTTGTTAACCCAGTTTGGTGCAACATCACGTACTTTGGGGGCTACCAAGCCAGAAAGGAAATCCACTATTAATATTATCAATTGAAAGATAAACAATCCCAGTTTACGTCTTCTCACTTAATCTCTACCCAGTGCAACTTCTACCTAGGAACCTCCTAGATATAAGAAATCACAATCTCGCTTCCTAAATCACCTCAGTGATATCTAACAGTCCCAATCCCAGTGGTTGTATCAAAAAATAACTCAACAAGAAGATTACACTTCCAATACACAACTCAAATATTTTGCTTAAAAGCTTCAAGAGTGATAACAATACTCAACTCAATACCTAAAGGCTTCTGAGTGAGAATATTACGTCTACCACAGTATCAAAAGATACAAGGGTGACTTACACCAACACAAGAGACTCTCAAAACCTAAGACTCTAAGCTTCCCCTAATTTCTAAATTACGAAAAACCTTTTTGAAAGAATTGATATATTAGGTTTATGTTTTCTCGTTTAAATACACCTCTGTAGTCCATGGGCTTCGAATTCTGCGTCCAAAAGTTTCTTGATCCATAAGCTGAGCGATGCACTAATTGTGAAGCAAAATCTCCTTAAATCTTAGAACAAACAATACAAAGTTTCCTAAATTGTCTCAAGGTCTAATTTAGTAACTAATGTACAATTGGAGATACAAAACTTGTTCTAGATTAAATCTTCTTAACTTGCAAAATTTACTGAGATATATCTAAAAAGAATATCACAGATGACATGACATCTTCTTTGACATCTGGTTGAAAAACTCATAACAACAAAATTGTTATGACAATTGATAATAATTCTGCAACATCTTAATGAACATTAGTATAGAACCAAGTTTAACCAAAATTTAGCCAATCATAAAACCATGGAACTAACAATCTCCCCCTTTGGAAAATTTTTGCTAAAACAACCAAAGTCCAATTAAAATGGAAAGAGGAATAACACAACAAAGGAATAAGACCATAGAGGAATAAAACCATAAACTAAATTTCACAAATACTTGTATCAAAGATATAGAAGTTACACTAATACGATGGGAGAACTGACTTTTGGTTTTGCATTTTATCGCAAATGTTGCGAATAGCAAGAGTCGCCACCGACTTTTCTTTTATCCAATAAAGGAAAGGGTGAAAAGAACAGGAAAGACCTTTTGAGAATTTTCCGAGCAAGGAGGGTAGGTTATGAAAAGGGAAGGTGTTAGCACCCTTTTCACCCGTAGTTATCTACGGGCTCTTAATCACTAGCTCACTTTTTGAAAATGCTTTGTGTTTGTGTGTTTGAGAATATTTTGAAAATGCCTAAGTTTGGAAAACTTTGTAATGATTCTCGTATTGTTGAGAACACATACAAAGTGTTGGTTTTAAAAATATTGTATGTGTGAAAAATGTTTTTGTTTGTGAGCAAGCGATTATGAGCTATCTACCTACTCAAAAGTCTTTCACATTATTTTCCTCTTCCTTTAGATAGTTCTATCCTACCATGAATTAGTAGGTAGCCCTATTGTTCAATGTTTGAGGGACATGCGCGGGTCATCGTACAATCATATAAGGCAACTCGTAGGGCGCTTTAGCAATTGTCGTAAGGGACTAAGATCGTTTATCGAGGCAGCATCGAAGGGTCATCAAGGGACAACGATCTTTTAACTAAGGGTCTTTCCTAAAGCTCCCCACGTTCGAGGGACATGACTGTTTTTTATCCGAGGAAACAAATAAAGGTCACCCTAGAGGTGCGTGTGTAAATCGTGTTTTGATTTCAGTTAATTTGTCTTGGATTATTGGCTATCCAACATTTTCTTTTAGTATTATCATACATGCCTAATTACTATGCAGTTATATATACACACAGGCATAGTTATAGATGCGGAAAGTAAAATGCGGGAAACAAAATATACGCTATTACAATGCTTCAGGGATGGGGTTACAAGTCGTAAAAATGTGGGAATAGTAAAGCAAACCCTAATTTAGCTATTACATCCCTTAACGGTTATATAATTATGAAAATAATAATGCGAAAATAAATATGCATGCGGAGATTGTGAAAAAGGGAAAGATGTAAAAAACCTAAAAAATTTCTAAGCGTTAGGAAAATATTTTTGGTGTTTTGATTAAAATAATAATTAAACCTAATTCTAATTAGTTTATAAATTAATTATGAAATAAAATCAAAATGATTTTAAATTAAATCAATTTTATTTATCAAAAACTAAATTAATTAACCAAAACCTAAACTATTTTTTAGTGATTTTTTTGATTAAAAATGATTTCATTAATTATTTTTAAAAAAATGTTAGTTATTCAAAACAAAATAAATATCAAAAACAAAAAAAGAATGGGCCTGAAAGTAATCAAAAATGGGGGGGGGGGGGGGTGAGATGCAATCCAGATCCAAAGCCCATAAAGCTCTAGCGCCTGATCCTGTGTGGGAAGCCCTTGAGGGTGCTGCATGGAAATCTGATTTGGACTCTTGGATCTGGATCAGATGGTGATGATGTGGGGGTACATCATTGTGTGCTGGACATGACATATGTTTGATCTGTAAGGGAAAAGTTGGAAAAATAACATGCCAGGGGCAGGGATGGAAACCATGCCCTGGCAAACTAATACCTTCATACACGCACGCTTACCGTTGGGGCATTTATTACATCCGGTATGTAAATTAAACAAAAACAATTATATTTTGAAATGAAAAATAATGTCAGCCAAACAAAAGAACCGTGCGCGCCTTAGTTTGAAATGAACCAATCAGCGTGTATCATTTTTCCATGCATATGGTCAGAATGTCAAACCACCGCCCATGGTGGTTTCCACCATCTTCTCCGATGAGGGGTTTCTTTGAACCTGCGAAATACACAAGATTAAAGCATACAAAACATATTATCCCACTTAAAATTTCCTTCAAGTTCAAAAATAGGGTCCGTTTTGGCTGAAACTTTCTGTATCATAGGTTTCGAATGAGAAACCCTAGCACGGTTCAAACATGGTGAATCCATATTTAGACGTTCAAGCTTGCATTTTAGGGTTCTATATTGCTCTAAACAATCATACAAAAAGATCCAGATGGTTATAAATACTTAATAATGAATGGAATGAAAAATACTAAAAATAAAAAGTATGGTGATCGGAGATGATGAATGTGGTCGTTTCAGGCGTGGGAGACCATACAAAATGGCCCTGACTTACTCTACTAATCCTCAGAAAGTGAGTAGAGCGTTTATTTTTTATTGGCAGTGGCTGGATTGTGCACTACAAGTTTGCACTTTTCTTGAGATTTTGTGAATTTGGAGATGTTCTTAGGCAGTGTTTTCGTGGCCTTTTGATATGATTTGGTAGCTCTTATATAGAGGAAGGAAATAAGGGTGAATAAGTATGGAAGGAATAAATGTATTCATGGTTTATGAGACAAGAATATAAAATATTAAAAAACTTCCAAATATGAGATATTGCTTGCCTTCTTCATCTCACACAATTTTTGCATGTCATACTGAGTTGTTTTGGGCTTTAAGAGACTACTCATGCGCCTGGCCTAATTATCTTGTACCTCATTTAATTTATTTTGCATTTATTTGAGTAAAAACAAAGTAAAGATAAATAAAATAATAAGAAAATATAAGACAGGGTATGAGTGAACTTAGGAGTCTTCCATAATGTCATGGACATGTTTGAAACCTAAAAAGTCAGGTCAAAAGTCTAAAATTCCAAGTTTACTCATTTTGCATTTCATGCATTTCCTCAAAATTTCCCAACTTGTGCAACCCATAACTTGCTAAATTTTCATCTTTTGAAGGTGATCTTTGACTTTAAAAAGCTCAAGATGTCCTCTACAATTTATCTTTTTATCATTTTTGCATTTTGAGAATTCATCTTGATGTAAGTTGCCTTGACAAAAAGTGTCTTTTGGTTGACTTTTGAAATGACCTATAACGTATGGGCTCATATCTTTCAAATGAGGCACTTTTTGTACTTGAACATAAATAAAAAGTTGTAGAGAATTGAATTTCCTTCAAAATGGGCTTTGGTTGGGGAAAAATTTATGAAGCATGTGAAATTTATGCTTGGTCAAAGTTCAATTGACTTCTCCTAAGGAAACCCTAATTTGGCAATTTTTGACCTTTGATGATTTGAGGGCTTTCCTTGAGGAATCATGATAAACCCTTGATCAAATTATGAATATCACTCCATAATGTTGATGATGACCAAAAATCTTGAAGTTTGACTGTATATTGACCATAATTGACTTTTTACCCAATATAGTTAACTTTCAATCATTTTGAGTCATTGACTGAGCAAGCTTGTGATGTCGGACTTGAAACTTGACATGAGCACTATTGAAGACCTATGAAGAACCATAGAAATCACTTGAGAACCTTGGAACCCATTCTTCCTTGTGCAAGATGAAACCCTAGTTGTGGACCCATTGCTTAGGAGGAGGTTTGACCAGTCAACTCTTGAGTATCTTTGATTACTTGAGGCCTTTAGAAGAATGTTTTGAAGAAAAATGGGAGGGAAAATTTTGGGGTACAACAGTTGCCCCTGTTAAGTCTTCTTAAACCTGAAAATTTAGATTGGCATGCTCGCCATTCATGACTTGAAGTAGAATATGATTGAACACTTAAGTGCCCAGAAATTTGCACTCGCTAGTGCACGAAGTGACGTTGTTGGTTGATTATACCGGGAATGGGCTTAAAAATGCCATTTGCAGAGGTAATAGAGAGTCATTGGAGATGGGCTTATAGATGCCATGCAAAGTAACTGTTGCTAGAAATTATACTAAGTCTACGCCCAATTTCTACTAGAAGAAATATCTGAATAAATCTACGCTTGATTTAACCTGAGCCAGAAGATGTCTATGCCTGCCTACAACTGGAAGAAGTATCAGAATAAATCTACGCTCGATTTAGTCTGAGCCAGAAGATGTCTACGTCTGTCTTTAACTGGAAAAAGTATCAGAATAAATCTACGCTCGATTTGATCTGAGCCAGAATATGTCTACGAACATCTTTAACTGGAAGAAGTATCAGAATAAATCTATGATTGATTTAATCTGAGCCGTAAGATGTTTACGCCCAACTTTAACTGGAAGAAGTATCAGATTAAATCTACACTCGATTTAATCTGCCAGAAGTTGTCTACTCTTGTCTTCAACTGGAAGAAGTACCAGAATAAATCTACGCTCGATTTAATCTGTGCCAGAAGATATATGCGTCTGTCTTTAACTGGAAGAAGTATCAGAATAAATCTACGCTCGGTTTAACCTGAGCAAGAAGATGTCTGCGCCCGTCTTTAACTGGAAGAAGTATCATAATAAATCTACGCTCTATTTAATCTGAGCAAGAAGGTGTTTTCGACCATCTTCAACTGGAAGAAGTATCAGAATAAATCTACGCTTGATTTAATCTGAGCCAAAAGATATCTACGCCCGACTTCAATTGGAAGAAGTATTAGAATAAATATGTGCTTGATTTAATCTGAGCCAGAAGATGTCTAAGTCCGTCTTCAACTTGAAGAAGTATCAGAATAAATCTACGCTCGATTTAATCTGAGCCAAAAGATGTCTACACCTAACTTCAACTAGAAAATATGTCTCTTTGTTAATGACCCTTTGATGAAATTGCTTAAGTAGTCATTTGTCAGATGTAGCCCTTGAGAAGATTGTTTTGTCATATAAGTAGTTGATGATGTTTGTTTGTTGATTGATCTTTCCTGAAAAGGTAAATAGTTAGTTGTATGCAATGTCATGATGTATGAGATGTAATGATGTTCTCAAAATAAATGAGATTGTGCTATATGCATTTTGTATGCACATACGATGACATTTGTTAATGATGTATGAACGTGAAATATTGTTGAAATGTATTTGTAAAAGTCTCGTTGGGGAAAATAAATCCCTGAATGGTGCCGGGGATGAAGAATATGTGTAATCTTCAATCTCGTCTGGAATGTTGTCGCTAGGGACTCCTGCTCTCTTCTTGAGGAAACTCCACTAGGGAACGTTGATTTCTGCTTACGGAGAAGAGTCCAAGAACATTGGTTGTTCATTGCTCTATTGGGATTTTAGTTCTTATATACCATGACTGGGGATAAAATAGAAGGATAACCTTTTGAGGTGTTGTCTGACCGAGTTTTTGATATGGATGCCGACTCATTGGAGAGGATAATATTAAATGTTACCTGGTCCGGTTTCAGATTCAGTAGCAACTCTCCGGGGATAGCAACCCAGATTGCCCTTTGCTGGAGGCGTGAATCTTGCCGGTAATTTTATGGTAGAAGCAAAATCAAGCTGGGGAGACTGTAATCTGTTGGGGGAAACAAACCCTATTAGGTAAATAAACCTTGTTGACAGAAATAAACCATATCGAGGAGACACCCTTGCTGAGGAAATGAGCTCTACTGAAGAAAAGAAATTTGTAGAGGATTTTATAGTTCTGGAAGAATAAACTCAACCGGGGAAGAGAATTTCCATAAACTGTACTAATTAGGACTCTGTAGGTGGACGATACTGTCGGGTATGATACGGTGAGAGAACTGACTTGGGTGTTTGCATTTGAGCGCAATTGTGCAGATAGCAAGAGTCGCCACCGAGTTTTCTTTTATCCAAAAGGAAAATAAAAAAAGCACAGGAAAGACCTTTCGAGATTACTTCTCGGGTTCGGGGGGTAGATTATAAAAAGGGAAGGTATTAGCACCCTTTTCATCCCTAGTTTTCCATGGGCTCTTAGTTGCTCGCTAGATCACTTGCTTTGTTTGAAAGTTATGCGTTTGTGTTGTGAGTTTTGAAAGTATTTTGAAAATGTCTTTGTAATGGTTCTCGTCTCTATAAGAACGCATACAAAATGTTGTTTCGAAAAATAGTTCAAAGAGGTGTTTGTGTAGTATGTTTTTTGAAGGTGATTTTGAAAAGATGTTTTTGTAATGGTTCTTGTCTCTATAAGAATGCGTACAAAGTATTTTGTCTTTCGAAAATGTTTCAAAGTGAAAGTGTTGGTGTAAAAATGTTTTTGTCGTGAGCAAGCGAGCAACCAAGAGAGAATCTACCTACTCGAAAGGTCTTAAGTTTTCTTTTCCTCATTTAAATGTTGCTATCTTACCATTGATTTGGTAAGAAGCCCCATCGTTGGATGTGAAGGGACAGGCGTGGGGAATTTGTACAGTCATAGAAGGCAACTTATGAAACGCTTTAGCAATTTTTCGTAAGGGACTAGATCGTTTTATCGAGGGAAACATCGAGGGACATCGAGGGACTACGATCTTTTTTTATCGAAGGGGCTTTACTAAAGAGTCTTATATTTGAGGGAAATGACTTTATTTCCGAGGCAACGAGCGAGGTTACCCTAGAGGTGCGCGTTTGAAAAAGTGTATTTGTTTCAAGTTATTTTGTCTTTGAAATTAAGTTACCTAGCGATTGATTTTGAATCTTGTCATGCACGCCTAATTACTATACAGTATAAGGAAAACAATAAATTGCGGAAATTAAAATTCTACGCTATTACAGAGTTTTCAGGAATGGGGGTACAAATTTACACATGGGGATGGATTAATACAATTAAATTTCCAAATAGGCAAATAATACAACCAAATTAAATCGAGCAATTAATCGAAATTACAACAAGTTTATGAAGTAAAAATTAATTAACAAAGTAAAATAAGGAAATAAAACTCTTAGCATTTTCTATTTGAAAAGTTTGAAAAGAAAAATAGAAAAAATCTATTCTATTAATTAGCTAAGGAAATAAAATCAAATGCATGTGTTTTGTCTTTTAGGATTTTTTTTATTAAGAAATTAAATAAAAAAATTAAGACTTAAGTACAAAATGATTAGTAAAATTATCTATAAAGTTATCCTAAATTAAATTAGAACTAAGAACTAAATTTAATTAATAGAATTAATTAACAAAAATTTAGGAGTTATTAAAATAATAGAAATAAGTAAATGTTAAAACAAAACAAAAATGGAGGGATGGTATTAAACTGAAATGAGGGTGAGTGAAGAGACAAAGGCGCTAGGCCTAGTAGGAGAGGCCCAAGAGTTTGTTTTTGTTGCATTTGTTCAAACTCTAAAACAAACACTATGTTGCGCTCTAGAGACCGGTCCAGGTTGAGGCCCAAGAGAGGAATATGGAAGAGAAATTGAAACAGACAAACCCTAATCATTTGGGAATGGCCGCGGCTGGCTTCATCTCTTTCTCAATTTGTTATCTCTCTCTCTTTGTGAATCTCTTCATTCCCCCATCATTGTTTCTCTCACCGATTCAACAATAATTTTCCAATCTTTTATTCTTCTCAGCAGTACTATCAATGTTTATCGCATCCTCTTCAAACAGAGGCTAGATAAGTTGTTGCGATGAAAATAGCTATGGTAGGTTAGGGCTTTTGGAGGCGTAGCGGGCTACTACTCAGCATGGAGGGACAAGGCCGAAGGTAAGCGAGAAGAGATGTATGGATTCAGTGGATATGTTGCGGATCTAAAGGTTGGAGAAGAAGGTTGAGGTAAACAACAACATACCCTTCAATAATGAGTTTCTGTAACTTTTGAATTGCTAAGTGTCTATGTTTGATTTGTTCAGTTGAGCAACGCTTATGAAGGTAATGTAAGCACAACACCTCAGCTTTAGGGAATACTAAATCAATATTAGTCTCCCCTTGAGCTTTTCATTGGTGTCATAATCAGATTTAAAAAGATGGATTCTTGAAGCATACAACAGATAATGATATATATAAGGTAAAACAAGTCTTCAAACTCTTCATCTCACAATAAAAAAAAACTTTATCCTACTGAAATGAAATCTACTGATAAACTGATATACAATGTAGGCCAAGTTGAAGCTCACAACTAAAATATTCAAAAAAAAAATAGTGGAGCTATATTACCTGAAAGAAATCCCAACCGCTTGATTTGAGTAAGTTCACTTCTTGTTCTTTATCCTTTCTTGATTATTTTCTGTGGTGTTGAGTTATTGTTGAGTTATCATTTGAAGGAGAAAATATGAGTTTAGTGAAGTGAAGGTGGAAGTGAGGGTTCGTATGGAGGCGATGAATAAAGGTTTTGGATATTTTGGTTTCTTTTTTTGTGACTTTTCTAATATCTTTGCTGGTTTGGCTTTGTTCTTGGTTTTTCTGGTGTGTTTTCTTTTGTTCTCTAACAGCTAGCTTGCTGATTGTGTTGTATGAGATTGAGGTTGAAATTTTGGCATTGGGCTGTGGTTTCTTTGTATCAGTCCCTTGACCTCTCTTGCTTTGTGAAGCAGTCTTGTTATTATATTGAAAACATGGTAAAAAAGTAGGGGGAAATTTGAGGTTTTTGCCAATTTGTGGTATGCTGATTTGCTGCCTTTTGAGTGCAGTTTTCATATTGCTATTTGTGTGCAAATGCTAGGCTACAGGTTTTGATGCAGGTTGTTTGGACAGGGCTTTTGGCAGTAAAGTGAAGAGATGATTTGGTACAATTTTGCAGGCTGTTTGGATTGTTGTATGCTTAGGTGATATCCTTTCCTCTCTCATCTCTCAATGATGTAAAACAAACTTGCTTTTTATTCCAAAATTTCTGAAGGGCTTGTATAGCTTAGGAAAATGATGATGTGTTTGGTGTGCTAAGCAAGCTAGCTATGCTTTTGCCTTATCCTGTTCTTGCTTTACTTGCTTGCCTTATTTTGTTTGTTTGCATTGCTTGCTGCCTGCTGCTATATTTGTTGCAGGTTTGTTGACTTGTGCTTGGCAGTTGCTTACTGCTGTGTCCTTTGCTAGCTATATTAGTGCTGTTTGGGCAGCCTTGGACTTACTGCTATATTTTACAGCAACCTGCCTTTGTTTCTATGCTTGCTCTGTTTGCTGGTTTTGCATTACAACCTGTTTTGTGTAGCAGTTTGCTGCTACTTGTTGCAGCTTGCATATTTTGGCAGTTTGGCTGCTGTTTTTGTTTTGGTTCTGCTGCATTACCTTTATGATACTGCTTGACAGCTTTGGGATGTTTTGAAAAATATTTAGCATTTTCTTTTCCCTTTTGTGAACCAAGAAAAACCACACATATTTTTTTTGTGATTTGCAAAAGTAGGAGGAGATATCTTATGATTGAAGACAAAAAGCATTGAATCTGATTCCTAACTACAAACCGTAATGATGAGTGTTCCTTGCTAACAAATAACTCTTGCTTTAATTTTTCACAACGCTAGTTAACTTTTTCCTTTCTTTGTTTCATGAACATGAGGCGTGGAAGACAAGCGAGAATTGGATTGATTACTTGAAGATGAAGTAACAAAGACTTTAAAAAAAAAGAACAAAATTTCTTCCTTTGTAAACAATAGATTTGTAATCCTTTGTAAACAAAACAAAAATTTGTAATTTATTTTCAATTGTAATGTAATGAACACAAAACCTTGGGAAAATTTATGAATGATAAAAATTTGTCGTACCAATCCTGAATTTATTTAAACCTTGCAATTCTCAATTGAATGCTTTGAATAAAACATCTTGGTTTGGTAACTTGAACTTCAAGAAATCACAAAATGATCAAATAACCAATGCGCCTTGTACTCCAATCAAATTTCTAAACAAAATAAATGTTTAAAAATTCAATTCTAACTTGGTTAACTCAAACCCAAAGCCATGGTCATCTAAATGACAGTCTTAATCTTCAACTCTTGTCCAAACCAAATTTGCGTTCAAAATGAACTCGCACACCATACTCGATTAAAATGGAACTTCATTGCCAAACAATCATGCTTTGAGAACAATCACCAACCTTATATAATTAACAAATTTCAAAAACGATGGTGATTAAGGACACTTGAAATCAAACAAATGACTTACGACGATTCGATAACTTTCAAAGTATCCCCAATGCAATTTTCTTTTAATATTTGAAGATAAACTCGTGTGCAACATCACTTATGACCATATGCAGAAATGATAGTCTCAAGATCTCGTAATTTTGAGGAAATCACAATTCTTAGAAATCAGGAGACATTTATTTAAGATTAGGTCAAAATCCATGAAGTGACTTCTAACGCATTCGAATTTGGTGATCTTCTACACGTAATCAACTCTTAATTTGTGAAGATAAATTGGATATAACATTGAGGAGAGTCATACGCAAGAAGAACCACTCAAAAATATCGAATAATGAAGAAGTTAGAGTCGCTTGAACTTGGTCTTGCAAAAGGTCAACTTTTGGGTTAATGGAGTCATTTTTAGTCGTCTGAACCATTGACTGAGCAAACTTGTGATGCGAGGTTCGAAACTCGGCATGAACATCCTTGAGGAGACATGAAGATCTATGAATACAATTTGAAACCTTGAAGAATCAATTTTCTTTGACAAACGTCAAACCCTAATCGTTGACTTACTGCCTAGGAAGAGAATCTGTCTGATCAAACTTCTGAGCCAAATTGAGTATTCGAGAAGACCTATGATAGTATCTTGAATAAAAAATGAGAGGGAAAATTTTGGGGTACAACAGCTACCCCTGTTCAATCTTCTTAAACTTGAAAAGTGAGATCGGCATGTTTGTTGTTCGTAGCTTGAAAGTGGAAGATGATTGAACACTAGAGTGCCCATAAATTTGCACTCGGTAATGTGTTGGTTGATTGTGTAAGGAATGGCCTTAAAGATTCCATTTGGAGAGATAATAGAAAGATGAAGGAGATGGGCTTAAAGATTCCATTCGAAGGTGATTGTTGACAGAAATCAGACCAAGTCTAAGTTTGACTTCAACTGGGGAAATATGAAATCGACTGTATCTGGTTGGGTCCAGGTCTTATAGGGTTGTAAACAGTTGTCCGGAGATAAGGGAGAAGGAACCTGGATAGTAGGCTTGCTTCGAAAGAAAAGCCTGGATCTAAATGAGTATCTGGATGGCATCCGTATCTAGAGCGTATCTGAACTGTATCTGAAAGCAGAATCTGAATGAGTATCAGGATGGCATCCGTATCTGGAGCGTATATGAACTGTATTTGAAATTTGAATTTGAATGAGTATCAGGACGGCATCCATATCTGGAGCGTATTTGAATTGTATATGAAAGCTGAATCTGAATGAGTATCAGGATGGCATTCGTATCTGAAGCGTATCTGAATTGTATCTGAAAGCTGAATCTGAATGAGTATCAGGATGGCATCCATATTTGGAGCGTATCTGAACTGTATCTGAAAGCTGAATCTGAATGAGTATCAGGATGGCATCCGTATCTGGAGCATATCTGAATTGTATCTGAAAGCTGAATCTGAATGAGTATCAGGATGGCATCCGTATCAGAAGCGTATCTGAACTATATCTGAAAGCTGAATCTGAATGAGTATCAGAATGACATCCGTATCTGGAGCGTATCTGAATTGTATCTGAAAGCTAAAATTGAATGAGTATTAGGATGGCATCCGTATCTGGAGCATATATGAAATGTATCTGAAATCTGAATTTGAATGAGTATCAGGATGGCATCCGTATCTAGAGCATATCAGAACTGTATCTGAAAGCTGAATCTGAATGAGTATCAGGATGGCATCCGTATCTGGAGCATATCCGAACTGTATCTGAAAGCTGAATCTGAATGAGTATTAGAATGACATCCGTATATGGAGCGTATCTGGACCTTATCTGAAAGCTGAATCTGAATGAGTATCAAGATGACATCCGTATCTGGAGTGTATATGAACTGTATCTGAAAGCTGAATCTGAATGAGTATCAAGATGGAATCCGTATCTGGAGGGTATCTGAACTGTATCTGAAAGCTCAGTTGGACGTGTAGACAATTGTCCTCGGCCTGTTTTAGGTATTAATCTCTGATTTGTTGATGATAGTCATTGATTAACCTTAGCCTGCAAAGGGTAAAACGTTAGTTGTATGCAATGTCATGATGTATGAAATGCATGGTACAATGAGATTGTGATATATGCATTCGTGTCATCGATGTTTATGATATATGGACGCGATTTATGCGTATGTGAGCTAATCCGCTGTAATGCTGTTGGATTAGGGAAAATAAATCAGTGACTGCTGCTGGGAATGTCGAGTGTAAGTCTTCATGTTGTGAAGTTGAAGTGTTGATGAGTTTCCACTTAGAGAAATAAACTCTATCATGAAAAGGGGAACGTTGTGCATTGTTTGTGGACCTGTTGGGGAATCCCGAGAAATTTGGCGACTTCTACCGGGGAGTGATAACTGGAAGTTTTGTTCCGTTGGGTATAAAAATGCACATTGTGGGGGATTTTATGGAATAGCTTAGAGATATTTCCCTACTTCTTAAAGCCATTAGTGTTTGTCTTTATTTTTGTTCGTTTGTAAATAGTAGTTACGTTCAAATGCATATACTCAAAAATAAATCACTGGACATTTTTGTAAACAAAATACAAGAGTAAAGAAAAACAGATAGTTTTGCACTATCAAAGGGATATCTTTGTATTGACTCGAGTAAATATTTTTTGTACAATGAGACAAACATTCTAGTAATAGAATGTCGTCGCAAAAAGAATGAGAATTTGATACAAAGAAAAGATAGCTATGTGAAATAATATCATGGGGTTCCCATTCTGCTATAGCCTTTATGTCTCTGAGCGTCTTACCTATTTGTTGCCTTTTCCAAAATTGATTGGATCGATCAAAACCGTTTAGTTTGCAGGTTGTCCGTAAGGTGATCCAACGGGACATAGTCATACGCTTTAATTCCCTAACTTTTTCCTGGACAGCCCTGTTGTACCCCAAAATTTTCCCTCTCATGTTTTCAAAGGTCTTCCCTTACATGGTTGGTCACAAACACTTGCCTAACGAAAATAAAGTTTTTTGAAGATGAACAAAGTGTCTTTTGATTGGTATCTGGGAAAAGTCTTCGATTGGGTATCCAAAATACTTCGATACAGGCTTGACTCACCAGTCTTCGATTGGGCATTTGGCACTCTTCGATCAGGCTTTGATTAGTAAGCTTCAATTAGGTGTTTGGAACCCTTCGATCAAGCTTTGGTGTGCAAGTCTTTGATTGAGCGTTGGACCCCTTCGATCAAGTCAATTTCATAATGCTTCGACTAGTACTTCAGAGGGTCCTTCGACTGGAACTTCATACTTTACCTCAATCAGAACATCAGAATGAAATGACCTTCGAATGGCATTTCAGTGCAGAGTTTCTCTTAATCTAAGATGCTCTGATGAAGGAAGTTCTGGACACTTCGAATCAGAACTTAGACTCATCACAAGGCCAAGGGCTGGTCGAAGTTGTCTAATAGGGAATGTTCTAAATATATTCGAATTGGACTTTGAAGCTGGCAAAGAAGGAAGATTCGAAGGAATGAAGTAGGCTGGCATGACTAAGCAAAAACACATATCCTAACTTGTCCAGGTTCACCCAAAGTTCACAATGGCATGTGTCCCTTGAAAATATAGAAATAATTAAATGCTGATTGTGGACTCAATTATTTGAATTAAAGGCCAGATTCTTGCCTTGTTTGCTCCCAATCCTACCAGAGCTGATTCGACCAGGGTGATCCTTTTCGAATCAAGCAATCGAAGCAGATGGAGGCTCAATCGAAGGGGCTATGCAATTGAAGCTGGAGTAATTCGATTTGGGACTTTGAAGCTATCAAAGAGAAGCATTCAAATGGTCATTCGAAGAACATTCAAAAGGTCCATTTGAAGAAGCATTCAGAAGGCCCATTCGAAGGGCACATAAGAAGTCCATTCGAAGGAGGCAACTCAAGACCAATCGAAGAGCATGGCCTAGAGGCATTCGAAAATCAAAGGTGTCCAGGTTCATTCAAGATTCCAAAGAGACATGAATATTTCAAAAAAGGAAATCTTTTAATATGTATGATTCTTGTCTCATGGCTTTAAAGGCCTATTCAATTGGTTGTCTCTTGCCGTTACTAGACCATCATACTCTTATAAATACAAGGGCAAGCATACAGTGCAGAGGGACGAAAAAAGGAGAAAGAAAAACAAGGAGGATTTGGAGATACGCTGCCCACAAACCCATCAAAGGTTATCAGCATTTTCATAAGTAATCCAAGCCAAAGCAGCCATTCAGCGAACATCTCCACACCCAGAGCCACAGATCATACATCTTTAATTGGTAAGGGTTTGCAAAACAAAAATTGCACCTTCATGACATTTAAATACACATTGCATATGTATTATTGTTATTATTGATTATGTTGCATGTAAGCTGAAGCGCAAAGATGAGATCGTGCCATTGCTGGGGCACGATCTAAGTTTCTCCTTCGAATCTCAGGATAAAACAAACCCAGGCCCAGATTCAGCAGATTCCAATTGAGGAAGGACTCGAATTGGGAGGAGATTCGAATCAGGGGGGTAAAGTCCCCCCTGGATCTTTAACATTTGTCTCGTTTTGCAGGAAATATCTTCTCAGAATCTTGTTTAGAGCTTCGAAGCTTAGCAGCTTAGCTTCGAACTGGATCCATAGTTCCCAAATCGAAGGATGACATATCTAGATCGAACACCCCCAAAGTGCAACCCCTCATGCACCTTCGATCAAGCCTCTTCACTGGATCGAAAGACAGCCCACACCTCTTACGATCCAGGCCTCCAGAATTATACCTTTCTTGATTTACTGCCTGTTCCTTCGATTTCATCTTTGTTTTGACTATTTTATTTCTTTTTTTTAATCAACATAAAATCAATTAAAAAAAAACCACAAAAACATTTGGCTAGTTTTTTTCTATTAAATTAACTTTATTAATTAATCATTTAATTATCTTAACATTTTATCAAAACTAAAATTAAGAAGATTTAGATCATTTTCCCAAAATAAAATAAAACAACAAAAAGATTTTATTCTTAGGATTTTTAGATGTTATGTTCAGATTCGCGCGCGTTTATTTTATTGTAACTGCCTATTGGTTTGTGATAGCTTAACTAAGACTTTTACACTTTACTGCTTTATTCCCCCAATTTTGGACATGTAAATAATCCCCATCCCCGAAGCCTTGTAATAGCATAGGATTTACAATTCCCGCACTTTAAATTCCTATACATATATTAACTGCTTAGATGTATGCTAACTAGGATTGTATGACAAGATCTGAAAACAAACGGTAGAACACCTAAATATACAAAGATAATATAACTGAAAAACAATACACTCGCACATGCCACTCTTAGGGTACACCTCACTTGGTTGCCTCGAACGTGGTCATTGAGTGTAGGATGTTTTAGAGGTCGCCCTCTTGTCCAAAGATCATAAGTTGCCTCGAAACGGTTGCCTCGGATAAAATGATCTAAGACATTAGGGTTACCACTATGGCGTCCTAACATTGCTTTAGTGACCACACGTCCCTTAATCGAATTGACCCGAAAAGCTCCAACGACGATGCTACCTACTCCTCAATAGTGGGATGGCATTGTCTAAAGGACACTTGCACAGTCTAATTCCTTTTTGAGTAGGTAGATATTCTTAAGTACTTGCTCCTTTTAAAAACAAAACAAAACATTTCGCACTTACACCCCTTTTAAAACAAAAACTCTTTTCAAACCCACAAACACAAATAAAAGCAAACTTTTGAAAACATAGTGAGTAAGTACCTAAGAGGCCGTGGATAACCACTGATAGAAAGGGTGCTAACACCTTCCCTTTCTATAATCTACCTCCCGAACCCGAGAAACATCTCGAAAAGGAATTTTTATGTGCTTTTGTCCTTTCCTTGTTGGATAAAATAAAAGACGGTGGCGACTCTTGCTTACCGCGACATTTTGAAAAAACGAACGCAAACGCGAACCAGCATTCCAAAACAGTCAGTTCTCATTCCCACCGATCACAGAATTGGCGACTCTGCTGGGGAACTATCTTTAAAAGTGGGGTTACCTTAGGGTTCAGATCACCTTTACTTGCTTACCTTGATTTCTTCGTTTGCTTTACACTTTGTTTCTATTGTTTGGGTTTGAAATCCTCCACCCGGATTTGGGAAACATTCATAGATATCAATGTGTTGTGGAAACTGTGCGGGGTATACCGACACGGTTGAAGCAATAGCTATATTAGTGCGACATATTTGTGAGTACCGGTAGCCTTTGATTCAATCAAAGAGAATACGGGGCCGCTGAGTGATGTCACTAAGCACTAATGAACTAGAACCTTACTTGACCATCTTGGCCTTTTTTAGGGGTAGTGAGATGACCGACTTTGGTGCAGTCCGAAGTTGGTAGATACTCGATACTACACTCATTGAGGATTGTTTTCTTGGAATATTTTGGTCGCCAGTTAAGTGGCTAAACCAAAACGATGAACATAGAAAACAATCCAATGATATTGAGCTCCTTAGAACCCGGTTACTATTTATAGGACAGGTTTTGAGCCCACTAAACTCAAGAGGGTACTTACCTATGAAACCTCATGCAAGCCTGAAACTAGGGTTTTTGTGTGACTTTCTTGTACATGTGTTTGTGCATACATCATGAACATCATAAAGCATCATATGCATCCGCTAACCATTTCAAGGGTTTAGATCTTCATCTTTGTTCTTGTTTTGCAGGACACGGAGTCTCTCCGCAGGAAAACAATTCAAGTCAACCTTGTGAGGATCCCTCCTCAACTCAAGGAGCTTACATCCAGGATTCCCGAGAATTCTCTCTTCAGTGAAAGACATGGTAGACTCCTCAGCTTGGTCAACACCAACATTGAAGAAGACATGATGAAAGTTCTCTTCCAGTTCTTTGACCCCCTACACCACTGTTTCACATTCCCTAATTATCAATTGGTGCCTACTTTGGAGGAATTTTCTCAACTCCTGAGAATTCCTATTCTTAGTCAACTACCCTACAACGGTATGGAAAAGGAACCAAAACCTGAAGACGTTGCTCAAGCATTACGCTTGCAACCATCCGACATCAAGGGGAATTGGGAAACCAGAAGAGGTGTCAAGGGATTCTTGGCAAAGTTTCTGTTTGAGAAGGCACAAGAATGCTGGAATTCTCTTGATCTACAAGCCTTTGAAGAGATTGTGGCACTCCTTATCTATGGGTTGGTTTTGTTCCCAAATCCTGATCAACTTATAGATGTGAATGCTGTCAAGATTTTCATATCCAGGAATCCCATACCTACATTGCTTGGGGACATCCTCCACTCATTTTACACACGAACAATGAGGAAAAGAGGTGTTCTCATGTGTTGTACTCCTCTCCTAGCAAGGTGGTTTATTTCTCACCTTCCACAATCAATTTTGAAGAATGAGCAGGGTTTAAGGTGGTCACAACAATTGATGACCCTCACACATTCTGATGTACATTGGTGTTCTCGGTCCAGAGAAAATGTCACCATCATTGATCGTTATGGAGAATTTCCTAATGTTCCATTACTTGGAATTAGGGGAGGCATTACCTACAACCCCTGTCTAGCTTTGAGACAATTTGGATATGCTCGGAGGGATGGTCCTCATGACATGCTGATTCCTGACCTAGTTTTTGACTTCGACAACGATGCGCAAGGACTTCGATAAAGGTTCATCAGAGCTTGGAGGATGCCTAACAAGGTGGATAGTAAGACACTGGGGCACAAGAATTCCATCCCCCTTGAGCCTTACCTCAAGTGGGTACGAACCCGCTCCCAGAATCTTATGATGTCATATCCTCACATTCTCCCCTTGATCAAAGAGCTTGTTATGAAAGGAGAGGTTCCATACCCCATCCTATATCCTGACATGCCAACATCATGGGAAGAAATGCAAAAGAGTTGGATCCAACTCAAGGAAGAACGGGATACTTTTGAAGCCAGCTTCTATGCCAGTGAGAAAAAGGTTTTGGAGCTTACCCGCCGACTTCACGAGGAGGAGACCCTCAACACTAACATCGCTCCAAAAAGGATGCGCAATGTCTTTTTACATTAAGAATTTTGTAATATTTCGCCCATGGGGCACTTATGTACTAACAAATTTCTTCTTAATATGACGTGTGTTCTTTTTGTCTGCAACAAATTTGAATTTTTGAACCCTTGAATGCATTACATGAATAGCACACCATTCATCATATGCATAAACAGGTCTTCACGCCAGGTTTCCTTATCTTTCTGCTGTTTCTTTCAGCAAGATGGATTTGGAGCAAACGGTAAAGGATCCGCAAGCACAAAATTCACAGTTTCAGCAACTCCTCATGACCCTGGCAAAGGGTCAGGAGGACCTCAAAGTTTCATTGGAAAAGAATAAGAAGAAGAAGAAAAAGAGGACCATCCTGTTCAACACTGGATGCATGTTTAGAAACGGGCTGCAGAATGAAGTTGATCTGACCACCCCATCTGGAGGGAAAGATAGTCCACAAGAAAGGAGGGCTCCTAGCCCTATGGTCTCCGACAACGAGACAGACTATGATGAAGAACAGTATCCTCCTGCTGAGGATAAGTACAAACAGTTGGAAGACCGTTTGAGCGCTATGGAAATACAGAAGGTGCCCGGTCTGGACTTCGGAGATCTGGGTCTATCATCTGGGGTGGTGATTCCCCATAAATTCAGGGCACCTGCCTTTGCCAAGTATGATAAAGCTTCCTGTCCAAAGCTGCACCTCCGGTCATATGTGAGGAAGATCCAGCCTTACACTGCTGATAAGAACTTATGGATCCATTTCTTTCAAGACAGTCTCTCAGGGACTCAGCTTGAGTGGTTCTATCAGTTGGACGGAGCCAGTATCCGTAGCTGGGAAGATTTGGCTACCGCATTCTATAGGCAGTATCAGTATAACTCCGACCTTGCTCCTACGCGTACCCAACTCCAGGGTATGTCAATAGGAGCGGGTGAAGGATTTAAAGAGTATGCTCAGAAGTGGAGAGACCTTGCCGGAAGGGTGCAAACACCTTTGGCTGATCGTGAGCTTGTTGACATGTTTCTGGGGACCCTGTCAGGTCCGTTCTTTAACCATCTGATTGGAAGCTCTTCTGCTGGGTTTACAGGTCTTATTTTGACTGGTGAAAGGATTGAAGTTGGTATTAAGGCTGGAAAGATACATAAGGGTGCCTCATCTAGCACTGAGAAGAAACCGTTTAAGAAAGAGTCTAGTGCGGTCTACAGTTCAAGAAGACAGAATAGACCTGAACACCGCCAAGCTGTCAATGCGGTTGTTATTTCAAAACCTATCGGTGCTCCTCAACATCACAACCAACAAAGGGACGAGAGACCTCGAAGGCAATTCACTCGTCTCAACATGACTTTGTCTCAGATTCTGCCACAGTTGTTGAAGACCAATCTGGTGACCCTAAAAGAAGCTCCAAAGAATTCAAATACAACATCACCAAGGTATAACCCTAATGCCCGTTGTGCTTTTCAGTCTGATAGCCCGGGGCATAATACGGACAATTGCTGGGTTTTGAAGAACAAGGTGCAAGACTTAATTAATGCAAAGGAGATTGAGTTCGAGGCGCACGAGAGGCCTAATGTTGTGACTGCTCCCATGCCTAAACATGGAGTAAATGCTGTAGTGGAAGACTTGTTTGTAGTGTCTGTGGATGATATTGTTACCCCTCTGATGACTGTCAAGAAGAACCTGTTGCTAGCCGGTTTATTTCCGGGTTATGGTGAAGGTTGCCATATGTGTTCTGTTTTACCTACTGGTTGCCCATTCCAGAAGTCAGGTATCCAAAACCTGATGGATAGTAAAGAGATTTTGTTTAAGAAGACTGTTGTTCCATCCGTTCATTCTGAAGAAGTTGCCATCATTACCATTTTCGACAATTCTTCCAAGGCTCCCTCGAGGACGCCTGTTAGAATTACATCTGTTCCGAAGATCGCACCTATAATCATCACTGTTCCGGGGCCCATCCCCTATACATCTGACAAAGCTGTCCCTTGGCACTATGGGGCAGATGTTTATGTTCTTGGAGTTAAGCAAGAGTTGGATGTTGATACTGGCGTCAGCAACATTACTGGGCCTGTTAAGGTCACCCGCAGTGGTAGACTTTTCTCACCTGATATTGCTCCACCAACTGTCCGAAGACCTGTTGTCATTACGCCTGCAAGTGTACCTACTGCCGTTCCTGATCAAGTTCCTATCCTTACCCCTGGCGCCGAGTCATATGACGCTCGGGGCAAAGAGATTGCCACTGATGTGCCTGCCCAGACGGAGGCACCGAAGACCATCACTGTTGAAGCTTCCAAACAGGAGATGAAAGAGATTTTGAAGATTATTAAGAAAAGTGATTATAACGTAGTTGAGCAGCTGGGGCAAACCCCATCCAAGATTTCTATGTTTTCACTGTTGTTGTGTTCAGAGGCCCATTCCAAGGCTCTGATTACCTTCCTGAAGACGGCCCACGTGCCACAAGAGACATCGGCTGATCAGTTTACCGATTGTGTGGCCAATTTAACTGCTGATAATGGTTTGGGTTTCTCCGACGTTGATCTGACTGCTAAAGAGAAGAACCATAACGATGCCCTGCATGTCTCCATTGAATGCAGGGGCACTACTCTTGCACATGTGTTGGTTGACACTGGTTCCTCATTGAACGTCTTGCCCAAGAAAGCTCTAGACAGGTTGGATTGCAAAGGGTTGGAGCTGAAGCCAAGTAACATTGTTGTCCGGGCCTTTGATGGGTCTAAAAGGATGGTACATGGTGAGGTTGATATTCTAATTAAAGTTGGTTCTCAGGTCTTCAATTCTACATTCTACGTGATGGACATTCGGCCATCCTATTCTTGTTTGCTGGGTCGTCCATGGATCCACAAAGCTGGAGCCGTAACCTCAACGCTCCACCAGAAGTTGAAGTACCCAATTAGAGGCAAGATTGTGACAGTTCAAGGGGAGGAAGAGTACATGGTCAGCCACCTCAACTCGTTCCGGTATGTAGAGATGGATGGGGAGTTCATTGAGACCCCATTTCAACACTTTGAATAGGTTCCTCAGACACTGGCATCAGCTGAGACTGTGATTGAAGATTCTCCTATGAAGATGGCTTCCTTAAAGGATGCCCGGGCTGTTATTGAGAAGGGTGAGTATGCAAACTGGGGCCGACTTCCTGATTTCACTCAGAAGACTAACAACTTTGGTTTGGGTTTCACTGCAGAAGCTCAAAGGGCTGTTTGAAATGCAAAGATTGGAAGACCTCCTGTGTTCATCAGCAACTCGAGAGTAAATGCCATCGAAGATGACGTGGAGGAGTCTGAATTCGACAGCTGGATCTATCCTACGACCAACGATGGACCAAGCAACTGGACAGCAAAGGATTTCATCCCTATTACTTTTGTTACTCAGTAATGAAGTTTTTTGTTTTAAATTTGTAACAGACAATATTGTGAAACTTTATGGCCCGGTGTCTTACCCGAAGCACCGTGGCTTCATTTGTGAGGGATTTTGTGTGCCATTTTCATATATCATTAATAAAAGCATTGTACGTTTTTGAATTTCAAATTTTGCGCTCCATGTCTTTCTTTATTATATATTGCAAAACAACTATTTTACACACACTCACATATACAGGTCTCAATCCACTTTGGATCTCACTGGTAACGACTCTGCTACTGCCAGTTATGACTTCGAAAATCCGATCAACTTAGCCGAAGACGAAGGTGAAGATGATTGCGAAGTGCCTGGTGAACTTGCAAGACTGTTACTCCAGGAAGAGAGGGCCATTCAGCCACATGAAGAGCTAGTGGAAACAGTGAATCTGGGTACTGAGACAGACAAAAAGGAAGTCAAGATTGGTGAAAATCTGGAGCTTAGTGTGAAATAGCGGTTGATTCAGATGCTGCATGACTACTTGGAGATCTTTGCCTGGTCTTACGAAGATATGCCTGGGTTGGATACCGACATTGTGGTTCATCGCCTGCCTACCAAGGAAGACTGTCCTCCGGTAAAATAGAAGGTTCGCCGTATGCGTCTAGAGATGTCTGAGAAAATCAAGGTCGAAGTTATGAAACAGTTTTACGCCGGTTTTCTAGCAGTAACTTCTTACCATCAGTGGGTTGCCAATTTGTTCCGGTACCGAAGAAAGATGGTAAGGTCCGAATGTGTGTTGACTACAGGGATTTGTACAGGGCAAGCCCTAAGGATGACTTCCCTCTACCTCACATCGACGTTCTGGTTGACAATACTGCTCAGCACAAGGTATTCTCCTTCATGGACGGTTTCTCCGGATATAATCAAATTAAGATGGCTTCTGAAGACATGGAGAAGACCACTTTTGTTACTCAGTGGGGCACCTTTTGTTACAAGGTCATGCCTTTTGGACTGAAAAATGCGGGGGCAACATATCAGCGTGCCATGGTTGCTTTGTTTCATGACATGATCCATCATGAGATTGAAGTATACATCGACGATATGATTGCGAGGTCCCAGACTGAGGAGGAACACCTTGACCATCTACAAAAGTTGTTCGACAGGTTGAAGTTGTACAAGTTGAGGTTGAACCCGAACAAGTGCACCTTCGGGGTAGGATATGGTAAGCTACTGGGTTTCGTTGTGAGCGAAAAAGTTATTCAAGTGGACCCTGCCAAAGTGAAAGCTATACAGGAGATGCCAGCTCCCAAGACAGAGAAATAGGTCAGAGGCTTTCTAGGACGTCTGAACTACATTGCCCGATTCATCTCGCACCTAACTGCTACTTATGAGCCGATCTTCAAACTGCTGAAGAAAGATCAAGTGGTACGCTGGAACGATGAATGCCAGGCCGCTTTCGAAAGAATCAAAGAGTATCTCCAGGAGCCACCTATTATTATGCCACCAGTTGAAGGGAGACCTTTGATTTTATACTTGACAGTACTTGACAACTTAATGGGGTGTGTGCTGGGGCAGCATGACGAGTCTGGCCGAAAAGAGCATGCTATTTATTACCTTAGAAAAAAGTTTACCGACTGTGAGACCCGATACTCACTGCTCGAGAAAACTTGCTGCGCTTTGGCATGGGCTGCTCACCGGCTGAGACAGTATATGTTGACTCACACTACTCTGTTGATTTCAAAGATGGATCCAGTGAAGTATATCTTCGAAAAGCCTGCCTTGTCCGGAAGAATAGCAAGATGGTAGATGATCTTGACTGAATATGACATACAGTACACGACTCAAAAAGCAATTAAGGGAAGTGTATTGGCAGACCATTTGGCACATCAGGCAGTGGATGATTACCAGTCTATGAACTTTGAATTTCCAGACGAGAATATAATGGTAGTGACTGATTGTGAGACACCTGGACCGAATGAAGGACCTGAGGAAGGATCCCGATGGTCTATGTACTTTGATGGAGCTTCAAACGCTTTGGGTAATGGCATTGGCGTTGTGATCATATCTCCTAAAGGCTCTCATATTCCGTTTACCGCCCGACTATGTTTCAACTGCACCAACAATATGGCGGAGTATGAAGCCTGCATTATGGGTCTTCGAGCTGCAATTGACCTAAAGATTAAGTTTCTGAGTGTCTTTGGAGATTCCGCTCTCGTGATCAGTCAGATCAAAGGAGAGTGGGATACGAAACACCCAAATCTTATTCCTTACAAGGAGTATGTATTGACGTTGCTTCCCCATTTCAAGGAGATAACCTTTGAACACTTCCCAAGAGAGGAGAATCAGTTGGCGGACGCGCTAGCTACGATGTCTTCTATGTTCAAAGTCAAGTGGGACAACGAGGCTCCCCAGATCATTATTTGGAAATTGGATGAACCTGCACATTGCTGTGATCTTGAGACCGAAGAGGTAACAGAAAAGCCTTGGTATCATGAAGTGAAGAGGTACCTTGAAGCTCAAGAATACCCTGAGGGTGCATCTGTTAATGACAAGAAGTTTCTGAGAAGGTTCGCGGTAAAGTTCTTCATCAGCAATGGCATTCTTTACAAACGTAACCATGATTCAACCTTACTATATTGCGTGGATAAAATTGAAGCAGAAAGGATCATGGCAGAGCTGCATGAATGTACTTTCGGAACTCATTCCAGTGAACATACCATGGCAAAGAAAATCCTTCGGGCAGGATATTACTGGTCCACAATGGAAGCTGACTGTTATCAGCATTCTCCGACATGTCACAAATGCCAGGTCTATGCTGATAAGGTGCATATTCCTCCAGTTTCTCTGAATTTTTTGACAGTACCTTGGCCTTTTGCAATGTGGGGCATTGATATGATCAGCGAGATCAAACCTACGGCATCCAACGGGCATCGTTTCATCCAGGTAGCGATTGATTACTTTACGAAGTGGGTTGAAGCAGCTTCCTTTGCTACGGTAACCAAGAACATCGTGGCACAGTTCATTCGACACAACCTGATCTGTCAATACGGTGTACCAGAGAGGATCGTTACGGACAATGGTACCAATCTTAATAACAAAATGATCATTGAGCTCTGCGAGCAATTCAAGATACAGCACCACAACTCTTCTCCCTACCGGCCGAAGATGAATGGGGTTGTCGAAGCGGCTAATAAGAACATTAAAAAGATTGTGCAGAAGATGACAGTGACCTACAAAGACTGGCACGAGATGTTACCATTTGCTCTTCATGGGTACCGTACCTCAGCACAGATGTCAACAGGGGCAACGCCCTATTCCTTGGTTTATGGCATGGAAGCAGTTTTGCCTATTGAAGTTCAGATACCCTCTCTTTGGATCATGAAAGATGCAGGTTTGAGCGAAGACGACTGGATCCATACCCGACTTGATCAACTAAATATAATCGAAGAAAAGAGACTTACCGCTATTTGTCATGGTCAGACGTACCAAAAACGGATGATCAAGGCATTTAACAAGAAAGTCAGACGACAAGAGTATCAAGTTGGGGATCTGGTAATCAAATGCATTATTCTACCTCAAGGTGATCCCAGGGGAAAATGGACCCCTACTTACAAAGGGCCATTTGTGGTTAAGAACATCTTCTCAGGAGGAGCTATGATTCTAACCACCATGGATGGTGATGACCTTCCTCACCCCGTCAATGCAGACATAGTGAAAAGATACTACGCATAATCAAAGACCCGCTAGGTTGACTGGCCTAGGCAAAAATAAGGGCTTCCCGGCGAACCAAAAGGGTTCAGGCAAAAATAAGGGATGAAAATAAAATAATTTGTACACTCGGCAAGTAGAAAACCTGAAAAGGCGGCTTGGGCAAAAATGAGTATCCCGGTGGACTGAAAACCCGAAAGGGCGGTCCAGGCAAAATTTAGGGATTAAAGCGTAATACTATGTCTCATTGGATCCTCTTGCATCCAGACTTCGGTATCAACTATCAAGCTTAGACAACACTAATCAATCAGTTTCATCTTCAACTAAGCAACAAAGTGATGAGATGCTTGAAGATATAAAGGCAATAGCAGAGTTGGAACCCAATGGGATTATTCACATAACTGTTTTGTTTTCTTTTCACAAATTGTATAAATTCTATTTGTTTGGAAACGTTCTCTTACTAGGACGTCAGCCTCTTGTACAAAAGCGCCTATTTACAGGCAAATTTCAAAATCAATACAAATTCATTTTCAGAAAAATTTCAAATTGTTTTTCCTTTATCTGTTTTGTTTTGCAAAGAACGTCCAATGTTCATTTTTGATATATGCATTTGACACTAATTGCTGCTCATAAAAATTTACATGCGAAACAAAGGACGAATTACTGATAATATCAGAAACAGGGGCAATAAGAATTGTCCGAGCGGTCTAGTTGCTCTGTCCACCAAGGTACCAAGGTAGGTTCAGCTGAGGAATATGACCAAGATACCGTCACTCCCCGTAGAGAAAAGGGATAGATTTCCCAGCTGAGACTTGCAGCTATGTACAAATCAGTAATACTCTCCCCAAGAAGAGTTAATCTACCATCAGCCCTGAAAAGGCTTGGTATCCCCAGAAGGTCTTAATATTCCCCAGCGGAGTATAAGGATATTCCCCAGCAAGCATAAGAGTATCCCTGGCAGTCTTAATATTCCTCAAACGGAATATAAGAATGTTTCCAAGAGGAATACAAGATACCCTAATGGAGCCATTCCCCCAGCGCAGTCTAAAAAAAAGGGCTTTCCCAACAGAGTTGAATCATCTTCCCCAGTAGACTCTGGAAGCTTATCCCCTACAGAGCACAAATAACTCTCCCCATCCAAATTCAGAAGGTTATCCTCACAAGAACCTAATTGGGTTATCCTCAGCAAGTTGCAACGAAAAATTATCCCCAACAAAGTTCTTTCTTTCCCCCCAGCAGGACTTCTATCCTCAACAGGTTCAATATCACCAGCAACGGTAATCTATCCCCAGCGGGGTTTATCACCAAAATCCCCAATAGAGCTTATCAATGGAATCTCCAGCGAAGTTTATCGTTAAAATTATCAGCAAAACATCTCTTCCCCACAGAGTAATTCCCCTCAGAGTAATCTCTTCATCAAGTTTATTCCCCAACGGAGTTATTTTCTCCTGCAGATTTATTCTCACAATCATCTTCGTTTATCATCCCCAGTGGAAACGAAGAACTCAACTCTATTCTCCAGCAGCTCCGGGATTTATTTTCCCCAGCTAAAACATCACATTCCCATACATCATGATACATGCATATACGCATCATACGAATACAATCTCATTTATTTTGAGAACATCATTTCCTGATCCATATCATGCATTGCATATGACTGACCTTTACCTTTCAGGAAAGATACAGTTAAAATTATCAATTACGTCGAAGACCCAACCGGTTCTTAAATCTCAATTGAATTATCCTCGGTTAAATTTCAGATAAGGTTCTCAATCTCGACGGTTCCCCTACGTCATAGTGTGGACGAGTACTATAACCTCAATGGTATACTCCATTGAGCATGAGTCAGTTCCTATATCTTGATGTTTTCCTCCGTCATAGTGTGGGCAAGTTCTATAACCTCACCAGTATACTCCCGGTGGGCACGAGACAGTTCCTAGATCTTGATGAAGATGTTTCCCTACGTCATAGTATGGACAAGTACTATAACCTCAACACTATACTCCATTGAGCACGAGTCAGTTCCTAGATCTTGATGTTCTCCTCCGTCATAGTGTGGACAAGTTCTATAACCTCAGCGGTATACTCCCAGTGGGCACGAGACAGTTCCTAGATCTTGATGAAGATGTTTCCCTACGTCATAGTATGGACAAGTACTATAACCTCAACGATATACTCCATTGAGCACGAGTCAGTTCCTAGATCTTGATGTTCTCCTCTGTCATAGTATGGACAAGTTCTATAACCTCAGCGGTATACTCCCGGTGGGCACGAGACAGTTCCTAGATCTTGATGAAGATGTTTCCCTATGTCATAGTGTGGACAAGTACTATAACCTCAACGGTATACTCCATTGAGCACAAGTCAGTTCCTAGATCTTGATGTTCTCCTCCACCATAGTGTGGACAAGTTCTATAACCTCAGCAGTATACTCCCGGTGGGCACGAGACAGTTCCTAGATATTGATTAAGATGTTTCGCTATGTCATAGTATGGACAAGTACTATAACCTCAACGGTATACTCTATTGAGCACGAGTCAGTTCCTAGATCTTGATGTTCTCCTCCGTCATAATGTGGACAAGTTCTATAACCTCTGCGGTATACTCCCGGTGGGCACGAGACAATTTCTAGATCTTGACGAAGATGTTTCCCTATGTCATAGTGTGGACGAGTACTATAACCTCAACAGTATACTCCATTGAGCACGAGTCAGTTCCTAGATCTTGATGTTCTCCTCTGTCATAGTGTGGTCAAGTTCTATAACCTCAGCGGTATACTCCATTGAGCACGAGACAGTTCCTAGATCTTGATGAAGATGTTTCCCTACGTCATAGTGTGGACGAGTACTATAACCTCAACGGTATACTCCATTGAGCACGAGTCAGTTCCTAGATCTTGATGTTATCCTCCGTCATAGTGTGGACAAGTTCTATAACCTCAGCGGTATACTCCATTGAGCACGAGACAATTCCTAGATCTTGATGAAGATGTTTCCCTACGTCATAGTGTGGACGAGTACTATAACCTCAACGGTATACTCCATTGAGAACGACTCAGTTCCTAGATCTTGATGTTATCCTCCGTCATAGTGTGGACAAGTTCTATAACCTCAGCGGTATACTCCATTGAGCACGAGACAGTTCCTAGATCTTGATGAAGATGTTTCCCTACGTCATAGTATGGACGAGTACTATAACCTCAACGGTATACTCCATTGAGCACGAGTCAGTTCCTAGATCTTGATGTTCTCCTCCGTCATAATGTGGACGAGTATAATAACCTCAACGGTATACTCCATTGAGCACGAGTCAGTTCCTAGATCTTGATGTTCTCCTCCGGCATAGTGTGGACAAGTTCTATAACCTCAGCGGTATACTCCATTGAGCACGAGACAGTTCCTAGATCTTGATGAAGATGTTTCCCTATGTCATAGTGTGGACGAGTACTATAACCTCAACGGTATACTCCATTGAGCACGAGTCAGTTCCTAGATCTTGATGTTCTCCTCCGTTATAGTGTGGACAAGTTCTATAACCTCAACGGTATACTCCATTGAGCACGAGACAGTTCCTAGATTTTGATGAAGATGTTTCCCTATTTCATGGTGTGGACGAGTACTATAACCTCAACGGTATACTCCATTGAGCACGAGTCAGTTCCTAGATCTTGATGTTCTCCTCCGTCATAGTGTGGACAAGTTTTATAACCTCAGCGGTATACTCCATTGAGCACGAGACAATTCCTAGATCTTGATGAAGATGTTTCCCTACGTTATAGTGTGGACGAGTACTATAACCTCAACGGTATACTCCATTGAGCATGAGTCAGTTCCTAGATCTTGATGTTCTCCTCCGTCATAGTGTGGACAAGTTCTATAACCTCAGTGGTATACTCCATTGAGCACGAGACAGTTCCTAGATCTTGATGAAGATGTTTCCCTATGTCATAGTGTGTACGAGTACTATAACCTCAACAGTATACTCCATCGAGCACGAGTCAGTTCCTAGATCTTGATGTTTTCCTCCGTCATAGTGTGGGAAAGTTCTATAACCTCAGCGGTATACTCCCGGTGGGCACGAGACAATTCCTAGATCTTGACGAAGATGTTTCCCCCCAATTGAATTATGAACATGTTCTTAAAACTCAGCTGAAGCATTCTCTCAGTTGAAGTACATGCAGGTTCCTAAATCTCAACAAAGTTAGACATCCCCAGCGGAATCTTGTACAACAACAGGTATGCAAGTTCTCGCTAAGGAATCTCTTATGCGATCGACACTCCTGCAGATGGCATCTATAAGCCCATCCTCCTACCAACAATCTCCAAATGGCATTTGTAAGCCCATTCCTGACGTCACAATGCTGATACGACACCAATGTAGTGCAAATTTCGGGGCACTCTAGTGTTCAATTATCTTCCAACTTTGGATCACGAAAGGCTCGAAAGCCAATCTATATCCTCAGGTTTAAGAAAATTGAACAGGGGCAACTGTTGTACCCCAAAATTTGCCCTCTCATGTTTTCAAAGGTCTTCCCTTACATGGTTGGTCATAAACACTTGCCTAACGAAAACAAAGTTTTTTGAAGATGAACAAAGTGTCTTTCGATTGGTATCTGGGAAAAGTCTTCGATTAGGTATCCAAAATACTTCGATACAGGCTTGACTCACCAGTCTTCGATTGGGCATTTGACACTCTTCGATCAGGCTTTGATTAGTAAGCTTCGATTAGGTGTTTGGAACACTTCGATCAAGCTTTGGTGTGCTAGTCTTTGATTGAGCGCTGGACCCCTTCGATCAAGTCAATTTCACAATGCTTCGACTAGTACTTCAGAGGGTCCTTCGAATGGAACTTCATACTTTACCTCAATCAGAACATCAGAACGAAATGACCTTCGAATGGCATTTCAGTGCAGAGTTTCTCTTAATCTAAGATGCTCTGATGAAGGAAGTTCTGGACACTTCGAATCAGAACTTAGACTCATCACAAGGCCAAGGGCTGGTCGAAGTTATCTAATAGGGAATGTTCTAAATAGATTCGAATTGGACTTTGAAGCTGGCAAAGAAGGCAGATTCGAAGGAATGAAGTAGGCTGGCATGACTAAGCAAAAACACATATCCTAACCTGTCCAGGTTCACCCAAAGTTCACAATGGCATGTGTCCCTTGCAAATATAGAAATAATTAAATGCTAATTGTGGACTCAATTATTTGAATTAAAGGCCAGATTCTTGCCTTGTTTGCTCCCAACCCTACCAGAGCTGATTCGACCAGGGTGATCCTTTTCGAATCAAGCAATCGAAGCAGAGGGAGGCTCAATCGAAGGGGCTATGCAATTGAAGCTAGAGTAATTTGATTTGGGACTTTGAAGCTATCAAAGAGAAGCATTCAAAGGGTCATTCGAAGAACATTCAAAAGGTCCATTTGAAGAAGCATTCAGAAGGCCCATTCGAAGGGCACATAAGAAGTCCATTCGAAGGAGGCAACTCAAGACCAATCGAAGAGCATGGCCTGGAGACATTTGAAAATCAAAGGTGTCCAGGTTCATTCAAGATTCCAAAGAGACATGAATATTTCAAAAAAGGAAATCTTTTAATATGTATGATTCTTGTCTCATGGCTTTAAAGGCCTGTTCAATTGGTTGTCTCTTGCCGTTACTAGACCATCATACTCCTATAAATACAAGGGCAAGCATACAGTGCAGAGGGATGAAAAAAGTAGAAAGAAAAACAAGGAGGATTTGGAGATACGCTGCCCACAAACCCACCAAAGGTTATCAGCATTTTCATAAGTAATCCAAGCCAAAGCAGCCATTCATCGAACATCTCCACACCCAGAGCCACAGATCATACATCTTTAATTGGTAAGGGTTTGCAAAACCAAAATTGCACCTTCATGACATTTAAATACACATTGCATATGTATTCTTGTTATTACTGATTATGTTGCATGTAAGCTGAAGCGCAAAGATGAGATCGTGCCATTGTTGGGGCACGATCTAAGTTTCTCCTTCGAATCTCAGGATAAAACAAACCCAGGCCCAGATTCAGCAGATTCCAATTGAGGAAGGAATCGAATTGGGAGGAGATTCGAATCAGGGGGGGTAAAGTCCCCCCTGGATCTTTAACATTTGTCTCGTTTTGCAGGAAATATCTTCTCAGAATCTTGTTCAGAGCTTCGAAGCTTAGTAGCTTAGCTTCGAACTGGATCCAGGGTTCCCAGATCGAAGGATGACATATCCAGATCGAACACCCCCAAAGTGCATCCCCTCATGCACCTTCGATCAAGCCTCTTCACTGGATCAAAAGACAGCCCACACCTCTTTCGATCCAGGCCTCCAGAATTATACCTTTCTTGATTTACTGCCTGTTCCTTCGATTTCATCTTTGTTTTGACTATTTTATTTCTTTTTTTTAATCAACATAAAATCAATTAAAAAAAAACCACAAAAACATTAGGCTAGTTTTTTTCTATTAAATTAACTTTGTTAATTAATCATTTAATTATCTTAACATTTTATCAAAACTAAAATTAAGAAGATTTAGATCATTTTCCCAAAATAAAATAAAATAACAAAAATATTTTATTCTTAGGATTTTTAGAAGTTATGTTCAGATTCGCGCGCGTTTATTTTATTGTAACTGCCTACTGGTTTGTGATAGCTTAACTAAGACTTTTACACTTTACTGCTTTATTCCCCCAATTTTGGACATGTAAATAATCCCCCTCTCCGAAGCCTTGTAATAGCGTAGGATTTACAATTCCCGCACTTTAAATTCCTATACATATATTAACTGCTTAGATGTATGCTAACTAGGATTGTATGACAAGATCTGAAAACAAACGGTAGAACACCTAAATATACAAAGATAATATAACTGAAAAACAATACACTCGCACATGCCACTCTTATGGTACACCTCACTTGGTTGCCTCGAACGTGGTCATTGAGTATAGGATGTTTTAGAGGTCTCCCTCTTGTCCAAAGATCATAAGTTGCCTCGAAACGGTTGCTTCGGATAAAATGATCTAAGACATTAGGGTTACCAGTAAGGTGTCCTAACATTGCTTTAGTGACCACACGTCCCTTAATCGAATTGACCCGAAAAGCTCCAACGACGATGCTACCTACTCCTCAATAGTGGGATGGAATTGTCTAAAGGACACTTGCACAGTCTAATTCCTTTTTGAGTAGGTAGATGTTCTTAAGTACTTGCTCCTTTTAAAAACAAAACAAAACTTTTCGCACTTACACCCCTTTTTAAACAAAAACTCTTTTAAAACCCACAAACACAAAGAAAAGAAAACTTTTGAAAACATAGTGAGCAAGTACCTAAGAGCCCGTGGATAACCACGGATAGAAAGGGTGCTAACACCTTCCCTTTCTATAATCTACCTCCCGAACCCGAGAAACATATCGAAAAGGAATTTTTCTGTGCTTTTGTCCTTTCCTTGTTGGATAAAATAAAAGACGGTGGCGACTCTTGCTTACCGCGACATTTTGCAAAAACAAACGCAAACGCGAACTAGCATTCCAAAACAGTCAGTTCTCATTCCCACCGATCACAAGCCCTTTCGGGTTTTTAGTCCGCCAGGATACTCTTTTTTGCCCAAGTCGCCCTTTCAGGTTTTCAACTTGCCTGGTGTACAGATTTTTTTTGTTTTATCCCTAATTTTTGCCCGAACCTTTTTGGTTCACCGGGATTCCATTATTTTGCCTAGGTGTGTAAAACTAGCGGGTCTCTTATGTGTAGTATCTTTTGACTATGTCCGCGTTCACAGGATGTGGCAGGTCGTCACCATCCATATTGGTTAAGATCATGGCTCCTCCAGAGAATATGCTTTTGATTACAAATGGTCCTTCATATGTAGGAGTCTATTTCCCCCTGGGATCACCTTGCTGCAGTATGATGCGCTTGATCACTAAATCCCCGACTTGATACACTTGGCGTCTGACCTTTTTGTTGAAAGCCTTAATCATCTGTTTTTGATACATTTGACCATGACAGACAACAGTAAGCCTTTTCTCATCAATTAAGTTCAGTTGATCAAGTCCAGTCTGGATCCAATCGTCTTCATTCAGACCTGCATCCTTCATGATTCTCAGAGAAGGGATCCAAACCTCAATAGGCAAGACAACTTCCATGCTGTATACCAGAGAGTAAGGTGTTGCCCCGGTTGATGTGCGCGTTGTGGTACGATAACCGTGGAGAGAGAATGGTAGCATCTCATGCCAGTCTTTATATGTGACAGTCATTTTATGTATGATATTTTTTATGTTATTATTTGCATCTTCGACAACACCATTCATCTTTGGCCGGTAAGGGAAAGAATTCTGATGCTGGATCTTGAATTGCTCGCACAGGGCGGTGATCATAGTATTGTTTATATTCGTACCATTGTATGTGATAATCCTCTCTAAGATACCATACTGATAGATGATATTCTGTTTAATGAACCGGGCTACAACATTCTTGGTAATGGAAGCGAAAGAGGCCACCTCAACCTACTTTGTAAAATAGTCAATGGCCACAAAGATGAAGCGGTGTCCATTAGAGGCTGTTGGCTTGATTTCCCCAATCATATATATGCCCAACATAGCAAAGGGCCAAGGAGCCATCAAGACATTTAAAGGAACCGGAGGCACGTGCACCTTGTCAGCATAGATGTGACACTTATGGCAGGTTCGAGAGTGTTGATAGCAATCTGCTTCTATAGTAGACCAGTAAATAATTAATTAACTTCTCTTGTAAATTAATTAATTTAATTAGGTTAACCATAAAACCTCTCTTATCAAAAATCTCATAAAAACATTTTCTTTTACATTATCTTTATATTCTTGTACATTTTATCATGTTGAATTATTCAATTTGGTTGTAATAGTAATTAGGTTTTAATTGCTTTCATCCCTATTTGTAAATTTGTATCCCCATCCCCAAAAGTATAGTAATAGCGTAGAATGTTTACTTTTCGCAATTTATCGTTTTCTGTATTATTGTTAGTAATTATGGTTTGTATGGCAAGACTTAAAATCAAACAAGTAGACAACCCTAATTTAAGACAAATTAAATGAAAACAACACACCTTGCACACTTGCACCTCCAGGGTTAACCCACACTTGTTGCCTCGAATAAAAACAGTCATGTCCCTCAAACGTGGGATACTTTAGCAAAGAACCTCGATGACCCTTCGATGTTGCCTATGGTAAACGATCTTAGACCCTTATGACAAATTGCTAAGGTACCCTATAATGTTGCCTTCTATGACTGTACGACGACCCACGCCCGTCCCTTCATATCTAATGATATGGTTGCTTACCAACTAATGGTAAGATGATACTATCTAAAGGAGGAGGAAAAGAACAAAGACTTTTTGAGTAGGTAGAATGTTAATAGTTTCTTTCTCACAAATAAAACCTTTTCCACACTCACACTTTCAAAACATCTTTCCAAAAAGAAACATCTCTTTGAACTATTTTCAAAACCAACACTTTGTATACATTCTTATAGAGACAAGAATCATTACAAAGTTTCCCGAAACAAAGGCGTTTTCAAAGTATTTTCAAACTTACACAAAACAAAAAAACATTTACAAAAGAATTTCAAAGTGAGCTAGCAACTAAGAGCCCGTAGATAACTACGGATGGAAATGGTGCTAACACCTTCCCTTTTCATAACCTACCCCCCGAACTCAATAAAATACTCAAAAGGTCTTTCCTGTTCTTTTCACCCTTTCATTTATTGGATAAAAGAAAAGTCGGAGGCAACTATTGCTATCCGCAACAATTGCGATCAAACGCAAAACACCCAAGTCAGTTCCGCCACCGTACCACAGAGCATAACACTCAAATTAGGGTTTCAACCCTAATGTTGACTTAGTTAACAATTGAATTATTTTAATAATAATAAAAAAAATAAAAAAATAAAAACAATTAATCATAATATACATGTTAAATAATAGTAATAATATAATACATGTACGTTGACTTCAGTCAACAAATAAATATATTAAAACCCAATAATCATAATAATATAAAAAATAAAAAGATTAAAGTTTTGTTGATTTCGGTCAATCTCTAACAAATTCACTTAATGGGCCTCTTAACATTTTAATGAGCTATTGGATTTAAATTAGAATAATGAGCCCTATTGATAAAGATGACAAATACACCCCTCCCCAAAATTAAACCCTATTATACTCAAACAACAAAAAAATGTAATTAATTGTTAGTAAAAATTAGTATAAAATTCAACTAATAGTCTTAAAAAAGAAATTGACTGCTTACACCAATGCAGGCAAATTTGGGGTATGACAAAAACATTGTTCCTTTCTTAAACACATAGGTAATGATCATTTCCCAGCATACAACAATGTAATGAAAGCTTATCAAGACTTGTTGAATCAAGATGGTTATATTCGAAATGTTATTCAAGTGCAAAGTTTGAGTGAAAGAGTGAATAATCGGCTACATCTCAAAACTTCAATTGACACTGTTGTTGGTTAACGCTTCAAGCTTGTGCTTTTAGGGGTCACGATGAAACTAAAAATTCAAGAAATCAAGGAAACATTTTTGAGTTGTTAAAACTTTTAGCATCTTACAATGATGAAATTGCAAGAGTTGTGTTGGAAAATGCTCCACAAAATTTCAAGTATACTTCACATCAAATTCAAAAGAAGCTCTTGCAAATTATTTCTAGTAGGATGAAAAAGCATATTCGTGAGGAAATTGCTGATTAAAAATTTTGTATCATTGTGGATGAAGCTCGTGACGAGTCAAAAAAGGAACAAATGGCTCTTGTATTAAGATTTGTTGATAAAGTTGGTTTAATACAAGAGAGATTTTTTAATGTGGCACATGTTAAAGAAACCACATATTTAACTCTTAAGAAATAAATATGTTATATACTTTCTCGACATAACCTTGATGTTTCTAACATCCACGGATAAGTGTATGATGGTGCTAGAAACATGAGAGGAGAATGAAATGGTTTATACGCACTCTTTATGAAGGGTTGTCCTTATGCATACTATGTTCATTATTTTGCTCATCGGTTGCAACTTACGTTTGTTACATCATCAAGAGAGGTAAAAACAATTTATCGATTCTTTGATAAGTTGATTTTTGTTGTCAATGTTCTTTGTTCCTCTACAAAATGCCATGATGAGTTACAAGCTGTCCAATTAGAAGAAATTTCATATTTGTTAGAGATTGATGAGATTTTAAGTGGTAAAGTTGCAAATCAAGTTGGTACTTTGAAACGAGCAGGAGATACTCATTGGGGATCACATTACAATTCTATTTATAGCTTGATAAACATGTATGAAGCAACTCGTTAAGTTTTAAAAAAAATTGCAAATGAAAGAGGTGCTTATGCTACACGTGGGATGTTGATAGTTGTTATAGTTACTTGAAGGCATTCAATTTTATATTTATTTTGCATTTGATGAAATAAATTATGGGGATAACAAATATGCTTTGTCAAGGCTTACAAAAACAAGATCAAGATGTAGTTAATACTATGCACTTGGTTCATTCAATAAAGAGTTTTATTCAAGACTTTAGAGAAAATGGTTGGGATATATTGTTTACTATAGTGAGATCTTTTTGTGAAAAACATGGTATTTAGATTCATGATCTTAATGATGCTCATTCAATAATAAGATTTGGACGCTCCCGTCTTGAAGAGAATCTAGTCACAATTCAACATTACTTTAAAGTTGAAATCTTTTTCACTACCATTGACAAATAGTTACAAGAGTTGAATAACAAATTTAGTGAGAAAGAAATGGATTTGTTAACCCTTTCTTTTGATTTGTCTCCTAAGGATAGCTATAAATCTTTTAAGATTGATACTATTTGTTCTTTATTTGAAAAATATTATCCTATGGATTTTAGTGATCAAGAGAAGAATAATTTGCAATATCGACTCCGACATTTTCTTTTTGTTGGTCTTCAAGCATAAAAATTGAATAATTTATCAACTATTCAAGAACTATATTCATGTTTGATTGCATCTGGACAAACTGAAAATTACTTCTTGATTGATAGACTACTTCGTCTTATCACGACTCTTCCTATTTCTATGGCCACAATTGAGAGGTCTTTTTCAGCTATGAAAATTACCAAGTCTAAGTTGAGAAACAAGATGGGTGATGGTTTTCTAGGAGATAGAATGACAATATATATTGAAAGGGACATTAGTGCAAGCATTAGTTCAGAGTCTATTATTGATTATTTCAAGTCACTCGGAACGCGTAGAGAATTATTTTAAGGTATTTTAAGCCTTGTAATTTATTTTTTGATAATTAACTTTAAATATATTTTAACTTAAATGTTTTATTTAAAATTCTATTTACATTTCATTTATAATTTTTAATTTAGGTTAGCGGCCATCCCCAAAAATTTTATCTGGCTCCGTCACTAGTAACAACTTGTCACATTACAATGGCATGGCATCCTATTTTATATAGTACTCTTTTAGTAACCAACTCAATTTAGAATACATCTTCCTTCAAAAATGTACCTATCCTTAAATATAAACTTAGATTAAATTATTTCTAATCCAAGAGACAAGATTATATCTCAAACAAAACATCCTTCATTCATAATATCTTCATTAGACTTGGCCAATAATTTTGCTCCAAAACTCGTTGTCTTTAGATATTTCATCTATGAAACTATTGATGATCCAAAAATATAATAAACTCCAAATATTGAACTCCCTTTTGGACAAAAAATTTGGTTTCTTGAGAATTTTCTTATTTAGTGCCCGCTAGCTTTTTAGAGTCTTTCACATTTTCTGGAGTATCAAACTGCTGAGATGATGTTTCAACATCTGGTTGGACATCGAATCATTTCTCAATGAATAAATAATTGATTTTGGTCTTGAAGTTAACATTACTAAAAGTACTTCTCTCAGAAGCATACTGTAATACTGTGGGAGAACTGACTTGGGATGCTTTGCATTTGATTGCAATTGTTGCTGTTAGCAAGAGTAGCCACCGATTATTTCTTGAGGATTGTTTCTTGAGTTCGGGGGGGGGGGGGTAGATTATGAAAAGGGAAGGTGTTAGCACCCTTTTCATCCATAGTTATCTATGGGCTCTTAGTTGCTTTCTAGATCATTCACTTTTGTTTGGAAATGTGCTTTGTGATGGTTTTTGAAAGTATTCTTGAAAAGGCGCCTTCATTTAGGCGAACTTTGTAATTATTCTCGTTTTGGCGAGAATGTATACAAAGTGTTGGACTTTTGAAAATATTTCATGGAAAGTGTTGGTTTATTCGAAAAGATGTTTATTTTTTGAAAAAGTTTGGTGTGTGTTTTGTTTTGAAAGTGAGCAAGAAACTAAGAACGTTTCTACCTACTCAAAAGTCTTTTGTTCATTTCTCTCCTTTCCTTTGATATTGCTTATCTTACCATTGATTGGTAAGAAGCCTTATCTTTGGATGTAAAGGAACGGGCGTGGGTCATCGTATAGTCATGATAGCAATATTGTGAGATATCTTAGCATTTCTCTTCAGAGACTAAGATCATCTGTAAGGCAACATTCATAGCGTCATCGAGGGACTATGATCTTTTATTTTTGATTGTTTTTGCTAAGACGTCTCACATGCATTGTTTTTGCTAAGACGTCTCACATGCATAACATGACCATTTTTATAAGGAAACAAGTGGAATTACCCTAAGGGTGCATGTGTGAATGGTGTATTTGATTTGCATGCATTTGGTCTTCGATTATGGGTTATCTACTTGTTTATTTTTTATCTTCCCATACAAATCTTACTTTACTAGCATTTATATGAAAGCGATAAATTGCGGAATGTTAATATTCTACGCTATTACAATCATTAGGGGGACGGGGTATACAAATTTACAAATGGGGATTGCATGAAATTAAAGTCCTAATCATCTATTATAACCATACTTAAATAATGTGCAAGAAATTGTAAAAATAGACTTGTTTTGTTTTTGTTTAAAGAAGAAAATGGATTAGCTTAAGAAAATGTTTTTGGTCTTTTTATTCCAAAAGAAATAAAATAAAGAATGTGAATATAAAAACATTTTGGTGTTTTTGATTAATGAAAATAAAAATGATGATAAAAAATAATAAGAGAAAAAAGAGAGTCAGAATCAGCGCCTTGCTGAACTAAGAGAGATCAGAAGCAAGGGACAGAAACTCTAACTCTGATACACAGCAAGAAAGAAATGTTAGTAGGAAAAGGGAAGGTCAAAAGTTCTAGGTCCGGGTACACTATAGTTCTTGGGTTGCTAGGAACAAGGGAAGCCTTATAAGTTCTGATGCAACTGGCAACCTAGAAGTTCTAATGTTACTGGAAGGTCGGAAGTTCGGGTTGTTGAGAGTTTGGAAGTTCTGGATGTTTAGAGAGAGTTTGGAAGTTATGATGTAGCTGGAAGCCTAGAAGTTCTAGTGTCATTGCAAAGCTAAAAGTTCTGATAATGGGTATGTGAGTTATCAATGGTGTTGGATAGAAATGTCTAGAAGTTCTAGTCCAGGATGGGAAAAAATGTCAGGGAATAAACATAAAAAAGGGAGTGTTTATGGGGCTAGAACTCAGGACCCTTAACACTAATGTCTTATGCACATGCTATCTACCACTGGGGTGACTATACATCCGAGATTAGAAGCAAAAACATAAACATATAACTGAAAGTAAGTTCTGATGATGAACTTCATCTCCCTTCCCGTGTCAATCAGAACATCTGCAACTTAATCATTTCTCAACAAAATAGAAAATGCAAACATAGCAGTTATGGCAGGTTTCTATCATGATTTTAGAAACATAAAATATCAGGACTGCAAATCAGAAGCAAGCATGAATTTTGCTGATCCTAATTCTAAATCCTAATTTCCTCAAGAAGTTCTGAACTGAAATTCTCTCTACTTAGGCAAAATACAGGAATATATGAATATGTATAGCATAAGAGTCAGGATGTCTACATTGTATTTTTGGACATGCAAGTCTAACAATGCCTAAGTAATATGATGAGAGTCAGTAGAAACTTACCTTGCAGCTGAAAATATCCTGTGAGCTAGAGCCTGGTTTTGACTGTTGTGATATTCTGATCAGCTTCCTCACATGCTCAGAAAGCTGGAACAATCCTAAAGTATGGATGGCTAGAAAATTCTGGAGCAACCAAGAAGCAATGTTCTGGTTTTGTGAGATGGATACTGATGAAGATTGTATTGCAGTTTGTAAACATAAGTTGGGATTGTTTCTAAATGCGCGTTAGAAACTGAGTGGGTGATTTGGCCAAGAGATGTGCAAGAAAATTAGAGTTTTGGGCGTAAAAGAAAACAGAAACTTAGAAGGTTTTTTTGTTTATGTTTTTAGTTTCAAGTTCTTTGAAATTTCAGCAAGGTTTCAAGGCTAATTTTCAAAATGAAGTTCAATTTAAAATTGAAAATGAAGTTCAATTTAAAGGCAAGGATTTAGTAGCTTGGAAAAGTTAAAGTACAACCATCATATGCTAGGCGCTGACTTGTTCTTGAAGCAAGTCCAAACAAGTATGGTTCAAGGCACAAATTAAGGTGGTTAAAAGCTTTTAGCCACGCCAAAGCTGGATTTGTAAGCATGAATTAATGAAAAGTACCCTCAGAAGCAAAAGCAAAGCATGGGCCTAGCATAAACTTGTACAAAAGTTTGCTTTTCAAGGACAGCAATGGTACTTCTATGTCATACGTGGTGAAATCCTTTGGATAAAGACTCAAAAGTGGGTGTGAGCATTAAATGATAATGAGATTTATCAAACCAGAAATCCTGCAATATGAGATTATGCATCATAGCTTAATCCTGAGTCAGAATTCAGCATCAACGTAACTTAGAATAAAGATCCAACTTTTGATCTTTGAATCTCCTTGCTCCAGCATGTTCTGAAGGAGTTTTGAGACTTTCCAGAAAGCTTGTAACACACTTTGCAGACCCTCTTTGAATTACTCTTTCAAATTCTGCCTGAACCTACATGAAAATTGGCCCAGAATTTGTAACCAAATTTTGATTTGAAAATGTTCATAATTTACTAAGTGTTTAAGTTTCAGGGACGTGTCTTCATGAATTCATAACTTGAAATCCAAGCATTTCTAGAAAAATTTCCGCTCTACAATGATTTATAACTCATTGAGATCTACAACTTTCATGTTGGAAGTTTTCCTTGAATCATCTTGCATCATGGTGGAAATTTTGCACAAAGTTATGAAAAAATATTAACTTTCTAACACTTAGAAAAATTTCTAAGTCTTAGAATTTTGACTTTTCAAAGATAATTTTGACTTTTTGATTTCTTGATGAACAAATTTCATATTTTGACATGTCTTGATGAAATATGATTTTTGAAACTTGATTTTGATCAAAAAGTCAAAGTTTGACTTTTCATTGTACAATTGACTTTTCATCAGTTGACTGAAATTCATCTGTCAATCCAATGATCTTGAGAGGTGATTTGAACTATGCAATTAGGTCAATATGGTGCATTTGAATCCTTGAGATCATGTCTGTGATCGGTGGATCTGGAATTGACTGTTTAACGCTGGTTCGGGAAATGTCGCGGAAGCAAGAGTCGCCACCGTCTTTTATTTTCTCCAAATGGAAAGGACAAAAGCACAGAAAAATTCCTTATAGAGATTGCTCTCGGTTCGGGAGGTAGGTTATAGAAAGGGAAGGTGTTAGCACCCTTTCTATCCATGGTTATCCATGGGCTCTTAGATACTTGCTCATTGTGTTTTCAAAAATGGTTTGTTTGCTTTTCAATTGTGGTTTTTAAAAAAGTTTCTTTGAAAATTCCAGCTCGACTCTTGTATCGGTCCTCAAGAGTGTTTGAAAAATTGCTTTCGAAAGCTTTTTGAAAAGGTGTCGGTGTGAAAAGTATTTTTGAATTTGTTTTGAAATTAGAGCAAGTATCTAGAGTCGTCTACCTACCCTAAGGAATTCGTCTGTATAAATGTCCTTTAAAGTAGTGCCATCCCACCATTGAGAGGTAGGTAGCACCACCGTTGGAGGTGTTCGGGTCAATTCGAGGTTCGGGACATGGTGATCACCAGAGCAATGGGAAGACACCTTAGAAGCTACCCTCATGCCAGGTTCCCGGATCATGAGGACTTACTAAAACATCCTCTACTCGACGATCACCTTTCGAGAGGCAAGGCAACAATGAGGCGTACCCTAGGGGTGGTGTGTGATTTGTGTGTTAGATTCATTTATTTTTGTCTTTTGTCATGTTATTGGTGATCTAGCGTTTGTTTTTATTTTTGTCCATTCATTCTTTCATGCCTTTGTTAACAATTAAAAATTGCGAGAAATAAGAATTCTAAGCTATTACAAAAGGCGCGGGTCCACATTGCCAAAATTTCTCGAACCCGATTTGACAGAAAAATAAAGAAAGTAAAGCAAATAAAAGTGCGAGAAATTAATTTACAAGGCCTTGGGAGAGATACATCAAAATTATAAAGAATAAAGAGAAATATGCGAATTAAATAGGAATTAAGACGAGGGCGTTGGACCCTTTTTGCAAAATTAAATTAATGATGGAATTAATTAATTAAAAAAGAAAAGAAATTGTTTTTGGTATTTTTTGGTATTTTATGATTTTAATGGGAAAAAGAATTAAATGCAATTAAACCTAATTCTACAATTTTTATTTTATTATGAAAACATATTAAAGTTTTAACCTAAAATTAACCCTAATTAATTTACATGTAATTTAATTACAAAAAATAAATATTTAATATTTAATTATTATGGAGGAAAGATAAAAAGGGATAAAAATTTAATTAAACCCTAATTCTATATTTTTAGATTTTTATTAAAAAGGTTAAGATTAAAACCTAATTTAAAACTAGTTAATTAATGAATTTATTTATAAAAATACTAAAATAAAATATTTATTATTTTTCATCTTTTTCTGATTTTTTTATGGTTTTTTATATATCATGAAAACATTAAATTAATTAATAACAATAATTAAAAGAAAGTAAAAAGAATGAAAAATAAAGAATAATAAAAAACATTTGCAAACCTAGGGGGGTTGCTGTCCCCAAAGTGGAGGTTTCCTTTTAGCAATCTGGGCCATTTAAATTCCTGGCCCCTTTGACTTTTCCATTAGCGTGCATAAGCATTGACCAGGGCTTACCATGGTCTCCAAATCTGTGCCTTTGGATTGGTGAAGTTGGACGCGTGGACGGTTTGATTGTGAAGGCGTACAGTGGTCAACCATATTGAATCTGCATATGAACACTAAATGAAGAAAAATATGAAAGGGGGTGAGGACCTGGGGCTCGAACCCAGGTCCTATGGTTTACCAGTCTGTACGCCTGCCACTGAGCCATGTTACGCGCTTTGTATGTAATACAACAAACAATTAATATCAAATAAAACAAAAGCGTTAGTGGGTTTTAGCGCGAATTTTTGAACCAGCCATTCAGCTTATGCCACTTCATCGTCTTCCTCGTGGTTTTGTTTTCCTGAAAATATAAAAGAAACAGGCAACGGTTTTACAAACGTTCCCTTAGGCACGTTTCTGGAAAATAGCGAATAGCCCAGGGATGCTCATAAATTGAGCGCGAGGGTGGCCTTGTGATCGTCCAATCGCGCTTGATTCAGTGGTCTAAGTCCTGAAGGCTAATTTTTCCTTAAACGAAAACCCCCAATTCCAAGCTTCACAAACCCTAAACATTGTTAATGGTAAATCTTCATATAGGGCACGAAAACACAATTAAACCATTGGGTTAGCATTAGAATCAAATAATGAACATGAATCAAGCATAAAAAATTGTTAAAAGTGCATGAATCGAGATGCAAGATTATGAGATTTTTTCTGTACAGGTCACATTCGTTTTACCAATTCTTGATGTTATGATGGATGATTTTGATTGGAAATCCTTCCTTGAAGCTTCAGGAAGGTGATGGGATAAAAATCTCGCCTTGAATCGCCCTGGAAATTGGTTTTCAGATTTCACTTTTCAAGCAAAAATTTCAAGTTCTTTGTATGCTTTTCTGCGCAGATTTTTTTGTCAATCAGCATGAGGGTTTTGATCAGGCTTATGTATGAAGTGAATTAGGGTTAAAAACTTGATCAAAATCCATGAATTAATGAATATGATATTTGATTTTTAAACCATGATTTTCAAATCTTTTTCACATGCTTTTTGATACAAATCACATCCAATTCTATTGGTTCTTTCCATATTTGGCTAGGCACGAAATCTTGAGGATATAATATGCATAAAAAGATTTGAAATAGTAGGTTAAGTATTTTTCATGTATTTAATTGATTTAAATGAATTATTATTAATAAAAATTCAAATAAATAAATAAAAAATGAAGAAAAACTTCCCTTTGGGCCAAGTGGTCGTGCACATGCCTTGGATGATGAATTGTGGAAGAAAAATAGGCCCATTAGCAATTTTAGGTCATTTGAATCAATGTTGACTTTTCAAAATATCCAAAAATTTCCCAACTTCCACAAGGCATAACTTGCTCAATTTTTAAGCTTTGCTCATGTTCTTGGACTTTTTGGAAAGGTCTTTGAGTCCTATAACCAATGCCTTTGGTCCTATGTCATTTTGATTTACCAATCTCAAGTTATGGCCTTTGACTTAAAGTCCCTTTTTGTTGACTTTTGAAAATGACCTATAATGTTTGAAATTGATAACTTTTTGTGAGAGCATTTCTTGGACTTGAAGTATGAAGATGAGTTGTAGGAAATGTCTTTCTCTTCAAAATGAGCTTTGGATGGAATTTTTCTGATGATCCATGTGAAAGTTATGCCCTGGTCAATTTACAGTTGACTTTTTCAACTGTCCAAATAAGGAAACTTTTGCATCTTGATGATTTTTGAGCCAAGCTTTGAGAATAATGATCAAGCATTGATCAAATGATGTTTGTGGCTTCAAAATGAGATGTTGACCAAAAATTTGAACTTTTAACTGCCAAATGACCATTTTACCCCTACAGTTGACTGTAGTGCAATTAGGGTTTTGACTGTGCAATCTTGTGCTGAAAGTCTTGAAACTTTGTATGACGATGCTTGACCATATTTGTAGGCATGTGGGACTTGATTGGACCCTTGGAAACTTCATTTTCTTGATCAGAACCAAAACCCTAATTTTGACTGCTTAGGAGGCCCTTAAACTGTGCAACCTTTGGGGAATTTTGAAGCATGACTTGGCAATTTCTTGAAGAATATGGGAGGGCAAATTTTGGGGTACAACAATGTCTTAAACCAATAAATCATTTTCTTGGTCAACAATCAAGAACTGAGCTTTCTCAATCAAAACCCTAATTTTGACCCTTTTGCCCTTTTGGTGTTTTGATCAAAATTTTTTGAGGAATTGTGATCCAAACTTAATTAATTGACATATATGAGTTTATAATGTTGATATGGATAAAAAAATAATGAAGTTTGACTACAAATTAACCACAGTTGACTTTTCCCTAATATCGTTGATTTTAGGTCAACTGATCAACTGACTGAGGAAAAATGTGATCTAAAGCTTGAAACTTGACATGAGCAATCTTGGGGATCCAAAATTATCCATGAAAGTCATATAAGGCATTAGAAGTTCAATTATATTTGTGCAAACTCAAACCCTAATTTTGGGTTGTCAGTGTTTGAGGAGGTGTCTTGAGCTGATCAAACCTTGTGTAGTCTTGAATCAATGGAGATCTTATGAGAGATTTCTTGAAAAATGAGAGGGAAAATTTTGGGGTACAATAGCTGCCCCTATTCAATCTTCTTAAACCTGGAGAGTTAGATTGGCGAGCCCACCATTCGTGACTTGAAGGTGGAAGATGATTGAACACTAGAGTGCCCAGAAATTTGCACTCGATGATAAGTTAGTTGACAATGTAGGGAATGGGCTTAAAGATGCCTTTTGGAGAAATGATGGAAATTTGTTGGAGATGGGCTTATAGATTCCATCCAGGGTGATTGTGGAAGGTATCATGATAAATCTTTTGGTTGATTTATATTGAAACAATAGAAAAATATCTACGGGAAAGGGATCAAGATAAACCATTGAGAGATTTAAATTGAAACAACTGATGTAGTGGGATAAATATCAGAATATTATCCATAAATGGATTTTATTTGACTCGTTTCCAAAAGATATACTGAATGAGCGTCAGAATAACATCCGTATCTGGATCGTATCTGGACTGTATTTGAAAGGTATGATGAATGAGTGGAAAAATGACATTTGTATCTGGATCGTATCTAGACCGTGTTTGAAAGGAAAATGGAGTAAGTATCAGAATGTCAACCATATCTGGATCGCATCTGAACTGTTTCTAGAAGGAATCTGGAGTAAGTATCAGAATGACAGCCATATTTGGATCGCATCTGAACTGTTTCTAGAAGAAGATCTGGAGTAAGTATCAGAATGTCAGCCATATCTTGATCGCATCTGAACTGTTTCTAGAAGAAGATTTGGAGTAAGTATCAAAATGTCAGCCATATCTGGATCGCACCTGAACTGTTTCTAGAGGGAATATGGAATAAGTATACGAATGTCATTCATATATGGATCACATCTGAACTGTTTCTAGAAGAAGATCTGGAGTAAGTATCAGAATGTCAGCCATATCTGGATTGCATCTGAACTGTTTCTAGAAGAAGATCTGGAGTAAGTATCAGAATATCATCCATATTTGGATCGCATCTGAACTATTTCTAGAGGGAATCTGGAGTAGGTGTCAAAATGTCAGCCATATCTGGATCGCATCTGAACTATTTCTAGAAGAGTGTATGAGAAGTAGCCCGTATAGGATTGCTTCAGCTAGTCGCGTAGATAATTTCCCTGTTTTGTTTCAGGTATTAATCTCTGACCTCAGAAAGAAAGATAGTTTTCCTGGCTTGTTACGGGTATTAATCAGCAATTTGCTCATGTAGATAGCTTTCCTGGCTTGTTACAGGTATTAATCTACAATCATTTGTTCTTAGATAGTTTTCCTGGCTTGTTACAGGTATTAATCTGGAATTTTTGAAAATTGTTAATGATAGCTATCTGTTGATTGACCTTTTCCTGAAAAGGTAAAACGTTAGTTGTATGCAATATCATGATGTATGAGATGCATTATGTAATGATGTTCTCAAAATGAGGCTATGCTGTATGCATATATCATGTATGTTATATGATGTATGAATGTGAAGCATTGTTGAAATGTAACTTTGTCTGGGAAAATAAATCCTTGACAAGTGTTGGGGATTCCTGGGAAAATCCCAGACCGGTGTTGTAGATGAAGAGTATGCTGCTCTTCGGTCCCTGTTTTAGGATGTTTCCACTGGTTATTCCTGTTTTGTTGGTTGAGGAGAAACTCCGTTGGGGAATACTGATTTTTCTTGAGAAGGCTTGTGGAAAGTTGATCTCTGTTTGGGAAAAAGAGTTTAGGACTCTCTGTTGCTCTACTGGGGAGTTATCTCGGGGAAGATTAAATTAACTATTATTTGGTCGCATTCCAGGCTTGGCAGAAAATTTCTTGGGGAGAGTGAAGTTAGGCTGTTATCTGGTCGGATTTCAGGCTCCGCAGTAACTTATTGAGAATTGTAGAGCAGTCTACTGGGGAAGAGGAGTTATAGTCCCTTAATTTATAGAAATAATATAGGAAAACTCAAGCTGGGGAATCTGTAGTTTGTTGGGGAAATAAACCATGTCACCAGTCTGTCAGAGAGGTATCTTCTTTTTGGCATAAATCCCCGAGGATTCTTGAGGTTGACTCAGTTGGGGAGAAGTTTTCAGATATTGAAACATTGGCTGGGGGTCATCCTATGAACAGGATTTTGGGGGAGATATGTCACTGGCCCTAGTAGCATGTGGCACTTCCAGGAAATATTTGACTGTACGTAACCCTTTGTTGGGATTCGCGTTCAATGTCCCAAGTGATTCAGATGGAGACCTGCCCCTGGTATATTCAGCATTTCTTGAGAGATTTCTTGGAATCTTGACTGGACTTCCCTAGGTGTGTTGGATAGTGACACATCACGCCCCCTTGCTTATAGGAGATCTATTATTGGAAGTGTCTTCCCACTTGAAATGAATTTGCTCATTGAGAAGGTTTTTGTTCACTGGATATTCGTCATGCGAATTTCTCCGCTGTCAAACAAATAGCCATATGCAAACAACAATATTCAAATAATGCAAAGTTCATGCTTGTCTCGAAGTTTTGAAAATGTCTTTTTAGCAGATAAAATAATTTTTACGGTAAAATTCAACTCAGGATTTAGAGTAAATCCTTACAGGAGTCAGGATACCTTTTGTAACAGTATGCTTTCGAATTAACCCATGCTTCAATTAGGACTTTTGAAGGGTTGTAACGTGGCTTGGTTCACGGTTTAAGAAACAAAGGATAAAGGCTCAAATTTTATTTGTACCTACCCGTTCGTCATGATGTTCTTCAGTCCTAAACTCAGTTAATTGTACATTCGAACTCCAATGATGTTTTGGTGATGGTTCAGACAAGTTTAGTTTATTGGAAGGCAGACATTTTTTGCAACATTTTTCATGTTGGTCGAGGATCTGTAGTGACCTCTTTTTTTGGTTTATTATCCCTGATTTTGCCTGTCTGTTCTTGTTTTTGAGATCACAGTCAGTGGGATGCCCCTAGTTTTTCTTAAGTCACCTTCGTAGGTTTCGACTTAGTGGGATTTTACTTTTTTTGAGAGGTAATGACTGACTATGTGATAGGGAACCGTCATTTTCTTTTGATTCTAGAGGAATGTTTTTGACGTCATTCGTTGCATTACGAAGTGAAAGTTTGCGACTGAACGCGCATTTGAATTAACTGAGAGACTACCCTGCCCCAGGTTTTGATTAAAGGTTTCTATTTGTGTAAAAAGGAAACTCCTACTTCTTTGGCTCAAAGGTGTTGACTAGGGATTATCTTCCTTATGACTCCAGCGTTTAGGATTTTAAAGAACGCATGTACATCGTCCGCAAGGTCCATTCAAAAGCATATTGTATGAGATCATGGCATTATTTTTGTCATCCTCCCTCTAAAGGCTTGTAACCTTTGAAACAAGAGTTGAATATCATAAAGGGAGTAAATAACATAGTTTAAATGTAATGAAAATGAATGGATCAATTCAAAACAAACATATTCAATGCATTAATGAAACAAAGTTTGACATTAATAGATAAGTGTTTGAACAAGCAAAAGTAATTACAATTGAAAATTAAAAAATGAACAAAGCGCTCTTAATGATTTTGCAAAAGGAGAAATGATCACGTTAGGATCCCCCAGAGGGTCGAACTCAATCTCCTTGGCATCAATCATGTCTTGGATCTTGTTCTTCAGAGCCCAACAGCTGCTCGTGTCGTGTCCAGGACTATCAGAGTGATATTCACACCTTTCATTGGGATGATAGGTAGGAGCAGAAGTGTTGGGGTTCCGGAGAGGAGCCTTTAACATAATCAACTCTGCTTTCAACATGTGTTGTAGTGCTTGAGCCGGTGGCATGTTGATCTTGGTGAATTGTCTTTTAGGCGCGACCTCCTTACGCTGATGCCCATGTTTCTGTTGTTGCATCGATGTAGGATTGGAGATCAGGACTGCCCCCACATGTTGGTCGTGATGGTTCTGGTTAGGACCCTTTTGGCCGTAAACAACATTGGACTCTTTCTTCCCATTGTATGGATTTTTCTGAGCATCAGAGGATGTAGCTCCTTGGATCTTTCCACTTTTGATGCCAGCTTCGACCCTTTCGCCAGTCAGTATTATCTCGGTGAACCCGACTGAGGAGCTTCCGATTAAATTATTGAAGAAAGGTCCTGTCAAAGTTCCCATTAAAATGTCAATCAGTTCCCTGTCAGTTAAGGGTGGCTGTACCCTGCCAGCCAAGTCTCTCCACTTTTGGGCGTATTCTTTAAAGCCCTCGTTGGAACGCATGGCCATATTCTACAACTGCATCTGAGTTGGTGCAAGATCAGCGTTGTACTGGTATTGCTTGTAAAAATCAGCAACTAGATCTTCCCAAGTGTGAATGTGGGAACTCTCCAATTAATAGAACCACTCAAGTTGCGTCCCAACTAAACTCTCTTGAAAGAAGTGGATCCAAAGCTTCTGATCAGTTGTGTATAGTTAAATCTTGCGGACATAAGACTTTAGATGCATCTTAGGACAAGAGACTCCATCATACAGGGCAAAGGTAGGGATTTTGAACTTTGGTGGGATGACCACTCCAGAAACCAAACCCATGTCTCATAGGTCCAAACCAGGCACAACTTAGATCTCTACAGCTTTTAGTCTGTCTTCAAGCTGTTTGTATTTTTCATCTCCGGTGGATATCGTTCCTCAGAAGAGTCATCGTCATCAGTAGCTATATTGGCTCTAATGATTCTATCTTCCTCTTCCTGACTGTCTTCTTCTTTAGAAGAAGCATCTTCTTTTTGAGCTAGCTGAGCATGCCCCTTGGACCTTCTCCTTACGTTGAGGATGACATACTTTTTCTTCTTCTTACTCTCTTTGGTGAAGAGTGTTTTCAGATCTTGCCGCCCCTTGGCCAAGTTCATGAGCGCTTGTTGGAACTTAGCGTTTTGAGCTTGGAGCTCTTTAACTGTTTGCTCTAGAACCATCTCTATTGAAATAAATAGTAAGAAGATAAGGAAACCTATACGGGAAAACCTGTTATGCATGATATGTGGATGCAATATTTTCAATGATCTCGCAGGGTAAACACAAGAAGATGTTAGAATTTGAACGTTGATCAACAACTTTGATTGGGGGAACTTCGTATCGGTGGATGTCCTTTCACGAGAATCAAGCTCACCATGTCAAGTGGGTCATAGCCCTTGACTCAAGTTATCGTGCTTTGGTCTTTGACGGTGTTTGATTAGATAATGAATCCCTTTTCCCCTTGATAGGCGTCTGATTCAACATGACCCTGCATCATAGACCCTTGAGATCCTTGAAATGGTTATTGAAAATGCTAATGATGTTATGATGTTTATGATGTTTATGATATTATGTATAAGTAAGCATATACACACAAGGAAAACAAGTCCTTAGGTTTAGGCTTGCATGGATTCTTATAGGTAAGTACCCTCTTGAAGTTTAGTTTGCTCAACCTGTCCTAGTAATAGTAACCGGGTTCTAAGGGATCTCAATATCACTGATCTTTCTTGTCGGGTATTGTTTCCGCACAAGCCTCTATAATGGTGACCGAAATATCCCGAGAAGTCTGATCTCAATGAGCGTAGTATCGAGTATCAACCAACTTCAGACTGCACCAAAGTCGGCTATCTCACTACTTCCTAATGTCCAAGTTGGTCAAGTAAAGGTTCTAAAGTCAGTTAGTGCTTCATGACACCACACAACGGCCCCGTATTCTCTTTAACTACTCAAGGGCTACCGGTACCAACAAATGTGTCACACTAACGTAGCTATTACTTAGACCATGTCGGTATACCCTGCACAGTTTCCACAACGTATTGCTACTTACCTATAAGGTACTCCAGATCTGGGTAGAAGATCAAAACAAGCCCAAACGAGGAACCAAAATTTAAAGCAAGTAAGTCAAACAATGAAATCAAATAAAGGTGATCTAGCCCTAAGGTAACCCCACTTATAAGATCTCCCCAGAAGAATCGCCAGTTCTGTAATACGGTTGGAGAACTGACTTGGGATGCTTTGCGTTTAATCACAATTGTTGCGGTTAGCAAGAGTCTCCACCGACTTTTCTTTTATCCAAAAGAAAGATTGAAAAGAATATGAAAGACCTTTGAGCTTATTTCTTGAGTTCAGGGGGGTAGATTATGAAAAGGGAAGGTCTTAGCACCTTTTTCATCCATAGTTATATATAGGCTCTTAGTTGCTTGCTAGATCATTTGCTTTTGTTTAAAAATGTGCTTTGTGATGGTTTTTGAAAGTATTTTTGAAAATGCGCCTTTGTTTAGGCGAACTTTGTAATGATTCTCGTTTTGGAGAGAATGTATACAAAGTGTTGGACTTTCGAAAATATTTCATGGAAAGTGTTGGTGTATTTGAAAAGATGTTTGTTTTTTGAAAATGTTTGGTGTGTGTTTTGTTTTGAAAGTGAGCAAGCAACTAAGAACGTTTCTACCTACTCAACAGTCTTTTGTTCATTTCTATCCTTTCCTTTGATATTGCTTATCTTACCATTGATTGGTAAGAAGCCTTATCTTTGGATGTAAAGGGACGGGCGTGGGTCATCGTATAGTCATGATAGCAATGTTGTGAGATATCTTAGCATTTCTCTTGAGGGTCTAAGATCATTTGTAAGGCAACATTCGTAGCATCATCGAGGGACTATGATCTTGTATTTTTGATTGTTTTTGCTAAGACGTCTCACATGCATTATTTTTAATAAGACGTCTCACATGCATAACATAACCATTTTTATAAGGAAACAAGTGGAATTACCCTAAGGGTGCATGTGTTAATAGTGTGTTTGATTTGCATGCATTTAGTCTTTGATTATGGGTTATCTACTTGTTGATTTTTTATCTTCCCATACAAATCTTACTTTACTAGCATTTATATGAAAGCGATAAATTGCGGAAGGTAAATATTCTACGCTCTTACAATCATTAGGGGGATGGGGTATACAAATTTACAAATGGGGATTGCAAGAAATTAAAGTCCTAATTATCTATTACAACCATATTGAAATAATGTGCAAGAAATTATAAAAATAGACTTGTTTTGTTTTTGTTAAAAGAAGAAAATGGATTACCTTAAGAAAATGTTTTTGGTCTTTTTATTCCAAAAGAAATAAAATAAAGTATGTGAATATAAAAACATTTTGGTATTTTTGATTAATGAAAATAAAAATGATGATAAAAAATAATAAGAGAAAAAAGAGAGTCAGAATCAGCGCTTTGCTGATATAAGAGAGATCAGAAGCAAGGGGCAAAAACTCTGACTCTGATACGCTGCAAGAAAGAAATGTTAGTAGGAAAAGGGAAGGTTAGAAGTTCTGGGTCCGTGTACACTAAAGTTATAGGGTTGCTGGGAACAAGGGAAAACTTAGAAGTTCTGATGCAACTGGAAGCCTAGAAGCTCTAATGTTACTGGAAGGTTAGAAGTTTAGGTTGTTGAGAGTCTGGAAGTTCTGGATGTTTAGAGAGAGTTTGTAAGTTCTTATGTAGCTGGAAGCCTAGAAGTTCTAGTGTCAATGGAAAGCTAAAAGTTCTGATAATGGGTATGTTAGGTATCAATGTTGTTGGATGGAAATGTCTAGAAGTTCTGGTCCAGGATGGGAGAAAATGTCAGGGAATAAACATAAAAAAGGGGTGTTTCTAGGGCTAGAACTCAGGACCCTTAACACTAATGTCTTATGCACATGCTATCTACCACTGGGGTGGCTATACATCCGACATTAGAAGCAAAAACATAAACATATAACACAAAGTAAGTTCTGATGATGAACTTCATCTCCCTTCCCGTGCCAATCAGAACATCTGCAACTTAATCATTTCTCAACAAAACAGAAAATGCAAACATAGAAGTTATGGCAGGTTTCCATCATGATTTTAGAAACATAAAATATCAGGACTATAAATCAGAAGCAAGCATGAATTTTGCTGATCCTAATTCTAAATCCTAATTTCTTCAAGAAGTTTTGAACTGAAATTCTCTCTACTTAGGAAAAATACATGAAATCTATGAATATGTATAGCATCAGAGTCAGAATGTCTACATTGTATTTTTGGACATGCAAGTCTAACAATGCCTAAGTAATATTATGAGAGTTAGTAGAAACTTACCTTACAGCTGAAAAATGACTTGTGAGCTAGAGCCTGGTTCTGACTGCTATGATATTCTGATCAGCTTCCTCACGTGCTCAGAAAGCTGGAACAATCTTGAACTATGGATGGCTGGAAAATTCTGGAGCAGCCAAGAAGCAATGTTCTGGTTTTTTGAGATGGAGATTGATGAAGATTGTATTGCAGTTTGTAAACAGAAGTTGGGATTGTTTCTAAATGCGCGTTAGAAATTGAGTGGGTGATTTGGCCCAACGATGTGCAAGAAAATTAAAGTTTTGGGCGTAAAAGAAAACATAAGCTTAACAGGTTTTTGTATTTATGTTTTTAGTTTCAAGTTCTTTGATATGATTTATCAAACCATAAATCCCGCAATATGAGATTATGCATCATAGCTTAATTCTAAGTCAGAAGTTCAGCATCAGCGTAACTTAGAATAAACATAAAACTTTTGTTCTTTGAATCTCCCTGCTCCAGCATGTTCTGAAGGATTTCTCAGACATTCCAGAAATCTTGTAACACGCTTTTCAGACCCTCTTTGAATTACTCTTGCAAATTCTGCCTGAACCTACATGAAAACTGGCCCAGAAGTTGTAACCAAATTCTGATTCGAAAATGTTCAAAATTTACTAAGTGTTTAAGTTTCAGGGACGTGTCTTCATGAATTCATAACTTGAAATCCAAGCGTTTCTAGATAAAGTTATGCCCTACAATGTTTTAGATATCATTGTGATCTACAACTTTCATGTTGGAAGTTTTCCTTGAATCATCTTGCATCATGGTGGAAATTTGGCACAAAGTTATGAAAAAATAACTTTCTAACACTTAGAAAAATTTCTAAGTCTTAGAATTTTGACTTTTCAAAGATAATTTTGAATTTTTGATTTCTTGATGAAAAAATTTCATATTTTGACATGTCTTGATGAAATATGATTTTTGAAACTTGATTTTGATCAAAAAGTCAAAATTTGACTTTTCATTGTACAATTGACTTTTCATCAGTTGACTAAAATTCATTTGTCAATCCAATGATCTTGAGAGGTGATTTGAACTATGTAATTAAGTCAAGATGGTGCATTTGAATCCTTGAGATCATGTCTTAAACCAATAAGTCATTTTCTTGGTCAAAAGTCAAGAACTGAGCTTTCTTAATCAAAACCCTAATTTTGACCATTTTGCGTTTTTTGTGTTCTGATCAAATTTCTTTGAGGAATTGTGATCCAAACTTGATCAATTGACATATATGAGTTCTTAATGTTGATATGAATAAAAAATTATGAAGTTTGACTGCAAATTGACCACAATTGACTTTTCCCTAATACAATTGATTTTAGGTCAACTGATCAACTGACTGAGCAAAAATGTGATCCAAAGCTTGGAACTTGACATGAGTAATCTTGGGGATCCAAAATGATCCATGAAAGTCATATAAGGCATTAGAAGTTCAGTTATATTTGTACAAACTCAAACCCTAATTTTGAGTTGTCAGTGTTTGAGGAGGTGTCTTGAGATGATCAAACCTTGTGTAGTCTTGAATCAATGGAGATCTTATGAGAGATTTCTTGAAAAATGAGAGAGAAAATTTTGGGATACAACACATACATTGTTATTTTTCAAGGAGTAAATAAGAACCTATGAAGAATTCACAAATAATAGATTCTTCTTTGCTATAGATCCCAAATATATATATATATATATATATATATATATATATATATATATATATATATATATATATATATATATATATATATATATATATATATATATATATATATATATATATATATATATATATATATATATATATATATATATATATATATATATATATATATATATATATATATATATATATATATATATATATATATATATATATATATATATATATATATCCACCAGGACAATCAACTTGTATTGGACTAATCAGATCCATAGAATATGTTATAGAGCTTTTGCAACTATCTGATGTGGCACCTTCTGGTGTGACATCTTTACTTCATCTTCCTTGAACATCAAGCAAGAGGATAAGTGTAACACCCTAAATTTTTGAAATTAATTATTTAATTGATTTTTGGTGAATTATGGGTGATTTTCCATGTGATGTGTGCGGCACGTTGTGGGGTAGTGTGGATTAAGGTGTTATTTAGAGTAATTTATATTTAAATAATTTTAGTTAGTTTATTTAGAATTATTTTTTTAAATAGATTAAATAGATTATGTGGTGTGTAGAGATAATGAGGACATGGTTGTAATATATGTTGATAAGTGATGGCATAAATGGAATGACATAGAAAAGGTCCTAGGGGTAAAAAGAGAAAATATAAGAATAGCGATCATTCATGTAAGATCTTAGAATTTGGAGAAACACGGAGAAAAGGCTAAGACTCAAAGGGATTTTTCTTTAGAACTCGGGGAAGAAGAGATCAAAGATGTTAAGATAACAAGGTAAGAGTGTAATCGGGTTTATTATGATTGATATTGGGTTAAGGTAGATGTAGGATTTTAGTTCTCTTTGGATTGATGATGGGCGTTGACAATTGTAGAATAAAATGCAAAATCATGAAATTATTGAATCAATGTGTTTGGATTGACGAATTTTGTAAAATTTGATGCGTATATGTTGTGTTAATGATATATAATGTTGGATTGTTGATATAAGAGGTTTGGGTATGTTGGAACATGTTTGAAAGGGTTTTAGAATGAAGAAAACTGAGCATTTTCATCATAGGTTATATGGTAATCGATTCCATTTCTCATAATCAATTACCAACTTAAAAATTAAGTTTTTTGAGTTTTCTGGTATGGTAATCGATTACCACGTATTGATAATCGATTAGTGCAGTTTTACAGCGAAATTTGTTTTGAAGCAAAACTAAAAATGCCATAACTTTTGAACCGTAAGTCCAAATCGAGAACCATTTGAAGAGTCGAAAAGATAAGGAATATAACTATAACATAGTATAGAAAATATAATTTTTTCCCAATATTTTTATGTATAATATGTCTGGGAAGTAATTTGTATATATGTTCCATTAAAGAATTGTTGTACTGTTGCGCTAATGATGTACCGTGATGATTTGTTATGATGATGAAACTTGACATTGTCGCTATAATGTAAGTGATGCATATGTCACGATGTTTTAATGATGTACATGTTTAAACATGTAAGCATGTTATATGAAGATGATTCTGTGATGTTTATGTGAATGATGATGCAATTGAATAGCCGTGGGGAATTTTCATATGACATTGTTGTGCATCACGCATTCATAGCATTTTTGGATGGTGGTTGGCTATTTTGGAAGATGTTCCGCTTATGATGAGCCTCAATCCTATTATATGGATTGTGTGCATTTATGATGTGCTTCAATTCCAAGAGGGAATCGATGTTATGGTGAAGATCTTTGGAGGGTGATGACTAAGTGTTCATAAAAAAATTTGGTACCACATACATTGAGTCAGTTGTGTTGCATTAGCATCCTGTGTGACATTGCATGGATTCTTTGATGAATTGTGATATGATGAAAACTGTGAACTATATGACTATATGATGTTTGATGATGAAATATGTACTTGTGATTTTATGATGTACCTATGAATATGAAGTATTGATGAATAGTGTGTTATTATGTGATGATGTTGTTGTAACTACTAATCTTTTCCTTATGTCTTTTATAATGAATTATGATTACTCACCATTTCTGTTTGAATGTTGCCTCCACGTGGGTAACGTGCAGGCGACCAGGAGTAATTCGCTGAAGCTTAGAGAATAGCTTCAAAGTGTTTTATTTATTTCCGTTATTTAGAAAGTGTCTTGTTCTGATATGTAACATCGGGTTGGGAATGCTATAGTATACAAATGTTATATTATTTTGATGTTGACATAGTTTATGGATGTTTTGATGGTTAAATAATTTAATAATTTATGAGACTAAATGTTATGAATTTTGAGAAGTTATTTATGTTGTCATGACGATGATTCTGTTGTGGTGTTTGTAAAGTGATGAGTTGATTTATGAAGAGATGTTGTTATTTGTTAGTTCCATAGTTTTAGGATTAATATAATTTTGCTAAAACATGGTTCTAAACTAATGTTGATCAAGATGGTGAAACATTTTTATTAACTTTCATAACCGGTTTAATGTTATGAGTTTTTCAGCCAAATGAAGAAGCACATGTCATGACATCTTAGTCCGGTACAACAGGTGCTGCTATTTTAAATCTTGACAGATTGTATTTGATTTTGTGATATTTCTTTTAGATATATCTCAGTAAATTTCATAGGTCAAGAAGATTTAATCTGGAACATGTTTTATATCTCTAGTTGTACATTAGTTACTAAATTGGTCCTTGAGACAATTTAGGAAATCTTGTATTGTTTGTCCCAAGATTTAAGGAGACTTTTACTGCACAATTGGTACATCACCCAGCTTATGGATCAAGAAATATCTGGATGAAGATTTTGAAGCCCATGGACTGCAGAGGTGTATTTAAAGAGAAGACCTTAACTAATGTAATTAGTCCTTTTAACAATTGTAAAATTAGGGGAAGAAAAAATGTTCTTAGGTTTTAAGAGTTTCTTGTGTATTGTGTGGTGTAAGTCACCCTTGTGTCTTTTGATACTTGTGGTCGACATTATGTTCTCACTCACAAGCCTTTAGGAAATGAGTTGAGTATTTTTCTGGATGAAGCTTTTAAGAAAATCCAAGTATTGTTCTTAGTCAAGAGTCTTGGCTAAGTATTGTAATGGAAGTATGATCATCTTATTGAGTTATTCTTAATATAGTCATTAAGATTGGGAGTGTTAGATATCACTGAGGTGATTTAGGAAGTGATATGGCGATTTCTCATATTTAGGAAGTTCCTAGGTAGAGTTGCATTGGGTAGGGATTAGACGAGAATTTGTAAACTGGGACTGTTTAGGCTTTGAACTAATACTGCTAATAGTGGAATTCCTTCCTGGCTTGGTAGCCCCCAGATATAGGTGATGTTGCACTAAAATGGATTAAAAACTCTATGTGTTATTTATCATTCTACAATTTAAGTTTTAGTATTTGTTATAACTTGATAAATCTCTTCAGTCTGTCAACAGATGTTGTAACATCTGTAGTGACCTTATTCTGATGTTGAGACATATTAACATGTGTCGCCTGTACCAGAAGAATTTCATTATTGATGTAACCGTGTTATGGAGCAGGATTGTTGTTTATGATATTTTATATTAAGTGTGACACTCTTGAGTGGTGATAATTATTTGTTTTAATTCTTAAAATTCTATGAAATATACATGTGGAGTTAGAAGGGTGTTACATCAGTGGTATCAGAGAAGGTCGGCCCATCCGGCTAGGTTGTCTAACATTGTTTGTTCCTTAATACACGACATGTGCATGGAAAATTGTTGATGCTTGCTTTCTTTTCAAATTGTTTATATGTATGAGTTGGTTTGAAACAAGTAGGTGAGAAGCTTTTACTTCTCAGAGATGTTTCATTTGTGAAGTGTTGGTTTGATGTGCCATTGATTGCAATAGTGCAAGTACTGTTGAAGTTGTGTTATTACTCAAACCCGAATAGAGCATGGAATCGAGATTATTATCTTTCGATCAAGTTGGGATGTCTTTGAGGGAGAATGAACATGTATTGTTAATGTTTGCTTCTTAGAGACTAGAGATAAATGTGACGGGTAGTGATATTCCAGTGTTGTGTAATTCTTGATGTTTTTCCTGAAGATATATGCGACTTTCCTAATGGGCGTGGATCAGATTTTGGTGATAGTAGAGAGCCGATGTTTTTGTCTGCTAAGAAAGTGAAGGAACTTAAGGGAGATAAAGCTGTGATGTTTGCAATGTTTGCTGCATTGCAAGTCAACCATGAAGCTGCAAGTGTTGAATTACTTGTTGTCTTTGAATTTCCAAATGTATTTCCAGACGACATCACTGATTTGCCTCTAGAGCGTGAATTAGAATTTTCCATCGAATTAGTACCAGGTATGAGTCAGCTGTCAATGGATCCTTATAGGATGTTAGCTTCAGAGTTAGGTGAATTGAAGAAACAATTGGAAGAGTTACTCGAGAAGAAGTTTGTTCGGATGAATGTTTCTCTATGTGGTGCTCCTGTGATGTTGTTTAAAAAGAAAGATGGTAGTATGAGGTTATGTATGGGCTACAGGCAGTTAAATAAAGTGATTATCAAGAACAAGTATCTATTTCTGAGGATTGATGATTTGATAGATTTGTTGGTGGATGCTTGTGTTTTTATCAAGATTGATTAGTCGAGGATTGATGTTTACATAGTTTATGGATGTTTGTAGATTTAATTTGAATATATGTATATGTATTGATCATGGTGTTGTATAAAGTTTTATTTACAAATCATTATCAATGTCTTCCTTGATCTCTTTGCTTTATGTTTGGATTTGTGTTGTTATAGACATATACCTTACAAATTCTTATTAAGGATGGATATCCATTAGTTTCTAGATTCTAGAGATAGATTTAGAGCTAATAATCACTGGAGGTATCAGAGCTTAATGCCTCCTTATTATTTATGTTACACTGAGAGATTGCCGATGTGAGTAATACGAATGTCTTCAACTTTCCGTTAGACATAACCTCTATTGTGGTACATCTCGAGAGATACTTGATGATTTTGACGAGCATAGTATATTGAGTACAAATGATCGATAGATTTAAGTTTGTAACGAGTAGTTTAAATCCATGCCTAATAACTTTCTCCTATCTAAAGATTGTATTTATTTTCCTGTTCATAACTTTTTACTTTCAACCCGTTTTAATCCAATCTCAGAAATGCATAAACTGTTGAGTGATATTCTTTCCATCGCACCGATCTTTATGAATATGATAAAACCCAGAATACTTATAATATTTTGCTCCCCGCTTTACCGAATCAACAAAATAACGCCATTGTTGGGGATTGGTGTTTTGATATTGAATCACATTGCAATAGTTTCTATGTTTTTGGGCTTTGTATATATCGTATATTTTGTAAATTATCACTTGTATATTGACTTTATATTTTTACATATTTGTATATTTGTGTTTGATTTCCATACTTGTGCATATGTGTTGTGTAAGAACAAGAAGTGTTTCCTACATCTGCCCTTGAGATTTTGATGATAACTTCACATGTTATTGAAACAACCGGAAAAACAATCATTGAGAGAAGATCAATAAAGTCGTCATCAAATGTTTTTTATCCCACACTAAGGTAAAGGTAAACATCGAGAAAACCTAAGAAGGGTGAAGTTATGATCAAACGACCGAGAGATACGAGTAAGGGAGTCGATTACGCGAGGGGAAGGTATTAGCACCCCTCACGTTCGTGGTACTCCACGGGATCTACTCTTGTTGTTCTAATCAAAAGCTAAAGCTTAAGAGATAAAGGAAAAATGCAAAGATGGAATTCATGCAAAAGAAAACACGAGGAAAAGAAGGAATATTTACAAAGTTTCTCTCGCTTGGGCCCTGCGACCAAATGCCTGTGTATCCCTTTTAAGGAATCAGAGCATTGTAGTTCGGCTCAAAAGTTTCCATTTGTTTTATATTTTTTATGAACAATATTAATTTTTCTTTCTGTCGTAGATCGACCTTTAGAGACTCACTCGTTGGCATATAAATGAATTAACATGTTCTACCTGAAAAGGTATTTTCAAAAGAAAAATGCCCGAAGGCAGATAATGCTACATTCGTGCTCTAGCAAGTAGACATGGTGCCACCCGACCTTTGGGGATTTATGCATCGTATTGCATAAAGTAGAATTAACATATCCTTTTGAAAGTTTCAAATAAAATCCCGAAGGAAGAAAAAAGGTTTGAGTTAGTTGATGTTTTTTACCTTGAAAAAGGATTTAAGAATTGTTAGAGTGTTTTATGCATTTGCCAAAGAAAAAGGGTTTTAGTCTTAAGAATGCAAAAGGAAGAAAAAAAACATCTAAGGGAAACTATCTAGCTTTATCCCTAATGTTATCATACAATGATGGCCCTATAGTTGAGTTTGAAAGGGAAATCTCTACCTAACTTAGCATACATGGATTACAATCTTAATATATAACTTGCATCAGAAATGAAACAAGTGAATCCTAAGGGAATATACAAAGGTGTAAAGAAAAACATAAGCACACGCGCAAACAAACAAAGTCGAACCAAAGCCGAAACAAAATGAGTGTGAGCTAGAAATAAAGAAATGGGTCCAATGGATCTAAATATGGGAGTAAGGAACTCTTTCTACTTGATTTGCTCGAGCACCGACATCGAGTAACAACTCTGTGCATCAACGTTTGAAGAAGCGTGAGCTAAAATCATCGAAATGAATGAAAAAGCGTGAGGTTTATTTACGAACCCTTTTCCACTTTATTTGACTCAATGGACAAGAATGGGAACGGTTCAAAGCATCAATGTATGATGCAGGCCAAGAACGACACAAACTAGAAAGTGTGGGGGTAAATTGCAGATCCTTTGTTACACTTATTGACTCTATGGCAAGCACAATATAAAAGGGAAATGGGAGGGGAATGAGATTTTTCTTCATCGGGGTCTTTTGCACACAAGCAAATACAAACATGGCCTCATTTTGAGCACTTTGCAAAAATAAACATTGCCTCCTTTGGGGACTTTAAATAGATTTTCCCATCTAAAGTAGGGACTCCTAATCATGCATCTCTATTCCTACTTCTCATGGCAAGGAAAAGAAAACGATGTGCGGAAAATAAAACCAAACTCAATATAATACCAAACGCATAAAAGTTCATAGCAAGCAAGCAAAGCAGAGAAACCCAGAAAACTTCGAGCAAGCTTCACCAAGCAACCGAGAGATAGTCAGAAACAATATCAAATATAAGAATAAAATGTCGCAATTCAAAAATAAATTTCAAGCGGATAACAACCACATCCAATTAAAGTCCCTGCACAAGACAAGTATACGCAACCAAACATAAATCCAGACGTCGCATGTCGCATGACAAAGGTCTCGAAAATCTTGCACAAGTCATAAAACGAGTTAGAAATTAACAAGATAACATAAGCTAAGCTCAAATATCAAAAAACAACTTTAAAATAATAGTAAATTGCAAAGTAACTAAGTCCAAACAAGCATTAGAAAGTGAAAACAAAAATCCGGGAAGCAACGTTGTTAACACATGAACCGTGCAAAATATTGATTCGGAATCATCACAACTGAATGCAAATGCTAAACAAACTCCAAGGCAAGTTTACTTGACCATAAACCAACAATTAAATCACATGTTTTCAACTACTTACCAAACCAGGCAGCATAGTATCGATTCATATAACCAGTCAAATTATCGCGTTAAAAGCGAGCAAACTCAATATCAATGGTCAACAATTGAACAATTAAGCGCAAACATGCATTATATGAATATCAAATTACAAAGTACATGTTAAAAGGAAAAACCAGACAACATTGTATCATTACATAAAATGCACAAAAAGTTGTTTCAAACTCAACCAAAATGAATACCAATGCTCCTCAATCGTCTGATTAAAGCCAAATACGCATTAAGCACGAATTAAATATGAATCCAAGTAAATTTTCACAAACCAAACAAAATATACCGTATCACAATCTTTCTAAAAAAATTACATCGAAAATGATTAAATTCAATCATCAACCATCTGTAATGCATAATTATGCACAAGTAAGCCTCAAACAACATTTGAAATGCAACTTACAATGCATTTGTATTTTCCGGGCATCAATACATGCATGAATCAATCTTGATAAAAATCGTATTTAAAAATCACAAATGGAGGTTGATAGGAAAATAGCAAGTGTACTACTTTTGACTTGCAGTAATAATTGGAAATTCCAAAGATATCTATCTCAAGGACTGCTTGCAATTATTGAGTTAAATTCACAGTTCAGTTAAATAAAAACTTAATTTGGGGTTTTGGTTTTGATATTGTCACTTAATAAAAAGAAGGAATATAAAATGGCTTTTTTGAAGATATGAGGAGTAGTCTATGGTAAGGTGTATAATTTTCCCTGTAACTATCTTAAATCATGATCTCTTCAATAAGTTCATATCCTTCAATTATCAGCCCTTTAGATTATCTTCCCTTAAGTCCTTAGTGGGAAAAACTTTGACCATCCATCCTAAATTCTAAGTCCTTAGAGATATCTGATGGAGTTAAGCCTTTATTTTATCAAGTGTTAAATCCTATAACTATAAGGTATCTCTAGTCCTATGTGATATCTACTATAGGCTAATTTTACAAAAACCTTAACAACCGCGGTCCAGCTGGTTGTTAACCGTAAATTAATCCTAATTTTCCCGATCAGGAAGGCATAAAAACATTGTACAATTAAATAGAATAGAGAAAACTTTATTACGGAACTCAGGAATTCATAATCATTATAGATTCAAATTAAGGACACCCTCATAGCCTTGGAGGTTTAGCTACTCATATTGTTCAAAAGAATCACAAGACAAAATATAGACATTACAAGGATTGGGATAAACTTTGATCTTCAATTGCTTCCGCGCATGAAAATCTCCTGTGCTCTGAAAACTTTGACTTCTCCAATCTTTAGTCATGTAAACTATTCTTCGCTGCCAAAAATTTCCCTTATTCCTTGTGTAAACTCATTTAAATAGTCATAATTCATCCAAGTCAGTTGGAAGTACCCAAAACATCCTCACATCTTGACATATGGAAAAATTATGAAAAAAATCAAGAAATCAGTGTCACAGGCTAACATGGCCCGTGTCAGGGAACACGGTCGCCATTGTTGGCCCCCAAACTCCCAAATCTTCAATTAAGGTCCCAGGGGTTGCAACACAGCCCGTGTCAGGAAACACGGCCGCCCGTGTTGCACCCCTGACTTCCATCGTTCTTCATTCTCCCATCCTGACGTGGCCAGTGTCATGCGACACAGATGGCTGTGTCAGGCCTCCTATAGGTGGATTTTTTACTTTCTCCAAAACTTTGAGTTTTTGCACTTTTTCACCCTAAATTGTCTTGTTTTATTCCTATGACCCTGAAAACACTAAAACACACAACCAAAGCATAAAATGCGGTAAAATGAAATAAAAAACTATTCAATTAATAGAAACAATAACTAAAATAAATTCTAAATACCTGTGTAAAATTCATTGATCAGAGGCACAAAAGCCTTTACCGATTCAAGTTATGTCGCTTAGAAATTACAAATGCTTGCAAACAAATAAATCAACATTCAAATAATGCTTCCAAGCCACAAACAACATAATTCAAGTGTTAATGCAATTTATCATATTTGAGGTATTCTATGTTGAAAAATTGAATTCATCAACAAGTAGATTTTAAAATTGCATTAACTCATGAAAGCACAATTAATTCTCATCAAAACTTCGTAATCAAAATTTAGATCTCAAATTCGGTATTCATAATCAACTTCAATTTTACCTATTAAATTCAAGATCCAAACTGATTAATTCATCAATCAACCAATTCCACACTTAAACATGATTTGAAATTCAAGAATCAAGTGTTTCTCACAATTCAAAAATTCAATTCAAATCATGTTCAAACAATTCATACATTTCAAGATTTCAATTAAACATTCAAGCAATTAAATCTATAGTGAATCAAGAAGCGTAACCGAAAAGTAGATCGGAGTAAAGAGTAGATGAGATCGGCGGAGAGACACACATAGACGGGAGGAGTATATCACTGGAATAGTCGCGAGAAGACAGATGCAGCAACTCACATGGAATCGTGCGGAGGACATGAAGGGATCTTGCCTGAGATCACAACGGTTCTGGCCGGTAGCCGCGAAGGTGATGCTGGCGGTGCTATTCGACAGCGGGGAGGGAAGTTTCACGGAGGTGCAAGGCAGATAGCGGTGGCAGCTTGCAGAAATGAGGAGAAAGATCAAGCTTCTTGAGATTTTTGTTGTTGAATGTGTTCTTGATGTTCTTGAGATAAAATGATAATAAGTTGAGAGAGTTTGAGAGAGAAATGAGTTTGATTTTGTGAAATTGGGAATTATGAGCGTAATTAAATTTGAAATTTGAAATTCCAATATTTATAGCATTGGCTCAAAAGTCTTGTTTTGCTTGCATAAATTTGATTTTTCCGCTTATTTCATGCACAGTTGGCATCGAGCCCCCAAACTCATGACACGCGGCACAAAATCTTGAGGTGTGGCCTGGAAAAAAAATGTCGTCGACGAAATTTGTGATATGGTGCTGAAAGAATAGCTCTGACACAATAAAAATTGAGCAAGTTACGATGCTTTGAACGGAAAGAGCTTGATATAAAAATTCACAGTGTAGATTTTTTAGCTTATTTTGTGTACTGTGCATGAACAAACCACAAGCTGATGTCTTTCGGTGCAGAATCCTGACACGTAACCTTAAACAAAATCCTCGACGTCAAAATTTATGACATCTTGCCGAAAAAATAGTCCCAACACGATAAAAATAGAGCGAGTTATGATTTTTCGAATGGCGAGAAACAATGGACTTATTTTTGCTGTCTTGAAATATTTGGCTTATTTTCATGCGCACTTTTGGAAGCAAGCCACAAACCGAAGCCTTTGAAGCACAATCCAAACTCGAGACCTGAAGATAAGTTATAGCTCATAAAATTTGTTATCTCAGACTTCAAGAATCGTCCTGATACGATAAAAATTGAGAGAGTTATGGTTTTTACAATATCGAGAAACAGTCTGGTAAGAAAACCATTTCAGAGTACAATTTTCTCTGGTAATTAACACTTTCAGAGATCTTCTGCAAAGAATTAACTTCTGACCCAAACTTATAAATTGAAGATAAAATCAAGACAAATTTTTCTCCCAAAGAACAATCCTAAAACATTGAACTGGGTGAGAGTTGTGAATTTTTGAACATCAGATAAACAACGATTCAACATGTTATTTCATAGTATTTTTCAAAGTATATCTTCAAAGTATTCGTACATTCAGAGAACTTCTTCAATGAATTGGATTCCGAGACAAACACGAATATTAAAGGGAATAACAAGAAGGTTCAAATTCTATAAGAACCACTCAAAGATGATTTTCCAGTCAGAAGTTACGATTTTTTGAGCAACCGAGAACCAGCGAACCAGGAAATCCACTATATAATGTGATTTCAGGTATTTGGCGCTTTTAAAAATCTTCCTCACAAAATTAGCCTTCGATCCGAACAGATAAACTAGGGAATATATTAAGATGGTTCTAAAGACTGAAAAACCATTCCCAAATCATTTTCTGATCTCAAGTTATGAATTTTGAGCTCGAACCACAAAACTAAATTTTTGTCTGCACTGCCTCAAATCAAATGACATGCTTGGCTTCTGCACAATTTAAAGCATGTTGAAACACAGGAGAGCTTGATATGATGATGACTTGATTATTTTTTTATTTAATGGCTTGGAACACATGCGGAGTGCATTAAAAATCTGAAAACCCCTTATTTTGCTTCACAGTGCTGTTTAACGGAACCGTCATCTCTCGCAGTCCTTTTTCATAGAGAAAACCCTTGATTCCATGAGCACAAACCCTATTAAATGTATGTATGCATATGATGATGAAGTATAAGCCAGTTAGGGTTAAAACAAAGAGGGAGAATTTTGGTGTACAACAACTGCCCCTATTCAATCTTCTTTAACTTGAGGGTGAGATTGGCGGTAGCCTTTTGAACAATCAAGGTAAAAGAGGATTAAATACTCAATAGAACCGTAAAATTTGCACTCTTAAGACAATCAGGTATTATTCATTTTTTGGGTTTTCTGTATTTTCTATTTTGGATTTTGCTTTTTGTGAATATGTAGTTATCAGGGAAGAGAATTCTCTTAGAGACGTATGCCAGGTCAAGATTAGACACATAAAAGAGAGATTATATATACATATCCGGTAAGGATATTGGACACATACAAAAATTATATATCAATAAATATATGCCCGGAGTTATTAGCGAACCCATAAGAAAGAGATCTAAAGAGGACTCTGACAAGGAATCAAAGATATATGTTTGGAGTCGGTAGTAGATACATACGAGAAAGAAACTGACCAAAGAAAGCTTTATCAAAGATATCAAAGATATATGTCTAGAGTAGGTAACCAACATATAACAAGAGAGACCAGAGGAAAGGACCCTATCGAAGATATCAAGAACATATGTTCGGAGGAAAGGATATATATCAGGAAAGAGGCTGTAGGAAATGACTCTAACTAAAGATATCATGAATACATGTCCATATGAAAGGATACATAACCGGCAAGAGGCTGGAGGAAAGGAATCTAACCAATGATATCAAGAATACATGTCCAGAGGAAAGAACATATAACAGGAAAAAGGCTGGAGGAAAGGAATCTAACCAAAGATATCAAGAATACATGTCCGGAGGAAATGACATATAACAAGCAAGAGGCCGGAGGAAATGACTCTAACCAAAGATATCAAGAATACATATCTGGAGGAAAGGATATATAACATGAAAGAGATTGGAGGAAAGGAATCTAACCTAACATATCACAAATATATGTCCGGAGGAAAGGACATATAACATGTAAGAGGCAGAAGGAAGGGACTTTAACCTAAGATGTCACAAATATATGTTCGGAGTTGGTGGAAAACACATAAGAAAGAGACCGGAAGAAATGAATCTTACAACGTATATCACAACTATATGTACGGAGGAAAGGACATATACGAAAGAGACTGGAAGAAAGGACTCTTACAACAGATATCACAACTATATGTCTGGAGGAAAGGACATATACAAAAGAGACCGGAAGAAAAGACTCTTACAGCGGACACAACTATATGTCTGGAGGAAATGACATATACGAAAGTGACCAGAAGAAAGGACTCTTACAAAAAATATCACAACTGTATGCCTGGAGGAAAGGACATATACGAAAGATACCGAAAGAAAGGACTCTATCGGAGATATTAAAATAAACATGTCCGGAGTTGGTAGCAGACATAAGGACATATGCCATGTAAAATTAGACATACACAAACGAGGAAGAGACCGGCCGAAGAAGGATCTAACAATGAATACTAGCTGAAGATAGACTCCTATAGAAAGAACACCGAGCAAAGGTGAACATATTGGGGATAAGATATACAAGTCTGGTCAGAGTTAGACACATATAAGAAAGAGACCGACCAAAGAAAACTCTAACACAGGACACCTGAACAAAGAAGAACCTACAAAGACAAGGAGACTAGTTGAAGATAGACTCTTAAGGAAAGAACGCTTATTATAAGCAGACTTACCAGGGATTCATAGATCCATTAAACCTGGATAAAATACCGACCTAAGGAGAACTTACAAATGGAAAAGAGACCAACTAAAAGGACTATAAACAAGGATTTCCAACACACGTTATAATTTTGAGAGGTTGCAAATGCGCAAGAACTACAGTATCCCTCAGGCGAAAAGCAAGGTGTAATTCTTCAAAAGTGATAATTACACGAATTATCACACACAAAGTATGGATACTCGAATACTTGAGAAACAAGCAAGGTTATGCACCAAATCTTGCATGGGCAAGGGAAATTCATGATTCACTAGGGAAAAGGGAAATACCAAAGACCCGATTGATGGTAAACCAAAACAAACTCCGTTGTGGAAACTGGACAAGCTGTGGAGGTAATTCAAGTCTGAGCACATAACAACTCTGGTTATTTCGGTTGTATGCCATAATTAGCTTATACTTCAATGCATGTTTAAAACTTTACAACATAATGCTCCATGCAATGGAAATGATATGCATTTTGGTAGATGCAATTTAATCATCCATGTTCAATGATGCATATTTAGTGTTTCACTGAGGAAAACACAACAATAATCGACTGTTGAAGACAAGGAAATTTTGAATAATTATCTTTGCACATCTAATCTTCTGTAGAGAAAAATCAATCCGAACTTCATTGGGATATTGAAAATATGACACATCAACTTCCAAGGAGAGAGATCTTTGGGGAAGTAAACTCTTTGGAGGAATACTGCAATAATAAATTTTAGCCCGAAGAAAATATTGAACTCTGATCAAACTCTTAATTTCCTGGGGACCAAATCTCTTATCTCTTGTCAGGATGAGAAGAACTTCACTGGGAATGGAAACTTTCTCGTGTAGAGTTTCTTGACGAAGATAACTTCTACCAGAGATATTGAGAATTCTTGAATCAAAAGAAGACCAATATCAGACCGCATTGGGGATTTTACCGCTGGGGGTAGATATCTTCGCTTGAGGAAGAAGAAAGAATCTTTGAACCAGAAACTCGAGGTTCCAAAACTACACTGGGGAATATCACCACAATCTTCTATCTGAGGATAGAAAGAGTTCTGACTTGCACTTACACTTCCATGTACACACCACATTGGGGAAACATGATTTATACGATTTTCATCACCACCGGGACTTAATGGGGAAAAGAAAACTTGCCCCACTGGGGACAAGAGGAAAATTGACTAAGAAAATCCTTGAAACTCGACTCTAACAGAGGGGAAATGCCACATCTTCCACTGGGGAACCAAAAAGGTTTTAATAGCAATATTGCCAGTGTAAACTACACTAGGGAAGCCATCCTTGCAAGATTAATGTCAATACATGACTTGACTGGGGATAAGAAATTAACTTCATGGGGGAATAACATCCTCCTTAAAAGGATACAAACCAGCGTCTCTCATAAATAAACAGAATCTTTTCAAGAAACCTGGAAATTAGCAGACCGCAATAGGGAGGAAGATACAAACTTCATTGGGAAAATGAGTGTCAATCTCACTAGAGAGGTATATGTCAACTCCACGGGGATACATCAAGAATCTCTAATCAGTAAATAAAGTGATTCTGCCAAAAATCCTTGAAAGGAGCAGACTCCCCTAGGGAGAAGGATTACATAGCATCCTACTTAACTAGGCATAAGGAACTATGCATACAGAAAGCCTTAACCTTTAAGACCCTAATGTTGGTAAGGAACCAACATTGCCTTATTCTCATGCCATAAATGGACAATGGTACCTGAAACAAACATAACCACAACAACATGTTCCAGGTATGGAACGACAACCTTAGTCGTCATCCCAGACACCAAAAACTTCAAGCAATTTCAGATATTTATATGATGTGTTGTAAAGCTTCAATGTTTTTAAATGCAAAGTTTATCAAAAATGTTGGACGCCTTTTGCAAACAAAACAGTATAAGTAAAAAAGAAGAAGCATAATTTGGATAAAAAATTAACTTTATTGATTGACTGGCCTGTAAATAGGCATTTACATCAAGAAACAATTCCTAAAAGAGGTAATCACATACAAAACATACAAAGGAGAATACAGAGATGGCAATGTGAAGGCGGATTCATCGGGTTCTGACTCTGCTATGACTCTTATAACCTCAAATCTCCTTAGTGTCTTTCTTTCTGAAAAAAGTTGATTGGACTGATTCCTTATCCTTCTAAGCTAGCCAACTGTAGTAAAAGGATGATAGCACAAATGCAACACAAACCATAGTCATTCACTTTAAATCCCTAACTTTTGTCTTGATTGCCCTTTTGGGTTTTCAATCCATTAGGATACCATTTTTTTTTGCCTAAGCTGCCTTTTTCAGGTTTTCAACTTAGCGGGTGTACAAATTCTTTTTTATTCTTTTGACTTCTTATTTTTTGTCCCTAATTTTTGCCTGAACCTTTTATTTATTTTTTTGTGGTTTGCCAAGACGCCTTTTTTTCCTGAGTCGTTGACTAAGTGGGTCTATTCATGTGAAGTATTTTTTAACTATGTATGCGTTGACGTGGTGAGGGAAATCCTCATTGTCCATAGTTGTAAGAATCATGGATCCTCCGGAGAAGACTTTCTTTACAACATATGATCCTTCGTGATTAGGATACCATTTTCCCATATCATCTATTTTATCGGGAGGCAAGATCCTCTTCAGCACAAGGATACCAGCTTGGAAATTCTAAGGGCACACCTTCTTATAAAAAGCTTTCTTCATCCTCTTCTGGTATAATTACCCATGGCAAATAGCTGTCAATATCTTCTCGTTAATGAGATTCAACTAATCAAGTCTATTATGAACCCACTCAACTTCCTCAAGCTGTACGTCTGTCATGATCCTTAAAGAAGGAATCTCTACTTCTACGGGTAGGACCGCTTCCACGTCATATACCAAAGAGAATGGTATCACCCCAATCGAAGTGCGATAACCGTGAAAAGTGAATGGAAGCATCTCATGCCAATCCTTATAGGTCACAACCATTTTCTGCACAATCTTCTTACTGTTCTTATTTGTCGCCTCAATAGCACCATTCTTCCTTTGATGATATGGAGAAGAATTGTGATGCTTTATCTTGAAACTATCACACAGGTCTTTCATCATCTTATTATTGAGATTCAATCCACTATCAGTAATGATCTTCTTGGGAATCCCATAACGACAAATAATATTCTACTTGATGAAGCGAGTAACCACTTGCTTGGTAACATTGGCACACGATGCAACTTCGACCCATTTGGTGAAGTAATCAATGGCAACCATAATAAAGCGATGCCCATTGGAAGCATTCAGTTCAATCTGTGCAATCATATCAATGCCCCACATTTCAAAGGGCCAAGGAGAAGTCAAAACATTTAGCGGATTGGGTGGCACGTGCATTTTTTTGGCATAAATATGACACTTGTGGTAAATTATGGAATTATTATAACAATTGTTTTCCATTGTAGACCAATAATAACCTACTCTCAAGATCTTCTTGGCCATGGTATGCCCACTGGAATGCGCCCCAAAGGAACCTTCATGGATTTCTTCTATGATCTTATTTTCTTCATTTATATCCATGCATATGAGCAAAACAGAGCCATCGTTCCTTTTATACAAAACCCTACTAATGAGGAAAAACATAGCCAAATACTTCTGCAAAGTCTTCTTATCTGTGATAGATGCACCCTCTGGGTATTCTTGTGTTTCAAGATATCCTTTAATATCATAAAACCAAGGTTTCTCATTAACTTCTTCTTCTATCTCATAACAGAACGCTTGCTCATCCAACCTCAAGATGGTTATAGATGGGTCCTCATTTTCCCATCTAACTTTAAACATGGATGACATAGTAGCCAAAGCGTCTGCCAAATTATTCTCCTCCCTCGGGATGTGCTTGAAAGTGATTTCATAGAAGTACAGGATCAACTTTATAACATGCTCTAGATACAAAATCAAATTAGGGTGACGAGTCTCCCAATCTCCATTGATCTAACTGATTACTAGAGCAGAATCCCCATAGACTTCTAAGATCTTGATTTTCAAATCAATAGCAGCTTCTAGCCCGAAAATACAAGCTTCATACTAAGCCATGTTATTAGTACAATAAAAGCAAATTCTAGCAGTGAAAGGAGTATGGAAACCTCCAAGTGAAGTAATAACAACACCAATACCATTATCCAATGAATTCGAGGCACCATTGAACACCATCGTCCATCACGATCCTGGTTCAGATCCTTCCTCTGGGCCGAGAATATTACAATCCCGTATGTATATAATGTCCCCATCCGAAAACTCCAACTTCGTCGATTGATAGTCATCTTTCATAGGCTGGTGAGCAAGATAATCCGCCAATACACTACCCTTGATGGCTCTCTGGGTAGTATACTGGATATCATATTCTATCAAAATCCTCTGCCAACGGGCTACTCTTCCAGTGAGAGCTGGCTTTTCAAAAAATGTACTTGATTGGATCCATCTTAGATATCAAGAGAGTAGTGTGATTTAACATATATTGTCTAAGATGCTTTGCTAACCACGTGAGTGCATAACAAGTCTTTTCCAGCAATGAGTACCTCGACCCGCAATCAATAAATTTCTTGCTCAGGTAGTAAATAACATGTTCTTCCCTATCTGTCTCATCACGTTGACCGAGTACGCAGCCCATAGAATTTTCCAACATTTTCAGATACATTATCAAAGGCCTACCTTCCACAATAGATAAAAGAATTAGAGGTTCCTGCATATACTCTTTCCTTTTATCAAAAGCCGCTTGGAAATTTTCATTCCACTAGACCACTTGATCTTTTTTCAATAGCTCGAATATTGGTTCACACATGGCTGTAAGATGAGAGATGAATCTAGCAATGTAGTTAAACCTCCCGAGAAAACCAAGAACCTCTTTTTCTGTTCTTGGCTCGGGAATTTCTTGAATTGATTTTATTTAAGCAAGATCATCCTCAATTCCTATTTCTATTACAACAAAGCCAGATAACTTCCCTGATCTCACCCCGAAGGTGCACTTGTTAGGGTTCAACATCAGTCTGAATTTCCTCAATCTTTCAAACAATTTCAGCAAGTGGACAAGATGTTCCTCTCTTGTCTGGGATTTGGTAATCATATCATCAACATAAACTTCAATCTGTTTATGTATCATATCATGAAAGAGAGTGACCATTACACGCTGATACGTTTCCCCTGCATTCTTCAAACCAAATGGAATCACTTTGTAGCAAAATGTTCCCCAAGGTGTAATAAAAGTTTCCTTCTCCATGTCTTCCAGTGCCATCTTGATCTAATTATAGCCAGAAAAACCATCAACGAAGGAAAACACTTTTGACTTAGCAGTATTGTCAACCAGAATATCAATATGAGGAAGCATAAAATTGTCTATAGGGCTTGCTCTGTTCAAGTCCTTATAATCCACACACATCCTGACTTTGCCATTTTTCTTAGGCATCGGCACAATATTTGCAATCCATGGCGGATAAGAGATAACTTTCAAGAAACTCGCATCAAACTATTTTTGTACCTCCTCTTTGATCTTCTTAGACATCTCAATATGAGTTCTTCTAAGCTTTTGTTCAACAGGATGACAATCTTCTTTGAGAGACAGCTTATGCATAACAATATCCGTATTCAGCCCAGACATGTCTTCATAAGACCAAGCAAACATATCAACATACTCTTGGAGCATTTCAATCAACCTCTGCTTCACACTATCTTCTAATGCTTCCCAAATTTTGACTTCTTTTTGGACCTCCTTGGTACCCAAGTTGACCACCTTTACAGTCTCTTGGTGCGGCTGAATGACCTTTTCCTCTTGCCTCAACAATCTTCCTAGCTCTTCTGGAAGTTCACAATCTTCTTCAGCTTTTTCGTCAGCTTGATAGATTGGGGTTTCAAAGTCATAATGAGCCATAGCAGAATCATTATTGATGAAATCTGGGATTAATTGGGGACTGTATCTGCATGATTATAATTTTGTTTTAATTTTAGCTTAAGATTTAAAAAGAAAGAAAAAAACACATTACCAATTTTTTTTGAAAAATAAAGAAAATGAAAAGGAGGGAAATGTTTGAATGCAAAAAGACGTCCTTTATTGATGATAATTTTGAATAGAAAAACATTGTAGCCCTACAACATGATCACTAGGTCTTGGGCATAACGTAGGAATTATTGCATGATAAAAATAAAATAAAATTACTCTTCATAGCGAGTGACTTTGACAAATTCTTTGGAAAACCAATTGTTAGGCTCTTGTCCTACAACAGTAGGACGGACCCATTTGTCCATTTCACAATCGCTATCACCTTCCTCAATCACAACATGATCTTCCTCATGGATGATACCACTACTGACGAATTTGATCGGAGGAGGAACCTTGAATCTTTAGAACAGTAATCGACACACTTCGTACAACCACGAAGCCCAAACCATTCTTGTGTTTCTGCATGGGGAGATACAAAACTCTTCCCCCAGCCTTTAGGGTGTCCATATTATACAATTACATGAGCTTGTCAGTAAGATGTCATAGAGACCTCAGGCTTTTGGAACTCTTGACAATGAGTTTTGACAACTTGCACAGTTTCAAATTCTTGGCACATAGTCTCATGTATCTCACCCTCAATTTCAACATACCAGAAGGTACTCAGATGGCTAACAATATAATCCTCTTCACCATAAAAAGTGACCATTTTCCCATTAACTAGGAACTTCAACTTCTGATGCAAAGTAGAAGTTACAACGTCGACCCCATGGATCCACGGGCTCCCTAGAAAGAAGAAGTAAGAAGGATTGATATCCACGATGAAGAATTTCGCGTTGAATATCTGAGTTCCTGTCTTTATAGGAAAATTAACTTTAGTGAATATAGTTCTTTTTGACCTGTCAAACACCTTAACCACCAACTCGCTGGGCCTCAGCATAATCCCTTTATAATCCAATTTCATGAGAGAAGACTTTGGCAAAACATTGAGGGATGATCATGTGTCAACCAGTACACGGGATAAGGTAGTCTTTGAAATCTCCATTGAGATGTGCAACGCCTTGTTATGCTTCATCCCCTCGGAGGTAAATACAAATCTGTGAAACCTAGCCCATTGCTCGCAGAGATGCTAGCCACAATTCCTTTAAATTGATTCACTGAAATTTCTTGATGAACAAAAGAAGTCCCTAATAGCTTCATCAGTGAATTTCCATGAGCTCTAGAATCCAGGAGTAAAGCAAGAATCGAGATCTTCGAAGGTGTCATGCTCAACTGATCGATTCTTCCACATCTTTGGCCAACTCACTGTCCTTAGTCGGAACAGGAGGATTCTTCCATAGTTCTACACCATTAACCATGATCTATTTTCCTTTAACCTTAGCCAAGGCATCTGTACTTCTTTCTGGTTGAACAGGTGGAGAGAAAATCTGACCACCTCGAGTCATTCTGCTTTCACTAACAATGTCATAAACTTCAGGCTTATCTTCCTATTGACAAGCAATTTTTGACTAATGGAATAAACCTAAAGATGTGGGGATTTATTTGGCTAAAGAGGCATTGAGTAGTGGAAAACAACAAAATGCATCGAAGACGGCGTCGATCAAATGAGCTAGTCAGCGAAGGCAGGTAGAGCATGGACAGCTATCGACAGAAACAAAGGTCGAAGAAGCTAAAGAAAGAATGCATATTGGCGGGACTAGTTATCAACATGTAGAGCCAGCAAGAATATGGTAATACTAAAAAGGTCCCCATGAAGCCTAAACATGGGCTAGTAATTGTAGACGGTTACTTGTTTAGGACGTGTATTTAAGAAAAAATTTGTATTTGTGTTAGAGGTCGTATTTCTTCACATTTGATAGCAATACACTCAAAGTACTCGCATCTAAGAGAGAAATGACTTCAAGATTAACAATGTATGAATGCGTCCACATTTAAATTCTTAGCAATTTACAGTCTCTAATTTATTTTCATCGCAATTGCCTTTATCTTTTTCCATTTTATCCCTTTTTTCAACCAAAAAAAATCTTTAAACACTAAGTATGGGATTATTGTAGCCGATCCTACAATTAAGATTTAATAAGAGGCTAGCGATTATTTCACGGAGAAACAAATTGGAACACACGGTGGGACACATTTCTATTTAAGTCTTCTTGTTTCGTGCATGAAATTAAGTAGTGGTAGGAAAATGGTAGATCCTAGAACTCCTAAAAGAAATAAGAATCTGGGAGGAAATACTAGTGTGGCGGTGAGTGTAGGTTCCAGCCCGACGGACGTATCTTCGACAATGTAAAATATAGTTACCACAACACATCCAGTAACTACAATACCAATGATGGTCACAACTGTTGGGCCTTATGCGCCTAGTTTCACAAGAGAAACACATGATAGTGTGGTTCCAACTTCTGGGCAGTATGTGCCTAGTTTTTCTAGAAATATACACTAGTATGGAATACCCACAATAATGATGGGCGGGATTGCATACTAGTAGTCCAACATTTGGAGAAATTTTTTCATTTTTCCCATATCGCCCTAAGGAGATGTCGGAAAGCCAATTTGGGCATTCAAATTGGTCGGGTTTTGCCAACCAAATTATGCCTACTTTTGCTCCAAGTATTGTCGCTATAATGAGGCAATTGATGGATGAAATTAACCATGAAATGGTCAAGATGATCACTCAACAGATGATTCTAATAATAATACCATTAATTGATAATTCGGTGCATAGTTATCAGACGTTACTAGCTCAGATGACTCGCATGAGAGACTTTCTTGGTGCTCCCAGAGTGCCAGCTCGACAAGATGCACCCCGACCACGTGAGGTACCATTGTAGTATGAGGAAGTTTTCGACAAAGAGGTTGAACAAGATACACCGACTCCTCCACGTGACGATCCCATACTTAGTGTAGTACAACAACCCCTAGTAGTGGTAGCAAATCGAAACCAGAATACCGACCAATTGGTCAGGAAGGTTCGACGTGAAATAGTTGTTGGGGAACAAAACCTGGAGGCCATTGTCGAATGAATAATGGTTAGGAATAGGATAAATATTGGTTGTCAGAGAACCACATATGTGTCTCCTTTTCCAGATTTCGTGTTACAAACGGAGTTACCAAGGGGTTGGAAACTCCCAAAGTTCACTAAGTTTGCAGGGGATATCGAAGAGTCCACTGTCGAACATATTGCCAAATATCAAACTAAACTTGGCGATTTAGTATTGAATAAGGATTTGAGGATGGAATATTACACCAATTCACCCATGAAGAATACTATAATGCCCAGACTGCTTTCAGGATTACCGACTGACCCCATAAACCCACACTGGTCTTTTCAGCATGATTTGTCCTCTATCACACACTTTCTGGGAAACTTCTTAAAACCTTTCACCCTTCATCAGATGTTCCACAAGAAAAATGGGTGGAATCAGTGAGCCAGAAGGGGGGCAAGAAGACAAAGTGGAAAGTGATTGTAGATGAAGCTGAGGCCCAGGAAAAGAAATCTGATTCGAAGGGTTATCAAGTTTCCCTTAATTATAAATAAAAAAATCCAATGGCAAGGACTCAATGGAGGATTTATCAAAGGAACAAAAAGGCAGCAACGGTGTAAGAACAAGATTTTGTTCTGCAATATTATCTATGAGTTTTGAGGATAACAAATGAGTATGTTTGTATGAACAATTTTTATACTCTAATGTTTGTTATTGTTAAGCACTTAACAAACAGATTATGATTCTAATGGACAATGTGGCCAAGACATTAGAAGCGAATTAATTCCACTTCTACGCTACACAAGTTCTGTTGAACACTAGCGAGACACTCCATAAGGCTTTGAAGTGTAAGATATAATGTTTTTCTAAATAAACCAGTCTGAAGATCTGAAGACAGAAGTTGCTACTTAAGTTCAGATGTTCAAGACTCATGTTTCAGAAGATAACATGTTCTAAGGAAACAATCAGAAGATTTGAAGACTCAAGTTCCAACTAAAGTCCAGATGCTAAAGACTCAGGTTTCTAAAGACACTGTGTTCCAAAGAAACAAAGTTAGAATATCTGAAGACAAAGTTTCTACTAAAGTCCAGATGCTGAAAACCTAGTTTCTAAAAAGACAACTTGTTCCAAAGAAACAAAATTAGAAGATCTGAAGATAAAATATTTTACTAAAGTCCAGATGCTGAAGACTTTGTGTTTCTAAAGACCCAAGGTTCTCTACAATGGATTCTCAAGACCAAGTGCTGAAGACTCTAAATATGTAGGTCTTAAGACTTTGGAGACTTGAAGCTCTTCTAATCAAAGGTTCTCTATAACAGGGTTCTTAAGACATAGTGCTGAAGAGTCTGAAGACGCAGTTCTGAAGACTACGAAGACTTGAAGTTCTGAAGACCTCATGTTATGTTCCTATTTTTAAACTCATGCTCGCAGAAGCTTCTAAAGTGAAAAAGGAAATAATATAATGGTAACATGGTACAATAGTACATATTACGAAAAATCCTTATTCCACTACCACTCCACTAGCTTGAATTATAGAAGAGATAAGGACGTAGCAATACTATTTGTAATAACTCTTTTTCAAATAACCAACGACTTTATTTTGCTTGGTTATATAAGAAAAGAATCGCATGTTTAAAACTGCCGAAGAAAAATCACAGGAAGTAAGTTGTTGGTGTTCAATGCCAAAAACAAAAGCTGTCATTATTGGAACACAACCAAAAAAATTATCAACCACTATAACAAATACAAGAACAACAGTTACACAGAATATGTTGAAGCTAATCAAATAAGATGAAGATGAAGAATTCTACAAGATGTTATTCACAAACTACCAATCATATACATCTTGGATTAATAATGAAAAAGCAAGGAGTTTTTGCTCATATCTTGCTTAATGAAGAAAGAAGATGAAGATGAAGAACTCTACAAGATGTTATTCAAACTATCAATCATATACATCTTGACATAATTATGAAGAAGCAAGGAGTTGTTGCTCATAGCTTGCTCAACGATGAAGATGAAGATAAGAAGACTACAAGATGATGCACTTAACTTAGATTATATTCATCTTTGTAGAAATATGTAAAACACAAGAGTTGTTGCTCAGATTGTGTTATTTCTTAAGATCTTCATGTAAATTATTTGTACACAAGAGTTGTATCTCAAAATTGTGTCAAAAAAAAGTACTTAAGTTAGGAGTAATCTGCTTGATAAGAAGCCCTCATGTAATATCCAGGAAAAAATATATTTAGAATTGGTTGGTTCCTTAAGTGATCGAGTGAAGATCAAAAGACTTGGGAAGACTTTGGTTACGGTCATCATAGATGAAATCCTGGTAGTGGATTCTATTGGGTCAATGGTAGTCATATCTCAAAGGGGACTGAGTGAAGGTCAGCCTTCTGATATCACTGATGGATATCATTAGAAGGAAATCCTGATAGGAGATTCTGAAGAATCAGATTCTATTGGGTTAATGAATATATCCAGTTTGGATCCCTGAATGCATCATTGGATGTTAGTCATTGGCGGTTGCCCGTGCAATTGTAATCAGATTGGTTATAGTGGATTAAGTCCTTGAATTCAAGGTGAAATCACCTTGGAAGGATGTACTGGACTAGCTTGGGGGTTTCTCAAGTGAACCAAGATATATCGCGTGTTCTTTAATTTTGCTTATGCTTTAAAGTTTATATTTTCTTATATTAATTAGAAGCATTACTTAGAAGTAACAATCAGAAGCATTGTTCAATGAATAATGCTTAGAAGTGAAAGTTATTCAAGAAAGGAAAACTCAATTCAAACCCCACTTTCTTGCATTTTCTTCACACCTTCAATTGGTATCAGAGCTCGGTTCTGTTATTGATGGATATCAAACACCTAATAGTGTCAGAAAAAGATCCAGATGTCGTGTGAAGAAATACTCTAAGGTGATAGTTATTCAATTTTCAACTACTGTCTAAAATTAGAAAATTGAAGAACAACTTAACAAGAAAAGATTCATCAGATAAGAAGTTATATCTATTGAATGCTTTTGATTAAGTTCCTTGAGAGTATGAGATGTTTTCAAGAGACGGATTAGTCCACCCTTGAATTTCTCATAAGATCTCCTTAGGAATATTTTCAAAAGATGAAAGATTGTCGTCTTATGATACATAAGAACTTCATGATAAAGTTGTCCATTAAAGCAGGCAGAAGATCTAAACATTGGTTCTGTCGAAGGAGGCTTTGCAGAAGACTAGACATTACTAAGGAAAGAACACTCATTGACTCATCAAAAGTATGATGAAAGACTAACTCTAAATAAGTTATCTCAACATTGCAAGAACAATATTGTTAGTCAAAAACGTCAAAGTTTTGATTAGAACATATTTTGCAATTTGTTCAAGGGATCAAAAATTCCAGAAGACGTTCGACAATGATAGTTAACTCTCTCTAGCATGTAGCTTCTCAAAAGTTCATGAAATATTGACCTTATGAAAATAAGATTATGTTCAAAGGAAGTTTGACAAACAGATGGATGTTCTGATAAAAAAGATCAGAATATCTTTTCTCTGAGGATTCTCTCAAGAAGTCAAACGGGTGTTTCTATACAGAAGAATGGAGAGATTATCTAAAGAGATGACTGATCCTAGCTCTCAAATTAGAGATTAGAGTTCAGAAGAAGGTTATTCTTCTTCTTGTTGTACCCCAAAATTTGTCCTCCCATTTTTTAAGACAGTTAATTCAAGACACTTACTCATGTTCATGAAGGTCTCAAGTACTCAAGGCTACTCAAGGGTTGACCAATCAAACCTCGTCCTAAGTAAATGACCTACATCTAGGGTTTTGTGTTTCTCAAATAAAATTGAGCCTCTAATCCGTCAAGTGAGTTTTATGGTTCCTCGTATGCTTCAAGGTACCCTCATGACAAGTTTCAAGCCTTGCATCACAAGTTCGCTTAGTCAATTGCTTAGATGATTGAAAATCAGCTGTATTGAACAAAAAGGAAATTGTGGTCAACATACAGACAAACTTCAAGACTTTTGGTAAACATCAACATTTTGAATTCATATTCATCATTTGATCAAGGGTTGATCATGATTCATCAAGACAACTCTCAATTCATCAAGTCAAAAGTTACCAAATTAGGGTTTTCGTAAGGAGAAGTCAACTGAACTTTGACCAAGCGTAACTTTCACATGCCTCATCAGATTTTTCTCGACCAAAGCTCATTTTGAAGGAAATTCAATTCACTACAACTTTGTATCTATAAGCTAAATTCCAAAAAATGCTTCATTTGAGAGATATGGGCCAAAACATTATAGGTCATTTCAAAAAGTCAACAAAAAGACACTTTTTCTCAAGGTAGCTTACATCAAGATAAAATATTGAAATGAAAAAAATGATCAACATAGAGATTGTAGGGGACTTCTTGAGATTTCCAAAACTACCAAGATCACCTTCAAATGATGAAGTTTGAGAGAGTTATGATTAGTGCAAGTTGAGAAATTTTTTAGAATTCATGACATGAAAAAAATGTTCATGACATGATAAAAGACCCATAAGTCCACTCATGGCTTATCTTTTATTTTATTTTTGTTTTATTTTTGTTTTTATTCAATTAAATACAAAATAAATTAAATAAAATAGTTAAATAATGGACCAAGGCACATGGCCTTGGTGTTGGATCAAATTTGAGGCCCAAAGACTCTTGGAGAGCCATGCAAACATGGGGGACAAGTGTTGCGACATGATCTTCTCAAAATGGAATGTTTGAAAACATGTTTTTTTTGTGTTTTGGCAAGATATTGAAAACTTGGTCTTTTCCTCTTTTGTCTTGATCTAATTTTCTTCCTCTATATAAACACACCACATTTAGACAAAGAAAAAAATTGGCAAGAGAATAGAGTTTCAAAGAGAAAAAATATGCAACTTTGCTTCATAATCGATTCTCAAATTCTAAGCAACTCCAAAGCGATCCAAGATCTACAGTCACTTCCTGAAGGTATGAGAAACATTTTCAGACTCATACTCAATCAATTCACCACCTGCAATGAGCCCAACCACTTGCTCCGATTGGTAAAATTTTGATTTTTTAAATCTTTTATTTCATGCGTGTTTCATAGCTACTAATCATTCAGATTGTCATATGTGAATATTTAGAACAGGTTGAGGTGATCACATGTGAAGATGAACGCCCCGGTGCCTGCAACCTTTTTTTCTAGCTTACCCATTTTACAATTTTCTTCCTATTTTTCCTTTTTATTTTGTTTATTTAATTTCTTTTTCTTTTAATCAATTTTTTTAATAAAAAATAATAAAATCAGATGTAGACTTTTAATAGATTAATTTATTTTTATATAATATTTTTCTTAATTAATTAATTAGACATCTTTTTTTTTTAATTAATTAAGTATTTAATTTAGGTCTAAAATCTATTTATTTTATTATTCAAATCAAACCAAACAATACATAAAAAATTAATTTCTAATCTTTTAGATGTTAAGACTTTAAAGAATATTTTGCAAATATTTTGTGTTTACTTTTTCCCTTTATTTTATTAAAAATGATTGTATAGGTTGCATGGGTTTTTTGTAATAGCTTGGTGTTTAAATTCCCACGAAGTTGTAAGTATTGTAATTCTCCTGAAGCCATGTAATAGTTGTAGGTCTTTACTTTATCGCATTTTATTTTCTTGCACTTATGCTTTGTATGCCTTGTATGCATATATAGTTGCTAGCTAATAGGATTATATGACAAGATAATAATCAAACGCTAGAAAACCCTAATGAAAGATAAAATAACCAAATCAATACACTTGCACATTTGTACCTCTAGGGTAACCTCTCTATGTTGCCTTCGGAAAAATAGCTGTCATGTCCCTCGAACATAGAGATGCTTTAGCAAAGACCCTCGAATAAAAGATCATAGTCCCTCGATGGCCCTTCCACGTTGCCTTTCGAAAAAAGATCTAGTCCCTTACGAAACTTATAAAGCATCCTTACAAGTTTTCTTCAATGACTGTACGATGACCCTTCGCTTGTCCCTTCACATCCAACGATAGGGCTTCCTACTAACTAATAGTACGAATAGAACTATCTAAAGGAGAAGTAAAAGTATAATAAAGACCTTGAGTGGGTAGAATACTATTAATCTCTTGCTCACACTTTTTAAAACAAAAGCATCTCACACAAACACTTTCAAAGATAATTTCAAAACACTTTGTACGCATTCTTAAGGACCGATACAAGAATCATTACAAAGTTTCGCCTTACATTGGCACTTTCAAAATATTTTTTAAAACACACACACAAAAAGAAAATTTTCAAAGTGAGCTAAGCGATTAAGAGCCCGTAGATAACTACGGATGAAAAGGGTGCTACCAACTTCCCTTTTCATAACATACCCCCCGAACTCAAAAATCTTAAAAGGTAATTCCTATTCTTTTCACCCTTTCCTTATTGGATAAAAGAAAAGTCGATGACGACTCTTGTTATCCATAACATTTGGGATAAAATGGAAAAATAAGTTAGTTCTCCCACCGTATTACACTTCTCAAATAAGAAAACTGAGAATACTCAAAGAAATAAGAGGAGTCAATATGAAAATAATTCAGAACTTCTGAAAGACCGCTCTGAAGAAAGCATGAGAAGAAAAAAGTTGATCAGAAGTTGTATCTAAGAGAGGGCTAAAATTAAAGACAAATGGAATATCTTCAAAGACATGACAAGTTGATCAGAAGCTCTATCAAGGACAAGCTAAAGTTAAAACCAGAATGTAGAGCACTCAGATAAAAGAATCACTGTGAAGATTTAGAATCTCAAAGGTATGGTTTATTTTATCTATAATTTATTAGAACATCTAATAAAAATACCTCTACAAGTTAGAAGATGTTTTAAATAGAAGCACTTTAGATGTTAGTGCAACTTCAAGTTGTGAATTTTCTGGTTAAGTGAAAATCACATGATCTGGAACATTCTCTCTTCCAAGAGAAAAATCTTTTAATCAATTCTAAGGAAAATGTGAACTCATAAGTTCTCTTGAGGATGAGCCAAATATGTTACGTATGATATATATGATGATAGCTTCTCATTTAAGCAACTATGTTCAATATTTTGCTATATCTGTTTACAGTCAGTCACCTCTAAATGCTAATTCACTCAAAGTCCTTATTTAGAACTTGTATGGTATTCTATATTTATAAATACTAATTTACTCCATTCCTCTTCTTTGAAATTCTTGTCTTGTATCGGTGATCTATGTCATTCTTGCAGATTATTACAATCTCTTTCACCCACTTGTGTGTGTCCATATATATATATATATATATATATATATATATATATATATATATATATATATATATATATATATATATATATATATATATATATATATATATATATATATATATATATATATATATATATATATATATATATATATATATATATATATATATATATATATATATATATTATCAACAGTGATTTATCATATTCATCTTTTCCTCTCATAAACTAACTCCTATCAAGATTCTTCTTCTCATCTGTTCATTATGCCTCAACTAAGCTTTATTGGAAATAAAGATCTTCTTGAAATCACCAATGAAAAACAAATTGAAATTTGTTCTCTTGAAAGTAACATTTCTTCCAGCATATCAGATGTGTTCTATTCTCAATAATGGACAAGATACTTCACTATGCTGAAGAAACCTCTTTACGTGAATCTTGTTAAAGAATTCTAGAAGCATGCTTATCTTGATTATGAGAATGGCTCTATCCTTTCCTATATCTTTGAAATTCCCATCACCATTACTCCCTTCTCAATCACTCTTGCCACTGGATGTTAAAATGTAGGTGTTAAAGTTGACTATGTCAAGTCTAGGTTTGTGATGTTCGAGAAATTTGATTCTCTTCATGACACATCATCAGGATATGAACCCATCAACCCTAAAAATATCCTACCTATTCCCAAAGCCTGGTTCAAGCTTGTGTTGTCCATTTTTCTTTCCAGAGGGGATAATCAAGACCTTCTGAGGTATGATGACCACCATTCATCTATCTTCTGATGAATGATACTCGTGTAAGATTTCCATAGTCCATCTATATTTGTCTTTGGAAATCTATTTCTGAGTCCAGGAACCACATAATGTCTTACATTCCTTATGGACGAGTTTTGTCTAAAATTATTTTCTAAGAGGGAATAATGGATATGTTCAAAGAAATGTTAGTAGAATTTGGTCTAGAAAACTGTCCTGAAGATTGCTTGTTAAAATCTAAGTGTGATATTTTCATTATCTAGGAAAATATTACTTGTCTCTTCAAAAGTATGACTGTTTTTATTGCTTGATCATTTCATTTGATTAGTTCTTCATTTTTAAACTTGTATCTGTTGAAATGTCTTAATTAGTGAAGTATTTATTTTATGATAAATTGTTGTTTGTTAATTATGCACAATCATGAAATGAAAAGTATTTAGGCATTATAAATTCATTAAAGTATGAAATAAAACAATCATACATGCGTATCCAGAGCATAGATTAGGTTTTAGACCTTTTATTTTTGTTAGTTACTTTATTCACGTGTTAGAAGATAGTCTTTTAAAGTTAGGAACAATTTGATATGACCTCATAAATGAAATCAACTATTATTTTTCCCTTTCACATACATCTATGTGTCCTAGTCTACTCTATATACTCACAACCTGATTCAAAGATATCAATTGTCACTCATTTTTCTCTCTTATTGAATCTTAGGACTTATGTCTACTCTATAAAAGGAAATCGGCTTTAGAAGCTAAGAAGTTGCAAAATATGGTCGTCGAAGCCAAAAATGAAGAAGGCCAACCAGGCCAAATAACAGCTTCAGAAAGCCGGAGGTTAGATTCTATATACGAAAATGAACCTTTGGGGTTTGAAAAGGACCCACTAAATCCAGTATTGAAGTTACAAGCACAAGATTTGTTAGATGAATTTTATCTGGGAGACAGTGCAACCAAGAGGCCTACATGCATTAGCATTAAAGTCTAGCCAAAAATGAAAGTTAAGTTGATCAAACTACTAAAGGAGTATAGAGATTATTTCACCCGGGACTATGTCGAGATGCCGGGTTTAATTCGAACGGTCGTGGAACATCGACTGCCTATTCATACAAGAAAAAGGCTAGTAAAGCAACATCCTAGGAGATTCGCCCCTGAAATAAATTTGAAGATCAAACAAGAAATAGAAAGGTTGCTCAAGAGTAAGTTCATCAAAATTGCAAGGTACGTCAATTGGTTAGCTAATATTGTTCATGTTATTAAGAAAATGGAACTCCTAGAGTTTGTATAGAATTTAGGGATTTGAATAATACTACTCCCAAAGACGAATATTCAATGCATGTCGCAGAAATGTTAGTCGATTCAGCTGTATGGTATGAATATCTTAGCATGCTCGACGGATATTCTGGGTATAACCAGATTTTTATAATATATGAAGATGTGCCAAAAACAACATTTAGATGCCCAGGGGCATTAGGAACATATGAATGGGTGGTAATGTTGTTCGGTTTAAAAAATGCCAGAGCTACCTATCAAAGGGAAATGAATGCCATGTTTCATGATTTTATATAACATTTCATGCAAATATATATTGATGATATTGTGACAAAAATCCTCATTTGAGAATGGTCATCTGAACCTCCTTCGATGATCCTTTGAAAGAATGAGGAAATATGGATTGAAAATGAATCCACTAAAATGTGCTTTCTCTGTGCATGTAGGATATTTTTTAGGATTTGTAGTACACAAAAAAGGTATCGAGATCAACCAAAGCAAAACAAACGCAATTTTGGATCTCAAGCCTCCTTCAGCAAAGAAACAATTGCAGTCTTTGTTGGGGAACATCAAATTCTTGAGAAGATTTATCTCAAACCTAAGTGGCAAAATGAAGGTTTTTTCGCCATTATTAAAGATTAATAAGGAGAGTAACTTTCATTGGGGAAAAGAACAACAAGAGGCCTTCGATGCAATCAAAGAATATCAACGAGGCCTCCTGTTTTATTACCACCTAGCAGAAATAAGAACATGAGATTGTATATAGTTGCATCCGATTTAACAATAGGGAGCATGTTATCCCAAGAGGATGATAAGGGAGTTGAAAGACCCATTCATTACCTTAGTCGTGTATTGATAGAGGCAGAAACTAGGTATAACATGATAGAGAAATTATGCCTATGTTTGTATTTCTCATGTGTTAAACTTAAGCAATATATTAAACTAGTTGATGTTTATGTCTCGTCTCACTGTGATGTCATTAAACATATGTTGTCCAAACTAATTTTGCATAGTCGAATTGGAAAGTGGGAACTAGCCTTAACTGAGTTTTCATTATTTTAAATGCCTTTGAAAGCGATGAAATGCCAAATTATGGCAGACTTTATAGTTGATCATGCCATAAAAGAACCAACAGTGAACATGGTAGACATTGACCCTTGGAAATTATATTTCAACAGGTCAAGCCATAAAGATGGAACTGATGTCAGAGTTTTGATTATATCTCCAAAAGGAGTACCGAAAAAATTCAAATATATGGTAGATGGAAAATGCTCCAACAACGAAGTAGATTATGAAGCATTGATTATGGGGCTTAAACTGTTGAAAGACTTAGGCGTAAAAAGGGTCAAAATTAAAGGAGATTCGAAGTTAGTGATTAAGCAAATCACTCGAGAATAAAAATTCATCAAAGAGCATTTGTTCTTGTATTTTACAATGGTCATTCATTTGTTGGAACATTTTGAAGTGGTCAGTATTACACACGTACATAGATTCGAGAATCAAGTGGCCAATGATTTGGCATAAATTGCCTCTAGGTACAAGGTATCCACAGACAAACTAAATTTTTTCGTTGAATTGAGATAGAAGGTAGTCTCGACACCATCCTTCACATTTCCAATTTCAAAAACTAGAAGGGCAAATGATACGTGTGAAAATTTTGAAAATTTTGAATTTGAAAATTTTGCTATTGACAATTTGTCAGATACAGATTGGCAAAAACCAATTTTTGAAGTATTTGGAAACCCTAGACAGAAATGTGGATAGGAAAACAAAATATAGGGCTTTAAGTTATGTGTGCATGGGAAATGAGTTGTTAAAAAAGGATCTTGAAGGGGTGTTTCCTAAATGTTTAGGAGATACTGAAGCATATTTGGCAATAGTTGAAGTCCATAGTGGAGCCTGTGGGGCTCACCAAGCTGGCCATAAAATGAAATGGTTGATATTTGGACAGGGTGTTTATTGGCCAAGTATGTTAAAAGATTGTATTGAGTTTGCTAAGGGTTGTCAGGAATGCCAAAGGCACACAGGAATTCAACATGTACCTGCAATCGAATTGCACACGGTCATTAAGCCATGGCCATTTTGAGGTTGGGCGCTAGATGTCATAAGAGAAATTCGACCAGCTTCTTTGAAACAACAAAAGTTCATCCTAGTAGGAATAGACTACTTCACTAGATGGATAGAAGCAGTGCTAAAAGGGTCGAAATTAAAGGAGATTCGAAGTTAGTGATTAAGAAAATCACTCGAGAATACAAATGTATCAAAGATAATTTGTTCTTGTATTTTGCAATGGTCAATCAATTGTTGGAACATTTTGAAGTGGTGGGTATTACACACGTACCTAGATTGGAGAATCAAGTGGCCAATGATTTGGCGCAAATTGCCTATGGGTACAAGGTATCCACCGACAAACTAAAATTTTTTGTTGAACTGAGAGAGAAGGTAGTCTCGATGCCATCCTTCGTATTTCCAATCTCAACAACTAGGAGGGCAGATGATACATGTGAAAATTTTTAAAATTTTGAATTTTACATTTTTGCTATTGACAATTTTTCAGATACAAATTGGCGAAAGCCAATTGTGAAATATTTGGAAACCCCAGCCGAAAATGTGGATAGGAAAATAAAATATAGAGCTTTGAGTTACGTGTGCATGGGCAATGAGTTGTTCAAAAAGACTCCTTAAGGGGTGTTTTTTAAATGATTAAGAGATACTGAAGCATATTTGGAAATAGTCGAAGTCCATAGTGGAGCCTGTAGGGCTCACCAAGGTAGCCATAAAATAAAATGGTTGCTATTTGGACAGGGTATTTATTGGCCAAGTATGTTAAAAGATTGTATTGAGGTTGCTAAGGGCTGTCAGGAATGCCAAAGGCACATAAGAATTCAACATGTACCTGCAAGAGAATTGCACACGATAATTAAGCCATGGTCGTTTCGAGGTTGGGCGCTAGATGTCATAGGAGAAAATCGACCAGCCTCGTCGAAACAACAAAAGTTCATCGTAGTAGGAATATACTACTTCACTAAATGGATAGAAGCAGTTACATTGGTTAGTGTCGACCAAGAAGCAGTGATTGACTTCATTCAAAAGCATATCACTTATAGATTTAGGATTCCTGAGACAATTACAACAGACCAAGGATCAGTGTTTATTTGGCGATAAGTGCAAGAGTTTGCATCAGAAATAGGCTTCAAGTTGGTAACATCCACGCCTTATTATGCTCAAGCCAATGGTCAAGTCGAAGCTGCCAACAAAGTGATAATCAGTTTAATCAAGAGACACATCTCTAAGAAACCCAGGAATTGGCATTAGACGTTAGATCAGATTTTATGGGCTTTTCGAACATCCCCCAAGGAGGTGATAGGTTTGACGCCTTTTCGACTAGCATTTGGACACAATGTTGTTTTTCTAGTCAATATACACTTGCAATCGATACGAGTGTAGCGCCAACACAAACTTTCATCAGAACAATATTGGAATATGATGCTAGATGAAAAAATGGATTTAGATGAAGAAATATTAGTTGATTTGGACGTGCTAATTCGACAAAAGGAGAGAGTTGCAAGGGCCTACAATAAAAAGGCCAAAATAAAAACATTTACGGTCGGTGATTACGTCTGGAAAGTTGCCCTCCCTATGTATCGGAAAGATAGAACTTTAGGGAAGTGGTCACCAAATTGGGAGGGCCTTTCCAAATTCAATGAATTTTTACCAATAACGCATTAAGAGATCAAAGTGTTTGGTTTAGATCAAAGAGTCTTGAAAGTAAACGGTAAATATTTGAAAAAATATAAGCCTATGCTTCAAGTAGTTCGAATTACGGCAAAATAAAGAATGTCAGGTGTCGTGGGCCAAAATGGACAAGTGCCAAAATGGCTCTTAAACTTCCCAATGGGATTACATATAGAGAAAATAAAGACCATCCGAAACATGGGAGAAATCGAGATTACAAAGGAAACCGAGATCTGAGGTTCTCCAAGAAGGCCCTCTCGTAGGTAATTTTTTGGTCGAGCCGAATCCTTTTGGCTGAAAGATGAGTGATCTTGCTCCTAAGTTGAAGGGCTTTTTAACCATGGGATATCCCCATCAAGAGTAGATTGTTGAACGTTGTTAGGTAAATGACCATCAGATGAATCCAACAAAGCTCTTTGATGCTCAACGTCAACGATTTTTTACTTGAGCTTGTCGATATGGTTTCAATAATTCAGGACCTCTTGATCAAGAGCAAAATGCTGCTCTAGAATATCCTTTCTCTTAGCCTTGAAGTCATTGGAATTTTGCACACATATTACACTTAAGTCCCATTGGACGTTCATCTCGTTGACTTTGGTCTTAAGTTGAAGGTTAGTGTGACGACAGAATGAAATATCTTTTGCTAATTGGATAAAGAAAGGTCCAAAATCGATCAAGTACTGAGCTAAGGAGTCATGAAGAGGATATTGGGAGATAGTGTCGACAAGTTTAAAGATCATAGCCCCCATGAAGGCTTCTTTCTCGACAACAGCTAAAAATTCGCTTTGAAATTAATAGGATCTTAGCTCATGAACCGCTCAGATCATTTCAACTTCTAGTTTAGCGATTGGTAGAGACGTCGAGCCAAGATTTGGGGAAGCAATTGGTATGTGTCAGAGAAGGTGAATATTTTTGAATACCGTCATTGGATCTTGTTTTTCCAACTCTGCAATCTCATTCTGGGTGTATAAGTCAGGAGGTGGAGTATCCTTCAAAATATGGAAAGTGGGTGTGATGAAACATCGACGAACATACCTTGTAGTATTGTCACCAGCACAGATGTTTTTAGTTGGATTCAGTTCGACACCATCTTCACGAGGTCATCCCTGGGGTACCTCTAAGTTTGGTGACACAAGATTAGACTTTGACGAAACTGGGTCTGCAAAAAAGGAAGGTGTTGTTTCATGCACCTTTTTAGAAGGAAAAGTTTGGTTCAAATCGACCAGCAAAGGGATTTCCTATTCTTGGGGGATTAACAGTGCAAGAGGTTATCGAAGTTCCAAAGCATTAAAGGCATCGATAAGCCTTTGAATAAAGTAGGGTGTGGAGAAGTATTTCTCTTGATATTGAGGCCACCACTGATCAAACAACTATGAGGTGAAAAAATAGGGTTCAAAATCGAACACTGGAAGGTCCAGGGTTTGAGTGGCCTGATGGAATCTAAGGTAAGTCTTATATTCCTCAGTAGTAAGTTGTCTACCCACCCAGAAGATGTCGGCATGAAGATTAAATAAGGATGAAGGCAACATTTGGCTGAGTCCTAATTTGTCGAGATACAAAGTTTGATTGGTAACCCATGAAACCATATTCTGACGAGCAAGTGTTTATTCGGTAAGAGAGTATTGTGGGTGTTAGGAATTCTCTTCAGATGGCATTAATATGAGCTGCATTTGAGAGGTGTTCGAAAAAGGTTATCGGAACCAGTTTGTACCAAATCGCCACTCCCCAAAAGGGGCCATGGCAGAAACAAATGCTTTTGTTTCTACAAACATGTTGATGAACTTCATGAACACAAATTGGTCAAGTTTTAGGAGGGTAGTAATCAATGATAGCCTCATACCTTGGACGACCCTAACTTTGTTAAGATGCAGAACTTTCTCAAAAACTGGATAACCTAGTTGATGTTCAAATGTGGCATTTAACAAGTGTTGTAGAATCCAAAAGGGTCCTAAGAGAGTGAATCCATTATCATGATTAGGAAGTGCCTTTAGTTGCATAGAAGCATTTCCCAAAGTTTGGTAAAGATTCGCCATCAATAGCTTGCCCAGTGAGATATATTTCCCCTCATGGAGTTGAATCACTAGAGGTATGAAATTATGGGATGTGGTAAAAGATCTTGTGCAAAACAAGAAATAGGATAGCCAGAGGTTGAAAAAGGATATGTGTTTGACTTAAAAAACATCATTCGTATCCATAAGATGATGATCAACAATATAGCTGTCAAAAACCGTTTGGTCGAAGCTAAACGGGTGTTTCGTCGACACGGCTGGGTTGAAAGTCATACCCAATGGGGAGAGTCCAGTAATGGAATCTACGTCGAACAAGGTAGGTGACAACATCCCACAGAGAAGTTGGAAAGTGTTGGTCGAACCTTCCCAAAAGAAAAGTGAGGCGAGAATTAAGTTGGGATCAAGAGTATGGGCACTCAATGAAATTTGAATTACATTGAAAATTCCAAGTCTTTCCCATTGAGGTTTCCGTTGTTCTTGAACTCTATCAAGCCAAGCAAGGTATCCCAGATTACCTGAATTGGGTGTGGAGAAAAAAACTGCAATGTCAAAAACCATAAAACTAACATCAATGGGTTTTGTATGGTTGAAGGTAGAAGGGATAGCAGGAAGAAAACAAGGAAAGTATTGGTTGACGGTTTTTGGATGCGTCTCTTTACCTGGGTAAGGACCATGGAATGTGAAAAGTTTCCCCGCAACAACAAAAGGGATCAAAATTTGGAGTTTCCATGTCTGGACTTTGGATCTAACCTTAGTGGTAGGATCTGGAATGAAGTTCAAGCTTTATTTTGCAGAGATATCGTAAGCTATAGGGTTATCATCGGTGAAAGGGATATCAGATGGGATGGCCATTGCAAAAATAGAAGAAGTTTCTCAAGGATTTTAAAGAATTGGAAGGTGGGAAATTGAAGCAGAAGAAAGAAATAAGGGGTTCTTGAAAAAATATTTAAAGAAAAATCATAATTGTTAGGAGCGAAACAAATGTCGCTTGAATAGCGTGAGAAGGCCTAAATAAGTGGAAAGGTTAGTGGGGTTTGTTAGAAACCCACGCCCTAAATACTAGGATTAATCATGATAAGTGATTGAAGTGACATGGATAACCGTGGCGTAGAAAGTAGCCATGATCACACATGACATCATCCATACAGAGAAGAGAGACGTACAATCCATAATATGAAAGGGAAAAATGCCAAAATTCTCCCGTCGACAGAGCTCCGTCGAACATGGAATTTTGAGGGGTAATTTGTTGACAAGAAATTTTTTACTAAGGGAATAAACCTAAAGTTGTGGGGATTTATTTGGCTAAAGAGGCATATAGTAGTGGAAAATAACATAATGTATCGAAGAGGACGTCGACCAAATGAGCTAGTCGATGAAGGCAGGTAGAGCATTGGAAGTTGTCGATAAAAACAAAGGTCGAAGAGAATAATAATCACGTAAAATTCATCCTTCTCAACATTAGGCTCAGCAACCACACAGTCAAACTGAAGAATCCCTTTGGTAATCAACCTCTAAATTTCATCTTTTAGACATTTACAATCCTCTGGCTACATCAAAAAATCTTCACAGTCGATACCACAACCCAGGAACATGCCTTTCTTCGACAATTTCTCTTTCATAAACGATATAGGTGTAATCAGATGATTTACATCCATAACCAGATTCAAACTTTCGTCTTCAACAATAGCATTAATAGTGGCGCCCCCATGAGGTGGCAATGGTTGTTGGAGAATATTGGGCGTTGGCACCGGCCTGAAGTTAATAGCCTGTTGTTACACCCCAAAATTTTCCCTCTCTTTTCTCAAGACATTTCTCACAAAAGATCTCAAATGCTCAAGAGTTTTCAAGAGTTGATCAGACAAACTCACCTCCTAGACACTGAGGCCACAAATTAGGGTTTTGGTTTTCACAAGGGAAATTGGATTTCTAATTCCTCAAATGACTTTTATGGTTTATTACAGACCTCCAAGAATGCTCATACCAAGTTTCAAGTCTTGCATCTCAAAATTTCTCAGTCAATTGCTCAGATGACTGAAAATCAATTGTATTGGTTAAAAAGTCAACTGTGGTCAACTTACAGGAAAACTTCAATATTTTTGACCAATATCAACATTTTTAAGTCATATTCATCAATTTATACAGTTTGGATCATAATTCCTCAAGAAAATTGTTCAGATCATCAAAGGGGAAAAATGGTCAAAATTAGGGTTTTGATTGAAAATGACTGATTTTTGACCTTTGGCCTAATACATGATCTAATGACTTGAAGCATAATCTCAAGAATTCAAGGAAAAAATATTGACCTAATTTCAAGGTTCAAAACATTTCTCAAGATCAAACAATTGATAGTTGAAATTTGGTCAACTAATGAAAAAGTCAACTAATACACCAAAAGTCAAACTTTGACTTTTTGGTCAAAATTGAGTTTCAAAATTCAAGATTCATCAAGATATTAAAAATATGAAGCTTGATCATCAAGTAATCAAGAAAGTCAAAAGTTAATATAAAAATTCAAACTTTTCAAGACTTAGAAAAATTTCTAAGTGTTTTAAACCTTGATAATTTCACTACTTCATGACCTTTTTTCACCAAGATGCAAGATGATTCAAAGAAAATTTTCAACATGAAAATTGAAGATCTTGATGAATTCTACAACTTTTTATTAGAGGGTTAATGTCCACAAATGCTTATATTTGAAGATATAAGCCCATGAAGTCATGACATTTTCATAAAACACTTAGTGAAAAGTTTGACAAGTTTAGGCAGATTTTTGGCCTAACTTTTTGACCAATTTCCACCAAGTTCCAATTTGATTTTGTCAAAATGATCAATATGAAGGTTGTAGACAATGTTTCAAGATTTCTAAAATGTCATGGAACTTGAAGAGATCATGCTTGATCTAAGAGAATCGAAGGCAAGAAGTTGGGCATTCATTCTTGAATTACAAGTCATTTTCAGGATGAACACTTGACCAAATATCCAACCATGCTGCATAATCTCACTTTGCAGGTTTCTAACTTGTGTTTCACTCCATAATTAATTGATTACACAACTATTAGATCCATTGTCCAAGCAATTGAGCCATTACCCAAGTTGTATTTCCATTTATGGCACAAAGGCACCATTGCCATTCTTGAAAAGTTGCTTTAATCATAAAGTTAACTTGTCTTGAGCTTTGAACTTGTTCCTTCTGCACAAACTTCATCTACAAAGTCAGATAAACATGTTTAAAGCTTCTAACAACTCTAGATATCCATGTACCTTGCATTGAAACTATGTTTGTCAAGATTGCTTCAAAAACAAGCCAAAGATCCATAACATGTGATCTTGTGATTCTGATTATTCCAAGCCTTCAAACCTCTTGCCTATAAATTGAGACATTATTTTCAAGCTAAGACACGAATTTGCAAGCCTAAAAAACTCCCTCAAACACTCTCAAACCATAATTGCATTCAAACTTCCATAATTTATCATTTTCTGCCCAAAAATTTCCATCTCATAATCCACTCGTGCATTTCTTCTCCAAATCAATCCTAAATCTTCCTTACATCAAATATAACTCATCCTCATCCCTGTTTGGGAACTGTAACACCTCCATCACCATCCTCCATAACCAAAAATAGAGTGCTGCATATTGACTTCTCCAAGATAATACAACCACTCTCAATCCAAACTAAGCATTGTATTAGCTTCCTGGAGGATCACTGAAGCTAACCAGATCATTACAACACCTTGAAGTGTGCTTAAACTCAAAATACGATTTCCATCTGCACGGTGAGTTTTCTGAACTTCTATCTCTTCATACAAGCATCATTTGGCTTCCATTTAAAAAAATAAAATATAGATATCATAGCTCTGAAACTAGCCATGTCCTTATAATTCATTTATATTGCCTGAGCATGGAGAATTTTAAGTCTGAACTTTCTGAAAAAATTAGGACAGATTTGGTACCAACAGAAATTCGTGCTTATCTTTGATCCATTATTTAAGTTATTTACATATTTTAAATCATGGTGAAATTTCTAACAAGTTTGCTATTTACAATTTCTGAAATGGTTAGGAAATGAGCAAGTTACAAATTCAAAAATCTGGTTCAAAGGCCAGGCACGAGGAAGGAGATTAAGTTGCCTTTAGAACTTGTTTTATTTTAAATATATTGCAAGTTGTTTCTTAACCGAATGTACAAGCCACCGCGGTGGTAGGAGGAGCGCGTATAAGTCATTGATATAGGGGGACCTGGGTTCGAGCCCCAACGTCCCCATTTTATTATTTTTCACACTATTTTTTGGTCTATTTTTTTTTCTAAGCGCATTGGGCCTCCAACATTTGTGCCTTAGCTTTTCTTCTTTCCCCTCACCACCCCCCCCCCCCCCCCCCCATGATTACTTCATACTGTCTAGCCCATCATCATTTCTTTTTATTTTATTGTTTTTCTGACTAAATAAAAACAAGCTTTGGGCCTAAAGTATAAATAATTTTCTCACCCCCATTTTACTTTTAAACACCAAGCCCAGCTTTTATTTTCTTTTATATATATATATATATATATATATATATATATATATATATATATATATATATATATATATATATATATATATATATATATATATATATATATATATATATATATATATATATATATATATATATATATATATATATATATATATATATATATATATATATATATATATATATATATATATATATATATATATATATATATATATATATATATATATATATATATATATATATATATTTCTTTATTAATTTTGTTTAATAAAAAATACAAAAAAATATATTTTCTTAAATAATTAAATTAAAATCTTTTTTTATTTTTATTTTATTTTTCACCCTATTTAGTTTTATAAATAAATAAAAACGCCAAAAATATTTTCTTAACTAATTAATCTTTCTTTTTTTTAGAATTAAAGATAAATAGACTTATCATTTAATTTTCTTTTTAATCAAATTAGATTTTTAAGTTTTTGTTAGATAAATTAATTAGTTTCTCTTGCAAAATTCGTTAGTTTAATTAGGTTAATTAAAACCCCTTCTATCAAAAAAACCCATAAAAACATTATTTTCTCTTATATCATCTTTATATTCTTATACATTTTATTGTTATGCATGATTCATTTGAGTTGTAATAATAATTAGAATTTTATTGCTTTATACTCCCCATTTATAAATTTGTATCCCCCATCCCAAAATATTGTAATAGTGTAAGACTTTTAATTCCAGCAATTTATCGATTTCCATATTATTGCTAGTAACTAGGCTTTGTATGGAAAGACTTAAAATCAAACAATAGATAACCTTAATTCAAGACAAATTTAATGAAATCAACACACTTTGCACACTTGCATCTCTAGGGTAACCCACACTTGTTGCCTCGGATAAAAACAATCATGTCCCTCGAACATGAGATGTTTTAGCAAAAGTCCCTCGATTAAAAGATCATAGTACCTCAATGACCCTTCAATGGTGCCTTCTGAAAATGATATTAGTCCCTTACAAAAAATTGCTAAAACATTTTACAAGTTTCCTTCTATGACTGTACAACGATCCACGCCTGTCCCTCACATCCAATGATATGATTTCTTACTAACTAATGGTAAGATAACATTATCTAATGGAGGAGGAAAAGAACAAAGACATTCTTTTGAGTAGGTAGAAGAATCGTAATTTCTTTCTCACAAACATTTCAAAACAAAACATCTTTCAAACAAACCAACACTTTCATGAAATATTTTCAAAAGTCAACACTTTTTATACATTCTTATAGAAACGAGAATCATTACAAAGTTTTCCTAAACGAAGACACCTTTCAAAAATACTTTCAAACAAACACAAACACATTTCACAAAGCATTTTCAAAGTGAGATAACAAATAATAGCCTGTAGATAACTATGGATGAAAAGGGTGCTAACACCTTCCCTTTTCATAACCTACCCCTCAAACTCAAGAAACATTCTCAAAAGGTCTTTCCTGTTCTTTACACCCTTTCCTTTATTGGATAAAAGAAAAGTCGGCGGCAACTCTTTCTATCCGTGATAATTGCGATCAAACGCAAAACACGCAAGTCAATTCTCCCACCGTATTACATATGTGAATCCAATAAGTCATGTACTTTATGCTTAAAAGCATATCAATTTTCAATTATATGCCCCTACGCGCTAGAATGGAACTCATACCGGTCATTAGCATCAAATCTAGATGGTAACTTTTTAGAATTAATATGCAAGGTTTGCTTCTCAACAAACTTCAGCTCAAGTAACTGATGTAGTAATTAAACATAAGCCATAGGAAGTGCATCAAACTTCCTTGTTGATTATCTCGACTTTTGTTGATTGCTCTGCCTAGGAGCATACGCTTATCGCTGACGTGTAGCAGTTGGAACTGTCACAATAATAATCTGATGATTAGACTCCTGATGAGCCTTTCCTTTACCCTTTCGCGCATACAGCGCACTGGCTTCGCCTTCTTTCTTCTTCTGGTAGCCACCAAAATATTTCTTTGCATTACCAGTATTAGATCCAGAAACATATTTCTGAATCTTTCAAATCTTAACTCCAACTTTGATTCTTTCCCCATAAGTTACCAACTCAAAAAGTATCGAAAGTACTACAAGAAGTGTAGTAGTTCCCTTGCACGGTGCTGGTAAACATGTCTACCATCTCCCATTCCATCATGGGCGGTTGGACCCTAGCCGCCATTTCTTATAGGCGCCATGTCAGAGTTGTATCGATAATGCTGGAAGAAAGCTTCATCATCAGAGTATGCTGACATCCTCCTGTATTAAGACTTGACATGTGTGTTTGGACAGGAGGTTCCTTTGTACTTCACAAAGTCTGACACTTTAAAATTCAGAGGAATCTTCACTCCGGGGACTAGTCCCAAATTAGACATATCAAGGCCCATGACACATTGATTCTCAAAAGCCCGCATATGCTCCTCGAGCATACACAACTTATTATCGGCTTCAATAGGTTCATCAACATTAGAAATCCAGTCCTCATAGTTATCCTCCTTAGGTTGTCGAGCATGTATATGATCAGGTCTTGGCTGAACAAAAGGTTGTTCGTTTTTCTTACGAGTAGGAGTGGGTGGAGGCAGATTTCCCATAACTTGAATCAAAGAAGTACCTTAATTATTAGCAGCAGGATTACCAAGGTTAACAGCAAGACCATTCTGAAGATTAACACCAACATTTACATTCAGATTTTGACCACCTGGATTACCATTCATATTCTAACCACCTGGATTACCAACATCTCCTAGAGGAGGATCTAGTCCTTCATTCCCATTATCTATAGTTTCAGTCGGCCTCACAATTAAGGCTTTAAACTCTTCCCGTTGACGGGTCATATTTTGTATGATCTTCATTAAATGTTTATCCCGAGTGTCTATCTTGACATGCATAGAAGCAACATCAGCTTGAATCTGTTCCATCTGCCTTCTTGAATTACTTCCAGTGTTGTATCAGTGAGAATTTGAAGTAGCAGTCTCTGAAAAGAACCATATCAGATATAAGAAGACTTGTTGGAACCACCTGTTATTATATGCAATGTTATGAATGCATGATTATGTATGCAATGTTTTATCATTTCCAGGGTGTCCAAGAATTATGTCAATTATCAAAAATAACAGACAACATGATAAAGGAGATAAGAAATAATCAATAATCGAGAGAGCACATAATGGCAATAAATATCCTCCATTCATAAAACTTTAAGTGAATTAAGTTCATACAAGACAAACAGTCATAACACGACAAAGAAGATAAAACCCCAACCAACAAGCCTGGCAGTGTTTTTGCAACAAAATGAAACAACAATTGAACATCAAACTCTGAATAGCTTGAAAATCATCATGTTCCTCTCTGAATCTTCAACCTTGAATTTTCTTTGATAGCCTGTGTTAGTTGGGCCTATGTTGTGAGTCTATGAGGGCTTTCTTCTTGAATCTGGGCGCTTTTGTCTAGAAGTTGCTTCTCCAGAACTTTGACTTTGGCTTTGTATCTTTTCTCTACTTCAGCCCCAGATACTCTGAGGATGTCGCAGTCTCGACACGTCTTCTTGTACTTCTTCTCAACCTCAGCAATAATTCTTTTATGATCTTCAATAGATATAGAATACTCTTCATCTCTGGATCTCTTTCTGGAAGTACTTGTCCCCTCGTGTGCTTCGAGCTTGCGAGTCAACTCTTTCTTCTCTTCCCTTAAGAAGTATAGCTCTATCTCCTTAGCTTCAATATCTATACGAAGGTGTTGATTCTCGCTCTACACTTGGTAGAAGGGCTGTTTAGGCACATCATGCTACAACTGGTCAGACTGTGGGTATAAAGGGTCTTCCCTTGAGAACTGTAACATGAGTGTTCTCTCTCTCTCTTTGACCCAATCAACATAAAGTCTAAAAGCTATCAGCTCTCTCTTTCTGGAGAAACCTTTCCCCTTTCTAAATATTTTAGTCCAAATAATCTCTACGTTATGTAGCATCTGAGGATCTTCTCCCTTTTTGTAAAATACAGATTCCTTGATTTCACTGCTTTTGGGTGGACATCGCATGGCATACCTAGCTCGCATAGGGAGAGAAATGGTTATATTTGATCATCCCTTGCATCCTCATGAGTGGGAATTTGGAGAAACCCCCACAACTTGTAATCACTACAACACTGTCAACTCTGAGTCTGTACCAAGTTATTTCAAACGAAGTGAGAGCCACAAGCTTTGTTTCCCACGTACGAGTACCCTGAGCGTCCACAAATGGTCCTTTAGTCGGCAGTTGATATATGAGCCACTTGTGCAACAAAAAAACATAGCAAACCACGACTCCATTTTTATTATGCCTAGAGTGAATAACATAATATAACTAGCCAAAATAGTAGGCATCACATTCAGATTCATGAACACATAGATGGCGGCCAAATCTACCAAGTTGTCAACATCTTGAAATAGAACGAGGCCATAAATCAAAACTTCCAGCAATGCGTTAGAAGAAACCCAATAAACCTTGGTTGTCATCTCTTCAGCTTTTCTTTTCAAGAAATCCACAAAAAAAACTACTAGTCGCGCCTCTCTTCCTCCAATGACCTTTCACATTGCTCAGACTCAAATAAAGAGCCTTAGCAATAGCTTCATGGTCGGGCTCCTCTGGAAAACGGGAAAAGGAAATGTGATCTGTAACTTTGATCCCCAAAATGTGAAAATACTCCTCAAGAGTTAGAGCTAGACGATAGTCCTGGAATGTCAAGCAACATAGCTCAGGGTCATAGAATTGCATTAATGTCTGAAGAGATCTGTCATCCACTTGAGCATTCAAAAGAGGCAAGATATCCACATATTGTTTGGTAAAAACCTTCGAGTTATGATAAACCACTGCATCAACCAACTCTTTCAAACATGGAAAATAGCTAGTTCCAAACTTGTAGCAAAAAATATCCCTTGTATCCCTCCTAATGGTATCATCATTGTGTGGCATTCCTTATGCAAACTAATACTCTAAAACACCCTGGAAATGAAATGCAGATGCATGTTAACTTCTTATTTTTTCATACACATTTTTTTGAAAATAAAAATGCTATAGTGCAGGTGCAATAACATGGAATCAAGGTTTTCATAACACCAAGAATTTGTTGTGATGTTCTGAACATGTCGAGAATACCACGATCAAGGGTTCAGAACATAATCAAAGAACCAAGTCACCAACAGAACATACAGTCACCATCAAAACAAATAGTCACCATTAGAACAAATAGTCACCATCAGTACCTGTATAATCATTCCATCCCTACTCATGGGTAAAGACTGGGTCAGGGTAAGGTCAGTGGTAACTCAAAATCACGGGTTCTCCTAAAAGCACTACCATCAAACCACAAATGTGGATGAGGATAACACCCCATTCGAACCTCATCTGAGCGTGGACGACATGACTATACTAGTAGGACCTTCGTCCAGTAGCCGTCATGTTCCACTCTATAATAACATGACCTTTTACCTCAATAATAACACCCATCCAACATGAAAAACCAACAGACCCAGGACATCAGAAAACCATTATATGGAAAGCGGTAAAATGCAATGCATACATTTGTTCAGATAAACATGTACAAATGATCAAACTATAAATCATAAAGATACACCCAATGAAACAAAACAACAAAAGCTAGGAGTGACTCTGGGACGGACCAACAATTGGTTAATCTTTCCCCTGTGAAGTCTCCAGCTGAAACAACCGACAAAACAATCATCGAGAGAAAATAAATGAAGTCGCCATCGAACGTTTTTTATCCCACGGGAAGGGAAAGGTAAATATTGAGTAAACCCGAGAAGCGTGAAGTTACGATCAAACGAACGAGAGATATGGGTAAGGGAGTCGATTACGCGAGGGGAAGGTATTAGCACCCCTCACGTTTGTGGTACTCCACAGGATCCACTCTTGTTGTTCTAATCAAAAGGGTGTGTTCTAATCTAAAGCTAAAGCTTAATGGATAAAGGAAAATGCAAAGAGGGAATGCATGCAAAAGAAAACACGAGGAAAAGAAGGAATATTTACAAAGTTTCGCTTGTCTAGGCCCGCGTCCAAATTCCTACGTATCCCTTTTAAGGAAACAGAGCGCTGTAGTTCGACTCAAATTTTTTGTTTGTTTTGTATTTTTTATGAACAATATTAATTTTGCTTTCTGCCGCAGCTCGACCTTTGGAGACTCACGCGTTGGCACAAGAATGAATTAACATTTTTTACCTAAAAAGGTATTTTCAAAAGAAAAATGGCCGAATACGGATAATGCTACATTCGCGCTCTAGCAAGTAGACACGGCGCCACTTGGCCTTTGGGGATTTATGTGTCGTATTACGTAGAGTAGAATTCACGTATCCTTTTGAAAGTTTCAAAGAAAGTCCCGAAGGCGAAAAAATGTTTGAGTTGGTTGATGTTTTTTACCTTGAAAAAGGATTTAATAATTGTTAGAGTGTTTTACGCATTTGCCAAAGTACAAGAATGGACATAGTTCAAAGCATCACTGTATGACGTGAGCCAAGAACGACACGAACTAGAAAGTGTGGGGGTTGATTGCAGACCCTTTGTTACACTTATTGACTCCATAACAAGCACAATATAAAAGGGAAATGGAAGGGGAATGAGATTTTCCTTCATCGAGGTCTCTTGCACACAAGCAAACATAAACATGGTCTCATTTTGAGGACTTTGCAAAAACAAACATCGCCTCCTTTGAGGACTTTAACCAGATTTTCCAATTTAAAGTAGGGACTTCTAGTCATGCATCTCTATTCCTAGTTCTCATGGAAAGGAAAAGAAAATACTACATGGAAAATAAAACCAGAATTAATATAATACCAAACGAACAAAAGTTCGTAGCAAGCAAGCAAAGAGAGAAACCTGTAAAACTTTGAGAAAACTTCACCAAGAAACAAAGAGATAGTCAGAAACAATATCCAATATAAGAATCAAATGTCGCAATGTGAAAATAACTCGCAAGCAGATGACAACCGCATCCAATCAAATTCCCTACACAAGACAAGTATACACAACCAACCAAAAATCCAAACGTCGCATGTCGCACGACAAAGGTCTCCAAAAGCTTGCACAAGTCACAAAACGAGTTAGAAATTAACAAGATAACACAAGCTAAGCTCAAATATCAAAACAAAACTTAAAAATAATAGTGAATTGCAAAGGAACTAAGTTCAAACAAGCATCGGAAAGTGAAAACAAAAATCCGGGCAGCAACATTGTTAACACATGAACATGCAAAATATCAATTCAGAATCGTCACAATCCAACACAAATGCTAAACAAATGCCAAGGAAAGTTTACTTGACCATAAACCAACAATTAAATCACATGTTTCCAACTATTTACCAAACCGGGTAGCAAAGTATCGATTTATGTAACCACTCAAATAATCGTGTTAAAAGCGAGTAAACTCAATATCAATGGTAAACAATCGAACAATTAAGTGCAAACATGTATTATATGAATATCAAATCAAAAAGTACATGTTAAAAGGAAAATCGAACAACATTGTATCATTACATGAAGTGCACAAAAATTTGTTTCAAACTCAACCAAAATCGATACCAATGATCCTCAATTGTCTGATTAAAGCCAAATATGCATTAAGCACGAATCAAAACTCAATCCAAATGAATTTTCACAAACCGGGCAACACTACAACGTATCACAATGTTGCTAAAAAAATCACATAAAAAATGATTAAACTAAATCATCAACCATCTATAATGCATAATCATGCACAAGTAAGCCTCAAACAACATTTGAAATGCGATTTACAACACATTTGTATTTTCCGGGCACCAACACATGCATGAATCGGTATTGATAAAAATTAGATTTGAAAATCACAACGGAAGGCACAAAGGCCTTTACCGATTCATGTTATGTAACTTAGAAATTACAAATGCTTGCAAACAAATAAATCCACATTCAAACAATGCTTCCAAGCCATAAATAACACAATTCAAGTGTTAATGCAATTTATCAGATTTGAGGTTTTCTATGTCGAAAAATTGAATTCATCAACAAATAGATTTAAAAATTTCATTAACTCATGAAAACACAATTAATTCTCATTAAAACTCTGTAATCAAAATTTAGATCTAAAATTCGGTATTCATATTCAACATCAATTCTATCGATTAAATTCAAGGTCCAAACCGATTAATTCATCAATCAACCAATTCCACACTTAAACATCATTTGAAATTTAAGAATCAAGTGTTTCTCACAATTCAAAAATTCAATTCAAATCATGTTTAAACAATTCAAACAATTCAAGATTTCTATTAAACATTCAAGCAATAAAATCTATAGTGAATTAAGAAGTGTTACCAGAAAGTAGATCAGAGCAAAGAGTAGAGTAGATCGCCGGATAGACACGTGCATATGGGAGGAGCATATCTTCAGAAATGTCGCGAAAAGACGGAGGCAGCAGCTCGTGCATAATTGCGCGGAATTTAGCGGAGGAGACAGAGGGATTTCACTGGAGATCACAGCGGATTTGGCCTGTAGCCAAGAAGGTGACGCCGGTGGTGCTAGCGCATAGCGAGGAGGGAATTTCCACAGATACGCAAGGCGAAGAGCAGTGTCAACTTGCGGAAATGAGGGAGAAAGATCAAGCTTCTTAAGATTTTTTTGTGAATGTGTTCTTTATGTTCTTGAGAAAAATTAGAGAAAGTTGAGAGAATTTGAGAGAGAAATTAGTTTGATTTTGTTAAATTGGGAATCATGAGTGTAACTGTGTTTGAAATTTGAATTTCAAATATTTATAGCATTGGCTCCAAAATCTTGTTTGGCTTGCATAAATTTGATTTTTCCACTAATTTTATGCACAGTCGACATCGATCCCCCAAACTCATACCACACGGTGTGAAATCCTGACGCGTGGCCTGAGACAAAAATATCGGTGACAAAGTTTGTGATGTGGCGTCGAAAAAATTGCTCTGATACTATAAAAATTGAACAAGTTATAATGCTTTAAATGGAGAGAACTCAATATAAAAATTTATAGTGCATATTTTTTCAGCTTATTTTGTGTACTGTGCGCGAACAAACCACAAGCTCATGTGTTTTAGTGCAGAATCCTGACGCGCAACCTGAAACAAAATCATCGGTGACGAAATTTGTGACATTATGCCGAAAGATTCGTCGCGATACAATAAAAATCGAGTGAGTTGTGATTTTTAGAATGGCGAGAAATAATGGACTGACTTTGCTGTCTTGAAAATTTCGGCTTATTTTCATGCGCACTTTGGGAAGCAAGCCATAAACTGAAGCCTTTGAAGCACAATCCAAACTCGGAACCTGAAGCAAAGTTGTAGATCATATCATTTGTCATCTCACGCTTCAAGAATCGTCCAAATACGATAAAAATCGAGAGAGTTACAATTTTTACAATATCGAGAAACAGTCCAGTAGAAAACCATTTCGAAGTGCAATTTTCTCTGGTAATTTGCACTTTCGGAGATCTTCTGCAAAGAATTAACTTCTGACCCGAACATACAAGTTGAAGATAAAATAAAGAAGGATTTTTCTCCCAAAGAACCATCCAAAAATGTAGAACCGAGCGAGATTTATGAAGTTTTGAACATTAGATAAATAGTGACTCACCATGCTATTTCACGGTATTTTTCACTGTATATCTTCAAAGTATTTGCACATTAAGAAATCTTCCTCAATGAATTGGCTTCCGAGCCGAGCATGAAGATTTAAAGGAATAAAAAGATAGTTCAAATTCTCCCAGAACCACTCATAGATGATTTTTCAGTCAAAAGTTATTAATTTTTGAGCAACCGAGAAGCAGCGAACCAGCATATCCACCGTAAAATGCGATTTCAAGTATTTGGCGCTTTTAAAAATCTTCCTCACAAAATTAGACTTCAATCTGAACATATGAACTGGAGAATATATCAAGCTGGTTCCGAAGACAGAATAACCATTCCCAAATCATTTTATGATCTCAAGTTATGAATTTTTGAGGCTGAACCACAAAACTGAATTTCTGTTTGCACTGTCTCAAATCAAATGAAACACTTGGCTATCTACACAATTCAAAGCGTGATGGAACACACGAGAGCTTAAGATTATGATGACTTGATTGTTTTTTGATTTAATGGCTTGGAACACATGTGGAGTGCATTAAAAATCTCAAAACCCTGAGTTTCGCTTCACAGTGCTGCTTAATAGAACCGTCATCTTTCGCAATCCTTTTCATAGAGAAAACCTTGACTCCATGAGCACAGACCCTATAACATGTATGTATTCATATGATGATGAAGTATAAGCCAGTTAGGGTTAAAATGAAGAGGGAAATTTTGGGGTACAACAGTTATCTTAGAGAACAATTGTATACACTAATGGTTCTGTTTAGTGTGTAGTTGCTTCTATAATGTCCATCCTCTGGTACAAGGCGTGTGACCTCATCAGGTTCTGAACATACACTCTGGAAGAAAACATGTGGTTACATGTTTTGGTAAAGTCAAGGTTCTGAATTGATCTTCTGCAACGTGTTTTAGGAACGTTAGTACAAGAAGTTCTGATCGTGGCTTTGTGGTTTAGCTTTGGAGGCCTTCTAAAGCTTTACTTCTGTGTCACAAGTTCTGAACATTATGAAGAACAAGGTTCTGCTGAACAAGTTTTGATGATCTGAAGAAAAGGAATTTCTTACAACCAAGTGCTGAAGACTCTGAAGAACAAGGTTCTATTTGACAAGTTCCGGAGACTCCAAGACTTAGGTTCTAAGGCTCATAAGAACGATTCTTCTATAACAAGCTTCAAAATTCAACATTCAAGTATCTAAATCCTTTGAAGATAAGAAGAAAGTTCAAATGGTTAACATGTGATGTTGTGTAAAAGGTACATAAAGTGTCTGTGACCTCAACCCTCTAGGGTGGCGTAAGGACATCCCTTTATACTGTATTGACAACAACTCTCAATGTGACTGTTAAGAACAAACAAATGGATTTACAACTATCTTTCTTTACATAACAGATCTTTGTTTAAAAGCTTAATAGTTAAATATTATTCAGAGGAAAAGGTGGAAAGCTATCATTGAACAGTGACAGGATACAAAAATATTATTTTATACTGTCTAAACTCTTACACCTTATTCTATCCATTGTGAACTAACCGTTGGTGCAGGAAAAGTATGTTCTATTCTCACAACGTCTCTCTCTCTCTCTCTCTCTCTCTCTCTCTCTCTCTCTGTGTGTGTGTGTGTGTGTGTGTGTGTGTGTGTGTGTGTGTGTGTGTGTGTGTGTGTGTGTGTGTGTGTGTGTGTGTTTCAAGGGCTATAAAAGAAGATCAAAGCTTCAAAGATAAATTGTTGGTTAGAGGGTTAACTGTTGCCATTAGCCAATAAGCTTCATCATGCGGAAGGAAAGCAGTAGACTCTGAAGATGTTAAAGCTACACTACTATACATAACAAAGATTACTAAAAGAAGAGAGAAAAGAAAGAAGAAGACTACAAGATGTTATTCAACTTCCAATCACATATATATTTGTAGATCTCAGAATAAGCAAGGAGTTTTTGTTCGTAGCTTGCTCAAGAAGAAGAAGACTACAAGATGTTACTCAACTTTCAATCACATACATCTTTGTAGATCTCAAAAAAAGCATAAAGTTATTGCTCATAGCTTGCTCAAAGAAGATGAAGAATAACACTACAAGATGATACTAAACTTCCGATCATATACATATTTGTAGAACATTTTAACGAAAACTAGAGTTGTTGCTCGAATAGTTTTTTTGTTCATATCTATTCATGTAAATTATTTTAACAATTGAGTTGTTGCTCGTAGAAGTGTTAAACAATATATGATTAAATGTTTTATGTAATCTTCTTAGAAGAAGCAACCATGTAAACACAGAAACCCCATCAACTGTTGTTGATTAGTTCCTTGAGAGACTAAGTGAAGGTCTGATCTCAAAATGACAATGCTACTGGTAATTATAGGAAATCCTGATAGGAAATTCTGCCGAATCATATTCTATTGGGTCAATGATTGTTATATCTGGTTGGATCACTGAATATATTAATAAAAGGTAACTTGAGAGACTGGGTAAAGGTCTGATCTCAAGAAGACAATAACTGCTTGTCATTGTGGGAAATCCTAATATGAGATTTTGCGGGATCATATTCTATTGGGTCAATGACTATTATATCAGGTTTGATCACCTAACATATCATTGCAAGGTTTCTTGAGAGAATGGGTGAATAGTCGATCTTAAGAAGACAATGGCTGCTGTTCATTGTAGAAAATCCTAATAGGAGATTCTGAAGAATCAGATTATGTTGTGTCAATGGTAGTCACATCTCAAAGAGGACCGAGTGAAGGTCAGACTCTTGTGAGATCCATAGTGGATATCATTTCAAGGAAATCCTGGTAGGAGATTCAAAGGAATCAGATTCTATTGGGTCAATGAATGTTATATCTAGTTTGGATCCCTGAACGTGTCATTGGATGTTAGTCACTGGCGGTTTCCCATGAGATTGTAATTAGTTTGGTTATAGTGGATTAAGTCCTTGTTTAAGGTGAAATCATCCTTGCGAGGGTGGACAAGAGTAGCCTAGTTAACGGGGAACCTGGATAAAATACTTGTGTCATTTATCTTTATCGTCTTTACTTCTATTATCATTTGAGTGCTTAGAATTTTAATGGGGAATGTTTTCTATGAACACAATTCAAACCCCCATTTCTTGTGTTTTCTCTACCTTCAATTGGTATCAAAGCTGGACTTTCTTATTAATTTAAGATAAAAAAACTTAACCGTGTAGAGAGATCCAGTTAGAGAAAATTTTGTAGTTGTCTGCTACTCAAATGATAGAAAGCTTTTCTGATTCAAAACCTGTTCTGCAGAGGATTCAAAATCTAGGCTAGAATCAAAAAATTTGAAGGCGAAGTTCCTGAAATAAGTTCTTAGGATTCTGAAGGCTCAAGTACCAAGTACCTGATGGAAATGGATTTATCTTCTCATTCAACATAAGTTTTCCTTCAGAGGAAAAGGTCAACTAATCATCTCTCCAGATCATCAACTGAAGCTGACATCCAAACAACCGCTGTAAACTGCTATGGATCTAATCAACGTCACATTCCAAAGATCCACTAAGAACTATATGAATACTAAAGCTTCTCAAAGTTATGATCTTCAAAAATCAGATGGAGAAGTCGCCATAAACATTTGAAGAAGTGTTACACGAGAGAATTGGAAGTCAAGAGGAGGAGATTCCATCTACCAAGGAGAAAAATAAATCGACTCAGAATTATGAAGAAAATGAAGCAACTATTGAAAAACTAGAAGTGAAGAAATTGAAAGATGATCATCCAGAATGTTCTTCTTTTCAAATCTCAAACAATAAAGGTGAACTCCTCAGAAGAACAAAATATCAGGTCAGTATTTACAAGATTTTTAAAAAAAATTACTAATAGATACTTCTACCAGTTAGAAGCTATCCTATTCAGGAAAGATCACTTGCCTAAAGTTACTACTTTTTGTTGCAACTAATAATATTTGTTTTCTCTACAAAAAATTCTCTTAGCTCAACCCTAGCTCTAATAATCGTTCAACTCCTCTCCTTAAGAGTTTATTTTTCTTAACCAGTTAAGTAAACTAACATCATCATATTAGAAGTGGTCAAATAAGAAACTATTATAGTTTTAAGATATAGATCAACCCTTAAAAATTGAAAAGGCAATGACATCAAATGGAATGTCTTTCAAATCACGTTTAAAGAGTGATATGACCTGGTAGAGAAATAGTATAACCCTAATAATAGGTAGAAAATCCTTTCACCTTACCCTCTATGAGTCTTTCACACTTCTCCAAGGATTAAATAATATTTCTCTCTCACCTCACCTCTGAAATCCTTCGCTAGTTCTTCCTTTCAGCCCCAAACTCTCAATAACCCTAAATCCTCTTCGTCCGTGTTTCAAATCCATCTATAATCTTTAAATGGCCTCTCCTCTATCAACTATTCCTAAGGAAAACCTAAGTCTTCCACTTCACTCTCGACCTCTTTCCATTCTTGATGCCCTAAGAACTCCCTCTATAGTGCCAATAGGACAAATGATAGTTGTTGCTGATCTAATAGTGGATTTCGAGAACCTAGCAGAAAATGGATTCAATCTATCGAACGATATCAAGAGTAAAGGCTGGGAAAGTTTTTTTGATATTCTTAGAGGACCAATTTGTCCTGATTTAGTCAAATAATTTTGGAATAACGCATTCGTTCTTGATATCATAACCATTTTTTCAAAAGTCAAAGGTCAGGACATTATCATTAAAGAAAATGATATTGCAAAACTCATTCAACATGATGGATCCAGTACTAAATGTGACCACATTGAGGCATATATTTTATCCTCATCAAGGAAAGTACTATAAGAAACCACCTCCATAGTTGATCAAATCATTTTATAAAATGGCAAGAACTCTTACAAGACAAATGATCTCTATGACAATCTTAAGATATGGTCAAGAATTCTCTCTGGAAGTATTCTTCACTAACGGTCGACCAACAAAATTTCATATTTAGATATCGACTCTAAGTACATGCTATACCACTTGGTCAAGAGAGAAAAAGTTAACCTACCCGCAAGCATGTTTTCCTACCTTCTTTACTCAATTCAACATTCTAAAAGAGTGTCCAAAAATCAAAGAAAATAGATTCTCTACGGAAGATTGATCTCTCCAATTTTAGTTGAAAACAAATCTTTAAACTCTCCTTTGACTCAAGAAGGATTTGAAGTGGTGAGTGGAAAACCATTCAATGGAGAATATCTAATAGAAATGGGAATCATTTCTAACCTAACCTAGAAACCTCATGCTTTTGAAATCCTCCAGATAAAAACATCTATTTCCTGTTATTCGGAAAAGAACATAAAAGAAGACAAGTAATTATCTCTCAATAACCCTCAGAATAGAAATCCTTTGCCTCAATCACCTGATCCTTTACCCATCTCTGGATTCCTCATCAACCTATCCCACTCAATTACTCCTTCTGATCCCAAACCTAGTCAGATAACTCTTCCATCCATCACATCCTACAAATTGCCACCAACTCCCCTTCAACTTGCCTTTTGTCAAACCTCATTAAGGCCACTAACCTCATCTGAACTCTTCCAAAAGTTTAAACAACCTTCTCTACTCTCTCTTGAAGATATCTGGAGAATTTCTTCCTCCAGCATGGATCCCTTCAGAACTGAAGCCGCCTGGATTAACTTCAGAAATGTAATGAATGTCAACTCCGACATCTTGCAATTTGTTTGCTATCAAGAGGCTAAACAGAAATATAAAGACCTGCTTAAATCCTTATCTTCTCATCCCTTGTGTTTACCCGCTCCAGAACCTACAAGACAAGTTGTTCTTGGCTTAAAGGATGAACGTCCTTCCAATGTGTCTAATGTTTCCTAATAACAGCTGAAAACCAACCCTCTTGCTCTGGTGTGAAGTCTGCTATGGATGTTAAAAAGGAAATTCATGGGATAAAGGAAACTCTTAAGAAGATGCAGGAATCTAACCGGATTATTCAAGATTGTCTGTAAAGTCAGCAGAAGACAAGGCTAGATCGAGCAACTTCCTTCAACCAGATGGTTGAGATGTTAAAGAAGTTCATGGAGAAGTTTAACAAAGAGTCTAAGGATTAGATCAAATATTAGAACTTAGGATGAAGATTTATTTACCTCTGTTTCTAAAACTCGTATAGTTCTAAACTCTTGTGTTTTATGTAGTTTATCGAAATGATGGTTATCTTTAATGTTTATCCTTTTATCTCAATCTTCAGTTAAGATAAAATTTAAAAAAGATTTTAAATAAACATGAAAAACTCAAAAGATAAAGATACCTTTGATCATTTGCTTTCTGTGTTAAATATCTTCTTAGTTTAAATTTTCTCTATCTTTATTACCTTTCTATTTTTTATTTATTTATGTGACTTAAAATTATCTTCATATATCTGCTCTAACTATTATCTAGTCTCTCTATCACCTATTTCCTTCATCTGGAATTTCAATACTTTTCCTGGTTAATCAATAAAATTGTTTTGTTACATGATTGCATTGGATATATGTGTGATAAATAAACATTTGCATAAAGTCTTACCAAACAAGTTCTTTTAAGTATATGATGTTTAAAGTAAGGTAATTAACTTAACTGTTATCCGAATAATTCTCTGGCTTGAAAATGTTTTTCTTCAAAGGTCATTTCTCTCGGTCCCTTATCACCTTTTTGATTTATGACAAAGGGGGAGAAAGTAAAATGTTGATTTTGATAATATCCTAAACTCAAACATGTATAATATTGTTGCTACTAACTATTTGTTTGATGTTTCAATCTGGGAACTCTAAACAAGTTCACCAAGTATTCAAAGACAAGTTGAAGAAGAAGATCCTAATACAAAGGTTGAAAACCTTATGGATGATATCAACTCTGATTTTATATCTAAGATGTTGTACATTTTGTGAATATATGTATCTTCAAACAGATGTACCAAACACAATTCAAAATGTATAAACTTACTGAAAGTAATGTAATATTGCTTGATATCATAGTGTTAAGAAGTTGTTAACTTTCTGAAAGTATGAAATTCAGACTCAAAGCTCAGAAGTTGTGCTCTCCTGGAAGGAAGTCAAGTCAACATTCTGATGCATGCTCTCATACAGAGATACCACTCATAATATATGCTTTGATACATGTACTTCAGCAATGTACGCTCTACTCAGAAGTTTTGAACTGTCTGAATGTATGATACAATGGAGATTATCATATCAAACATTGATGCTTGAGAAGCATAGTGTTTTGGTTGTGATATTAGAATCATGGTCCAAAAGCGCTGATACATAATGTGTGGCATTATTCAATCAGGCTCAAATAAAGTTTAATTATTCATCTAGTGCTGGTAGAAAATAGGTTTTGAGATAAAGACCAGGTGTTCTAGTCAGACTCGGATGAGTTGCTTTAGGGAAGTACTACTTCTATATTATTATGTTTTGATACTCAAAATTTATTTTTTTGTGATCCTTGGGCTCAGGGGGGGACTCTGAACAAGCTTAAATGAAGTTTTGGGTTTAACAGATTCGGGGGGAGCTGTGAGTTTAAATCTGAATTTTTTGATTATGGTGATTATCCTGTATAAATTGTTCAATCAAAATACATGGTTTTGTCATCATGAAAAAGGAGGAGATTGTAATAACAAGAAGTGTTTCCTACATTTGGCCTTGAGATTTTGATGATAACTTCACATGTTATCTTAGAGAACAATTGTATACACTAATGGTATCGTCTACTGTGTAGTTGCTGCTATAATATTATGACTCTAGTACAAGGCGTGTGACATCACCAGGTTATGAACATACACTCTAGAAGAAAACATGAAGTTACATGTTTCGGTAAAGTCAAGGTTCGGAACTGATCTTCTACAATGTATCTTAGGAACGTTAGTAAAAGAAGTTCTAATCATAGCTTTGTGGTTTAGCTTTTGAGGCCTTCTAAAGCTTTACTTATGTATTACAAGTTCTGGAGATTATGAAGAGCAAGGTTCTGCTGAATAAGTTCTGATGATTTGAAGAAAAGGAAGTTCTTACAACCAAGTGCTGAAGACTCTAAAGAACAGGGTTTTATATGACAAGTTCTGAAGACTCCAAGACTTAGGTTCTAAGGCTCACGAGAAAGATTCTTCTACAACAAGCTTTAACGTCCAACATTTAAATATCTGAAGCCTCTGAAGATATGAACCAATTTCAAATGGTTAACATGTGATATTGTGCAAAAGTTACATAAAGTGCCAGTGACCTATACCCTGGTGTAAGGACAGTCCTTTATAATATATTGACAGCCACTTTTAACGTGACCATTAGGAACAAACAATGGATTTGCATCTATCTTTCTTTAATTAACGAATCTCTTTTTACAAGTTTAATAGAACAATATAATTCATAGGAAAAGGTGAAAAGCTATCATTGAACAGTGACAGGATACAAAAATATTATTTTATACTGTCTAAACTCTTACACCTTATTCTATCCATTGGGAACTAACTGTTGGTGCAGGAAAAGTTTGGTCTATCCTCACAACGTCTCTCTCTATCAAGGGCCATAAAAGAAGATCAAAGCTTCAAACATAAATAGCCGGTTAGTAGGTTAACGGTTGCCATTGGCCAACAAGCTTCATCCCGTGAAAGAAAAGCAGTGGACTCTGAAGATGTTAAAGCCGTAACACTATACATACTGAAGACCACTAAAAGAAGAAAGAAAAGAAAGAAGAAGACTACAAGATGTTATTCAACTTCTAATCACATAAATCTTTGTAGATCTCAGAAGAAGTAAGGAGTTATTGCTCGTAGCTTGCTCAAGAAGAAGAAGACTACAAGATGTTACTCAACTTTTAATCATATACATCTTTATAGATCTCAGAAGAATTAAGGATTTGTTGCTCGTAGCTTGCTCAAATAAGATGAAGAAAAAAGCTACAAGATGATACTTAACTTCTGATCCTATACATCTTTGAAGAACATTGTAATGAACACTAAAGTTGTTTCTAAAATTGTGTTTATGTTCATATGTCTTCATGTCAATTGTTTTAACACTTGAGTTATTGCTCGTAGAAGTGTTAAACAATATGTGCTTAAATGTTTTGTGTAATTTGCTTAGAAGAAGCAACCGTGTAAACACACAAACCTCGTCAACTATTGTTGATTAGTTCCTTGAGAGACTGAGTGAAGATCTGATCTCAAGAAGATAATGGTTGTTGGTCATTGTGGGAAATCGTGATAGGAGATTCTGCGGGATCATATTTTATTGGGTCAATGATTGTTATATCTGGTTAGATCACTGAACATATCATTAAAAGGTTCCTTGAGAGACTGAGTGAAGCTATGATCTCACATGGCTGCTTGTCATTGAGGGAAATAGTGATAGGAGATTTTGTGAGATCAGATTCTATTGTGTCAATGGTAGTCATATCTCAAAGAGGACCGAGTGAAGGTCAGACTCTTGTGTTATCCCCGATGGATATCATTGCAAAGAAATCTTGGTATGAGATTCCGGGGAATCAGATTATATTGGGTCAATGAACGCTATATCCAGTTTGGATCCCTGAACGTGTCATTGGATGTTAGTCACTGGCGGTTTTCCGTGTGATTGTAATCAGTTATGTTATAATGGATTGAGTCCTTGGATAAGGAAAAATCATCCTTGCGAGGGTGGACAAGAGTATCACTACGAAAAAAACAATTTTTGGCAGCGCATCTACGAAAGCGCTTTTAAGAGAAAGCGCTTTCGTAGCCTTTAAAAAAAATTCGCTTAAAAAAAGCGCTTTTATAGGGTATCCTACAAAAGCGCTTTTCAGAAAGCGCTTTCATAGGTATTTGAAATATCTAACCTACGAAAGCGCTTTTTAAAAGCGCTCTTATAGGTGGCCCTATAAAAGCGCCTTTGAAAAGCGCTCTGAAAGGGGGATCTACGAAAGCGCTTTCTAAAGCGCTCTTATATGGGGGACATATGAAGGCGCTTTTTACCTCAGAAACGCTCTCATATATGGGTCTTAGAAAGCGCTTTTAAAAGCGCTTTCGTAGGTTGTTTTATAATTAAATTAAAAATCCCTAAATACTAAATTTGCCCTCACTTGTTCATTTCTTCGTCTTCTTCATTTCTTCTTCCTGTTACCGTTCGTTCCTTCGTCGCTGTCGTTCTTCCGTCTTCTTCAGTCGTCGCCGCTGTTCGTTCCTTCGTCGCCGCCGTCCATCTTGGTAAGTTTTCTTCTTCTTCCATTATCTGTTCCGTTATTTGACCGTTTAGTGAGTGGAATATGCTTCTTGCACTAGTTGTTTGTGAGTATATGTTTGTGAGTGGAATATGTTTGTGAGTATATGTTTGTGGACTCAACTTTTGCAACTAAAACCCAACCAAAGAGAGGTTTGTTGTTAGGTTGACTATAGTGTCCTAATGAGAAGAACCCTTGAGGTATTTGTGTTGGCTCAAAGAAAGTTAAAACTCCGCTTATTATCTGATGCAACCCTATCTTAGCTTTTTTTCTTCAGTTTACTTCAATTTTCTGTTCAGCTAATTGTGATTGATGAATCTATGATGACGAAAAGCAGACGGGCGGACTGAACTGATGCCTTGTTGATTGTCTGCCACTTCCAGCAATGGAATGCCAATGAGATTCATATCAATTGCAGAATTGTGAATTTTTTCAATTGTATTTTTATGTATTGAATCTGCCGTGATGATTTTGCATCAATATGTCTGGACATATGAATATCTTATATTGATTATTTGCTAATTTCTGAGCAGTGTACAGTTTCTATGTTTACATTTAGCTTGTTAGTTCGCTTGTTTTCAGATTTTCAATTCAATTGGCCAAATGATGAATCTTCAAAATATTGATAACTCAACATTGTTTTGAGCGCATGAATATTTTATTTTGAATAGGAAGATCTGATGCCAATATTTAAATTATTATTTCTTTTTCTTTACAGTGAATTTTGACTTACTTAAGTAATTGATAAAGTTTAAATGTAGCCTATGATGCATACTTAATTATGGTTCAGAAATGCATGTCTTTCATTTGATGAAAATCATGTACTAGGATGGTCTGAGGCTATCAAAATTCATTCAAATGAAAATAACTTTATTGCATTGTAAATTGTTTGAAAAATAACTACATGTATGATGAAAGTATAAATTAACAGTTATCCCTGTCTGATACTGTAGTGCAGGTGCTGAAAATTTGTTATCTGACATCTTAGTTTTTTGAAATATTTAGGATTGTTTTATTTATGTTTTGATGTAGGTATATTTCTTTTTCATTCTTTATCAGTTCGTAACTATTTAATCATAAATTTAATAGTATCCATCTTTTCATTCTATTTAATCCATTGTCCTAAATATTGAATAACATTTTATGAATTTGCAGCGTTTCCCGGCCTAGTTCGACGTACGACGCTCATTCTCCGCGTTTCTTAGAGTTCGAAACATCTGAGAGGTAACTTTCTTCCTCAAATTACTGGTATATATTGTGATGAATTTGTCTTAAATTGTCTTTCATATGTTGAATTTTCTTGATACGGATTCATTCCGTGTATACTTTGCGTTTTGACAGAAAATGTATCACGATGTTCCACAAGGAGATGTTCCACAAGATAATTCAGAAAATGTTCCACAAGGAGATGTTCCACAAGATAATGTTCCACAAGACACTTCAGATAAGGACATCACACGAGGCATAACTATCATGCGGGGAATCATCCGTGATAGAGATAGAGGTATTAAGTATAATGTAGATTGGAATAATGATGACCAACTAATTGGGCCTAATTCTGCAAAGCTGACAAGCTACATCGGTACGCTTGTTCGTATGCACATTCTGATCACCACTACTAGCTGGAAAAAAGGAGACTTGGATGCTAAAGAAAGAATTTGGACCGAGATAAAGGTATCATATATGGTTGTTGTTATTTGCTTTATTTTGACGAAAATATTGTTTTTAAATTACATATACTAACACCCTATATGCGTATGTTTTTTTGTAGAGGTCTTTTAACATTGAAGATGCCCGCAAAAAGTATATAATGGGCTTGGCCGGAAAAAGACATAGAGGGTGGAGAAATTTTTTGACAAATAAGTTTCTTAAAGACGATGAAGGAAATTTTGTTGAAGAGGATCCTGAACGACCAAATAAATATGAGAGCTTCATTACACCCGAAGAATGGGTTGCTTTTGTGGGCCAAAGAAGAGACGAGAATTTCAAGAAAGTGAGTGCTGTAAATCGGGATAGAGCGTCAAAACCCGCATATCCATATAAAAAAGGTCGTTTGGGATATGCACACTTACAGGAAAAAATTGTAAGTAAATCTCAATTCTACGATCTTATTAATTATCTCAATGTGTATTATTAATTTGTAACAATGTGTATTGATGATTTTATTATTTGTAACAATGCGTAGTTGGAGGAGACGCAAAGTGACGAAACATCACTACCTGCACATGTGCTGTGGAAGGAAGCTCGTGTTGGCAGAGATAAAGTTGTTAACCCCGATCTGCAACATATTTATGATGAGTGTGTAAGTATACCATTATGTCTTTAATTAATATATAATTAACATTGTGTCTTTAATTATCGATATTTAAATGAATTACAGGAGACTATATCGCAATCGGTATCCACGGGTGATGACTCGAATATCAGGAGCGTACTCAGTCGAGCACTATGTGTTGCTGAGTATCCGGGACGAGTGAGGGGTAAAGGCCATGGTGTGACTCCTACCTCTCTGTATAACAATCCAAGAAAAAGAAATCCTAGCAATGCAGAAGTGATGCAAACATTGCAGGATTTACAAGCACAAGTCCGTGAACTGCAAAGGGACAAAGAGAGATATATGGCAGAAAGAAGCAGTTCACAGTTGAAAGAAACTAGTGACAAGGCTAGTATCAACCGTCAACAAAATTTTCCTGAGGTAATTAAGATGATAATCCATTATATTTAGAGAAAGTATAATTATAACGGTTATTATTGTCAACATTAAAGGAAGTCTAACGGTTATTATTGGTTTAGGGCATTTCATGTTGTCAGCTATATCTAGCATCTCCGACTTATCGGGTAGTTGGCAAGGGAAAAGTGCACAACACCTCGGGAGATTTAATTCACCATAGACCGCTCTCGGATGGCCACATGAAGGTATCGGTTGATGTTGTTTTAGATATGAATGCATTGCTACCGGTACCTGACATTGTTGCAGAGACCACATTGCTGCGAGATGCAGTAGGATCTTTTGTGGCATGGCCATCAGACCTCATCTGCATAGATGATCAGGTATGTTGAAAACCATTATGAATCTTTAAGTATTCAACTGACAGTTCTGACCTGAATTTTATACATGGTAATTTTAGACTCCTACAAAACCCGCATCTAAGGATAAAGGGATTTTGCAGCGCGGCGAGTCTATTGCATCGCAAAGACAGGTACTTTTAAAGTGTTTCATTTATGATCGGAATAAAAAACTGCATAACTTTGTATCTTACATAATTCTATATGATTTTTAAGGTACCTTCTCAAGATCAGTCACAGCAGGTGAGCCAGAAAGTTAGTAGGGTTCCACCTAAGAAGAAGGTTCCTGTCCGTAAATTTGTGCCTAGGTATCGACAATGTCTAGAGACACTAGTTGGCACATCAGATTTGATGAATGATGGAATTCGTCAAATCGATGTGGATGAAATTGTCTTTGGTTTTCCATGTACCGAAATAATTGGATTAGAGGACATGGAACAAATCTTTCATCATCGAGAGTTAGGCATCAGTGTGATGCACTCGTACATCCGGTAACCCGATCAATATATTATTTAATTGGTTGAACATTTTTTTTAAACATTTAATTGAAATAGTCTAATATTAATTATGTTTTTATTTAAGGATGTTATTTGACAAATTGATGCGCGGGAATCAATTGTCAAATAGATTCCGTTTCGTGTCTTCCTCCCGTGTCAGCGGAGCAACAATTTCTAGGGAACCTGATTCAGTAAGAGAACACTTGGTCGAAATATTCATGACAACTGCCAGTACAGAGAGATTGTATCTTTTGCCTTATAATACAGGGTTAGATTTTCATTCTAAGCTCCTTTTAATATTTGTATTTTTTACATTAAAATTCGCTTCTAAATTGTTGCTTTAATTTATAGATGTCACTGGTTGTTGCTTGCAATCAATCCCATAAAAGAAGTGGTCTATTACCTGAATTCGGTTGACGGTGATTGGACAAATTATCCGGAAATGAAGCTAGTGATTGATACGTAAGTGACATTATTCTAAATATTCGTTTGTGTTTATATATTTAATTATTTCAATGTCATTGTTCTAAATAAATATTTTAATTTTGTCATCAGTTCAATACAAGTATTTCGATGTCAAAGGGGCGGACGAGTACCACGGTCTAAATCAAACAACATTAATTGGATCAAAGTACAGGTATATACATTTCAACAATTTTGCTTATAATATTTATGCTACTTGATAAATCAATAGATGTGTATAATCTTATTTGTTTTTCTATGTAGTGCCCTCAACAACAAAACGGCATAGATTGCGGATACTTCGTTTTGATGTTTATCAAAGAAATCATTCAAATGAATGAAATCGAGATTCCAATCACGGTATGGATTTATACTTTGTTTTATTACTTATCGGATTTTGCATATAATTTATTACATTAAACTAAATCATGCATATATTTTGTTTTGTAATGTAGTATTTTGATCAATACAATTGTCCATATTACTCGCCACGTCAATTGGAAGAACTCAAAGAGGAGTTGTGCCAATATTTTATTGAGCTAAGAATCTTGTAATAAGGTACAAATACATTGTTGTGTGAAAATTGGTTAATTATGAATATATTGTTTTGTGTATACAATACTGACCGTGTTATTATGTTCATATTGCAGGATCAGGACCTTGGATATATATGTAGATTATGATTGATTTACTTAGTGTTATATAGCTGATTTCTTAGGGTGTATTTTGTTACGTTTAAAAACATGTTAATATTGAATTACCATGGTGTATATATATTTTGGATATGAATTGATTATAATGGTATTTGTATATATATATAATATTTGGTATTTGAATTACATTTGGTATTTGGATTAAAACTAATATATATTGGTATTTCTAGATTAGATTGTAAAATACCGGTTTAAGAATTACAGGTTTGCTGCAAAAAAATGCAGGTTTAGAAATTTTTTAAATTTTAGATTTCTCAGTAGAAAACCTATGAAAGCGCTTTTAAGAAAAAAGCGCTCTCGTAGGCCTACCTATGAAAGCGCTTTTTGATTAAAAGCGCTTTCATAGGTAGGCCTACGAGAGCACTTTTTTCTGAACAAAAAGCGCTCTTATAGGCCTACTTTATATTGCCTGACAAGCATTCTGAATACACCTATGAAAGCGCTTTTTCAGAAAAAAGCGCTCTCATAGGCCTACTTATGAAAGCGCTTTTTACCAAAAAGCGCTTTCATAGGTAGGCCTACGAGAGCGCTTTTTTCTGAACAAAAAGCGCTGCTAAAACCTTTAGCAGCGCCACCTACGAGAGCGCTTTTAAGCGCTTTTAAAGCCCAAAAAAAGCACTTTCGTAGGTTATTTCTGGCATAGTGTATCCTAGTTAATGGTGAACCTAGATAAAATACTTGTGTCCTTTATCTTCATTATCTTTACTGCTAGTATCATTTGAGTGCTTAGAACTTTAATTGGGAATATTTTCTATCAACATAATTCAAACCCCCTTTCTTGTGTTTTCTCTACCTTTATGTGGTAATTGTGTTCAAGTGGTGTGAATATGTGTTGTCATGAATGTTTTTCAAAGTGTTGTTGTAAATTTTCTTGTTTTCATAACGTTTGTTTGAGTGTTGGTTAAGATACTTGCTTTAGACCGCACATTAAAGCATCGTTAGTGAGAGGAAGTTACTAGCTAAGCAAAATAAAGGCTTCAAGCTAACGACATGAAACAAGCATGTTTTATTAATTTTAGTTAATTTATTATTTTTCATTGTATTAGTTGAGGTAGTATGGTGAATGTGGGCTAAACAAGTTGAAATTGGACAAGTCTTGAAATTCTTAAATCTTCACTTTTCAACTTGTTTGTCCACTTTCACCCGGTGTTTTAGTATGTTTATAGTAGTTGTTTTAATCTCTTATTTTTGTGTTTATCTAAGATCTTACTTTGAGTAGCTTGAGGAAATTTGAGGTGTTTTTTTCCAAGTTTGATCATTTCAACTTGTGGATGTATGGTAATGGTATTGTTTAAAGTTGGTAGACGCAAGGTACTCGCTTATCGCTTTCTAGAACATAACGTGTTTATGAGACTTTTCTTTTGTACAAAATTTCATGTCATTTATTATTTTTCCATACTTGTTCATTCTTGAATCACTTTAGGAATAAACCTGTGTTATGAGGTTGCTTCGATTGTTTACTATATGCAGAAGACCAACTTTCTTGGTAACTCAGTTTTATTATGTTTAATCGTATATTTGTATTGAATATGTATGAAATCATGAAAAATATTGATGCATTTTTTGAATTTGAGCATAACCACTTTCAAAAAGTATTTTACCCAGTGAGTGTGTGAGCATTTGTTAGCCCCTTTGAGCCTTAATGTCATGATCCATATTGGTATAAAAATTGTTGAACTTGTAAATATCTAACTAGCTCTTCATTGATTTTTGTATGGATCTTTAATTTGTTTCCTGAATTACTTGACCCTTCAACTTTAATTTGTGGTTTGTTTTGTTTTCCTTGCCTTAGAAAGTCAGGGAGCATTCACATTACTTGTTAGGTTGTATTCAAGTTGGGGAGAGCACTTGTTTGATTTCTCATGTGTTATATACTTTGTGGTTGAAAAGAAATAAGTCGTTAGAAAAATAAAAGAAAAAAATATGAAAAAGGAAAAGAAAATAAAAAGAAAAGAGAAAGAAAAATAAAATGAAAACAAAAGTGTGTCTGAATAAAATCAAGGTTGTACCAATGAGAAAAGTGAGAGGGTGAATAAAAATAACTTTTTATTATTTGAATTTGTATGATTAAATGCTCCCATCGATTTAGGCAATTTCATTTAGTTAGCCTTAGGATCAACCCTTCTTTATTAACCGAGCCTAATTACAACCCATGAAAAGTCCTCTTCATTCTTGCTTTTATATTGTTAAATATGCATTTTTCTCGATGAGTGCATAATTTAACTTGATTGTTGGGTGAGAGGAAAAGCACCCTGTTGTTTTTGTTATTCATCTACCAATGAATTGTATGCTAGGTGTGATTCATTTTTTTAACTTTTTATTGTTTTAGAGTTTTTGACATGTGTTTTGTATTTAGGGGTTGTTTCATTTTCATGTTATCGTTGTAGTTTAGTGGTAAGTGTTTACTTCGATGGTACTTTTTTTATTTGAATCATACATTTGTTTTCAATTTTCATAACCTGTTGATTCGTGATTCTTGGATTATCGTCTTTTCTTTCTTTAAGTTGTTTGACTTTGTTTGAGGACAAATAATGTTTTAAGTTGAGGAGTGTTTGTTGAGTGCTAAATTGTTGTGACTTTTAGTGTGAATAATTAGCACTCGTCAACTTAATTCGTTTGTTTTTCATCAATAAATCTCAACTTTAGTGTATATTCGATATAGTTTATGTTATAGTGTATATATTGCGTTATCATGTAAATATCATTGAGTTTAATTGTTTTTGTATAATTTTTGTAGGTATTCAAGCATTTATATTTATCCATTGTTAGATAGAGCATTGAATATGTTTTCCAACGCTTTCGACTGTGTGTAAATCGGAGTTACGGTTCTCAAGTTATGGCAGAAACAAGTGTTGATTTTTTCTATTTCTTGTAAGTGTCGCCCCGAGCTCGTTAGGCAAGCCAGAGGCACCCCATAAGCGTGGAAATGCACGGTTGTATCAGTAACAAGTGTTGTTTTGAGCGTCGGGCGAGCCTTTTCGCCGCTGGGCGAGACAGTTTGGGAAAAAACTCATATTTAGGTCTAAAAACACAAGTTTTAGGTAAGAGTTGGGTATTTTTGAGTCCCAACACCATTAACCTTTATTATTTGGTAGACAGAGCTAGAAAACAACATTGGAGCTTGCATTTGGATGATTCAGAGTTATATTTCTCATCGATTGGCGTTGACAATCCGTGAGATGTTTGGTTTTTCTTCTTTTCTTCTCTATATATTTCTTTATTTGTTGGGTTTTGTTTATAGATTTACTTTGAACATATGTATATGTATTGATTACAATGTTGTATATCAATGTCTTCATTGATCTTTTTACTTTTTGTTTGGATTTTTATTGTTATAGACATATATCTTACAAATTCTTATTAGAGATGGATATTTATTAGTTTCTAGATTCTAGAGATAGGTTAAGAGATAATAATCATCGTGGGTATCAGAGCTTAATGCCTTCATGTTGTTTGTGTTGTGCTGAGAGATCACTGACGCGAGTAATACAGTTGTTTTCAAGTTTGCGTTAGACATAACCTCTATTGTGGTACATCTCGAGAGACACTTGATGATTTTAACGAGTATTATAGATTGACTACAATTGATCGATAGATTTATGTTTGTGACGATTAGTTTAAATTCATGTATGATAAGTTTCTCCTCTCTGAAGAATGTGTTTATTTTCCCATTCATATCTTTTACCTTTCAACCCATTTTATCCAAGCTCATAAACTTGAAAACTGTTGAATGACATTCTTTCCCTTGCACCGATCTATGTGGATACGATAAAACTCGGAATAATCTTTTGCTTTCTGCTTTACTGCGTCAACAAAATGTCACTAATGTCGACGATTGATGTTTTTATATTGAATTTCAATGCATAAGTTTCTATGGTTTTAAGGTTTGTATATATCGTATATTTTTATATTTTCACTTGTATATTGACTTGTATATGTTTACATACTTGTATATTTGTGTTTGATTTCCATACTTGTGCATATGTGTTGTTCTTGTGTTCAAGTGGTGTGAATATGTGTTGTCATGAATGTTGTTCAAAGTGTTGTTGTAAATTTTCTTGTTTTCGGAACGTTTGTTTGAGTGTTGGTTAGGATTCTTGCTTTCGGTCGCGCGTTGAAGAAAAGCATCGTTGGGGAGAGGAAGTTACTATCTAAGAAAAATAAAGGCGTCGAGATAACAACGTAAAAAAAGCATGTTTTATTGTTTTTAGTTAATTTATTGTTTTTCATTATATTAGTTTAGGTAGTGTGTGATAACAAGAAATCGTATCGTATAATTGCTACATTTTTAGTCCGTTTTCATACTACATTAATCCATTTAACTCCCGATTGTTTCGAGTTTTTATGTCTTTTCACAGGTACAACATGTTTCAAGTCAATTTAGTGAAAAAGATCATATGAAGAAAGCTAACATAAAAATCAGAAGAAAAGGAACAAATCTGCAAAGTTCTGCAGATTTTGATGCTGTGACGGTCGTCACACATCTATTACGACTGTAACGCGCTTAGTTCATGAAGAGTACTCGTCACACATCATTGACGAACATAATGCGCTATTTAAGAGTCTTACGACCGTCACCTTAGCCTTACGACCATCACACGCGTAATTCAATGTTATGAAGAACATGGAGACGTGGGCAACGTAAAGAAAGGATTATTCACTCATACAATCTCTTAACCTCACCAACACGCAGTCTTGGTTTTTCTCCAAAAGAAGTACAAGTCCACGTTCTTATTTCTTAACTGCCAATTCTCTTCTATAAATAGGAGAGATTTCAATGAAGAAGGACACAAAGTTTTATTTACAGAATTGCTTGCGGAAGCTCTGCCGAATTTATAAACCATCAGTTTGCATTTTTTTCTACTGTTCTTGTTTTATTTCCCTTTTACTCTTTAATAGCAATTTCCAACATTAGGAAATTGCTATTTTAGTTAGAATTTGTTTTTAGCCTCAGACTTGTTTCAAGCTTCGATTCCGAAGGTTCCAATCTTGCCGACTTGTGGAAGAGGGAGCTTGAGGAATAGTATTATTATTCAGGTTTTTAATCGCATTTAATTTAATTTTAATACAATTTGTTTATGTTAAATTACCGTATTTATTTATCATTAATGTTTTACCGTTTCCCGATTATATTTCCTGTCTGTCTGTTTCAAGTACCATGACTAGCTAAATTTCTAGAGTCGGGATGTGATAATAGTAACTAAATGGATTAAATTGTTCCTAAGCTAAAATATAAATTAACTTAATTTTTGGCTGTGACTTTTTATAATTAAAATCAATCTTTTTGTTACGAGAGTAAGAAAAGTAGAATAGGTTAGGATCAAGACCACGAAAGTGTGAGGTTTTAACCGGATAGCTAAAGTTAGGCATTTGATTTAAATACAGCGAGAGCGCTTTAAAACGAATTAGACTTTATTAAGTATTCAAAGAGTATTTTTAAACACTTATGGGCTAGCGAGAGCAGGCATAGGGCTTTAGGGGTATAATCCGAGATAAGACCACGAAAGTGTGAGTTGAAGGTTTTTAAACTGATAATTTCTACAGAACCATCTAAGTTAAACATCTTTATATGCTTAGGTTCTATTAAATCCGCTTAGGTTCACTATATTACATGTCGACCACTTTATCATTATTATTATCTCCTTAATTCGATTTAGTTTTCCTCTACTTTAACCTCTAAAAAACCAAACATGACAACATTCGCCTTAGCTAAACTAGCAAACCTTTATAGCACTAGAGTGATTACAAAGTCCCTGTGGGTTCAACATCTTTTTATTACTACGGCGATAGGCTGTGCACTTGCAGTTAAGATACCGTTAGACACATAAGGTCGATCGCACATCAAGTTTTTGGTGCCGTTGTCAGGGACTTTGATTTAGTCACTAGTGCACTCATAAAGTAGCACTGTATAGATTAAGGCAACTATTTATTTTTCCCTCTGTTGTATGCCAAATACTCGTTCCCGAAGTGAGCCTTTGCATCTACAAATCAACGATATCGAGCGCTATCTTAGAGTAAGACACCGAGTTCAAGAATACAGTGATCTCAACAATCTTCCTCCGACTAAGCTTCCTGATATCTCAATCCCTGAGTTAATTGAAGAATCAAAGATGGCTGACGTACCAAATCCACCTCGTGCTCTTAAGGACTACGCAGTTCCTTCTCAAGCAGAACCTCACAACAGAATGTCGCTCCTGCTATCGCTCGAAATGATTTCGAGCTGAAACCTTCGCTTTTATCCGCCGTTCAGCAGAACCAATTTTCTGGATCTCCTACTGACGACCCAAACCTGCATCTGTCAGTGTTTGTGCAGTACGCAGATACTGTAAAAGCGAATGGTGTAAACCCCAAGGCGATACGATTGCACCTATTTCCTTTTTCTTTAAGAGACAGAGCTCGAGCATGGCTCCAATCTCTTCCTTCAAACTCAATCATCACATGGGATGAGTTGAAGAAGGTCTTTTTGGCCAGATATTTCCCACCAAGCAAAACTGCTATGCTCAGAGCCAACATCAATGGTTTCAGACAAAAAGATAACGAATCACTTTTCGAAGCGTGGGAATGCTATAAGGACATGATTAGACTCTGTCCTCATCATGGTTTAGAAGAATGGCTGATCATTCATACGTTCTATAATAGTCTCTTGTACAACACAAGATTGACTATAGACGCTGCTGCTGGTGGTGCATTGATGGATAAACCGTATACCGAAGCAAATCAACTTATCGAAAGCATGGCTCAGAACCATTATCAATGGGGAAGCGAAAGAGATAATATGGAAAAAACTCAAACAAAAGGTGGCATGATTGAAGTGAATAGTCTGGATCAAGTCAACGCTAAAGTGGAATCCCTTACCCAAAAGTTAGAAAATCTTACCACCGCTCCCGCAGCTACCGTAGCTGAAGTAGCTCAAACTTGCGATCTATGTGGTCTTCAATCACATCCTGCTCCAGAATGCCCACTTCTAATGGGAGTTCCAGCTGAACAAGCGAATTACGTACAGGGAAACCCTTATAGCAATACCTATAACCCTGGTTGGAAGAATCATCTGAATTTTTCATATAAAAACAACAATGCGTTATACGCACCTGGACAAGCTCCTGCCACGCCACCTGGCTATCCAAAAGCTACCCCAAATCACCCTAATAATGGACCTAATACATCCAATGCCCCTAGGAAATCTAATCTTTAAATCATGATAGAACACTTCACTGCTTCTCAATCTCAGACTAATAAAGATGTTCTAAATCAGAATTTACATACTAATGAGCAGATTAAACAATTATCTAGTAAAGTTGACGCTTTGGCTACCCATAATAAGATGCTTGAAACTCAAATTTCACAAGTAGCTCAACAACAAGCACCTACTGTTGTACCCCAATTTTTGACCTAAGATCCCATTTTTATTTTTGCATTTTTAAAGATAAGTCAAGGTCACGAAATACGATTGATTTTAACGTCTCACCTTCGAGCTTTGACTATGTGAAGATTGTCAAGTGTTTTGAACATTTTTAGCATATGTATCACTAATTTCTAATCGCATACAAAGGTGTATGTTCATGTTCTTTTGTGTCATGTGCAGAGACAAGTCTGAACCAAGAGCATCAGCTGTCGCGCCTCAATTAATGTTTTGAGTCTCCCAAGCCAGAAGTACGGTTAATTATGGATTCTCAAAGACTGATTCGTCAAGGCACAACTGTTGCACCCTAGATTTCGCCCCTAACATGTTTTAGTCGCACTTTCATATCGTATTTTGTCATTTGGTCACAATCATTAGTAAATATCTTCATTCATCACATTTTGCATCATTAGTCGTATTTAAGTTGACCAGAAAAGTCAGTTTAAATCAAAGTTTTCATCGTCTTTTAGTTAAAAAATACCTGACATTTCACTTCATGCATTTTTATCTGTTTACTATTTTCTTGCAGTGCTCCAAGTTGTTTATATGTCAATAATAAAAATATTTTGGTTTTATAGACAGACCGTTAAAAAACGATCCGATATTGTGCGAAAAAATAGCGAGAAAAATATTTCAAGTTTTCACCTCTTACCGATCATTTTATGAATTTGCATGACGCGTAGATTATGACGGTATGCTCGCTTTATTTTTCGGTATAGTTTGAAGTCTCGTTTTTAACCGTAAATGTCCGTATTAGCCTGATATTTTATCATTTTATTTTCGACTTCTTGAATCTTTGTGACATGTAGATTATTTTAATGTGTTCATTTTATTTTTTTTTTCGGATAAATTTTCGTCCGTTGTTTATCATTTTCGGTCACTTTGGGTCTTTATTTTTATTCAGAAAAATTCAAAAAAAATATATTTTAAATTGCATTAATTTGTACACTTTCAGGTTTTTAAATCATTTTTATTTTTAGAGGGATTTTTAATCATTAATTTTTTGTTAAACTATTCTTTTTTTCTAATTGGTTGCAAGAGGTAGTGCAGGATTGATAAATTAGAAAAGAGAAAGAACAACACCATAAACCAACTCTCCCTCCTATTTTTCAATCCACACAATCTTTCCCTCCACAATCAAAAAAACTCCCGCCTGCATACATCCAACACTCACACTTTCCCTCCTCTCTTCACTCAACACAGCATCCTTTATCTTTATCTCATTAACCTTTCTACAACACACAACCACCATTCACTATCAAAAAAATTGTTCTTCTCCATCCAACTCTCATAATCCCTCTACCAACACCAGTGAAACTCCCATTCAACATCATTACCAACCTGCCATCCGTATACCCTTCAATTCCTCTTCATCTTCCATATACAGTATCAAATAACCACATAACTCCCGCGACCTTCTCTTTATCCCTTTGTTCAACACATAACTCACTGTAAATCTTCATCCATCATCTTCACGTCTCAAAACTACCGTTGCACCACCCTTCAACTGCAATTATTCCTCTCATATCAAAACTTCTGAACCGTAATTCCGGCATCACCTTCTTCACTCATCTGTGAATGCTCCGCCTAGCTCATAATCCATCTCAGCAATTGCACGATTTCCAGTTCAGTCTGTGACGACAAAAAATTTCACGCTTCTGTCTCTTACAGCAAACCAGCTTCAACCAACCGATTCCACCGTGACCACATCACCAACCTCTCCTTTATTCCACCTTCATTTCCTCTCTTCTAAACACCAGCAACCCTCACTATCACAACAGCTCCTCCACTGTTGAAAAATCCCTCCCAACCTTTTCAGAAATTCTGCAAAAAGCATTCATAAAACCATCAAAATTGTTTTCCAAAAAAAAACATTGTAACAACCATTATCACATTTTGAACCATTATTTCCTTGTTTCAAACCTCTCAACCAAGCCTATAAAACTCTTACAGCAATAACAAAACCACAGTGACAGCCTCCATTTTCTACTCTTACACTAAAATCACAAAGTTTTAATCCAGATTCGCAGAATAGAAGATGAAGAAGTGAATCGAGAAGCAGAAGCTGAGAGATTGAAGGATTACTTGGGGTTGATTCTCGAAGCTTACAATCGCATAACGCCGTTATTGCTTACAAACCCCCAGCGAACTACTCTTTTGCCATACGTGCTCATTCGTCCTGAACACATCTCAGTGGCGCCAACGGAGCTTGTAGTTGCCATTATTGTCGTCACACACTACAATTCACTGCCATCGTCGAAACTAAAAGGTATAGATCTGTGTTTATCTTTTTATATTGTTTCTGAATTTGAGAAATATGTTGGATGTTTGTGTATGATGGAACATATTACGATTTTTTTCGAAAGTGGATAGAACAGAGAAAGAAAAATGAAGGGTTTGTTTTGTTGTTGGTTCAAAGCGAGAGGAAGAGCAGAGGAAGTATGGTTTCGGTTGAGGAAAAGATGGAGGAACTGAGGGGATACGGTTTTGATGGAGAGAAAATCGAGAAAGATGGGGATAATATATTTTTGGTGTCAATTGTTTTATTGGAATAACAAAAATAACTTCCCTCCTCTTCCCAAAGTCATGAAACTCCGGCGCCTCTTTTTTCTCCAAACTAGGGTTCCAGAAAATTCCCCAATCCCTCTTGGTAACCTGGATTCGGGTTTGGGCCTAGCCCAACCCATTCCACAAGTTTTGTGTTTTTATAGTTTTTTAATTAAGAGAATATAATGAATGATCAGTTTGGTGTAGTGGCTGGAGCTTGTAAGTGAAACACATGAGGACCTGAGTTCGATACTTGTGTGAAGCTGCATTGTTTTGTTTTTTGATTTATTTGTTTTTTATAAGCATTTATGGGCCTCAACTCAATCAATTTTTCTAAGCCCATTTAAAACTGTTAATACTCAACATCGCCCACCCCTCAATTTTCTGTTTCACACCTCTTTCATAAGTAATTTAGTATAAAGTTAGATTAGTAATCTTAAAATTAATTTAGTTTAGAATTAACTTAGTATTTTTATTATCAATATAGTTTAGATTAAATTAGAATTTTATAATTAATTTAGTTTACATTTAAATTAGTTTAGATATAATTTAGTAACTTTAGAGCTTTAATAACTTTATAATTTCTATTTAGATTTAGTTTAGTAATTTTAGAATTTTATTTGATTTAGATTTAGCTTAGTAACTTTGGAATTTTATTTGATTTAGATTTAATTTTATAACTTTAGAATTTTAATTTAGTTTAGATCTAATTTAGTAATGTTAGAATTATTTTTATAACTTTAGAGTTTGTAATTAATTTAGAATTATTTTAATAGGTAATCTTATAATTTTGACTTAGATAATTAGTTCTTTTTTTCTTTTATTTAAATATCTTTGCCATTTTAATTTCTCGATGCTTTTGGTCATTAATCTGTTTCATTAGATTTGTTTTCTTGTGAATTTTTGAATGCTTATACTTTGTGGATTCATCTTATTTTACTTGCTCGATTTAATTCCAAGGGAAATGTTTTTAACTTTGTTGACTTCATGTCATCAAATATATTTGTTACAATCGTGCGAATACCCTCATCCATTTTTTTGCTTATTTACTATTTTTCCAAACTTAAGATAATTCTCCCAAAAGACTCCATTTTCAAACTCACCTCTTTTAAGTCAAAACTTCGACACTAGGTCGTCGTATCTTCAAAAATCTCGTCCATACCCATCTTTTAGCCAAACGAACCATTTTAATCAAACAAACAATTTTAACCAAAAACAGATATTTCAAAAGGTTCCTGCGGAGTACCGCAGATGCATTGGGTGCTAATACCTTCCCATTGTATAACCAACCCCCCGAACTCTCGATCTCTTTCAAAAACGCATTGTATTTTTATTACTTTTAAGTATTATTTTACATTGCATACTTTAGGGTTTTATTTCGCTCTTTTCCCTTTTCCCTTGGAAATAATAAAGCGCGGTGGCGACTCTTGCTTTTGCGAGTCAAGTTAATTAATAGCTTGATCTCCGATTTTCACCGCTACAGAATTGGCGACTCTGCTGGGGAAAGATTGACCTCTTGCTGGTCCATCCCTAAGTGGGTTAAGCCTAATTTGTTTTATTTTTTTTATCATTATTTGATTGTTTGATTATATGTATATATTATGATTATTTGGGTGTTGATAATATTTACAAAAGACAAGTCCTATACCCGGACTAAGTTACACTTAGGAATAGGACGGGCGGTATAGTCATGTTAACTTTGAGGGAGTAATCCCGAAGAAGGAGGCATGAGATCCCCCACTCAGTGGAAGGCCCTCTTGAACGTAATATTTGTTTACCGAGTAATCGGGAAGACATTATTATTTTCGACCTGGGAGCCAGAGAAGCTGGGAACCGTAGAACCCTAACCCATCTTGGCCTTTTAGGTGTAGCGCGGAGATTATAACGGAGTAATCCGGAAGTAATTCTTACGCGATGCTACGCTCGGATGAGTTTCTCTTGAGATTATTGCTGATTATTGAGTAATCAAGACGTTGGTAATATCCGAAGGAGGAATGCAGACTCCGGGAACTCTTAGAACCTTTTCTTGAAGGTGATTTAAACCGTTAGTACATACCTTGGGGGTGTTCCTTACCTTGACTCCATGCTCGTGACGTTGAACCTTTCGACTTTATTTGTGACCTTGCTTGTGGTTGTTGCATAGCCATGCATTCATACATCCATAAAACCCTTTTCACTCGGCTTTGAAGGAATTTGGAGGTCTTTCTTTGTAAACATCACAAGTTTCGTCAAGCTCAATGGATCTTGGGTGTTGATAGGGCAAAAACCCTAATCCACCAAAATGGATGATTGATCTTGATGATAACTTGATCAATGTTTAGAGCCAATTTAAAATTCATCTTCTATCTTCATACTTTGATGTTTACAACTTAATATCTTGAGTTCCTTGAAAATCAAATAAAACTCTCTTTTGCATATCATACATCATTCTACATTTTTGTTTCACTTTCAAAGGCCTTTTTCCGAGTCTTATTTTCCTTTGGTCTCACCAGTACAACACTCGCGCTAAGAGAACAATGGAGAATATCAAGCAAGAGATTTCTGAACTCCGCAGAGAGGTGACTAATTTGAAAGCTGGTATGGATCACTCAACTGTTTTGGTTGAAATTTTGGTTACCGCCCAAGTCAATCCTTCTAGGATGGAGGAGGCGATGATAAAAGTATTCACTGAAACTCTAAAATCATTCTCTCATGAGAAGGTGATGGTTAATGCACCTAACAACTTTCCTGACAAGGTGAATGTGGGAGTGCGTCTAGAAGAAGATGTTGGGAAGGGATGTTCATATGAAGATGGTAGCTCAACTAATGGTGTGAAGAAGTTTGATAATAACTTTTCCAAGAAGAGAACCAGAGGAAGAAATAATCATTGTCAGAATCATCATGTTTCTCCTATTCATCAACAAAATCAGCAAGTTCCTAATCAGAGGAAAACCCAGTTTGATCCAATTCCAATTACCTATACAGAGTTGTTCCCTATCCTGATGCAGAGGAATTTGGTTCAGACGCGATCTCCACCAAAGGTTCCTGAGAAAATACATTGGTACTACAAAGCTGATTTGGCTTGTACCTTTCATCAAGGTGCTCATGGGCATGACTTGGAGGGTTGCTTTGCTTTGAAGATTGAGGTTCAGAAGTTGGTCAGAAGTGGTATCTTGTCATTCAAGAACGTTGGTTTTGAAGTTCAAATCAAGAATGTGCCGAAGAGTAAACACGGTTGATGGTCACTTTGAGTTTTGAAGGATGTTTTCGGTGATTCAAGTCCAGATGGAAAGCTTTCCCCGAACATTAACTTATTTCTGCTTTTGTAATTTTTCTTGTTTATCAAAACATTGTTTGCATGTAAGAACTTGTTTGCATCTGTATGATTATCTTAATACAATGAGTATGTTTGTCTTGAAGAAATTCATTCATTTCACTCATGTTTGTTTTCAAATTTTAAATTGCTTTTTGCATTATGATACCAACTTGTTGCTCATTCTCTTGCCTAGGCAGAGATTGAAGGGAGGATGATGATCTAAAGAACACAAAATCTCTGGTTGTTTGCTTTTGGATAAAATCTTGCTGATGATGTACAGGCATTGTTTCAAATCCCTAAACACCGGAGATATAAGGAAGATAATCCCTTGCTAACCCCTTTTGAGCCTTTGAAGCAGAAGTTTCTTTTTTATACAAAAAAACCTTGAATTTTAACCTGGGGCAGGGTAGTTTTTAGTTAATCTGACTGAGTGTTCGAAATTCATAAGGAAGATGTTTTTTGAAGAGAAACTACGAGGGCTATCTTTCATGTATAATGAAGCCAGAAGATGTGGAATCATAATGTTATCCCTCATTCATCAAGAAACGAGGCAATCACAATCCTCTCAACAAGCAAATACAAGCTAATGTCACACATTTTGTTCAAAAAGTCAAAAATCAAGAAAAAGAAAAAGCCTGCTAAGTCAAAAAAAACATGAAAACGTGTGACTTAGGCAAAATTAAGGCATCCCGGTGGACTATCAATTCAAAAGAATTAGTTCAGGCAAAAGTTAGGGAAAATAAAAATTGCAAAGAAAAGGACTGCAAAGAAAAGTCCTCAGCAAAGAACAAATTGGTGACTACAAACACGAAGACATGAGGGTGGTTTCTATTTCGAAAGCCTCGTCGTTTCCTTGACCGTCACAAAATCCTTTTGAGAGATGAACACTCATGTCGAATTAACTGAACATAGGGTTGGAGAACATCATGAAGAATGGGTGGGCACCAAATATTTTGAGCCTTAAAATCTTTTTTCTAAAAACCATGAACCAAGCCACGTTACAACCTTCAAAAGTCCTAATTGAAGCAAGGTTATTTTGAAAGCATACTTCAATGAGATAGTGTTCCTGACTCCCATGAATGTTCTAAATAGTTATGTTGGTATCATATGTTTTTCCTACACAAAAATAAATGGTGCTTTAACTCGCAAAATTTGTGCGATATCTTTCAAAATCTTCAAGACTTACGTAACTGTTGCATTAGAATTTTCATTCTCATTGTAAACTTTTTCTAACTGCAAAACATTTGTTTGATATCAAGGAAGCTCACATAAGCACCAGTGATGAGTTTATTCTTTTAAGGCCTGAAACTATGTTGAGTAATTGGCGGATCACGTCAAGAAAAATCATCTCCAAGGGCATGTCACCTGAAGACCTTAAGCACGGACATGTTGCTTCTCCCAGTTAATGCTTTCCCAACTTCTTTACCCTTTATTGGGGCAAAATTTGAAGACTTAGTTGTGCCAACTACAGTTAATCCGGGGCAATCACGTCGAGATCTCTCTAAGAGTTTGAAGACACCAGAGCATGGTGAATGCCAGGTCTTTTGTAAAATCCTCTTGAGATTATTTCTCCTCACCAACCATATAGCTTGGGGCATTTTAGAAGTGAAGTTATTCGCAAGAATTGTCGTGCAACATGCAGCTCATCAGCAGTAAACTTGGGGCATCCAAAATTGGTCCCAGGGGCAATCTAGATTTGTCAAGATATGTGATATGTATTGCACACATTATCAGAGGGTGGGGTTCCCAGTACCTCCAGCTAAGCATGACTTTTTCCAACTGAAACGGTGTTTGTGTTGTTATCCTTTCAATGGATTGTTTGCGATAGAAGACTGGACTTTGGGTTTTCTACCTGAAAATATCTTCCTCTCCAAAGAGATTTAAGCCTTGTAAAAAGACCTTGCTCCAATGATGGCTTTTGTTTTCTATCTCCAGTAATGTTACCATCCTGTTGAGATTAGCCGAGTGTCGAGTTGTACTGTGATGTCTTATCATTTTCTGTCCATCTCCCCTGTCTGTTTTGTCCGCACATACATGGCATTCATTTATTCATTCACACTTGCATCATGCACGCACAGTTGTATTTGTTGATATTTTTGAGTTCGTATACCTTGGTTATGTCTATTCAAATTGCGTATTTGATCTTTCCAAATAGAGTGTCAACTTAAGCAGAAAGTGCGCCTCTTTTCTAATTCCCCACTGAGTTAACTCTCGTGGAAGAATCTTGCTTTAGCTTTCCTTTTCCATCTATGGATAGGATAAATCCCCATTTGAGTTGTTTCCTTATTGGGCAGAGTCTTGTTTTGACTATTTTCTCTCCAGTTTATTCCTGGATTGAGCTTTGTCTCTTGTGAATGATACCCTGTGGATCTCTCTAGGCTGTGAAACCTAGATGGAGAGTGCATTTATTTTGCAATGTAAATACTTGGTATCCTCAAGAAGGATTTACTCATGGTTCCCCGTTGAAGATGAGCCTTATTCCCTAGCAGTGTTATCACAACCTTCTTCTGGAATATCGACATGACAACAAGCGACTGACTCTTCATTTGAGCAATTTGATTATTTCTGATTTCTTTATGACAAATGGCGGTCTCTTCATGAGCAGTTTGTCCATCCCCGATGAAATTATTGGCTCTCACCTCCAGCAATATCTTCATGATATTTTATGGGTATCTTTGAGAAAACAGCAAGCGGCGGTCTCTTCATGAGCAACTTGTGTATTATGGATACTCTTGACAAACAGCAAGCGGCAGTCTCTTCATGAGGCAACTTGTGTGTTATGGATACTCTTGACAAACAGCAAGCGGCGGTCTCTTCATGAGCAACTTGTGTGTTATTTTTCTCTTGAAAAACATCAAGCGACGGTCTCTTCATGAGCAACTTGTGTGTTATGGATACTCTTGACAAACAGCAAGCGGCAGTCTCTTCATGAGGCAACTTGTGTGTTATGGATACTCTTGACAAACAGCAAGCGGCGGTCTCTTCATGAGCAACTTGTGTGTTATTTTTCTCTTGAAAAACATCAAGCGGCGGTCTCTTCATGAGCAACTTGTATGTTATTGATACCTTGAAAGAAACAGCAAGCGACAGTCTCTTCATGAGCAACTTGTTTGTTATTGTCACCTTTGAAAACAACAAGCGGCGGTCTCTTCATGAGCAACTTGTGTGTTATTGGTAATTTTGAAAAGAAAACAACAAGCGGCAGTCTCTTCATGGATAACTTGTATGTTATCAACACTTTTAAAAACAGCAAGCGGCAGTCTCTTCATGGACAACTTGTATGTTATCAACACTTTTTGAAAACGGCAAGTGGCGGTCTCTTCATGAGCAGCTTGTACGGAAAACGGCAAGTGGCAGCTTCTTCATGAGCAGCTTGTACGTTAGTATTTTTGGAAGACAGCAAGTGGCAGCTTATCTATTTGAGCAACTTGTGTGTTATTGTTCCCTTGAAAACGGCAAGTGGCAGCTTCTTTATGAGCAGCTTGTGGGTTTTTGGCAACAAGTGGCGGACTCTTCATGAGCAGCTTGTGTTCTTTAATATTCTTTGAAGACAGCAAGTGGCGATCTCTTCATGAGCAGCTCGTATGTTATTGACACCTTTGAAAGGAAGCAAGTGGCAGCTCCTTTATTTGAGCAGCTTGTGTATCCCCAACAATAATGTCTACTCATCAAATGGCATCCCTTTCGGAAAAGTCCCGTGGGGAAGTTTGTTATTTTATCCTTTTCAAGCAATATCTTGGTTAAAGAAGAAATGTGTTACCATTCTTGGTAAAATTCAGAAATCAGAGATGTTTATCTCCAGCCACAGTGCTGATGTCAATCATTTTGTTTTCCAGCCACAGTGCTGATGTCAATCATTTTGTTTTCCAGCCACAGTGCTGATGTCAATCATTTTGTTTTCCAGCCACAGTGCTGATGTCAATCATTTTGTTTTCCAGTCACAGTACTGATGTCAATCATTTGCTTTTCCAGTTACAGTACTGATGTAAATCATTTGCTTTTCCAGTTACAGTACTGATGTAAATCATTACCTTTTCCAGTCTTAATACTGATGTAAATCATTCAAGAGTATCTCATTTGAAGTCTATGACTTTGTTTCCCCAGTGGAGTTACAACCTCTTCCTCTGTGGGATTACTGTATAATGTGCTTGGTTTCTCCAGCATAGTCTGTCTCATATGGCGTCATTCCCCATAAAATTCAGAGCATTACATTCATATCATATCATGAACATAATCGCGGTATCTTAAGGCCAAAAATTGTGTATTCTATATTTAAGTCCCTTCAATCTCGTCGAAATGAAGATCCCAATCTTCATATCTCCAGATAGAAGAAACTTAAATAGGGGCAGCTGTTGTACCCCAATTTTTGACCTAAGATCCCATTTTTATTTTTGCATTTTTATAGATAAGTCAAGGTCACGAAATACGGTTGATTTTAACGTCTCACCTTCGAGCTTTGACTATGTGAAGATTGTCAAGTGTTTTGAACATTTTTAGCATATGTATCACTAATTTCTAATCGCATACAAAGGTGTATGTTCATGTTCTTTTGTGTCATGTGCAGAGACAAGTCTGAACCAAGAGCATCAGCTGTCGCGCCTCAATTAATGTTTTGAGTCTCCCAAGCCAGAAGTACGGTTAATTATGGATTCTCAAAGACTGATTCGTCAAGGCACAACTGTTGCACCCTAGATTTCGCCCCTAACATGTTTTAGTCGCACTTTCATATCGTATTTTGTCATTTGGTCACAATCATTAGTAAATATCTTCATTCATCACATTTTGCATCATTAGTCGTATTTAAGTTGACCAGAAAAGTCAATTTAAATCAAAGTTTTCATCGTCTTTTAGTTAAAAAATACCTGACATTTCACTTCATGCATTTTTATCTGTTTACTATTTTCTTGCAGTGCTCCAAGTTGTTTATATGTCAATAATAAAAATATTTTGGTTTTATAGACAGACCGTTAAAAAACGATCCGATATTGTGCGAAAAAATAGCGAGAAAAATATTTCAAGTTTTCACCTCTTACCGATCATTTTATGAATTTGCATGACGCGTAGATTATGACGGTATGCTCGCTTTATTTTTCGGTATAGTTTGAAGTCTCGTTTTTAACCGTAAATGTCCGTATTAGCCTGATATTTTATCATTTTATTTTCGACTTCTTGAATCTTTGTGACATGTAGATTATTTTAATGTGTTCATTTTATTTTTTTTTCGGATAAATTTTCGTCCGTTGTTTATCATTTTCGGTCACTTTGGGTCTTTATTTTTATTCAGAAAAATTAAAAAAAAAAATTTAAATTGCATTAATTTGTACACTTTCAGTTTTTTAAATCATTTTTATTTTTAGAGGGATTTTTAATCATTAATTTTTTGTTAAACTATTCTTTTTTTCTAATTGGTTGCAAGAGGTAGTGCAGGATTGATAAATTAGAAAAGAGAAAGAACAACACCATAAACCAACTCTCCCTCCTATTTTTCAATCCACACAATCTTTCCCTCCACAATCAAAAAAACTCCCGCCTGCATACATCCAACACTCACACTTTCCCTCCTCTCTTCACTCAACACAGCATCCTTTATCTTTATCTCATTAACCTTTCTACAACACACAACCACCATTCACTATCAAAAAAATTGTTCTTCTCCATCCAACTCTCATAATCCCTCTACCAACACCAGTGAAACTCCCATTCAACATCATTACCAACCTGCCATCCGTATACCCTTCAATTCCTCTTCATCTTCCATATACAGTATCAGATAACCACATAACTCCCGCGACCTTCTCTTTATCCCTTTGTTCAACACATAACTCACTGTAAATCTTCATCCATCATCTTCACGTCTCAAAACTACCGTTGCACCACCCTTCAACTGCAATTATTCCTCTCATATCAAAACTTCTGAACCGTAATTCCGGCATCACCTTCTTCACTCATCTGTGAATGCTCCGCCTAGCTCATAATCCATCTCAGCAACTGCACGATTTCCAGTTCAGTCTGTGACGACAAAAAATTTCACGCTTCTGTCTCTTACAGCAAACCAGCTTCAACCAACCGATTCCACCGTGACCACATCACCAACCTCTCCTTTATTCCACCTTCATTTCCTCTCTTCTAAACACCAGCAACCCTCATTATCACAACAGCTCCTCCCCTGTTGAAAAATCCCTCCCAACCTTTTCAAAAATTCTGCAAAAAGCATTCATAAAACCATCAAAATTGTTTTCCAAAAAAAAACATTGTAACAACCATTATCACATTTTGAACCATTATTACCTTGTTTCAAACCTCTCAACCAAGCCTATAAAACTCTTACAGCAATAACAAAACCACAGTGACAGCCTCCATTTTCTACTCTTACACTAAAATCACAAAGTTTTAATCCAGATTCGCAGAATAGAAGATGAAGAAGTGAATCGAGAAGCAGAAGCTGAGAGATTGAAGGATTACTTGGGGTTGATTCTCGAAGCTTACAATCGCATAACGCCGTTATTGCTTACAAACCCCCAGCGAACTACTCTTTTGCCATACGTGCTCATTCGTCCTGAACACATCTCAGTGGCGCCAACGGAGCTTGTAGTTGCCATTATTGTCGTCACACACTACAATTCACTGCCATCGTCGAAACTAAAAGGTATAGATCTGTGTTTATCTTTTTATATTGTTTCTGAATTTGAGAAATATGTTGGATGTTTGTGTATGATGGAACATATTACGATTTTTTTCGAAAGTGGATAGAACAGAGAAAGAAAAATGAAGGGTTTGTTTTGTTGTTGGTTCAAAGCGAGAGGAAGAGCAGAGGAAGTATGGTTTCGGTTGAGGAAAAGATGGAGGAACTGAGGGGATACGGTTTTGATGGAGAGAAAATCGAGAAAGATGGGGATAATATATTTTTGGTGTCAATTGTTTTATTGGAATAACAAAAATAACTTCCCTCCTCTTCCCAAAGTCATGAAACTCCGGCGCCTCTTTTTTCTCCAAACTAGGGTTCCAGAAAATTCCCCAATCCCTCTTGGTAACCTGGATTCGGGTTTGGGCCTAGCCCAACCCATTCCACAAGTTTTGTGTTTTTATAGTTTTTTAATTAAGAGAATATAATGAATGATCAGTTTGGTGTAGTGGCTGGAGCTTGTAAGTGAAACACATGAGGACCTGAGTTCGATACTTGTGTGAAGCTGCATTGTTTTGTTTTTTGATTTATTTGTTTTTTATAAGCATTTATGGGCCTCAACTCAATCAATTTTTCTAAGCCCATTTAAAACTGTTAATACTCAACATCGCCCACCCCTCAATTTTCTGTTTCACACCTCTTTCATAAGTAATTTAGTATAAAGTTAGATTAGTAATCTTAAAATTAATTTAGTTTAGAATTAACTTAGTATTTTTATTATCAATATAGTTTAGATTAAATTAGAATTTTATAATTAATTTAGTTTACATTTAAATTAGTTTAGATATAATTTAGTAACTTTAGAGCTTTAATAACTTTATAATTTCTATTTAGATTTAGTTTAGTAATTTTAGAATTTTATTTGATTTAGATTTAGCTTAGTAACTTTGGAATTTTATTTGATTTAGATTTAATTTTATAACTTTAGAATTTTAATTTAGTTTAGATCTAATTTAGTAATGTTAGAATTATTTTTATAACTTTAGAGTTTGTAATTAATTTAGAATTATTTTAATAGGTAATCTTATAATTTTGACTTAGATAATTAGTTCTTTTTTTCTTTTATTTAAATATCTTTGCCATTTTAATTTCTCGATGCTTTTGGTCATTAATCTGTTTCATTAGATTTGTTTTCTTGTGAATTTTTGAATGCTTATACTTTGTGGATTCATCTTATTTTACTTGCTCGATTTAATTCCAAGGGAAATGTTTTTAACTTTGTTGACTTCATGTCATCAAATATATTTGTTACAATCGTGCGAATACCCTCATCCATTTTTTTGCTTATTTACTATTTTTCCAAACTTAAGATAATTCTCCCAAAAGACTCCATTTTCAAACTCACCTCTTTTAAGTCAAAACTTCGACACTAGGTCGTCGTATCTTCAAAAATCTCGTCCATACCCATCTTTTAGCCAAACGAACCATTTTAATCAAACAAACAATTTTAACCAAAAACAGATATTTCAAAAGGTTCCTGCGGAGTACCGCAGATGCATTGGGTGCCAATACCTTCCCATTGTATAACCAACCCCCGAACTCTCGATCTCTTTCAAAAACGCATTGTATTTTTATTACTCTTAAGTATTATTTTACATTGCATACTTTAGGGTTTTATTTCGCTCTTTTCCCTTTTCCCTTGGAAATAATAAAGCGCGGTGGCGACTCTTGCTTTTGCGAGTCAAGTTAATTAATAGCTTGATCTCCGATTTTCACCGCTACACCTACTGCTGCCCCAACTGGATTTTTCCCTGGTCAACCACAACCTAACCCAAAAGGACAAGCTAACATTGTAATACTGAGAAGTTGAAAAGAACTTGACGGACGTGTTGATCCAAGACTCGAAAATCCAGCCATGTACCAAAAGCAGAACAAGCCAACTAAAAATGAGAATGAACCAAAGGAAAAGGAAAACGAAAACCAAGAGACAGTGGAGAAAGAGAAGCCTTATGTGCCTCCACCACCTTATAAACCGCTGATTCTGTACCCTCAGAGACTTACCAATTCCAAAACGATGGGCCAATTCAAGAAATTTGTTGAACTTTTGAAACAACTGAATATCACAATACCGTTTAAGGAAGTTATCACTCAGATGCCCTCGTATGCTAAATTTCTCAAGGATATCCTATCTAACAAGAAAAAGATAGAAGACAACGGAACAATTACACTTACTGCTGAGTGTAGCGCTATTATTCAAAACGATATGCCCCCTAAGTTAAAAGATCCAGGTAGTTTCTCTATACCTTGTAACATTGGAAAGTTTGTCATAGACAAAGCTCTATGTGACTTAGGAGCAAGTATCAGTGTCATGCCCCTATCTATTTGTAAAAAGCTGGAGATGGGAGAACTTAGACCCACAAAAATGTTCGTTCAATTAGCTGACCGATCAGTTAAATACCCTGTAGGTATACTGGAAAACGTTCCAGTTAGAATAGGTCAATTCTATATCCCGAACGATTTCATAATCATGGACATTACCGAGGACTCAGTTACTCCTATCATATTAGGAAGACCCTTCCTAGCCACAGCTGGAGCTATAATTGACGTAAAGAAGGGCAGACTGACATTCGAAGTTGGAGAGGAAAAAGTGGAATTCATCCTCACTCAATTCTTACAAGCACCAGCCATGAATGACACATGTTATCTAATCGACGTTATAGATGAGTGCATAAGAGAGATGGAAGCAGAACAAACCACATACTCTGAAATAATGAAAATCCAAACCCCTCTAATATTCGAAGATGACAATTAGCATGAACCGTATCAAGATGATAGTCTAAGCGAAAGTCTAGCACTTACACCTGATCATATGCCATGTCCAAAGAAACTGGGTTTAGAATTAAAAACCTTACCCAGGAACCTAAGATACGAATTCCTAGATACCAAATGTACGCGACCAGTAATAGTCAATTCCAGTTTAGGAACGCTCGAAACTAAGAAACTTTTAGACGTCCTAAGAAAATACTCGACTGCATTAGGTTATAACATATCCGATTTGAAAGGAATATGTCCTTCAATTTGTGTGCATCGTATTATGCTAGAAGAAGATTGCAAAACCTCTAGAGAACCTCAAAGAAGGATTAACCCAATCCTTAGCACTGTAGTCAGAGATGAAATTAAGAAGCTATTGGAAGCAGGAATCATATATCCAATCTCCGACAGTAAATGGATTAGCCCAGTACACGTCGTAACAAAGAAAGGAGGTATCACTGTTGTGAAGAACGCAAAAGGCAAACCGATAATGCAAAGAGTGGTAAATGGGCATAGAGTGTGAATTGATTATAGAAAACTAAACAAAGCTACTCGAAAGGACCATTTTCCTCTACCCTTCATAGATCAAATGTTAGAGCGATTAGCCAAACATTCCTACTTCTTCTATCTAGACGGTTATTCCGGATTTTTCCAAATTCCTATTCACCCTGATGATCAAGAGAAGACTAAATTCACATGTCCCTATGGAACGTTCGCTTACAGACGAATTCCCTTCAGATTGTGCAATGCCCTAGCAACCTTTCAACGATGTATGATGTCAATCTTTACAGATTTCATCGACAACATCATGGAAGTGTTCATGGACGACTTCTCTGTGTGCGGGAAAAGTTTTGAAGGATGCCTATCAAACCTAGAAAATATTTTAGAAAGATGTGTGAAAGTAAACCTCGTGCTTAACTGGGAAAATTGGCATTTCATGGTCAGAGAAGGAATCGTACTAGGACATGTTATATCTAATAAGGGAATTGAAGTTAATAAAGCTAAGATAGAAGTCATAAAAGAACTTCAACCACCTAAGACCGTTCGAGAAATACAAAGTTTTTTAGGACACGTCGGTTTCTACCGACGATTTATCAAAGATTTCTCGAAGATCACTAAACCACTTACCGGTATATTAATGAAAGAAGCTGAGTTCATATTCGACGAAGATTGTCTTAAAGCGTTTGAAACTCTAAAATCAGCCCTTATCACTGCACCAATCATGCAACCACCCGATTAGAGATTACCTTTTGAAATCATGTGCGATGCGAGTGACTACGCGGTAGGCGCAGTTCTTGGACAAAGGAAGGACAAGAAACTTCATGCAATCTACTATGCCAGTAGAACGCTAGACTCATCTCAAATGAACTACGCCACAACTGAGAAAGAACTGTTAGCAGTTGTCTTTGCGCTTGACAAGTTCCGTTCTTACCTAGTAGGAGCAAAGATAATCATTTACATAGACCATGCTGCTATCAGATATCTACTAACCAAGAAGGACGCAAAACCAAGACTCCTTAGATGGATCCTACTTTTGCAAGAGTTTGATCTAGAAATTAAGGATAAGAAAGGAACAGAAAACGTCGTAGCAGACCACTTGTCAAGATTAGAAGGTATAAAACCCGAACAAGTACCGATTAACGACGATTTTCCGTATGAACAGCTGATAGCGCAAATAAGAAGAGATCTAGCTCAACTGGATCTAAACAAACCAAAAGCCAAGGAAGCCGTGGAAGCGATCCATACAACCATGGGATTTCCATGGTATGCCGACATAGTTAACTACTTAGCTGCAGGCGCGCTCCCACCGGACTTAACTTATCAACAGAAAAAGAAATTCTTCCATGATCTCAAGTATTATTATTGGGATGAACCTTTATTATTTAGAAGAGGATTGGACGGGATTTTCCGTCGATGCATACCTGAAGAAGAAATAGAAGATGTTATTTCTCACTGTCATTCATCTCCCTGTGGCGGACATGCAAGCACTTCTAAAACTTGTGCAAAGATCCTGCAAGCCGGCCTATTCTGGCCTAATCTATGGAAGGATGTCCACATCGCTGTTAAAAACTATGATCGGTGTCAACACACTGGTAATATTTCAAGATTCAATGAAATGCCTCAAAGAGGAATGCTAGAAGTAGAAATCTTTGATGTTTGGGGAATCGATTTCATGGGACCTTTCCCATCTTCTTTCGGAAACAAGTATATACTTGTAGCTGTCGATTATGTTTCAAAATGGATTGAGGCTATAGCCTCTCCTACAAATGACACACGAGTAGTAATTAAGCTCTTTAAAAACAAAATCTTTCCAAGATTTGGTGTGCCTAGACTTGTCATTAGTGACGGTGGCTCCCATTTCATTTCGAAGATATTCGACCAATTATCATCTAAGTATGGAGTCAAACACCGCGTAGCAACACGGTATCATCCACAAACCAGTGGACAGGTCGAAATCTCGAATAGAGAAATTAAACAAATCCTCGAGAAAACTGTCGCCATATCTAGGAAAGATTGGTCATCTAAGCTTAACGAGGCTTTATGGGCTTATAGGACAGCCTACAAGACTCCTATAGGAACTACACCCTTCAAGCTTGTGTACAGAAAATCCTGTCATCTCCCGATAGAATTAGAGCACAAGGCATATTGGGCAATCAAAACACTCAATATAAACTACACTGCTGCTGGAGAGAAGCGAATCCTCGACTTAAATGAACTAGAAGAATTAAGATTAGACGCTTATGAGAATGCTAAGATATACAAAGAAAGAACCAAAAGATGGCACGATAAGCGCTTATCCCGGAAAGAATTCAATGTGGGAGACGTTATGCTACTATTAAACTCTAGACTTAGGCTCTTTCCTGGAAAACTAAAATCCAGATGGTCTGGTCCTTTTGAAGTTACAAAAATATTCCCTAGCGGAGCAATAGAAATTAAGGATAGGAATAGTGACCCATTCACAGTGAACGGACAGCAATTAAAACAATATCATCACATTGAGAATAAAGACTATGCGAATAGTCTAAAAATTTTAGAATTACCCACTATTTCCCCTGAATGATCTACTGCTAAGCACTATGTCAGGCATTTGACGTTAAAAAGAGCGCTTAGTGGGAGGCAACCCACCTATTTGTTTTTGCTATTGTTTCCGTTTGTTTCTATTTATTACTTTTGATTTTCTTTTATTTATTTATTTTAAAGCCTTATTTTCATTATTTTCTTTTCCATTTTTCCTAAAAATCTTTATAAAACTGTTGCTGATTTTAAAACAACTTTATTCGCTACAGGTTTTCTGAAAAAGTCTTTTTCTATCCTACCTTCTCCCCTGATTTGTTTCCCCATTTAGAGTTTACTATGGAAACCACTTTTAGAGGAAGGAACCAAATGAGGAGATTTAAGGAATTTTCACAAAGGAACATCGGTATGACTCTGTATTATGATGAACCAACCATGGACACCTTAGGTATTAAGGATAGTGTCCTTTATCTGTTTAACTAACTGGGATGGGAAAAAGCCCACATTAAGCATAAGTTTGTTATATACCGCGAGCTTACCCTTGAATTTTTGAGCTCCCTAGTTCATATACCTGAGCGCGATTTCGGAACCAGAAAAGGATTTATAGCTTTCAGACTATTCGGTATTGAATTCGTTTATAACCATAAAGAATTAGCTGACCTACTAGGATTCCCTAGCGGACCTTTTGTTTTTACTGCCACCCAGGTGGAATTAATGGATTTCGAGCTAGATTACTTTTGGGGAACCTTAACCGGAAACTATCACCCTGGGCCGGATAGCATGGACAATAATGAAATACACAACCCCTCTATCTACTATTTTCATAAGATTCTAGCTAATACTGTATTCGGAAAAGAGCAGAATCGTACTGCAGTGTCTAAGGATGAGATGTTTTTACTGCAATGTATGACCCAAGACCGACCTGTTAATGTTGTGCCATTCATGATGCAAACCTTTTCTCGCATTTCTCAGAACCCTAATGAACCGATCATCGTATGAGGCCTAGTCACCATGATTGTCAATGCCCTCGGACTTAGATACCAACTGCATAGGTGTACATAATTTGGTTCGATCCACCCTATGAATATTGATTTCTGTTTTGAGCTATGAATAATAGGAAATCTAGGTCCTGCACCTTTCGAATACCTGATAAGGGATGAAGTTGTCACTTTATTTACACTTCCAAACCATGCTAAAGTGAGTGCCCATAATCGCGACAACTGGATTTATGAGCTAAACCCTCCTGACCATCCTTCAACACCTGAGACACCACAATCTTACCAAGTTACTGGTGCTAAGATGTCTGATGAGAGTGATCCTGAGACCCCTTCTGGTTACTATGACAGTAACAACATTGCAGAGGATATTGATACCCCTGAAATAACCAAAGTAGAATACACTGAGAATCTGAATAAAATCTTTACCACACTGGATGTTTATCAAACTGACATTAATGGAATCAAGGACGAGTTGAAGAGAATGCGTCTGGACATAATAGGCTTGACTGACATAACTGTGGAGCAATTTTATCACATAAATTCAGCTTTCGAAGATTTAAAAACGCGACTTGGATGAAGTAGCAGTGATAAGCATTTGTTTTTACTTTTCTTTCTGTTTTATGTTTCTAGGTAGTTTCCCTTTCTGCAAAATTTAAGATTTCATTTTAAACAAGTTTACTTTCTGCAATTTTTAAATTTCTGTTAAAGAACAAATATTTATTTCAATGCAAATTTCAGTTGTTTTTATTTCATTAATTTTAGTGCGTGATACAGCAAAAATTCAATTCACTGCTGATGATACGGTGGGATAACTGACTTGTGTTTTGCGTTTTGTATTCGCACTTGTTCGGTTTAGCAAGAGTCGCCACCGACTTTTTATTTTATCCTAAAGGAAAGGTTAAAAAGCACAGGAAAAACCTTTTGAGATGTTTCGTGGGTACGGGGGGTAGATTATAGAAAGGGAAGGTATTAGCACCCTTTCTATCCATGGTTATCCATGGGCTCTTAGTTACTTGGTTTTTAGATCACTTGCCTTTGATTTTCAATTGCTTGAAATAGTGTGTGTGTGTGTGTGTGTGTTTTGAAAATGTTTTGAAGAAGATGCCTTGTCTTAGGCAACCAATGTAATGACTCGTGTTTGAGTGTTTTACAAAGGTGTGTATCTTTTCGAAAAGATGTTTCAAATGTTTTTGAAAGTTTGTTTTGAAAGTGTTTGTGGAGTGTGGTTTGAAAAGTAGGCAAGTGTTTTTGCAAGTTTTGATCAAGTAACTAAGAGTTTGTCTACCCCTAAATTTACTCAAAGGTTTTTCTCATGTTTTAACCCTTTTAAACGATTTTGTTCCACCATTGTATTTGGTGGACAATCTTGCGTTTAGGATGTTTAACGGGACAGGCGCGGGTCATCGTATGGACCATGAATGCAATAGTGCCAAGTGTCTTTGGCAATTTGCTTGAAGGGACTATGATCATTTTGATAGGCAACTTTCGAAAGCGTCATCGAGGGACTATGATCATTTGATTTGTTTTGTTTTGCCAAAGATACTCAACGTGCAAGCATGGCCCATTTTGGAAAGCAACAAGCGGGATTACCCTAGGGGTGCAAGTGTGATTGTGTATTGATTTCATGTATTTGTCTTGTATTAGGTTATCTAGCGTTTGATTTTATGTACATACAAACCCTAGGTCTAACCATGGTATATTTGAAAGCGATAAATTGCGGGAATTTAAAGTCTACGCTATTACAAATAAGTATCCGGGAGTGGGGGTACAAATTTACAAATGGAGATGAGACTTAATAGGAGAATAGTGTCCAATAATTTACAACCAAATCGAATTGCGATCGCAAATGTAATGTGTAGTGTATAGCAATGTATAAGAATAGAATAATGTAAATGTGTCAATGTATTTGTGTAAGTGTAAATGTATTGGTGTAAGTGTATGATTATTTACAAGTGCGAAATGTGTTTAACTTAACGCAAAATTAAGTGTTTGTTATATATTTGTTTTTGTATTCTTGTATTTTTGCTAAGTATGTACAAAAGTTAAAAAGAAGTTTTAAGCTTAAGAAAAAGAAAATGTTTTAAGTTCTATGTATTATGTATTAATGTTAGTGTATTTGTATTTAGTATTTTTATGTACAAAAGTTAAAAAGAAATGTTTTCAAGGAAAATTAATTTTTTATATGTTTATATATAAGCAAATGTTTAGTCAAAAAAGAAATAAAAGAAAATCTATATTTTTTTTATGTATTTAACATGTATTTTTTAAATATACTAAAAAAGAGTAATTGATAAAAATAAGAAAAAGAATAGTTAATGGATTATTTTACTTTACAAAATTTAATTGTGTTATAAAAAAGAAAATAAAAGAGTTAATAAAAAATAGTGTGTTAGTTTATTAATAAAACAAAAGAAAATGGGCTAAGGGAAATTCAAAGGCCCAGATAAACACAGGCTGATTGGAACAAAAGAGAGGGGGGGGGGGGGGGGTGCATCCGGATTTGGAAATGGGCTTTGGTGTTTTCAGAAAGGGGCAAGGCCCAACGTAAACATAACATTTCTTAGGGTTCCAGTGTTTGTTTCAATTGGGAACTAGGGCTTGAACGTTACAGAGGCGCCGTTTGCTTCGTCCTCTTCGTCTTCGTTCGCCTCCTTCGCCATAGCTACTGAGCCCTCCTCCGCCTAGGGCCAACCAGCGCAGCTTCCCCTTCTTCTCCCTCCATGGTTTGTTCCAGTGGTGATAAGCAAAGGTAGAAAACTCCCCATTTACGTCTCTTGCTTTAGTTCGTGCATGTTCTGATTATTACTTTCTGATTTTTAAGTGTCGTTGTTTGTTTTCTATTTTAGGAGCGTTAAAGGAAAGAGAAGAAGTGATACTACCTTGACCCTTGGAGACGGAGGAGAAAGTTGATTGGGAGGCGCTGTGGGTGGCCAAACGGAGGGATACGCGTGATGCTCTGAACCCTTGCTTCCTGGTATCTTTATCTTTTGCCTTTTTGTTGTTGATTTGATGATGATGTCTGGAAATCTGAAAATACCTAGCACGACCTTCCTTTTCCTCTTCTCTTTTGATTGCTTTTGTTGCCTTTGGAATAGCTTGCTTGTATGCTTATTCTGAGTTGCCTAGCTTTGACACTTCTTTTCCTCTTTGTGAACTTCGCTTCAGTTAACTTCAATGATGATTTGTCTGAGATGTTTGATTACTGATATGCTTGCTCGCCTTTTCCTCTTCTTGCCCCTGAGATGTTTATGATTTTGATCTTGAATATTGCTTTGTATGCTTGATATGTTTGTTACTCGATGATGAACTCTTTGAGTTCTGAGAGTTTGGCTTATGGTACTGGTTCAAGGCTTATGGTTTAGGCTTGGAATTTCTGCAAAGCTTAAGGCCTCAGTTTGAATTTGTTTATGAGTTTGACAGTTTGAGATGCAGGGCTTTCTTTCTAAGGCTTGACACAGGTTAAGCTTGAGGGCTTTGAATTTTTGACATGGTTTTGTTGCTATGTTTGAGCAGTTTGATGGCTTGACAGGTTTAGGTTTGGGTAATTTAAGCTGGACAGGTTGAAAGGCTTTAGGAAGGCTTCTGCTTGAGGTCACAGGTTGAGAGCTTGAAGCTTGTAGGGCTTAAGGCTTTGACTGCAGTTTGTTTATGCTGGTTGAGAGTAGTAACAGGTTTAAGCTTCAAGGTTTGGCTTTGTCATGCTTGATGCAGGTATGAGGCTTGGAAGTATGGCAGGTTTGATGTTTTGAATGTTTTTGGTTTGGAGCTTAGGCTTCAAGCTTGTGGAGGCAGTTTTGCAATCTTTTTTTGTCTTAGAGTTTTTTTGAGAATTTTCTTTGTGTGTTTCTCCTTCTTCTACTGTGTTGATAACAGTTGTTTTATATATTTCTCAAGCCTAAAGCCTGTAAGCCCTTTCTTTTCTCTTTTTTTTCTCTCTCTCTACATTTAAAAAAGCATTTTTATTGCTTTAGAAATGTACCTTTCTGAAAAGGCAGCTGCTGGAAAATGATGAATATTTTGATGTTGCTTGCAATGCATATCTTCCTCTGCATACTTTGTACTTCTTTTTCCAGTTTTTCTGCTTCTTTATACTTCTTGATAGCTTTTGAGTAGCCTTTTGTATTTGTTGATGTTTTGGACAGTTGCTTTGACAACTTTTGGCTTAGTTTGACATTGTGACTTTGTAGTTCAATTTAGACTTTGTTGGCAATTCATGAACTATGCAGCTTGTTGATAATGCAATATGTTTGAAAATTTGAATTTGTGCAATTATAACTTTTGTGCATTTCATGTCTTTTATTGCAAGCAAACTTTCATCCCTCTTTGTGAACCAAGAGAAATCTTGTGATTTGCAGAGAGGGAAAACTGATTCCGGCCAGTTGCCTTTAATGATGAATCCATTTTTTTATCTGTCTGTCTTTTTTTAATTTTATCTTCTTTTGACTTCTCCTTTTCTTTATGCAGATAAAATCAAATGGAGAAGAGTAGCAGTAGAAGCTGAAGATTTGAAGACTTAGGGATATTTAGGACATAGTTTTATTTCAATTTTAATTATTTGTAACAATATTATTAAATAACTGTAAATAAATTTAACAGTATTTAAATAATATCTGTAACAAACAATTCAAAGTGAATAAACATCCTTTTTATCAGTTAATTCTTCTTTCAATTCAATGTTCATTTAATTATTTTGAATTTCTTAAATTAAAATAACCAGAAGTATCCAATTATTCTGACTTAGAAAAAACAATTAATAAACACTGTGGTCTTACAATTGAATCAATAATAAACCTGACGCTTCGATTAAACAATGCACAGTTAATCAAACCAATATCCATATACTTATCTTTTTACTGATTAAATCAGACACTGCAGACTCTCAATTTAAGTACCTCAGCTTTCATCTCATCTCAAATCAAATGCCTTAGCCTTTACTGATTTAATCAAACACTGCAAACTTAATCCAAATGCTTCAGTCCACATCTCAGAATAACTTGAAAAACACTGTAGAATTAAATCTTTCTGAGAAATATGCGCACAAACCCTAGTTCTTGATTAAATGCCCAAGAAGCGTTCGCCTCATCAAAACTTGAGCCAATTCAACCAAACCTTGGCAATCTGCCTGAACTGCTTCAAAATCAATGAAAACCCTAAATTTTGTTTGACTGACGAGAAAAGTCTGTTTGACCGATTCTTGAGCCAGTCTGAAAAAATCAGGAAAAGCCCGAAGCTGTAATTTCTTGTGGAGAGATACGAGGGCAAATTTTGGGGTACAACAGTTGCCCCTGTTCAATCTTCTTGAACCTGAAGAGTTAGATTCGCAAGTTTGTCGTTCGCGACTTGAAGGTAAAAGGAGATTGGACACTAGAGTGCCCAAAAATTTGCACTCAGTAACATGATGGTGGAGGGAATGGGCTTAAAGATGCCATTTGGTGATGGGCTTAAAGATGCCATCTGGTGACTGCTGACAGAAGGATGGGCTTATAGATGCCATCTGGAAATGGGATTAAAGAAGCCATTTGGAAGTGTGACGGAACTTTTTCGGGAATGGGCTTATAGATGCCATTTGGAATTGTGTGTCGATCGTGTAAGAGATTCCTTAGCGAGAACTTACGTACTTGAGAAAGAAAGATAACTTCCTGGCTTGCTACCAATTGATCTTCAAACTCTTCATGCAGATATGCCCTGGCTGGATACAGGTATCGAATCTACAATCAAACGCTCACAGATATGCCCTGGCTAGATACAGGAATCGAATCTGGAATTGGTCATCTACAGATATGCCCTGGCTGGATACAGGTGTCGAATCTGGAATTGTCGTCTACAGATGCCCTGGCCGGATACAGGTGTCGAATTTGGAATTGTCGTCTACAGATATGCCCTGGCTGGATACAGGTGTCAAATCTGGAATTATCTTCTACAGATATGCCCTGGCTGGATATAGGTGTCGAATTTGGAAACTCTTCATGCAGACATGCCCTGGCTGGATACAGGTATCGAATCTACAATCAGTTACTCACAGATATGCCCTGGCTAGATACAGGAATCGAATCTGGAATTGGTCGTCTACAGATATGCCCTAGCTGGATACAGGTGTCGAATCTGGAATTATCGTCTACAGATATGCCCTGGATGGATACAGGTGTCAAATCTGGAAACTCTTCATGCAGATATGCCCTGGCTGGATACAGGTGTCGAATCTACAATCAAATCACTCACAGATGTGCCCTGGCTAGATACAGGAATCAAATCTGGAATTGTGACAGTTGACAATAATCGTCTTTGGATTGACCTTTTTCCTGAAAAGGAAAAACATTAGTTGTATGCAATGTCATGATGTATGAGATGCATGATGTCATGATACTCAAAATGAGATAGTGTTGTATGCACTTTATCATGTATGTAAGCAGGATGTATGAAATGTGAAATGTCTATGAATGTATTTTCGTCTAGGAAAATAAATCCTTGACGAGTGCCGGGAACTTGTTGAATCCTGGGCTGATGTTGAAGAGTAGAGTTCTTTGCTTCCACTGGGGATGATGGTTGCAAGAATAAACCGGTAGGAGAAGATGACTCCGTCGGGGGATAAACTTGTGGGAAGAGATACTTCTGCTGGGAATTACTCTATGGGAATAGACGCTTCGCTGAGGTTTTGATAAGAACTCCGCTGGGGATTCCACTGGTAAGTTATGTTGGGGAATTTTGATGAACTCCGCTGAGGATTGACAGTTGGAAGTTTTAGCTCCGCTGGGGATTGACAATTTTGGCTCCACTGGGGATTTTGAAACTTGACTCTGAGGGGAGTTAGCTTCTGTAAGGCTCTCTGGCTGGGGAAATCAACTTTGAGAAAGCTCTTGAGTTTGAGAAGGAACCGGTGTAGGGTTTCTTGATGATGAGTCCATGTAAAACTGCATCTTCCAACATGTGATGAAGGAATTGTTGAACACTGTTGACATTCGAATGCCCCAAGTGATGATGAAGGAGACTCTTTATGTAGATAATTTCCTGGCTTGTTACAGGTGTTGATCTTCAGTCTCTTCATGCAGATATGCCCTGGCTAGATACAGGAGTCGAATCCACAATCAAACGCTCACAGATATGCCCTAGCTAGATACAGAAATCGAATCAGGAATTGGTCGTCTATAGATATGCCCTGGCTGGATACAGGTATCGAATCTGGAATTTGTTGTCTACAGATATGCCCTGGCTGGATACAGGTGTCGAATCTCTAAACTCTTCATGCAGATATGCCCTGGCTAGATACAGGTGTCGAATCCATAATCAGTTACTTACAGATATGCCCTGGCTAGATACAGGAATCGAATCTAGAATTTGTTGTCTACAGATATGCCCTGGCTGGATACAGGTGTCAAATCTCTAAACTCTTCATGCAGATATGCCCTGGCTAGATACAGGTGTCGAATCCACAATCAATCACTCACAGATATACCCTGGCTAGATACAGGAATCGAATATGGAATTGGTCGTCTACAGATATGCCCTGGCTGGATACAGGTATCGAATCTGGAATTTGTTGTCTACAGATATGCCCTGGCTGGATACAGGTGTCGAATCTCTAAACTCTTCATACAGATATGCCCTGGCTAGATACAGGCGTCGAATCCACAATCAAATCACTCACAGATATGCCCTGGCTAGATACAGGTATCGAATATGGAATTTGTGATAGTTGATCTGTTGGTGGTTGTAATTTCCAGCAGGTGATGAAGGAATTGTTGAACACTTTTAACATTCGAATGCCCCAAGTGGTGATGAAGGAATCTTTGGACACTTTTGACATTCGAATGCCCTAAGTGGTGATGAAGGAATCGTTGAACACTTTTGACATTCGAATGCCCCAAGTGGTGATGAGGGAGTCTCTTCAGGTTACTCTGCAATTGAGAGATTTTGTTGAAATCTTGACTGGACTGCCCCAGGTTAACTGAACTTTGAAAGATCTGTTGAAACCTTGACTGGACTGCCCCATGTGTGCTGGACAGTGACATGTCGTGCCCCTTGTTGATAGGAGATTTTTCGTTGGAAGTGTCATCCTTTTGAAGTGATTTTACTCACTGAGAGAGTTTTCGTTCCTCCGAACATTCGCTGTATGAATTTCTTCGCTGTCAAACAAATAGTCAAATGCAAACAGTGATTATCAAGCAATGCAAAGTTTATGTTTGTCTCGAAGTTTTGAAAAATGCGTTTTTTAGCAGAAAACTTTTCATAAGACAAAATCAACACAAGATTTAGAGCAAAGCCTTACAGGAGTCAGGATACCTTTTGTAACAGTATGCTTTCGAACTAACCCATGCTTCAATTAGGACTTTTGAATGGTTGTAACGTGGCTTGGTTCACGGTTTAAGAAACAAGGGATAAAGGCTCAAAGTATATTTGTACCCACCCGCTCTTCGTGATGTTCTTCAACCCTAAGCTCAATTAATTGTGCGTCGCACTCTGCTTGAGTTTGGAACGACTTTTGGGTGATGGTTCACCAATTGAATTTTGGAAGACAGTCATCATCTCTTTTTTTCTTTGCAACATTTTTCATGTTGTTGAAGATTTGTAATGACCTCTCTATTTTGATTTTAATTTGTTATCCCTAACTTTTGCCTGACTGTCCCCGTTTTCGAGATTACAGTCAGCGGGATGCCCCAGGTTTCTTAAGCCTCCTTTACAGGTTTTGGCTCAGTGGGCTTTTCTCTTTTGAGAGATTGACTGCCTATGAGATAAGGAACCATCACTGTTTTTTGATTCCAAAGGAATGCTTTTTTTTGTTGACGTCGTTCGTTGTTTTACGAACTGAGAGTTTGCGACTTCAATGCGCACCTTTTTGAATTAACTGAGAGACTACCCTGCCCCAGGTTTATATAAAAGGTTTTGATTATTTAGAACAGAAAACTCCTACTTCTTTGGCTCGAAGGGGTTGACTAGGGATTATCTTCCTTATAACTCCAGTGTTTGGGAATTGAAAGAAATGCCTGTACATCATCAGCAAGGTCTGTTCAAAAGCATACTGTATGAGATTATGGTATTGTTTCGTCATCCTCCCTCTAAAGGCTTGCAACTTTTTATCAAGAGTTAAATATCATAAAGAAAAGCATAAGAGTAGTGAAAACGAATGGATGAATTCAAGACAAACATATGCAATGCATTAATGAAACAGAGTTTGACATTAACAGTTAATTGTTTGAAAACAAAAGAAATTACAACTTTGAAAATTCAAATGAAGCAAAAGTCTTTCAGTTTGAGCTTTGTCCCTTCAGGTGGAGAAACCCTTAACGGAAGATTTTCATCTCGCCGTCTTGCGTGAACCTCAGTACTCCAATGTCAATCAGATCTTGAATCTTGTTCTTCAAGGCCCAACAGTCGTCGGTGTCGTGTCCCGGGATGTGGGAGTGGTACACACAAAATGCATCGGGATGATAGTTAGGAGCGGAGGTATTGGGCTTCCGAATAGGATCCCTCAAAGCAGTCAGATTGACCTCCAACAAGCGCTCTAGTATCAGAGATGACGGTATGTCAATCTCTGTGAACTGTCTTCCCGATGTCTCTTGCTTACGCCGATTACCCCGTTGACACTGGTGAGGTTGTTGCTGGGCTTGCAACCCTGAATCAAGCAAAGGAGACTTCCCCTTGTCTTCTTGTCTGGATGGGGGTTGAGTGGTGACTTGCTCTTCAACTTCAGATGTTTGCCCTAGTTGGTTGTTCCGAAGCAGTTGGTTGACGAGAACTCGGAGTTCCTCTTGTCTTTGAGACAAGTCCTGGATGAGAGCCATCTGGCCCACTAGTTGCCCCATCATTTGGATCCTCAATGTTACCAAATCAAACTGCAGCTCCCCCAGCTGGTCACTCCTGGCATTGTTTGAAGTCTCCTGGACCAAGCCCTTTGTGAGGAGAGCTTTCATTTCTTCTTGCCCCAGGGACAGGTTCAAGAACATTTCCTGCAGCTGAGCAGTCTGGTCCTGGATATCCTTGATAGTCCTTTCTAGAGCCATCTCTTACTGAAATAAACAGTAGGAGAGTAAGGAAACCTGAAAAAGGAAAATCGTCAAGATGCAATACATGATATGTGGATGCATGCTTTCAAGGATCTCTTGGGGTAAACACAAGGGAATGTTAGAGGTTGAACTTTGATCTTTGATTGGAGAACTTTGCATCGGTGGATGTCTTTCCACGAGAATCAAGCTCACCATGTCAAGTGGGTCATATCCCCTGATTCAAGTTGTTGTACTCGATCTTTGATGGCACTTGTTTAGAGGAGAAACCTCTTGCCCCTTGGTAGACGTCTGGTTCAACGTAACCCTACATCAAAAGAACCCTCGAGATCCTTGAAATGGTTCATTGAAAATGCTATGGTATGATGTTATGATGTTATGTACATGCATGCAAAAGCAAGTAAATGTATATACAGGTAATCATATTCACACAAAGCAAACAAGTCCTTAGGTTTAGGCTTGCATGGGGTTTAGGTAAGTACCTTCTTTCAGTTTCGTTGGTTAAGACTTGTCCTATCAAAAGTAACCGGGTTCTAGAGGATCTCAATATCACTGACTACCCTCAATCGGTCATAACTCCAGCATCGCAATCTTTTCTTGCGGCCAGAACCATCGCGAGAGTTTAGCCTCAATGAGTGTAGCATACTACTACTGTTCTATGGCCAAGTTGGGTCAATTTAGGGTTCTAAGGTTGGTTGGTGCTTAATGACTCCTCAGAAGACCCATATTCTCCTCGTTGCAACACAAGGGATATTGGTACAGACCAAGGCGTCACACCAACGTAGCCACTGCTTCACCCATGTCGATCTACGCCGGACAGGTCCCTCAAAGATTACGCTACCTAAAAGGGTAATCCCAAGATCCAGGTTAGGATCTATGAAACTCCGATGCAAAGCCCACAAATATAAAAGCAAACAAAGCAAGCAATTGAAAACAAATGTGATCTAAATCCTAAGGTAACCCCACTTTTAAAGATATCCCCAGCAGAGTCGCTAGTTCTGATGATACGGTGGGAGAACTGACTTGTGTTTTGCGTTTTGTATTCGCACTTGTTTGGTTTAGCAAGAGTCGCCACCGACTTTTTATTTTATCCTAAAGGAAAGGTTAAAAAGCACAGGAAAAACCTTTTGAGATGTTTCGTGGGTTCGGGGGGTAGATTATAGAAAGGGAAGGTATTAGCACCCTTTCTATCCATGGTTATCCATGGGCTCTTAGTTACTTGGTTTTTAGATCACTTGCCTTTGATTTTCAATTGCTTGAAATAGTGTGTGTGTGTGTGTGTGTGTGTTTTAAAAATGTTTTGAAGAATATGCCTTGTCTTAGGAAACCAATGTAATGACTCGTGTTTGAGTGTTTTACAAAGGTGTGTATCTTTTCGAAAAGATGTTTCAAATGTTTTTGAAAGTTTGTTTTGAAAGTGTTTGTGGAGTGTGGTTTGAAAAGTAGGCAAGTGTTTTTGCAAGTTTTGATCAAGTAACTAAGAGTTTGTCTACCCCTAAATTTACTCAAAGGTTTTTCTCATGTTTTAACCCTTTTAAACGATTTTGTTCCACCATTGTATTTGGTGGACAATCTTGCGTTTAAGATGTTTAACGGGACAGGCGCGGGTCATCGTATGGACCATGAATGCAATAGTGCCAAGTGTCTTTGGCAATTTGCTTGAAGGGACTATGATCATTTTGATAGGCAACTTTCGAAAGCGTCATCGAGGGACTATGATCATTTGATTTGTTTTGTTTTGCCAAAGATACTCAACATGCAAGCATGGCCCATTTTGGAAGGCAACAAGCGGGATTACCCTAGGGGTGCAAGTGTGATTGTGTATTGATTTCATGTATTTGTCTTGTATTAGGTTATCTAGCGTTTGATTTTATGTACATAGAAACCCTAGGTCTAACCATGGTATATTTGAAAGCGATAAATTGCGGGAATTTAAAGTCTACGCTATTACAAATAAGTATCCGGGAGTGGGGGTACAAATTTACAAATGGGGATGAGACTTAATAGGAGAATAGTGTCCAATAATTTACGACCAAATCGAATTGCGATCGCAAATGTAATGTGTAGTGTATAGCAATGTATAATAATAGAATAATGTAAATGTGTCAATGTATTTGTGTAAGTGTAAATGTATTGGTGTAAGTGTATGATTATTTACAAGTGCGAAATGTGTTTAACTTAACGCAAAATTAAGTGTTTGTTATATATTTGTTTTTGTATTCTTGTATTTTTGCTAAGTATGTACAAAAGTTAAAAAGAAGTTTTAAGCTTAAGAAAAAGAAAATGTTTTAAGTTCTATGTATTATGTATTAATGTTAGTGTATTTGTATTTAGTATTTTTATGTACAAAAGTTAAAAAGAAATGTTTTCAAGGAAAATTAATTTTTTTATATGTTTATATATAAGCAAATGTTTAGTCAAAAAAGAAATAAAAGAAAATCTATATTTTTTTATGTATTTAACATGTATTTTTTAAATATACTAAAAAAGAGTAATTGATAAAAATAAGAAAAAGAATAGTTAATGGATTATTTTACTTTACAAAATTTAATTGTGTTATAAAAAAGAAAATAAAAGAGTTAATAAAAAATAGTGTGTTAGTTTATGTGTAAAACAAAAGAAAATGGGCTAAGGGAAATTCAAAGGCCCAGATAAACACAGGCTGATTGGAACAAAAGAGTGGGGGGGGGGGTGCATCCGGATTTGGAAATGGGCTTTGGTGTTTTCAGAAAGGGGCAAGGCCCAACGTAAACATAACATTTCTTAGGGTTCCAGTGTTTGTTTCAATAGGGAACTAGGGCTTGAACGTTACAGAGGCGCCGCTTGCTTCGTCCTCTTCGTCTTTGTTCGCCTCCTTCGCCATAGCTACTGAGCCCTCCTCCGCCTAGGGCCAACCAGCGCAGCTTCCCCTTCTTCTCCCTCCATGGGTTGTTCCAGTGGTGATAAGAAAAGGTAGAAAACTCCCCATTTACGTCTCTTTCTTTAGTTCGTGCATGTTCTGATTATTACTTTCTGATTTTTAAGTGTCGTTGTTTGTTTTCTATTTGAGGAGCATTAAAGGAAAAAGAAGAAGAGATACTACCTTGACCCTTGGAGACGGAGGAGAAAGTGGATTGGGAGGAGCTGTGGGCGGCCAAACGGAGGGATACGCGTGATGCTCTAAACCCTTGCTTCCTGGTATCTTTATCTTTTGCCTTTTTGTTGTTGATTTGATGATGATGTTTGGAAATCTGAAAATACCTAGCACGACCTTCCTTTTCCTCTTCTCTTTTGATTGCTTCTGTTGCCTTTGGAATAGCTTGCTTGTATGCTTATTCTGAGTTGCCTAGCTTTGACAATTCTTTTCCTCTTTGTGAACTTCGCTTCATTTGCCTTCAATGATGATTTGTCTGAGATGTTTGATTACTGATATGCTTGCTTGCTCGCCTTTTCCTCTTCTTTCCCCTGAGATGTTTATGATTTTGATCTTGAATATTGCTTTGTATGCTTGATATGTTTGTTACTCGATGATGAACTCTTTGAGTTCTGAGAGTTTGGCTTATGGTACTGGTTCAAGGCTTATGGTTTAGGCTTGGAATTTCTGCAAAGCTTAAGGCCTCAGTTTGAATTTGTTTGTGAGTTTGACAGTTTGAGATGCAGGGCTTTCTTTCTAAGGCTTGACACAGGTTAAGCTTGAGGGCTTTGAATTTTTGACATGGTTTTGTTGCTATGTTTGAGCAGTTTGATGGCTTGACAGGTTTAGGTTTGGGTAATTTAAGCTGGACAGGTTGAAAGGCTTTAGGCAGGCTTCTGCTTGAGGTCACAGGTTGAGAGCTTGAAGCTTGTAGGGCTTAAGGCTTTGACTGCAGTTTGGTTATGCTGGTTGAGAGTAGTAACAGGTTTAAGCTTCAAGGTTTGGATTTGTCATGCTTGATGCAGGTATGAGGCTTGGAAGTATGGCAGGTTTGATGTTTTGAATGTTTTGGGTTTGGAGCTTAGGCTTCAAGCTTGTGGAGGCAGTTTTGCAATCTTTTTTTGTCTTACAGTTTTTTTGAGAATTTTCTTTGTGTGTTTCTCCTTCTTCTACTGTGTTGATAACAGTTGTTTTATATATTTCTCAAGCCTAAAGCCTATAAGCCCTTTCTTTTCTCTTTTTTTCTCTCTCTCTACATTTAAAAAAGCATTTTTATTGCTTTAGAAATGTACCTTTCTGAAAAGGCAGCTGCAAGAAAATGATGAATATTTTGATGTTGCTTGCAATGCATATCTTCCTCTGCATACTTTGTACTTCTTTTTCCATATTTTCTTCTTCTTTGTACTTCTTGACAGCTTTTGAGTAGCCTTTTGTATTTGTTGATGTTTTGGACAGTTGCTTTGACAACTTTTGGCTTAGTTTGACATTGTGACTTTGTAGTTCAATTTGGACTTTGTTGGCAATTCATGAACTATGCAGCTTGTTGACAATGCAGTATGTTTGAAAATTTGAATTTGTGCAATTATAACTTTTGTGCATTTCATGTCTTTTATTGCAAGCAAACTTTCATCCCTCTTTGTGAACCAAGAGAAATCTTGTGATTTGCAGAGAGGGCAAACTGATTCCGGCCAGTTGCCTTTAATGATGAATCCATTTTTTTTATCTGTCTGTCTTTTTTTAATTTTATCTGCTTTTGACTTCTCCTTTTCTTTATGCAGATAAAATCAAATGGATAAGAGTAGCAGTAGAAGCTGAAGATTTGAAGACTTAGGGATATTTAGGACATAGTTTTATTTCAATTTTAATTATTTGTAATAATATTATTAAATAACTGTAAATAAATTTAACAGTATTTAAATAATATCTGTAACAACCAATTCAAAGTGAATAAACATCCTTTTTATCAGTTAATTCTTCTTTCAATTCAATGTTCATTTAATTATTTTGAATTTCTTAAATTAAAATAACCGGAAGTATCCAATTATTCTGACTTAGAAAAAACAATTAATAAACACTGTGGTCTTACCATTGAATCAATAATAAACATGGCGCTCCGATTAAACAATGCACAGTTAATCAAACCAATATCCAGATACTTATCTTTTTACTGATTAAATCAGACACTGCAGAATCTCAATTTAAGTACCTCAACTTTAATCTCATCTCAAATCAAATGCCTTAGCCTTTACTGATTTAATCAAACACTGCAAACTTAATCCAAATGCTTCAGTCCACATCTCAGAATAACTTGAAAAACACTGTAGAATTAAATCTTTCTGAGAAATATGCGCACAAACCCTAGTTCTTGATTAAATGCCCAAGAAGCGTTCGCCTGATCAAAACTTGAGCCAATTCAACCAAACCTTGGCAATCTGCCTGAACTGCTTTAAAATCAATGAAAACCCTAAATTTTGTCTGACTGACGAGAAAAGTCTGTTTGACCGATTCTTGAGCCAGTCTGAAAAAATCAGGAAAAGCCCGAAGCTGTGATTTCTTGTGGAGAGATACGAGGGCAAATTTTGGGGTACAACAACTGCATATTTATTATCATTCTGCAAATTTTTTTATAAGATGTGTATTGGAGTTAATTTGCATGTTTATTGTGCTGAATTTTTTTGTTATAAGGTGTGTTGGAATTAAACTGCTTCATTTACTTCATAAGTGCAATTATGTGTAGTTGTAACGGTCGTAACAAACCTGTGACGAGCGTAACACGCGTTTCACCGTGTTACGCCCGTCAGCCCCCTGTGACGGTCATCACGCGAGTTTGAAAACGTCTTCTGCTATTCCAAAAGTAGCTCTCCTTCCCACTTCTACCTTCCTGTTTTCCCAAACCGTTATGCCACCCATTCAATTTTTTTCCTCTTAAATCACCCACTCCAACATTTAAACTCAATTACTCCACTCCACTTCTCCATTCACATTCCAACCCCTTTCGCGATTCAACCTCTTGCATGCAATATGGCCAACAGCCAGCAAATCCCCAACATCACCTTCAGAGCAGGAGACCAAGGTGAAACCCAGAGATTAAAATTCCAAAAATTCCAACGCCACAGTCTCCAACCAACTCGGTATGTTGACCTCGTCTGTCTGAGGAATTTGGGACTGCTTGAGAGCATCCGACAACTTTTGTAGAATGTAAACTTATAGAACCTGTGCCGCCAACCGCAACCCATCTACGAAACTCTCACCTTGGAGTTTCTGAGTTCATTTTCCTACATTACCCCTACTGGAGCCACCAATCAACTCTCTGGCGTGACCAAATTCCGTATGTTCAGCATTGAGTATCAGCTATCATACACTGATATCGCGCGGATGCTTGGTTTCAGTTCCGACGAAGGTGTCCACCTTTGTGTGTCAGATGATTTCGGCGAGGAAGCATTTAACCTATGGCATAGCATGACAAACATTCGTGCCAGCTTTTACGACCACCTCAATGCCATCCACATCCATAATCTGGCTATCCGATATTTTCACTGCATCCTTTGCAACACCATCTTCGCCCGAGATAGCAACCACAAGCTCACCTCCAAGGAGCTTTTCTTCATGCACTATGCATTCACCGGCCAGAAGATCAACACTGCTCCATTTCTATTGGCCCATATTCACTCCATCTGTGCTAGAGGCGGCAAACCCTTCTATTTTGGAGGGATTGTCACTTCTCTTGCTATAGCTTTGAATCATGGTGCCTCTCTCACTGATATGCCTTCTATGGCGCCGGTGTTGCTTACTCTGGACCACTGCAAGGCTGCCCACCTCATCTATGAGCGGGAAGACGGAAAATTTCATCCTGTGATTCGTACCATCGTTTATAATAACATTACTTTTCCTTGCAGGGACCGAATCGATCTCAAAACAGAGCCAATTGGTTATTCGATCCTGCAACTCCCGAGGGCCATGTTCCTATTCATGAAGACCATCCTGATGCCCCCGCGGACGAGATACAGAAAGAGTTGGACCGAGCTGCCCCCGTTCACGACATTCCGGGACCTTCATCCGCACCACCTCCTATCTCTCTTGAAGACATTCTACGAGCCATCCACCAGCAAAATCAAATGGGTGCCGCACTTGAAAGAAGACAACAGGAGCAATATGACTATTTATGTGCACAAAACGCTCAGATTTTGAGTGGCCATCGGAGCATGAACGAGAGGTTGGACGAGGCTCTGTCTGAACTAAACGCTTTAAGGTTGGACGTCAGCACTCTTGGCTACCATGACACCGATACCGAAGCCACGCCTACCAGGCGATCACGCACTAGGAGCAGAGGACGTGGACATCAGTAGTTTTATTCTTAATTAGTTTGCTTTTGTTGTTTCTTTTTGTATTTGTATTTTTATTTCCCCGTCTTTATACCACAACATTAAGGACAATTTTGGATATAGTGTGGGAGAGGTACCTTTCCATTTTCCATTAAACAAGTAATTTTTATGATATTTCTAAGTTCCAATTCTTCTCCGCTTTATTTAGCCATACCGAAATTTTTTTGCTTTATCTTCGCATAGCCCGACATACCTACCTTAACGAAATCCTAGTTAGGAAGTCGAGAATGATTCAACAAGATTGATACGGTTATGACACCTTAGAATTCCTACTTACGCGATCCATTTCGATAACCATTATACCTATATCTTGAGTTTTAGTTCTAAAGTAACCCCTAGTAGTTTATACTAGCAGTTAGCACCGCCTTGACACAAACCACGTGGGGAGCCGATGAATATAAGTGTTTGATGCCTAATCAATGAAATATCCTTCTTATCTCGTTGCTGAAAAGGAAAATTTGGACCAAAATACAAGGTCACATATACGAGATGAGCAAACAATGAAGGAGCCCATTGTTGGTTGATTCAGAGGTATCTGGTTCTGAACTTGGTAGGGCGTGCTATGGATCGATCCCCCACAACCTCCAATTTGGATAATACGTGTAGGGTTGCCACATTCGTGTACCAGACCCCGTGCTAAAAGGATCAAAGTCACTAACCGGTTACTCCATTATGTGCGTGCTAAGACAAAGGGCTTAATGTGATTGCGCTAGAACAAACCGGGTGAAATAGGTACAAGAGACTCTGGGCAGAATTATAACAGAATTATTGGACAATTTGTTTAAAATGGAAGTCCACGACTTAGCTTATTGCTTGTGTCATTAGCGTATCGCTAGTGTTTTACTTAAGTATCGGTCAAACTAACAATTGATTTCCCGTAATTGTTTTGAAAACCAAAGGTATGTTATGCATGTGCGTCTGATAAAACTTGTCTGATCTTTCTAAATGATTATTTGCTTGAGGACAAGCAAAGGTTTAAGTATGGGGGAATTTGATAACGAGAAATCGTATCGTATAATTGCTACGTTTTTAGTCCGTTTTCATACTACATTAATCCATTTAACTCCCGATTGTTCTGAGTTTTTATTTCTTTTCACAGGTACAACATGTTTCAAGTCAATTTAGTGAAAAAGATCATATGAAGAAACTAACATAAAAATCAAAAGAAAAGGAACAAATCTGCAAAGTTCTGCAAATTTTGATGCTGTGACGGTCGTCACACATCTATTACGACCGTAACGAGCTTAGTTCGTGAAGAGTGCTCGTCACACATCATTGACGAACGTAACACGCTATTTAAGAGTCTTACGGCCGTCACCTTAGCCTTACGATCGTCACACGCGTAATTCAATGTTATGAAGAACATGGAGACGTGGGCAACATAAAGAAATGATTATTCACTCCTATAATCTCTCAACCTCACCAACGCCCAGTCCTGGTTTTTCTCCAAAAGAAGTACAAGTCCACGTTCTTATTTCTTAACTGCCAATTTCTCTTCTATAAATAGGAGAGATTTCAATGAAGAAGGACACTGTTTTATTTACAAAGTTTTATTTACAGAATTGCTTGCGGAAGCTCTGCCGAATTTATAAACCATCAGTTTCCATTTTTTCTCTACTGTTCTTGTTTTATTTCCCTTTTACTCTTTAATAGCCATTTCCAACATTAGGAAATTGCTATTTTAGTTAGAATTTGTTTTTAGCCTCAGACTTGTTTCAAGCTTCGATTACGAAGGTTCCAATCTTGCCGACTTGTGGAAGAGGGAGCTTGAGGAATAGTATTATTATTCAGGTTTTTAATCGCATTTAATTTAATTTTAATACAATTTTTTACGTTAAATTACCGTTATTTATTTATCATGAATGTTTTACCGTTTCCCGATTATATTTCCTGTCTGTCTGTTTCAAGTACCATGACTAGCTAAATTTCTAGAGTCGGGATGTGATAATAGTAACTAAATGGATTAAATTGTTCCTAAGCTAAAATCTAAATTAACTTAATTTTTGGCTGTGACTTTTTTTAATTAAAATCAATATTTTTGTTACGAGAGTAAGAAAAGTAAAATAGGTTAGGATCAAGACCACGAGAGTGTGAGGTTTTAACCGGATAGCTAAAGTTAGGCATTCGATTTAAATACAGCGAGAGCGCTTTAAAACAAATTAGACTTTATTAAGTTTTCAAAGAGTATTTTCTAAACACTTATGGGCTAGCGAGAGCAGGCATAAGGCTTTAGGGGTATAATCCGAGATAAGACCACGAAAGTGTGAATTGAGGGTTTTTAAACTGATAATTTCTACAGAACCATCTAAGTTAAACATCTTTATATGCTTAGGTTCGATTAAATCCGCTTAGGTTCACTATATTACATACCGACCGCTTTATCGTTATTATTATCCCCTTAATTCGATTTAGTTTTCCTCTACTTTAACCTCTAAAAAACCAAACGTGACAACATCCACCTTAGCTAAACTAGCAAACCTTTATAGCACTAGAGTGATTACAAAGTCCCTTTGGGTTCGACATCTTTTTATTACTACCGCGATAGGCTGTGCACTTGCAGTTAAGATACCGTTAGACACATTAGGTCGATCTCACATCAGCGTGGTGAATGTTGGCTAAACAAGTTGAAATTGGACCAGTTTTGAAATTCTAAAATATTCACTTTTCAACTTGTTTATCCACTTTTACCTGGTCTTTTAGTATGTTTATAATAGTTGTTTTAATCTTTTATTTTTGTGTTTGTCCAAAAGCTTTCTTTAAGTAGCTTGAGGAAATTTGAGGTGATTTTTCAAGTTTGATAGTTTCAACTTGTGGATGTATGGTAATGATATTGTTTAAAGTTGGTACATGCAAGGTACTCGTTTATCACTTTCTAGAATATAGCATGTGTAGGAGTCTTTTCTTTTGTACATAATTTCATGTCATTTATTCTTTTGCCATACTTGTCCATTCATGATCATTTTAGGAATAAACCCTTTTTATGTGGTTGCTTCGATTGTTTACTATATGTAGGAGATAAACTTTCTTGGTAACTCGGTTTTATTATGTTTAATCGCATGTTTGTATTGAATATGTATGAAATCATTAAAAATATTGGTGCATTTTTTGAAATTGAGCATAACCACTTTCAAAAAGTATTTTACCCCGTGAGTTTGCGAGCATTTGTTAGCCCCTTTGAACCTTAATGTCCTGATCCATATTGGTGTAGAAAATGTTGAACTTATAAATATCTAACTAGTTCTTCATTGATTTTTGTATGGATCTTGAATTTATTTCTTGAAACACTTGATTCTTCAACTTTAATTTGTGGTTTATTTTATTTTCCTTACCTTAGATAGTTAGGGAGCATTCACATTACTTGTTAGGTTGTATTCAAGTTGGGGAGGTCACTTGTTTGGTTGCTCATGTGTTATTTACTTTATGGTTGAAAAGAAATAAGTGGTTAGAAAAATAAAAGAAAAAAATATGAAAAAGGAAAACAAAAGAAAAAGAAAAGAGAAAGAAAAAGAAAATGAAAAAAGTGTGTTTGAATAAAATCATGGTTGTACCAATGAGAAAAATGAGAGGGTGAATAAAAATAATTTTTGATCATTTGAATTTGTGTGATTAAATTCTCCCATGGATTTAGGAAATTTCATTTAGTTAGCCTTATGATCAACCCTTCTCTGTTAACTGAGCCCAATTACAACCCTTGAAAAGTTGTCTTGATTCTTGCTTTTAGATTGTTCAATATGAGTTTTTCTCGATGAGTGCATAATTCAACTTGTTGTTAACTTGATTGTTGAGTAAGAGTAAAAGCACCTCGTTGTTTTTGTTGTTCATCTACCGATGAATTGTGTTCTAGGTGTGATTCATTTTTGAACTTTGTATTGTTTTAGAGTTTTTGACATGTGTTTTATATTTAGGAGTTATTTCGTTTTCATGATATCGTTGTAGTTTAGAGGTAAGTGTTTACTTTGATTGTACTTTTTTTTATTTGAACCATACAATTATTTTCCGTTTTTAAAACCTCTTGATTCGCTATTCATTGATTATCGTCTTGTGGTTCTTTAAGTTGTTTGACTTTGTTTGAGGAAAAATAATGTTTGAAGTTTAGGAGTGTTTGTTGAGAGCTAAATTTTTATGATTTTGAGTGTGAATAATTAGCACTCATCTGCTTAATTCATTATATTTTCGTCAATAAACCTATATTTTAGTGTATATTCGGTATAGTTTACGCTATAGTGTATATATTGCAATATCGTGTAAACATCGTTAAGTTTAATTGTTTTTATATCATTTTTGTAGGTATTCAAGCATTTATATTTAGTAATTGTTAGATAGAGCATTTATTAATCTTTCCAACGCTTTCGGCCGTGCATAAATCAGAGTTACGGTTCTCATGTTATGACAGAAACAAGTGCTATTTTTTTTCAGTTTGCTGTCAGCGTCGCCATGATCTCACCGGGCGAGCTAGAGGCACCCCATAAGCATTGAAATGCAATGTTTTTCCAATAGAGAGTGTTTTTTTGAGCACCGAGTGATCCGTTTCACCGTCAGGCAAGACAGACTGGGCAAAAACTCATATTCAGTGCTAAAAACACAATTTATAGGTTTGGGTTGGGTATTTTTGAGTCCCAACACCATCAACCTTTATTATTTAGTAGAGAGATATAGAAAACAACATTGGAGCTTTCATTTGGATGATTCAGAGTGGGATTTCTCATCAATCGGCGCTGATAACCCGTGTTATGTTTGGTTTTTTTTCTTTCTTTTCTATGTATTTCTCTATTTGTTGGTTTTTGTTTTTAGATTTACTTTGAACGTATGTATACATATGTATTGATCATGGTGTTGTATAAATTTTGCTTTAGAAATCATTATCGATGCCTTCCTTGATCTTTTTGCTTTATGTTTATATTTGTGTTGTTATAGACATATACCTCACAAACTCTTAGTAGGGATGTATATCTATTAATTTCTAGTTTCTAGAGATAGATTTAGAACTAATAATCATTGTGGGTATCTGAGCTTAATGCCTCAGTGTTGTTTGTGTTGCGCTAAGAGATCATCGACGCGAGTAATACTGCTGTCTTCAATTTTGCGTTAGACATAACCTCTATTGTTGTACATCTTGAGAGATACTTGATGATTTTGACGAGTATTGTAGGTCGAGTACAACTGATCGATAGATTTAAGTATGTGACAAGTATTTTAAATTCATGCCTGCTTAGTTTCTCCTCTCTAAAGAATGTGTTTGTTTTCCTGTTCATATCCTTTTCCTTTTCAACCCATTTTAGTCCTAGCTCAGAAACACAGAAACTATTGAATGGTATTCTTTCCCTTGCACTGATCTCTATGGATAGGATAAAACCTGAAATACTTCCAATTTTTTGCTTGCCACTTTACCGCTTCAAGACAGGAAAATCACATGTTCTTGAGGGTTACTCTGGTAACTGGTGTTGGTAGAGCTCTAAAGTCGCGAAAGCTTACACCATGTTTTGCTGGTCCATATCAGATTTCAGAGAAGATATGTGAGGTGGCCTATCAGATTACTTTACCATCGTCGCTTGCGAATCTTCATGAAGGTATTCATGTATCTCAGTTTAGGAAATACATTTCGGATCCTTCGCATGTGATCCAAATGGATGATGTACATGTGAGAGATAACTTGGCAGGTATAGCATCACCAATACGGATAAAAGGTCGGGAAGTGAAGAAGTTGTGGGGTAAAGAAATTTCCTTGGTGAAGGTACTATGGGGTAGACCAGTTGGTGGAAGTTTGACTTGGGAGCGTGAGGATCAGATGAGAGAGTCGTACCCGACTCTATTTTCCTCAGGTAATTTTCGAGGACAAAAAATTCTTTAAGTTGGGGAGAGTTTTGACACACCATATTTTTAGAATTAATTATTTAAATGATTTTATGTGAATTATTGGTGATTTTATGAGTTGTAAATTAATTAGAGTAATTTATATTTGAATAATTTTAGTTTGTTTACTTAGAATTATTTATTAAATAGAATAAATATATTAAATAGAATAATTGGTGTGTAGAGATAACGAGGGTATGATGGTAATATATGGTGATAAGAGAGGGCATAAATAGAATGACATAGAAAGGGTCCTATTGGTAAAAAGATAAAATAGAAGAATAGCAATCATTCTTGTACGATCATAGAATTGGGAGAAACACAGAGAAGAGGCTAGGGCTCAATGGGATTTTTCTGTAGAACACGGAGAAGAAGAGATCAAAATTATTAAGATAATAAGGTTAGGGGTATAATCGGGTTTATTATGATTGATATCAGATTAAGGTAGATGTAGGATTTTAGTTCTCTTTGGATTGATGACGGGTGTTGATAATTGTAGGATAAAATTATGTTTTGAGTCAATTCCATGTTTATGTCATGGTTGAGGTTTTGAAGGTTTTAGGAATAATATCATGAAATTATTGAATCAATGTTCCTGTATTGATTAATTGTGTGAAAATTGATGCATATATATTATGTTAATGATATGTAATGTTACATTGTTGATATAAGAGGTTTGGGTATGTTAGGACTTGTTTGAAAGGGTTTTAGAATGAAGAAAACTAAGCATTTTCGTCATAGGTTCTTTGGTAATCAATTACCACTTATTGGTAATTGATTACAAACTTAAAAATTAAGTTTTTTATGAGTTTTCTAGTGTGGTAACCTATTACCACGTATCGGTAATCGATTACTATAGTCTGCAGCGAATTTTTTTTGAAGCAAAACAAAAAATGCCATAACTTTTGAACCGTAAGTCCAAACAGAGAACCGTTTGAAGAGTCAGAAAGCTAATAAATAGAACTATAATATAGTATAGATAAGATAATTATTTTCCCAGTATTTTTATATCTAATATGTTTTGGAATTCATTTGTGTATATGTTCTATTAATGAATTGTTGGTACAACTGGAAAGTAAATGCTTGAAGTAAAATGGCGCAAGATTGTAAATAAAAGAGATGCTCCAACCAAATTAAGACTATGATGTAATAATCCTTCGATGTAGAGAATTATTGCTTTTTCACAACTGAGTATAGGCTTAGAGTTGCAAGACTAAGTTGGATGATGGAAAATGAAATGAAAACTACTATTTATTGAAGTTCTCTAGGATATGCTTTGACAAAAATGCCACCAACTCCTTTTCGACGGGAAGAAACTTAACAAAGACCGCAGCTGCCGAGGCCCCTTCGCGGGTGCTGAGTTAGCAGAAGTGAGATCATGGGAGACATGGAAGTTATCCCCTGAGTGGAGTGGGACACATCAAGGCGCCCCCTATAGCAGCCGCTAAGCTGAACGCCATGTGTAGGATTTCATTGAAAATATTGATATCTTGGCCTTTTCGCTTTGTTTCTTCAAGAAGAGCTCCAAATGGGCATGTTTCCTGAAAACAAGACAAATACAAGCATAACGCAAGAAAACAGTACTAAAAATTATGAAAACATGGGTTATTTGATTCAAATATGAAGTGCGATCAGGTGTTATCAAATTCTCCCACACTTAAACCTTTGCTTGTCCTCAAGCAAAAACTCTCAGAAGTAGATGAAAAGAAGAAGAGCATTTACAAGATTTTGAGCTAAAAGGGATTCTAAGTTCAAGTAAGGATGTGCTTATAAGTAGTAACTGATCTAACCAAGGATATCGTGATAACACTTTCTGCTCAAAGAATGCGGGAATAAACTTTATTCCTATAAAAACACATCCATGTTAGTCCACTATGCCTAAGCTTCCTTATTTTGTAAAGTCAATTTTCATTCAGGCGTAATCACATTAAGCTTGTTATCCATACCTATTGTAGCAGAGTGACCAGTTAGTGACTCTAATCTCAAGCAAGGGGTTCTGGTATATGAATAGGTATAATCCCTTTATTTTCCCAACTGTGGTTATGGGGGATCAGACCGTAATCCGCCCTATCGAGTCTAACACCAGACACCACTGAACCAACCAACAATGGGCATAAACCTTTTATTTTCTTTTTATTTCTGTTTTCAATATTTTACAACAATTTTTAGTAAGTGACTGTGTGAGATTCACCCAACCCGGAGTTGTATTTTCAGTTAAAGAACAGAAATAGAGATCATTCACTTATTTTCATCGGTCCCCTGCATAGAGCATGCTTAGGCCAGAGCTGACTGCTAAGATAAACTACAAAAAGACCTTTGTTACAATAAAATAATGCTACAGTATAAGGGGTAATAGGATCAGTTCTTATATTTACAAAGTTTATGGTGCTAAAACAATATCAATACTTCAAAAAGAATTCCCAAGTCAAACACATCCTACCTTGAACCTATCTTACAGCTCAAAAATTTTAAAACACATTGTTTTCTTTGACACAAAATATTTGTTGGGTAAGGCTAAAAGTGGGAAAATAAGGATACACAATGCAAAATTGCAAAGAACTCATCAAGCACGTGAATTTTATTAAAAACAAAACAACTAAAGTTGTAACACCCCTTCTAATTACCCCAAATAAAAGGCAAGAATTAAAATCAGAGAAAATAAATTGTACGGAAGGGATGTCACAACACACATCACATTCCAAAATTTTAAAGAAAAACGGACAGGGTACGTTTGTAAATTTAAGCATATCAACACAAAACAAACATACATAAATATTTAACTTCTTTCTCTCGTGCAAACGCAACAGAGTTTCAATATTTAACTTCATCTCCATTCATGGAGGAATCAAAACATAATTCAAGGCATCAAGCCATGATAATTCACATAAAGCATATGTTATCAAGTCTCACATACACAAAATAATATACACAAAGTAAGGATTATATACATCATAATCCGAATACAAAATAGACGAGTTCGACACAAAATATAACCCCCCCCCCCCCCCCCCCCCCCCCCGCAGGTGTTACTATCAGAGCATCGACTCGACTCTAATCAAAATAAAACAGATTGCAATCCAATGCATCCGCTAACTAGCGCCTCGCGCTACCATCCTCGGTACCTGAACAATGCCATCAAAAGCATTTTCAAACAGAAGGGTAAGAATTCCAATAATCATATAACATGTAATTAAGGTAAAGCAATGGCAATAAATAAAACAATACATCATGATCATATTCATTTTATCACATATAGTATCCGTACTCAAGGAAGTCATTTCCAACACATTAACAATATAAACCAATTATCTGAATACTCACTTCATTGGCACATAACCATTATTCAAACAACAACAATATTGGCACATAACCAAACACATCAACACACATATACAATATACACAATTATGCATGTGACTCACAACACGATTCAACATATGCGAATGCGGTACCGACTCGTGGACCCGAAGTTCCACCGCCTATATTTCCACATAGGATCAAAGCCACTACGTCTATTTCCACTATAGGATCAACGTCTATTTTTTTTTGTGAACCCAAGTTTCACCGCCTATGTTCCCTTTCCGGGTCAAAGCCACTACGTCTATTTCCATTCAAGAATCAACGTCTATAAAATGTGAACCCACCGTTTCACCATCATGCAATGTACAATCAACAACTCGTATACAATTAAGACCATTTCCGACCTTAACACACACATACCACATATTCCAACACAATGAAATACCAACAATTGTACATGCATTGCAAATATAATTCACAAATCAAGTAACATACAAGTTTAAACAATGTTACTTCCATGATTTATTCAAATCAAACACAATTCTGGTTAGCCCTTGAAAACGTCGAAATCTCAAAAATAACTCAACCATAATTACCTACGCGTTTAACTTAGTTACCCCGTCAAGTTTCATTAATTACCGGATAACTAATTTTTACCGCCTATACCGGCAAATTAGACACCAACACAATTCCATAAACCGGAAGCATTCAACTTAATTCGACTTCACCTGCAAAATTCACATTTTTCAACAAAAATGCCACCCAACAGATCAACCAAAATTACTACCATAAACCGCATAACAATTCGGACTATTTCGACTAAAACCGGTTAATTAATTATCGGCCAAAAAATTTCTATTATTTCTACTTTATAAATCCTACAAAATTATTTATTAAAGATATTAAATCATTATTATTAGATATTTCGTATTTGTAAACCGGAACGTAGTTACTACAGTATTGCAAGCAATTATCCTAAACACTATTTCATTACTAAATACCACCAATTATGTGCCATCAAATATGCTACTTCCCTTACGATACTGTATTGCCACTTATTCTACGCTACAGTAATCAATTGCCATTTAATAATAATTCTCAATCTTACGCTTCAGTATGTAAAAACAAAATCCCCAACATGCTACTTCTTCCATTGCTACTGTATACAACCACTTACCTTATTAAATATATCTTAATGGTGTTAAAACATACAAAGTAAGTACCTTAAAATGCTACTTAACTCTAGCGCCAAGCAAACAGAAACAATGCCATTAAATGTTAATTAAATTCATTGCTACAGTGTTCCAACAATGCCTTTGATTGCTACTTTAATGCCAAATGCTACTTCCTTATAATATTTCTGCCTTTAGCGCTACAGTAAGTCAATTTCCCTTGCATTTTCAACACCACTACATAATGCTACTTCATTTTTCATTAGTTTCTATGCGCTAGTATGCAGCTATGTTTCCCAGTACTACATCAATCTTGTGCTACTGTATGCAAGTTGTATGCAAAACACCACTTGCCATTAATGCTACCTCTTATTTTCGCTACTGTGCTAGCAAGCTAAGCAAGTGCCTCAAATATACTACTTTATCTATTCTCGCTACAGTAAGCCAAGGCAAGTTATGTACCATCAAAATTATATCATACATTTCGCTACAGTATATAGAGCATGGAAATTTTTGCAAGAACAAAATACTAAAGCACTTATATATATACATAACTAATTAAATTGGGTCCTAAATCATCTCTCAATTTCATCAATCTACCAATTTTTTTTCATCATAACATAGTAGTGAAACTAATACCCTAAACCCCTAATTTATTCCAAAATCAAAACTATAAAATCACACACTAAATAATTGGTGGAAGTCAAACCCTTACCTCTAGTGTTGATTTTCTTGGAACAAGATGATGATTTTGTAGAACAAACCCTAGCCTTCTCCTTCTCTTCTCTTCTTCTTCTCTCTTTTCTTTCTTCTTTCTCTTCTTACCAACTACTCTTACTAACTCTCCTTTTCTATTTTATAAAACTATCCTTCTACTACTAACTTTCCTCCCTCTATCTTTCTAAAATTATAACTTGGCCCCAACAATTATTTAATTCAAATTATAATATATAACTCTATTAAAACAATATTACACTAAATAATATTTATTCTATATAAACCTAATCATGCCAATTAATCAAACAAAGTCAAATATTACTACACACCAAATCAATATTATTCAAAATAATATTTCGACATAATAAATATTTTTATTTCATATTACCCAATTAATATTTTAATCGATATCAATTGAATATATTTCTCAAAATAGATATAATTTAATAGTTTTGGAAAATAATTAATGAAATAACATTTAAATATAAACGGCGTGTTACAACTCTCCCCCACTTAAAAGATTTTCGGCCTCGAAAATTACCTCTAAACGAACAATTCGGGATAGGAATCCCGCATCCGACTTTCAAGCTCCCACGTCACATTACCATTCGCCGAACCACCCCATGCAACTTTAACCAAAGCAATCTCTCTTCCTCTTAGTTGTTTCACCTTTCTATCTTCAATCCTCACCGGTAAAACCTCAACCGTCAAATTGTCTCTTACTTCCAAATCATCCGCTTGAATAACATGAGACGGATCCGCAATATACTTCCGCGATTTAAGCGCCCTTCCAACACCCGTAGTTGGATTCACCTTCAAAAACACATGTTCATCCTTCTTGAACTCAAGAGGTTTCCTCCTCTTGTCATAGTAACCCTTTTGGCGATTCTGAGACACTTTCATCTTCTCTCTTATCAATTTGATCTTATCCGTAGCCTCTTGAACCAATTCCGGACCAACTATAGCACTTTCTCCCGTCTCGTACCAACACAAAGGTGTCCTACACCGTCTTCCATACAATGCCTCAAAAGGAGCCATGCCAATGCTAGAATGAAAACTATTATTATAAGTAAACTCAATCAAAGGAAAATGACTCTCCCATGAACCTCCTTGATCCAAAACACAAGCACGCCACAAATCCTCAAGTGACTGAATTGTTCTCTCCGTTTGACCATCCGTCTGAGGATGATAAGCGGAACTCAATCTCAGCTTAGTACCCAAGGCTCTTTGTAAACCTTCCCAAAATCTTGAAGTGAAACGCGAATCTCTATCTGAAACAATACAGGTAGGAATACCATGTAAACAAACAATCCGTTCCACATACAACTTAGCAAGCTTCTCCATAGTGTAATCCATCCTAATCGGAATAAAGTGTGCAGATTTAGTCAATCTATCCACTATGACCCAAATAGCCTCATGGTTACTCGGAGTCCTCGATAAACCAGAAACAAAATCCATCGAGATACTATCCCACTTCCACTCGGGAATAGACAACGGTTGCAACAAACCCGAAGGCTTCTGATGTTCAATCTTAGACTTTTGGCAAACCAAACAAGCATACACAAACTCAACAATTTCTTTCTTCATACAAGGCCACCAAAACAGCTTCTTTAAATCTTGATACATCTTCTTAGCACCAGGGTGAATACTTAACCCACTTCTATGACCTTCCTCAAGAATCCTCTTTTTCACATCCCCCACATCGGGAACGCAAACTCTATCATGACATCTCAAAATTCCATTCTCATCAATTCTGAACTCTCCACCTTCACCTTGATTCACCAAAGTAAACTTGTCAACCAAAACCAAATCTGACTTTTGCCCATCTCTAATCTCTTCCAAGACACCACTAGTAAGCTTCATCATACCAAGCTTCACGCCAAAATAAGTCTCTTCACACACCAAACTCAAATCTCGAAATTGCTCCAACAATTCCCATTCTTTAACCATCAACATAGACATGTGTAAAGACTTTCTGCTCAAAGCATCTGCAACCACGTTTGCCTTACCAGGATGGTAATTCAAACTGAAGTCATAATCTTTAAGAAACTCTATCCACCTTCTTTGCCTCATATTCAACTCTTTTTGATCAAACAGATATTTCAAACTCTTATGATCGCTAAAGACGTCGAATCTCGACCCAAACAAATAATGCCTCCAAATCTTTAACATAAAAACCACTGCTGCCAACTCCAAGTCATGAGTTGGATAATTCCTCTCATGCACCTTGAGTTGCCTCGAAGCATATGCCAGAACCTGCCCATCTTGCATTAACACACCTCCTAAACCCATCAAAGAAGCATCGCAATAGACCGTAAACGGTTCAGATGGTTTAGGCAAAATCAAAACTGGCGCAGTTGTCAACCTTCTCTTCAACTCTTGGAAACTATCTTCACACTGCGGAGTCCACACGAACGCTTGACTCTTCCTAGTCAATTGTGTCAACGGTAAAGCTAGCTTGGAAAAGCCTTCAATGAACTTACGGTAATAACCCGCTAAACCAAGAAAGCTTCGAATCTCAAAAACTGACTTTGGAGATTCCCATTCTGACACGGCTTCTATCTTCGAAGGATCCACAGCAATACCTCCACGAGATATCACGTGACCAAGGAAACTCACTTGTTCTAACTAGAATTCACACTTCGAAAGTTTAGCAAACAAATGATTTTCCTTCAGAATTGACAAAAAAATTCCCAAGTGTTCGGCATGCTCTGCTTCACTCTTGGAATAAATCAAAATGTCATCGATGAACACCACCACAAACTTATCCAGAAACTCATGAAAGATTCTGTTCATATAGTCCATGAACACACCAGGTGCATTCGTAACACCAAAAGGCATCACCGAATACTCATAGTGTCCATAACGAGTTCTGAACGCAGTTTTCTGAATATCACCCGCTTTCACGCGAATCTGATGATAGCCTGACCTCAAGTCAATCTTTCTAAACACACACGCACCCACCAGCTGATCCATTAAATCATCAATCCTTGGAAAAGGATACTTGTTCTTAATGGTCACTTTGTTTAGCTGCCTATAATCCACACAAAGTCTCATTGTTCCTTCTTTCTTCTTCACAAGTAAAACTGGAGCACCCCACGGACTCACACTAGGACGAATAAACCTTTTGTCAAGCAACTCCTCCAGCTGACTCTTCAGTTCCACTAGTTCCGACGGTGACATCCTATAAGGAGCCATCGAAACAGGGATAGTACCAGGAATTAAGTCGATGGAAAACTCTACCTCACGCTCAGGAGGTAAATCCGTAATCTCTTAAGGAAACACTTCAGGAAATTCACATACCACATGATAATCCTTTCTTACTCTATCATCTTCCAAAACCATACTCGCCATAAGAATAAACAACCCATCTCCATTCTTCACACTCTTCTCAACTTGCTGTGTAGACAATAAAACCACACCATCTTTCTCGGACTCGAGAAAAAGAACAGCCTTAGCAAAACAGTTGATATAGACATGGTTGGCTTTCAACTAGTCCATACCCAGAATCACATCTATCTGATGCAAAGGAAGACACGCGAGATCAACTTCGAAATCTCTTCCGCACATGCGCAAAGGGCACTTCAAACAAACAACTGAAGTAGAAACTGAACCCATCGCAGGTGTATCTACCTCCATACTTCGATCCAAAGTAGACAAGACAAGGCCCAATCTCTTGGCACAATCTAAAGCAACAAACGAATGCGTCGCACCCGTATCAATAATAGCAACCAAAGGCACATTAGAGATAAAGCATGTACCTCTGATTAGACGTTCCTCAACAGAAGTCTCTGCTCCAGATAAAGCGAATAATTTTCCAACTTCTTTCTTTGGATTTGGACATTTGGTACTTATGTGGCCTCGCTCACCATAATTAAAGCAAGTTACACTCACACCAACTCTACAATCCACTGCTTTGTGACCCACCCTGTCACACTTGAAACACTTAACTATCCCCTGGCGACATTCCATAGCACGATGTCCCTCTTTACCACATTTAAAACATTTGATTGGAGTAGTCACTCCCCCACTCGGACTCTTTCCACTACTTATTGGTCTCTTTCCTCTTCCATCATAAGGCTTAGGACGCATCTGTCCCTTACCTCTTTTCTCACTCAAGATCTTGTAATAAGCAGTGCTATCCCGACTGTCTTCGTCGTATATACGACTCTTATTAACCAACTCAGAGAATCTTATAATTTGCTGATACCCAATCGCCTTCTTTATGTCCGGCCTCAAACCATTAACAAACTTAAGGCACTTCGACCTCTCAACATTAACAGTGTTATAGTGAGGACAGTATTTGATCAAATCTTGAAATTTAGCCGCATAGTCAGCTACCGAACCACTACCTTGTTTCAATTCCAGGAATTCAACTTCCTTTTTACCACGAACATCCTCCGGAAAATAATTCTCCAAGAATGCATCTCGGAAAATTTCCCAAGTCACCACAACATGCTCCTCCTCATACCTCTGACTAGCGTTGATCCACCAGTCTTCGGCCTCTTTAATCAGCATGTGTGTTCCGAATTGCACTTTCTGAGCGTCGGTGCAATTCATCACACGAAAGATTTTCTCAATTGCTTTTAACCATTCTTGAGCTTCCACCGGAGCATGCTCTCCCTTGAAAGTAGGCGGGTTGTTCTTTTGGAACTTCCCAAGAGCACGGAAAGCATCTTCAGTACCATCATGTGGCGCTTGAGTCGTTTGCGGCATCTGATTTATTGACCCCGCAAGCAACCTTAATGCCTCAGCTAAAGCATCATCATTCCTTCTACCAGCCATCTTCTCTACAACACAAAGTATTGATCGCGTTAGCCACACAATCAAATAAAAGGGATTAACAAAAATAAGACCTGACAACTGACCGACTATGCTCTGATACCACTATTGTAACACCCCTTCTAATTACCCCAAATAAAAGGCAAGAATTAAAATCAGAGAAAATAAATTGCACGGAAGGGATGTCACAACACACATCACATTCCAAAATTTTAAAGAAAAACGGACAGGGTACGTTTGTAAATTTAAGCATATCAACACAAAACAAACATACATAAATATTTAACTTCTTTCTCTCGTGCAAACGCAACGGAGTTTCAATATTTAACTTCATCTCCATTCATGGAGGAATCAAAACATAATTCAAGGCATCAAGCCATGATAATTCACATAAAGCATATGTTATCAAGTCTCACATACACAAAATAATATACACAAAGTAAGGATTATATACATCATAATCCGAATACAAAATAGACGAGTTCGACACTAAATATAACCCCCCCCCCCCCCCCCCCAGGTGTTACTATCAGAGCATCGACTCGACTCTAATCAAAATAAAAAAGATTGCAATCCAATGCATCCGCTAACTAGCGCCTCGCGCTACCATCCTCGGTACCTGAACAATGCCATCAAAAGCATTTTCAAACAGAAGGGTAAGAATTCCAATAATCATATAACATGTAATTAAGGTAAAGCAATGGCAATAAATAAAGCAATAAATCATGATCATATTCATTTTATCACATATAGTATCCGTACTCAAGGAAGTCATTTCCAACACATTAACCATATAAACCAATTATCCGAATACTCACTTCATTGGCACATAACCATTATTCAAACAACAACAATATTGGCACATAACCAAACACATCAACACACATACACAATATACACAATTATGCATGTGACTCACAACACGATTCAACATATGCGAATGCGGTACCGACTCGTGGACCCGAAGTTCCACCTCCTATATTTCCACATAGGATGAAAGCCACTACGTCTATTTCCACTATAGGATCAACGTCTATTTTTTTTTGTGAACCCAAGTTTCACCGCCTATGTTCCCTTTCCGGGTCAAAGCCACTACGTCTATTTTCATTCAAGAATCAACGTCTATAAAATGTGAACCCACCGTTTCACCGTCTCTATTTCAAGACCAACCGTGCCATGCAATGTACAATCAACAACTCGTATACAATTAAGACCATTTCCGACCTTAACACACACATACCACATATTCCAACACAATGAAATACCAACAATTGTACATGCATTGCAAATATAATTCACAAATCAAGTAACATACAAGTTTAAACAATGTTACTTCCATGATTTATTCAAATCAAACACAATTCCGGTTAGCCCTTGAAAACGTCGAAATCTAAAAAATAACTCAACCATAATTACCTATGCGTTTAACTTAGTTACCCCGTCAAGTTTCATTAATTACCGGATAACTAATTTTTACCGCCTATACCGGCAAATTAGACACCAACACAATTCCTTAAACCGGAAGTATTCAACTTAATTCGATTTCACCTGCAAAATTCACATTTTCAACAAAAATGCCACCCAACAGATCAACCAAAATTACTACCATAAACCGCATAATAATTCAGACTATTTCGACTAAAACCGGTTAATTAATTATCGGCTAAAAAATTCTATTATTTCTACTTTATAAATCCTACAAAATTATTTATTAAAGATATTAAATCATTATTATTAGATATTTCGTATTTGTAAACCGGAACATAGTTACTACAGTATTGCAAGCAATTATCCTAAACACTATTTCATTACTAAATACCACCAATTATGTGCCATCAAATATGCTACTTCCCTTACGATACTGTATTGCCACTTATTCTACGCTACAGTAATCAATTGCCATTTAATAATAATTCTCAATCTTACGCTTCAGTATGTAAAAACAAAATCCCCAACATGCTACTTCTTCCATTGCTACTGTATACAACCACTTACCTTATTAAATATATCTTAATGGTGCTAAAACATACAAAGTAAGTACCTTAAAATGCTACTTAACTCTAGCACTAAGCAAACAGAAACAATGCCATTAAATGTTAATTAAATTCATTGCTACAGTATTCCAACAATGCCTTTGATTGCTACTTTAATGCCAAATGCTACTTCCTTATAATATTTCTGCCTTTAGTGCTACAGTAAGTCAATTTCCCTTGCATTTTCAACACCACTACATAATGCTACTTCATTTTTCATTAGTTTCTATGCGCTAGTATGCAGCTATGTTTCCCAGTACTACATCAATCATGTGCTACTGTATGCAAGCTGTATGCAAAACACCACTTGCCATTAATGCTACCTCTTATTTTCGCTACTGTGCTAGCAAGCTAAGCAAGTGCCTCAAATATACTACTTTATCTATTCTCGCTACAGTAAGCCAAGGCAAGTTATGTACCATCAAAATTATATCATACATTTCGCTACAGTATATAGAGCATGGAAATTTTTACAAGAACAAAATACTAAAGCACTTATATATATACATAACTAATTAAATTAGGTCCTAAATCATCTCTCAATTTCATCAATCTACCAATTTTTTTTCATCATAACATAGTAGTGAAACTAATACCCTAAACCCCTAATTTATTCCAAAATCAAAACTATAAAATCACACACTAAATAATTGGTGGAAGTCAAACCCTTACCTCTAGTGTTGATTTTCTTGGAACAAGATGATGATTTTGTAGAACAAACCCTAGCCTTCTCCTTCTCTTCTCTTCTTCTTCTCTCTTTTCTTTCTTCTTTCTCTTCTTACCAACTACTCTTACTAACTCTCCTTTTCTATTTTATAAAACTATCCTTCTACTACTAACTTTCCTCCCTCTATCTTTCTAAAATTATAATTTGGCCCCAACAATTATTTAATTCAAATTATAATATATAACTCTATTAAAACAATATTACACTAAATAATATTTATTCTATATAAACCTAATCATGCCAATTAATCAAACAAAGTCAAATATTACTACACACCAAATTAATATTATTCAAAATAATATTTCGACATAATAAATATTTTTATTTTATATTACCCAATTAATATTTTAATCGATATCAATTGAATATATTTCTCAAAATAGATATAATTTAATAGTTTTGGAAAATAATTAATGAAATAACATTTAAATATAAACGGCGTGTTACAACTCTCCCCCATTTAAAAGATTTTCGGCCTCGAAAATTACCTCTAAACGAACAATTCGGGATAGGAATCCCGCATCCGACTTTCAAGCTCCCACGTCACATTACCATTCGCCGAACCACCCCATGTAACTTTAACCAAAGAAATCTCTCTTCCTCTTAGTTGTTTCACCTTTCTATCTTCAATCCTCACCGGTAAAACCTCAACCGTCAAATTGTCTCTTACTTCCAAATCATCCGCTTGAATAACATGAGACGGATCCGCAATATACTTTCGTAATTGCGAAACGTGAAACACATCATGCAACTTTGAAAGTGATGGCGGCAATGCAATCCGATAAGCCATACTTCCAATCCGCTCTGAAATCTGATAAGGACCAATAAACTGAGGTGTTAACTTCCGCGATTTAAGCGCCCTTCCAACACCCGTAGTTGGATTCACCTTCAAAAACACATGTTCATCCTTATTGAACTCAAGAGGTTTCCTCCTCTTGTCATAGTAACCCTTTTGGCGATTCTGAGACACTTTCATCTTCTCTCTTATCAATTTGATCTTATCCGTAGCCTCTTGAACCAATTCCGGACCAACTATAGCACTTTCTCCCGTCTCGTACCAACACAAAGGTGTCCTACACCGTCTTCCATACAATGCCTCAAAAGGAGCCATGCTAATGCTAGAATGAAAACTATTATTATAAGTAAACTCAATCAAAGGCAAATGACTCTCCCATGAACCTCCTTGATCCAAAACACAAGCACGCAACAAATCCTCAAGTGACTGAATTGTTCTCTCTGTTTGACCATCCGTCTGAGGATGATAAGTGGAACTCAATCTCAACTTAGTACCCAAGGCTCTTTGTAAACCTTCCCAAAATCTTGAAGTGAAACGCGGATCTTTATCTGAAACAATACATGTAGGAATACCATGTAAACAAACAATCCGTTCCACATACAACTTAGCAAGCTTCTCCATAGTGTAATCCATCCTAATCGGAATAAAGTGTGCAGATTTAGTCAATCTATCCACTATGACCCAAATAGCCTCATGGTTACTCGGAGTCCTCGGTAAACCAGAAACAAAATCCATCGAGATATTATCCCACTTCCACTCGGGAATAGACAACGGTTGCAACAAACCCGAATGCTTCTGATGTTCAATCTTAGACATTTGGCAAACCAAACAAGCATACACAAACTCAACAATTTCTTTTATTCATACAAGGCCACCAAAACAGCTTCTTTAAATCTTGATACATCTTCTTAGCACCAGGGTGAATACTTAACCCACTTCTATGACCTTCCTCAAGAATCCTCTTTTTCACATCCCCCACGTCGGGAACGCAAACTCTATCATGACATCTCAAAATTCCATTCTCATCAATTCTGAACTCTCCACCTTGACCTTGATTCACCAAAGTAAACTTGTCAACCAAAACCAAATCTGACTTTTTCCCATCTCTAATCTCTTCCAAGACACCACTAGTAAGCTTCATCATACCAAGTTTCAAGCCAAAATAAGTCTCTTCACACACCAAACTCAAATCTCGAAATTGCTCCAACAATTCCCATTCTTTAACCATCAACATAGACATGTGTAAAGAGTTTCTGCTCAAAGCATCTGCAACCACGTTTGCCTTACCAGGATGGTAATTCAAACTGAAGTCATAATCTTTAAGAAACTCTAGCCACCTTCTTTGCCTCATATTCAACTCTTTTTGATCAAACAAATATTTCAAACTCTTATGATCGCTAAAGACGTCGAACTCTCGACCCAAAAAAATAATGCCTCCAAATCTTTAACACAAAAACCACCGCTACCAACTCCAAGTCATGAGTTGGATAATTCCTCTCATGCACCTTGAGTTGCCTCGAAGCATACGCCAGAACCTGCCCATCTTGCATTAACACACCTCCTAAACCCATCAAAGAAGCATCGCAATAGACCGTAAACGGTTCAGATGGTTTAGGAAAAATCAAAACTGGCGCAGTTGTCAACCTTCTCTTCAACTCTTGGAAACTATCTTCACACTGCGGAGTCCAAACGAACGCTTGACTCTTCCTAGTAAATTGTGTCAACGGTAAAGCTAGCTTGGAAAAGCCTTCAATGAACTTACGGTAATAACCCGCTAAACCAAGAAAGCTTCGAATCTCAAAAACTGACTTTGGAGATTCCCATTCTGACACGGCTTCTATCTTCGAAGGATCCACAGCAATACCTCCACGAGATATCACGTGACTAAGGAAACTCACTTGTTCTAACCAGAATTCACACTTCGAAAGTTTAGCAAACAAATGATTTTCCTTCAGAATTGACAAAAAAATTCCCAAGTGTTCGGCATGCTCTGCTTCACTCTTGGAATAAATCAAAATGTCATCGATGAACACCACCACAAACTTATCCAGAAACTCATGAAAGATTCTGTTCATATACTCCATGAACACACCAGGTGCATTCGTAACACCAAAAGGCATCACCGAATACTCATAGTGTCCATAACGAGTTCTGAATGCAGTTTTGTGAATATCACCTGCTTTCACGCGAATCTGATGATAGCCTGACCTCAAGTCAATCTTGCTAAACACACACGTACCCACCAGCTGATCCATTAAATCATCAATCCTTGGAAAAGGATACTTGTTCTTAATGGTCACTTTGTTTAGCTGCCTATAATCCACACAAAGTCTCATTGTTCCTTCTTTCTTCTTCACAAGTAAAACTGGAGCACCCCACAGACTCACACTAGGACGAATAAACCTTTTGTCAAGCAACTCCTCCAGCTGACTCTTCAGTTCCACTAGTTCCGACGGTGACATCCTATAAGGAGCCATCGAAACAGGGATAGTACCAGGAATTAAGTCGATGGAAAACTCTACCTCACGCTCAGGAGGTAAATCCGTAATCTCTTAAGGAAACACTTCAGGAAATTCACATACCACATGATAATCCTTTCTTACTCTATCATCTTCCAAAACCATACTCGCCATAAGAATAAACAACCCATCTCCATTCTTCACACTCTTCTCAACTTGCTGTGTAGACAATAAAACCACACCATCTTTCTCGGACTCGAGAAAAAGAACAGCCTTAGCAAAACAGTTGATATAGACATGGTTGGATTTCAACCAGTCCATACCCAGAATCACATCTATCTGATGCAAAGGAAGACACGCGAGATCAACTTCGAAATCTCTTCCGCACATGCACAAAGGACACTTCAAACAAACAACTGAAGTAGAAACTGAACCCATCGCAGGTGTATCTACCTCCATACTTCGATCCAAAGTAGACAAGACAAGGCCCAATCTCTTGGCACAATCTAAAGCAACAAACGAATGCGTCGCACCCGTATCAATAATAGCAACCAAAGGCACATTAGAGATAAAGCATGTACCTCTGATTAGACGTTCCTCAGCAGAAGTCTCTGCTCCAGATAAAGCGAATACTTTTCCAACTTCTTTCTTTGGCTTTAGACATTTGGTACTTATGTGGCCTCGCTCACCACAATTAAAGCAAGTTACACTCACACCAACTCTACAATCCACCGCTTTGTGACCCACCCTGTCACACTTGAAACACTTAACTATCCCCTGGCGACATTCCATAGCATGATGTCCCTCTTTACCACATTTAAAACATTTGATTGGAGTAGTCACTCCCCCACTCGGACTCTTTCCACTACTTATTGGTCTCTTTCCTCTTCCATCATAAGGCTTAGGACGCATCTGTCCCTTACCTCTTTTCTCACTCAAGCTCTTGTAATAAGCAGTGTTATCCCGACTGTCTTCGTCGTAGATACGACTCTTATTAACCAACTCAGAGAATCTTGTAATCTGCTGATACCCAATCGCCTTCTTTATGTCCGGCCTCAAACCATTAACAAACTTAAGGCACTTCGACCTCTCAGCATTAACAGTGTTGTAGTGAGGACAATATTTGATCAAATCTTGAAATTTAGCCGCATAGTCAGCTACCGAACCACTACCTTGTTTCAATTCCAGGAATTCAACTTCCTTTTTACCACGAACATCCTCCGGAAAATAATTCTCCAAGAATGCATCTCGGAAAATTTCCCAAGTCACCACAACATGCTCCTCCTCATACCTCTGACTAGCGTTGATCCACCAGTCTTCGGCCTCTTTAATCAGCATGTGTGTTCCGAATTGCACTTTCTGAGCGTCGGTGCAATTCATCACACGAAAGATTTTCTCAATTGCTTTTAACCATTCTTGAGCTTCCACCGGAGCATGCTCTCCCTTGAAAGTAGGCGGGTTGTTCTTTTGGAACTTCCCAAGAGCACGAAAAGCATCTTCAGTACCATCATGTGGCGCTTGAGTCGTTTGCGGCATCTGATTTATTGACCCCGCAAGCAACTTCAATGCCTCAGCTAAAGCATCATCATTCCTTCTACCAGCCATCTTCTCTACAACACAAAGTATTGATCGCGTTAGCCACACAATCAAATACAAGGGATTAACAAAAATAAGACTTGACAACTGACCGACTATGCTCTGATACCACTATTGTAACACCCCTTCTAATTACCCCAAATAAAAGGCAAGAATTAAAATCAGAGAAAATAAATTGCACGGAAGGGATGTCACAACACACATCACATTCCAAAATTTTAAAGAAAAACGGACAGGGTACGTTTGTAAATTTAAGCATATCAACACAAAACAAACATACATAAATATTTAACTTCTTTCTCTCGTGCAAACGCAACGGAGTTTCAATATTTAACTTCATCTCCATTCATGGAGGAATCAAAACATAATTCAAGGCATCAAGCCATGATAATTCACATAAAGCATATGTTATCAAGTCTCACATACACAAAATAATATACACAAAGTAAGGATTATATACATCATAATCCGAATACAAAATAGACGAGTTCGACACTAAATATAACCCCCCCCCCCCCCAAGGTGTTACTATCAGAGGATCGACTCGACTCTAATCAAAATAAAACAGATTGCAATCCAATGCATCCGCTAACTAGCGCCTCGCGCTACCATCCTCGGTACCTGAACAATGCCATCAAAAGCATTTTCAAACAAAAGGGTAAGAATTCCAATAATCATATAACATGTAATTAAGGTAAAGCAATGGCAATAAATAAAGCAATACATCATGATCATATTCATTTTATCACATATAGTATCCGTACTCAAGGAAGTCATTTCCAACACATTAACCATATAAACCAATTATCCGGATACTCACTTCATTGGCACATAACCATTATTCAAACAACAACAATATTGGCACATAACCAAACACATCAACACACATACACAATATACACAATTATGCATGTGACTCACAACATGATTTAACATATGCGAATGCGGTACCGACTCGTGGACCCGAAGTTCCACCGCCTATATTTCCACATAGGATCAAAGCCACTACGTCTATTTCCACTATAGGATCAACGTCTATTTTTTTTTTGTGAACCCAAGTTTCACCGCCTATGTTCCCTTTCCGGGTCAAAGTCACTACGTCTATTTCCATTCAAGAATCAACGTCTATAAAATGTGAACCCACCATTTCACCGTCTCTATTTCAAGACCAACCGTGCCATGCAATGTACAATCAACAACTCGTATACAATTAAGACCATTTCCGACCTTAACACACACATACCACATATTCCAACATAATGAAATACCAACAATTGTACATGCATTGCAAATATAATTCACAAATCAAGTAACATACAAGTTTAAACAATGTTACTTCCATGATTTATTCAAATCAAACACAATTCCGGTTAGCCCTTGAAAACGTCGAAATCTAAAAAATAACTCAACCATAATTACCTATGCGTTTAACTTAGTTACCCCGTCAAGTTTCATTAATTACCGGATAACTAATTTTTACCGCCTATACCGGCAAATTAGACACCAACACAATTCCATAAACCGGAAGTATTCAACTTAATTCGACTTCACCTGCAAAATTCACATTTTTCAACAAAAATGCCACCCAACAGATCAACCAAAATTACTACCATAAACCGCATAATAATTCGGACTATTTCGACTAAAACCGGTTAATTAATTATCGGCCAAAAAATTCTATTATTTCTACTTTATAAATCCTACAAAATTATTTATTAAAGATATTAAATCATTATTATTAGATATTTCATATTTGTAAACCGGAACGTAGTTACTACAGTATTGCAAGCAATTATCCTAAACACTATTTCATTACTAAATACCACCAATTATGTGCCATCAAATATGCTACTTCCCTTACGATACTGTATTGCCACTTATTCTACGCTACAGTAATCAATTGCCATTTAATAATAATTCTCAATCTTACGCTTCAGAATGTAAAAACAAAATCCCCAACATGCTACTTCTTCCATTGCTACTGTATACAACCACTTACCTTATTAAATATATCTTAATGGTGCTAAAACATACAAAGTAAGTACCTTAAAATGCTACTTAACTCTAGCGCTAAGCAAACAGAAACAATGCCATTAAATGTTAATTAAATTCATTGCTACAGTATTCCAACAATGCCTTTGATTGCTACTTTAATGCCAAATGCTACTTCCTTATAATATTTCTGCCTTTAGCGCTACAGTAAGTCAATTTCCCTTGCATTTTCAACACCACTACATAATGCTACTTCATTTTTCATTAGTTTCTATGCGCTAGTATGCAGCTATGTTTCCCACTACTACATCAATCCTGTGCTACTGTATGCAAGCTGTATGCAAAACACCACTTGCCATTAATGTTACCTCTTATTTTCGCTATTGTGCTAGCAAGCTAAGCAAGTGCCTCAAATATACTACTTTATCTATTCTCGCTACAGTAAGCCAAGGCAAGTTATGTACCATCAAAATTATATCATACATTTCGCTACAGTATATAGAGCATGGAAATTTTTGCAAGAACAAAATACTAAAGCACTTATATATATACATAACTAATTAAATTGGGTCCTAAATCATCTCTCAATTTCATCAATCTACCATTTTTTTTCATCATAACATAGTAGTGAAACTAATACCCTAAACTCCTAATTTATTCCAAAATCAAAACTATAAAATCACACACTAAATAATTGGTGGAAGTCAAACCCTTACCTCTAGTGTTGATTTTCTTGGAACAAGATGATGATTTTGTAGAACAAACCCTAGCCTTCTCCTTCTCTTCTCTTATTTTTCTCTCTTTTCTTTCTTCTTTCTCTTCTTACCAACTACTCTTACTAACTCTCCTTTTCTATTTTATAAAACTATCCTTCTACTACTAACTTTTCTCCCTCTATCTTTCTAAAATTATAATTTGGCCCCAACAATTATTTAATTCAAATTATAATATATAACTCTATTAAAACAATATTACACTAAATAATATTTATTCTATATAAACCTAATCATGCCAATTAATCAAACAAAGTCAAATATTACTACACACCAAATTAATATTATTCAATAATATTTCGACATAATAAATATTTTTATTTCATATTACCCAATTAATATTTTAATCGATATCAATTGAATATATTTCTCAAAATAGATATAATTTAATAGTTTTGGAAAATAATTAATGAAATAACATTTAAATATAAACGGCGTGTTACAAAAGTACTAGAAAGCAATAAATACTGAAAATAAAGAAATAAAAAGCAATAAAAATCTCCTCCCACACTTAAACTAGACATTATCCTTAATGTTCCGATAAAAGAGTAGGAAGGAGTAACATGGATGGTGCTAATGGAGTCCGCTGGTACGCTCGATGTCCTGTGTGGGAAGATCGGAACGACGGCTCCTGCTACGATGCTAACTCTCTCTGGAAATCTCAAGTCGGCCAACTCTTTCGGAAATAGCGGCATTTTCTTCATGCAGTTGGCAGGTTCTACTTAAAAATGTGCCTCTGGCGCATGTGTATACTCAGGAACAAAAGGCTCTCTAGGTCCATCCAGTCTCTCCCCATCCCTCTAAAGAGTAAGCCCGATTTGTTTGGTTGTAGACGCAAGTCATCGGAGGATCAAGGAAGGTAAAATAGTGGACAATCTCGTCATTGATTAAGAGTCTATACTGGTGAGGATGATTCATTTTTTTATCTAAGAACTCATATATCAGTTTCTTGGGTAGTTATTTAAGTTCTAAAGATGGTTTCTTAGGGAAAGGCATATGATCTAGAGTAAGGGCTAAACATTCATAGAGGTTTTCATCAAGTAGGGTTCCAGTCTTTCAAATCCATCGTCCTCCCAAATGGGGGTTGAAGGTAACTTGATAGTTTCGACAGGTTCTTCTTGATCCAGTTCCAATATGCACTCATCAATGACGTCAATGGCATAACATACATCTCCTATGACTGGTGCCATTAATAACTACAAAAGAATAAATTCTATCTTTTCATCACCTACGTCAAAATTCAATTTTCCTTTCTTAACATCTATTATGGCTCCTGCGGTTTATAGGAATGGTCTACCTAGAAGGATTGGGATTTTGTCATCTTCTTTAATATCCATGACTACGAAATATGTTGGGATATATAGATGACCTATTTTAACTAGTATGTCTTCTAGTATGCCCATAGGATATTTAACTGATCTATTAGCCAATTAAAGAGACATTTTAGTCGGCTACAATTCTCCTAAGTTTAGCCTGTTACAAACTGCCAAAGGCGTTAGACTGACGCTAGCTCCTAACTCTAAAAAGGCTTTTTCAACCACGTGATTTCCTAGGATACATGGTATGGAAAAACCTCTTGGGTCCTTTTCTTTCTTGGCAAGTTTATTTTCGGAAATGAAATTGCACTCTAGAGGTTTAAGATCGTCTAATCTATACTTGTGGGTCAGGATGTCTTTTAGGAATTTTGCATAAGATGGTATCTGAGTGATAACTCCCGTAAAAGGAATATCTACATGGAGTTTTTCTATAACCTTTATGAACTTTTGATATTGATTATCAATCTTGGTTTGTTTAAGTCTTTGTGGAAATGGAATCAGAGGTTTGTATGGGGGTGGCAGTGTATAAGTTTTATCTTTAGTTTCCAATCTTGGGTCTTTTTGCTTTTCAGGTTCCTCTACTTGATCTGGAGGCACTACACTTTCCTTAGGTTGTTCGGGCATGCTTAATGTTGGGTTTGTTGGTCCATCGTAAGCAGTACCACTTTGTAAGGTAATGGAATTAGCTTGCCCTTTGGGATTTGGTTGAGGTTGTCCAGGGAATTATCCTTCAGGTGTAGTTTGAGGAGCTTGTGTCTGGGCTACCTGAGAGATATGGGTTTCAAGCATCTTGTTATGAGTAATTATTTGGTCAACCTTAGTTCCTAATTGTGTGATTAGTTCATTTATATGAATGTTCTAATTCAGGAAATCTTTATTTTGCTGAGTCTGGGCCGAAATGAAATTGTCCATGATTTTCTCAAGGTTTGGTTTTGGTGGTAAAGTTTGCATAGGTTGATTTGGTCTTTGGGCTTAGAAGCCTTGGGGTCTCGGAGGTGCATAATTCTGAATCGGGTTGTTGTTCTTATATGAAAAGTTTGGGTGATTCCTCCATTCGGGGTTGTAAGTGTTTGAGAATGGGTTCCCTTGGGTATAGTTGACTTGGTATGTGCTAGATCCATTCAACAGGTTACAATCTGAAGTTTGATGTCCTTGGGTCCCACAGAGTTCACATTCCGAGTGTACTGTAGCTAAAGTGTTCAGGCTCTGAGACATGTTTTCAACTTTTAAGGCAAGAGCGTCCATTTTGGCTTGCACCATGTACAAGAAACTTATCTCATATACTCCTCCTTGGGCCTCCTTTTTCTCTATTTTTGCTTGTTCTTCTCCCTATTGGTAATGGTTTTGGACCATATCTTCTATGAGAGCACAAGCTTTAGGGGAAGTTTTGTTCATCAGTGCACCACCAGCGGCAGCGTCGATAGACATCTTCGTGTTATAATGGAGTCCATTATAAAAGGTGTGGATAATTAACCATTGCTCTAGGTTATGGTGTGGACAAGCTCTTAAAAGGTCTTTATATCTCTCTCATGCTTCAAAAAGTGATTCTCCTTGGTTTTGAGTAAATCTAGTGATCAGGTTTCTAAGGACTGCGGTTTTGCTTGGCGGGAAATATCTAGTAAGAAACACTCTCCTAAGGTCTTCTCAATTCGTTATTGAATTGGCTGGAAGGGAATCTAACTAATCACGTGCTTTATCTCTGAGGGAGAAAGGGAATAGTCTTAGATGAATCGCCTCAGGTGAAGCACCATTGGTCTTTAGAGTGTCCGCTAATTGGATAAAAACTTTCAAGTGCTGATTCGGGTTCTCTGAGGCGAGACTAGCTAATTGATTTTGTTTCACTAATTGTAATAATGAGGGCTTTAGTTAGAAACTATTATTGGTGATGACAGGGTTTACTATACTTTAACTAGGCTCCTCGTATGATGGTTGGGAAAATTCCTTAAGGGGTCTTTGGTTACAATCATCGGCCATAGCTCTCTTAATCCTATGGAGAAAAAGACGTGATCGAGTGTAACGTTCGGGTTCCACTAAAGGATCTACTAAGTTTCTGGTACTTAAATTCTTGCATATTTACCGACTAATAAAGCCTTAGTCTAAACAGGATAACAATAGGGTACAAAATTTAAAGAAGTTTGTTCCCCGGTAATGGCACTAAAAACTGGTTTGGTCTGTTTATAGAGTCTAAAACATAACTGCAAGTGCACAGCCTATCAAAGTAGTATAAGGGATTGTTGAACCATAGAGACCAATCGTCAATATATCAACTCTATTGTTAAGTTTCTTATCTAAGGCGGATCGATTCAGTTGAGGGAGTATAATGCAAAGGAAATAAATAGATAAAGTAAATTCATACAAAAGACAGGCTAGAATGTAAATCACATTGGTCATATAACATTTCAATTTATATTTAATAGAACTACTCATGGGGCAATATTTTCCACTCTTGTAAAGGAACAGTTTGACGGGAGCTTGTCGCTTTCGCTAACTAAGAACCGGGTTTAATCTCTAATCAAATCCTTCTATTGTCACTTATAAAAGGGCGCTTCAAGCGTTAAACAACAAACCTATTTTTAAGAAATTACTTTCCTAACTTAGTAAAAAAGTGGTTTCAACTCGGAATGATTGACATAAAGAGATTCTTGAATTTCGCTCAAGAATCGGATTGTAAACCTATAAACGGGTCTGCAAATAGTTTCAAAATCATTTTCTAAAAGTTTCAAAGATACCTAATTAACCAGTCAAAATGCTCTCGCCCTTTTTGAACGGTTAAAAACTAACCAAGTTTACTCTTTGAATTGGATGACTTTCGATCATATCCAAAAATATTAAGTACGGAAAACTTGTGTTAAAAGTTAAAACAGCCCCTAAAGTGTTTCTACTGATACGGTGTTGAAATTCTATCATGACAATGACCCTTACATTCCAACTTTAAAATATTTTTCCAGACATGGAAATAAAAGCAAGAATATTAAAGTTGATTGAAATAAACATAGTAATAAAGGCAAGGCAAAGTAATAAAATAAGTAATGCAAGTGCAAGACAAAGCGATTGAATAAAATAAAAAAAACTTAAATAGAAACCTTCTCCAAATCGGAGTCTTTAAATCTTAGTACAACTGGAAAGTAAATGCTTAAAGTAAAATGGCGCGAGATTGTAAATAAAAGAGATGCTCCAACCTAATCAAAACTATGGTGCAATAATCCTCCGATATGGCGAATTATTGCTTTTTCATAAGTGAGTATAGGCTTAGAGTGGAAAGACTAAGTTGGATGATGGAAAATGAAATGAAAACTACTATTTATAGAATTTCTCCATACTATTCTTTGACAGAAATGCCCCCCCCCCCAACTCCTTTTGAGCGGGAAGAAACTTAATAAAGAATGCGGCCGCCGAGGGCTCTTCACGGGCGCTGAGTGAGAAAATAGAGAGATTATGGGGGACGTGGAAGTTATCCCCTGGATGGAGTGGGACACATCACGACGCCCCCTATAGCGGCCGCTAAGCTGAACGCCATGTGTATGATTTCATTGAAAATATTGATTTCTTGGCCTTTTCACTTGGTTTCTTCAAGAAGAACTCCAAATGGGCATGTTGCCTGAAAACAAGACAAATACAAGCATAACCCAAGAAAACAATACTAAAAATTATGAAAAACGTGTGTTATTTGAGTCAAATATGCAGTGCGATCAAGTCTTATCATTGAGAGTGTTTATTTATCACTGTAGTGATTGGATGTGAGATGGAGATTTCTCATATCTAGGAGGTGCTTAGGTAGAAGTTGCGCTGGTTAGGGATTAGGCGAGAAGTTTTAAATGGGGGAGTTTAACTTTGAACTAGTACTACTGATAGTAGATTTTCTTCCTGGCATGGTAGCCCCAGATTAGGTGAGTTGCACTGAACTAGGTTAACATATTGTTGTGTCCTTTAATTTTTGCAAGTTTTATTTCTGCATTGTTGTTATTGTTGATGTGTTGTCTATAGATGTTATAACATGTGTCGTGACATTGTGTGTTGTTATAACATAAATCTTGACTTCTGATATTGTGTGTGCTAGAAATTCATTGGCATCAAGAGAAGGCACCCTATTCTGGTTACTGGGTGAGATTTAGGGATATTATTCATGGAACTATGGATAAAGAAGGAGGATATAACAACATACCACCCATGTTGGATGGTTCAAATTTTGACTGGTGCAAAGCTAGAATTATAGCTTTTCTAAAAGTTATGGACAACAAGGCTTGAAAGGCTGTTTTGAAAGGATAGAAGCATCATGTGGTGAAGGATATTGATAAAGATGGGAAAGAGACTGGAACATAAACTATGGAACCTGAAGAAGAGTGGAATGAAGATGATGATAAAGAAGCTATTGGAAATTCCAAGGCTTTAAATGCTCTATTCAATGGAGTAGACATAAATATTTTCAGACTGATTAATATGTGTATTATGGCAAAGGAAGCTTGGGAAATTCTCAAGACAACTTATGAAGGTACTTCTAAGGTGAATATTTCAAGACTTCATCTTCTCACTTCAAAATTTGAGAATATGAATTTGAATGATGATGAAACAATTCACGAATATCAGATGAAAATTGTTGAAATTGCTAGTGCTTTAAGTGTATTGAGAGAGAAGATGTCAGAAGCAAAGCTAGTCAAAAATATTCTTAGGTCCTTGCCTAGGAGATTTGACATGAAAGTCATATCTATTGAAGAAGCTCGGGACATCAACAACATGCTAGTTGATGAACTTATTGGGTCACTTCAAACATTTGAATTGGCTATTGGTGACAAGGCTGAGAAAAAGAACAAAAGCATAGCTTTTGTATCCAATGCTAAAGATGATAAAGGTCAAGATGAGCTTAACATTGAAGATGGTTTATCTAATAACATGGTTCTTGTTGGTAAGAAATTCAATAAGGTGTTAAAATATTGGACATAAGAGGGAGACTAGATGTTAAGAACATCTCGTATGACATCAATAACAGTCTTAATTCTAAGAATAAAACAAGATCAGAAGAGAAGCCAAGTAAAAACAAATACATTCAATGTTTTTAATGTGAAGGATATGTTCATATTAGACCTGAATGTCCCAACCTCCTCAAGAAACAACAGAAGGGGTTCACTACATCTTGGTCTATTGATGATAAGTCAGAAGATGAAGACAATTCTGAAACTGCCAAACTGGTGTTGGCTCTATCTAGAAAATGGGAAGATGAAGTTGAAGTGTGTGATGAGGATGAGCTTTATAAAGACCTGGATGTGTTATGCAAGGATCCTTCTGATGAGTGTGAATAAAGTATCAAGAAGGAGGAAGATAAAGGTCATTGCTGATTTGGAGAATGAAAGGAAGCAACTCCTAAGTACTGTGTCACATCTACAAAGTAAGGTAACACACTTAAATTCCAACCTTTATAACTTGAATGATTCCATAAATATGGTGAAAGAGGATGAAAATACCAGGGTTCATTGTCAATCTGATAATAAACTGAGGAAATTGTTAGAAGAGGAGGTCTTTCCTTTTGAGAAGAAGGAAGAAATCATCATGTCTAAGCACATGTTACAACATCCTAACAGAAGAAGTGAATTGTTAAATCAACCTCAACCTACTTGGAGATTTCACTATTATTGTGAGTCTGGTCATATAAAGCCTTTTTGCTTCAAATTATATGGAGATAAAAACTTTTCAGCTCATTCCAAGGCTAAGAAAGAGAGCAAAAAGAGGAGTATTGAAAATAGGGACATTAACCTTATAGCTCATACTTCCTTGAGAGACTTAACTAGTAAAGGCTGGTACTTCGCCACTGGATTCTCTAGACATAATACATGGATTCAAAAGATGTTGTTGGATATCAAGCCTCATCCAACAAGTTCTTTGTGATTTGGTGATGGTTTCAACGGAGAAATCAAAGGATTTGGTAAGCTGATGAGTGATGGCTATCCCAAGTTAGAAAATGTGTTGTATGTAAAAGGATTGACTGCTAATCTTATTAGCATTAGTCAACTATGTGACCAAGGTTTGTTAGTCAACTTCTAAAAATCACAATGTCTAGTAAAAGATGAGAAATAAGATTTACTAATGAAAGGTATTAGGTCCAAAGACAATTTATACTTATGGGAATCTCAAATAGTTGCTTACTCTTCAACATGTTAAACCACCAAGGAGGATAAAGTAAAGTTATGGAACCAAAAACTTAGATATATTCATTTCAAAAGAATGAAGGAAGTCATATCTAAGAGAGCCTTTAGAGATATTCTAGAGATCAAGATTGAAGAAGAATAAGTTTGTGATAAGCGTGAAAATAAAAAACAAATCATGATGTCACACAAAATGTTGCAACATCATACTACTTCCAAAGTTTTGGAACTTCGTCACGTGGATGTAATGGGACCATTGCAGATAGACAGGCAAGGAGGTAAGAGGTATGTCTTTTTAGTTGTGGATGATTATTCTGGCTATACTTGGATTAATTTTATTAGATAAAAATCAGATACCTTTGAAGTCTTCAAAGATCTGTGTCAAAGCATTCAAGAAGAGAAGATGAGTATGATTGTCGAAATTAGAAATGACAATGAGAAGGAGTTTATGGATGAAAATTTTATTTTGAGTTTTGTGATTCTGAAGGAAGAAGTCATGAGTTTTCTTATTTCTGGAAAACTCAGGGAGATGGAATTATTGAGTAAAAAACTAGAGCAATATAAGAATCAACTAGAGTGATGTATAGTTCTAAGCAACTTCCATTTGAGTTTTCGGTTGAAGCTATGAATATTGCTTGCTATATTCATAACAGGGTCATCTTGAGGGGAGGTACTTTCTCTACTCCTTATGAGCTATGGAAAGGAAGGAAACCTAAAGTCAAACACTTTCACATTTTTGGAATTAAATTCAAGATCTTTGGTGCTAAAGATCAAGTGGAAAAGATGAATTTCATATGGGATGTTTCCCGGGTTACTCTTCAAATAGAAGATCAAATAGGATCTATAACTCCAGAACTGGTATGTCTATGGAATCTATCAATGTGAGAATTGAAGATTCAGTTGTTGAAGAGAAATAAGACGTTAGAGACAATGTTGGAACATCCTATGTGCAAACTGATGTAGCACTAGGAGAATGGACTTGTGTATTCACAAACATTAAGGAAATTAATTCTCAATCTAGAATAATTATATCTACTGAGGGACAGATAGAATAATTCAAGGATCTAACTGCAATTCACCTTGATAAAGGTAACATCACTAAATTTCAACAAAAGATATCAAATATAGATGGATATGCTGCCTTGAGGGAAACAAGGGAAAGTTTCTCTGAACTAATGATGAAGAGGTATGATGTCAAGAGAGATGTCATGGCATTTCATACTTAAGATATGAGTTCTGTCAGATATCTTATTCAACATGACTGGTGCAAGGATCTTGGTAGTTGCAAACAACTGATCAAGCTTCTTATTGAAGAAAAGGAAGATACTCTGGATCATATGGACAATAAGGAACAACTTGTTGTTACAAAAAATAGTGGGGTTGGAACTTGTACTATTAATGAGTTATACCAAATACAGAGATGGAGGAGTGCATTAGTTTCTACATATCTCCTCTATAATCTGAAGCATGACATTCCTGAACTAATTAATGCTGAGAAGGGCTGTAACGAATGTGTTCTTCAAGATAGTGGGGTTGGCTGCAACACCAAGGAATGCAAAAGCATCTTTGATATGGGCAAGAGGCTCTTTGACATAGGAAAGAGGTGGAAGACCACCTGAAGTTGGGAAAGATGTTGTGTTTCTATATATGGTTCCATTTGTGTATCTTCATATGTACATGTCTGACGGTTATGTGTTGTTGCATGTGTGCAACATGTTTCCATATGTGTGCTTCTATCTTTGGATATACTAGTGTGCAATATGTGTTTCCATCTGTTGTATTGCCTGAGTGAAATATGTTCTTATGATACGGTGGGAGAACTGACTTGGTGTTTTGCGTTTTGATCGCATTTGTGCGGATAGCAAGTGTCTCCACCGACTTTTATTTTATCCAAAAGGAAAGGTAAAAAAAGCGCAGGAAAGACCTTTCGAGATTATTTCTCGGGTTCGGGGGGTAGATTATGAAAAGGGAAGGTATTAGCACCCTTTTCATCCATGGTTTTCCATGGTGTTGTACCCCAAAATTTGCCCTCCCATATTCTTCAAGAAATTGTCAAGTCAAGCTTCAAATCTCCCCAAGGGTTGCACAGTGCAAGGGCCTCCTAAGCAGGCAAAATTAGGGTTTTGGTTCTGATCAAGAAAATGAATTTTCAAAAGGTCCAATCAAGTCTCACATGCCTACAAATATGGTCAAGCATCCTCATATCAAGTTTCAAGACTTTCAGCACAAAATTGCACAGTCAAAAACCCTAATTGCACTACAGTCAACTGTAGGGGCAAAATGGTCATTTGACAGTCAAAAGTTCAAATTTTTGGTCAACATATCATTTTGAAGCCACAAACATCATTTGATCAATGCTTGATCATGATTCTCAAAACTTGGCTCAAAAATCATCAAGATGCAAAAGTTTCTATTTTTGGACAGCTGAAAAAGTCAACTGAAATTGACCAGGGCACAACTTTCACATGGATTATCAGAAAAATTTCATCCAAAGCTCATTTTGAAGAGAAAGACATTTCCTACAACTCATCTTCACACTCCAAGTCCAAGAAATGCTCTCACAAAAAGTTATCAATTTCAACATTATAGGTCATTTTCAAAAGTCAACAAAAAGGGACTTTAAGTCAAAGGCCATAACTTGAGATTGGTAAATCAAAATGACATGGGACCAAAGGCATTGGTTAGAGGACTCAAAAACCTTTCCAAAATGTCCAAGAACATGAGCAAATCTTAAAAATTGATCAAGTTATGCATTGGAGAAGTTGGGAAATTTTTGTGAAATGGCCAAAATCATTTATCCTTGAAATCTCATTTTTGACAAAAGGGGCCCACTTTTTCCACTTGAATTAACTTGGCCATGCCTCCCACGTGTCCCACCTTTTATTTCATATTTTTTAATTAATTTTTTCATTTTTTATTGATTTTATTGGATTTAATTAAGTTTAAATCTTTTAAAATCAAGAAAAATCAGAAAGTTTGATTAAATGAAATATTTGGCCTTAACTAGCCTTGAAACATCATTATGTGCCTACCAAATTCGTGCAAAGGAGTAAACAAGGCAAGAATTCAAAAATGGACTCAAAAATGGAAAGTGTGATAATGGTGGTTTATGCCAAATCCTAAACATCAATGCAAGGCATTATTGGCCATAATTTTCATTCATACACATTGCATAAGACATACACAATTGATACAGAACAAGATTGGACAAGAAGCTACGCAGGAACCTTGAAAACAAACTCACACTTTTTACAAAAAAATCTCAAATCTGAAAACCAAGTTAGAGGTGGTTTCAAGCCACGATTCTCATCCCATTAGCTTCCTTGAGCATCATTGGACGTATTCCAATCAAAAACATCAATCCAAACGCTGTGAAACGGTATCCAGAAGTCACCCTTTTGCCATTTTTTTTTCATTGTCGTGTTTTAATATCCATGCACATTCATAACATTTTGCTTATATATTCATGATCAGTGAAGTGTTTGCAAGCTAACCCATGCGTTTAATTATGTTTTTGAGCTGTATAGACGATTTCGCCATGGTTGATTTCTAGGGTTACAGGACCTTGGAATTGGGGCTTTTCACCCAAGGAAAAATTAGCCCTCAAGACCACCACCATTCAACTCAGCGCTTCTGGACGATCTCAAATGTACCCTCGCGCTCAATTTATGAGCGTCTGAGCTCTAATCGCTATTTTTTGTAAGGGCCTTTTCTGAAACGGTATAAAAACCGTTGCCAATGCTTTGACATTTTCAGGAAAATAAAACATTGGGGAAGACGATTGTTTGTCATGCTCTGATTGGCTGGTTTGAATCCAGCGTGCATTTTTTTATTTTTATAACACTAACGCGTTATTTTGTTTATAAATTTTGTTTGTTATTTAACTTACAAAGAGACAACTTGGCACAGTTGGTAGGCGTGTGGGTGGATAACCAAGAGGACCTGGGTTCGATCCCAGGTCTTCACTTTCTTCATATTATTTTGTGTTTAGTGATTCCATGCAGGATCAGCATCAAGGCACATCATGCGCTCTCAACATCAAACCATTCACAAAGCCAGGGAGATCAAATCAAAGGCTCAGATCTGAAGACCATGGTGAGGTCAAGTCAAAGCTACCACACGTGGCCTGAAAAAGTCAAGCAAGGCCTCAGTAATGGGCCAGAAATTGCTGGGGCCAACCTCCAAATTAGGGGCTTCACCCCCTTAGGTTTGCAAATCTTTTCTATTTTTTTTTATTTTTCATTATTTTCACTTTCTTTTAATTATTGTTTTATTAATTAACTTAATATTTTCATAAAATATAAAAATACCAAAAAAATCAGAAAAAGATAAAAAATAATAAATATTTTTATTTTAGTATTTTGTAAATAAATCCCTTAATTAATTTAGTTTTAATTTTAGGTTGTAATTTAATTCTTTTTCTCAATAAACCAAAAATAATAAAAATAGATCTTTAACACTTTTTTTTACCCTTTTTTTTTAATTAAATATTTTATCATCAACCATTAATTTTGTAAATAAAATTTATAATTAATTTAGTTTTAATTCTAGGTTTTAACTTTAATGCATTTTCTTTAATAAATTAAAAACAATTAGAATTAGAATTAATTATTTGACTTTTAATTAATTTAATGTCATAAATACAAAAACATAAAAAAAATAAGTTCTTCAATTTTTATTTAATTTAATTATTTTAACTTAATTATTTTAAATTCCTTCAAAGGGTTCAACGCCCTCGCATTCGATTATGTTTTTTTGTTCGCGCGTTTTATTTATTTCTTTTGTGAATATAATGTACTTGTTCCAAAGCCATGTAATAGCTATTAGACATTTATTTTCTGCACTTTATTTTAAATCGGGTCTGGATTAATTTGGCGTTGTAGACCCGCACCTTTGTAATAGCGTAGGACCTTTTATCTTTTCCGCACTTTAAATTCCCGCACCTTTAACTGCTAAACAATAACATGAAAGAATGAATGCCCAAAAATAAAATCAAAACATAGATCACCAATGACATGACAAGATAAATGCAAATGAAAACGACACACAAATTACACACCACCCCTAGGGTACGCTTCACTGTTGCCTTGCCCCTCGAAAGGTGATCGTCGAGTAGAGGATGTCTTAGTAAGTCCTCATGATCCGGGAACCTGGCATGAGGGTAGCTTCTAAGGTGTCTTCCCATTGCTCTGGTGATCACCATGTCCCGAAACTCGAATTGACCCGAACACCTCCAACGGTGGTGCTACCTACCTCTTAATGGTGGGATGGCATTACCTTAAGGACATTTACACAGACTAATTCCTTAGGGTAGGTAGGTTCTCGTAGATACTTGCTCTTTTCAAAAACAAACAAAATACTTTTCACACCTTACACTTTCAAAAAGTTTTCAAACAATACTTCATACACTCTTGAGGACAGATACAAGAGTTACCTAGAAGTTTTCAAACGAACTTTTTTCAAAACCCACTCACACTTTGAAAAGCAAACATTTTGAAAACACAATGAGCAAGTATCTAAGAGCCCATGGATAACCATGGATAGAAAGGGTGCTAACACCTTCCCTTTCTATAACCTACCTCCCGAACTGAGAGCAATCTCTTTAAAGGAATTTTTTTGTGCTTTTGTCCTTTCCATTTGGAGAAAATAAAAGACGGTGGCGACTCTTGCTTACCGCGACATTTCGCGAACCAGCGTTAAACAGTCAGTTCCAGATCCACCGATCACAGAACTGGTGACTCTGCTGGGGAGAAACTTTTAAAGTGAGGTGTACCTTAGGACTAAGATCACTGTGTTTTCAATTGCTTTGACTTGTTTGCTTTAAATTGTGGGACTGTCTTGGGAGTTCTATAGATCCTAACCCGGATCTGGGGATACCTTCTTAGAAAGTAGCAACAAGGCTGTGAGGGAACTGTGCGGGGTATACCGACATGGTTGAAGCAGTCTGCTACGTTGATGTGGCACTTTGGTGTGTACCGGTAACCCTTGAGTCAATCAAGGAGAGTACGGGGCCTCCGCGTGGTGTCGTGAAGCATCAACAGACCTTAGGAACCTTAATTGAACCATCTTGGCCTCTTTAGGGTAGTGAGATAACTACTTTGGTGTACTCCGAAGTCGGTTGATACTCGATACTACACTCAATTGAGGGTTGTTTTCTTGGGATATTTTGATCGCCAGTCAGTGGCTAAATCGAAACGATGAACAATGAAAGCAATCCAATGATATTGAGATCCTTAGAACCCGATTACTTTGATAAGACAGGTTTGAGCCCACCAACTTCAAGAGGGTAATACCCAGACCCCATGCTGGCCTAAACTCTAAGGGCTTGTCTTGTGTGACTTGTGTGCCTTACATGTTTGCCTTTGTAAATATTTGTGGTGTGTTTAATCATAGCATCATAACATCATACAGCATCATATGCATCCACTAACCATTTCAGGGGTTCGAATCTTCATCTTTGTTCTTGTTTTGTAGGACATGGAAACTATCCACAGAAAGACAATTCAGATCAACCTCATAAGGGTCCCTCTTCAGCTTAAGGAGCTTACATCCAGGATTCCCGAGAACTCGTCATTCAGTGAAAGGCATGGTAGACTCATCAGCCTGGTCAATACCAATATTGAGGAAGAAATGGTAAAGGTCCTTTTCCAATTCTTTGACCCTCTGCATCACTGTTTTACTTTCCCGGATTATCAGCTGGTGCCTACTCTAGAAGAGTTTTCCCAGCTTCTGAAGATTCCCATTCTCAATCAACTACCCTACAACGGTACGGAAAGGGAACCAAAACTTGAAGAAGTGGCTAAAGCATTATGCCTACAACCATCTGACATCAAGGGGCATTGGGAAGCCAGAAATGGTATCAAAGGATTCTTGGCAAAGTTTCTGTTTGAGAAGGCCCAAGAGTGTTGGAATTCCCTCGACCTACAAGCCTTTGAAGAAGTTGTGGCCCTCCTTGTCTATGGGTTGGTGTTGATCCCTAAACCAGATCAGCTTATAGATATCAGTGCTGTCAAGGTCTTCATGTCCAGGAATCCTATACCTACGTTGCTGGGGGACATCCTTCACTCATGTTACACTCGAACCATGAGAAAAAGGGGTGTTCTTATGTGCTGCACTCCCCTCCTGGGAAGGTGGTTTATTTCACACCTTCCACAATCAGTTTTGAAGAACGAGCGAGGTTTGAGGTGGTCACAACGGTTGATGACTCTTACACATACAGATATACATTGGTGCTCTCGGTCCAGAGAGGATGTCACTATCATTGATCGTTGTGGGGAGTACCCTAATGTTCCTTTACTTGGAATCAGAGGAGGTATTACTTACAACCCGTGCCTGGCTTGGAGACAGTTTGGTTATGCTCGGAAAGATGGCCCTCATGAGATGTTAATTCCTGACATAGTTTTTTACTTCGACAAGGATACGCAAGGACTTCGCCAGAAATTCATCAAAGCTTGGAGGATGCCCAGCAAAATAGACAGCAAGACCCTGGGGCATAGGAACTCCATCCCATTGGAGCCTTATCTCAAATGGGTACGAGCCCGCTCCCAGAAGCTGGTGATGCCATATCCTCATGTTATCCCCGTGATCAAAGAGCCAGACTTGGAAGGAGAGGTGTCCTACACCATTCAACATCCTGACATGCCCACGTCCTGGGAAGAGATGCAGAAGAGTTGGATCCAGCTTAAGGAAGAACGGAATTCTCTGGAAACCAATCTACATGCTAGTGAGAAGAAGGTCCTGGAGCTCACCCGCCTACTGCACGAGGAGAGGAATCTCAATACCTATATTGCTCCGAAAAGGATGCATAGTGTCTTTTGGGACTGATCTGCTTTGTAATGTTGGCCTATGAGGCTTTAATGTACTGAACAATTATTTTCTTAATAATAACGTGTGTTCCCTTTTGTCTACAACAAATTTGAATTTTCGAACATTTGAATGCATTGCATAAACACATATCATTCATCATATGCATCACAGGTACTCTTCTTTTCAGGCAGCTGACTGTTCTTCGCTGTTTATTTCAGCATCATGAACCCTGAATCATCAACCGAGGCATCTATCAAGGCTCTTCAGGCGCAGAACGCCCAATTTCAGGAGCTGATCAAGGGTTTGGCTCAGGGTCAACAAGAGTTGAAGACCATGCTTCTGAAGAAGAATAAGAAGAAGAGGAGGACTGTGCTATTTAACACTGGGCGCAGACTCGGGAACACCTTACAGGTTGAGGCCGAGAGGACTACTCCATCTGTGGGGGAAGGTAGTCACCAAGAAAGGGAGGTCCCTACTCCTGTGGTCTCTGATACTGAAACAGACTTCAACGACGAACAGTACCCTCCTGCTGAAGACCGGTACAAGCAGTTGGAGGACAGATTGAAGGCTATGGAAATTCAGCGTGTGCCTGGATTGGATTTCGGAGACTTGGGGTTATCTACTGGGGTGGTGATTCCACACAAGTTCAAGGCACCTGCCTTTGTGAAGTATGACGGGGCTTCATGTCCCAAGATGCACCTCCGTTCTTATGTAAGGAAGATCCAGCCTTACACAGCAGACAGGAACTTATGGATCCACTTCTTCCAGGAGAGTCTTTCAGGGACTCACCTCGAATGGTTCTATCAGCTGGATGGGACCAACATTCGTAACTGGGAGGATCTGGCCACTGCTTTTTACAAGCAGTATCAATATAATTCCGACCTCGCTCCTACGCGTACCCAGCTCCAGGGTATGTCGCTAGGGTCGGGTGAAGGTTTTAAGGAGTACGCCCAGAAGTGGAGAGATCTGGCTGGCAGGGTGCAGCCACCGTTGACAGACCGGGAGCTGGTGGATATGTTTTTAGGGACCCTATCTGGTCCATTTTTCAATCATCTCATTGGTAATTCCTCTGCTGGGTTTACTGATCTGATCCTGACTGGTGAAAGGATCGAGGCCAGTATAAAATCGGGGAAGATACAGAAGGTCGCCTCCTCCAATGCTGAAAAGAAACCCTTCAAAAAGGAGGCTAGTGCTGTATATAGCTCCCGGAGACCAGAGCGACCTGAACGCCGCCAATCTGTCAGTGCGGTAATGATTGCCAAGCCTGCTGCCGCTCCTCGGCCGACCAATCCTGAAAGGGCTGAAAGACCCCGGAGAGAGTTCACCCGGTTGAGTATGACCTTATCGCAGATCCTGCCACAGTTTCTATCCACCAATTTAGTGACTGTCAGAGAAGCTCCGAAGTTTCCCAACACTACATCTCCTAAGTACAATCTGAATGCTCGTTGTGCTTATCATTCTGATAGCCCGGGGCATAGCACAGATGACTGTTGGGCCCTAAAGAATAAGGTTCAGGACCTTATTGATGCAAAGGAGATACAGTTTGAGGCGCCTGAGAGGCCGAATGTTGTGACCGCTCCCATGCCCCAGCATGGAGTGAATGCTGTTGAGGAGGATTTGTATGTAGCTTCGGTGGATGATGTTGCTACTCCGCTGCTGACGATCAAGAGGAGCTTGTTGCTAGCCGGTTTATTTCCGGGATGTAGCGAAGGTTGCCCTCTATGTGTTGCTTCCCCTGCTGGTTGTTCTCTGCTGAAGTCAAGCGTCCAAAACCTGATGGATAGTAGAGAGATTTTGTTCAGAAAGACTGTTGTTCCTGCTGCTCCTGTTGAAGAAGTTTCAATTGTTACCATCTTCAACAACCCTTCCAAGGCTCCTTCAAAGAAGCCTGTCCAAATTTTGCCGGTTCACAAGATTGCTCCCATCACCATTACCGTTCCGGGGCCCATCCCCTACAAGTCTGATAAGGCTGTCCCATGGCACTATGGGGCAGATGTTTACGTTCTGGGTGTGAAACAAGAGTTCAGCATTGATGTTGGTGTCTCCAACATCACTGGGCCTGCTAAGGTCACTCGTAGTGGAAGATTGTTCTCGCCAGACATTGCTCCTCCGGTAATTCATAGGCCTTTGGTCTTCACACCTGCCAGTGTGCCTGTTTCTCCCCCTGACCAAGTATCCACCCCTGCTGCCGAGTCATCTGATACTCGGGGCAAGGGGATTGCTGCTGATGTGCCTGCCCGGACGGAGGCACCGAAGACCATTGTTGAGGCTTCCAGGCAGGAAATGGAAGAAATCCTCAAGATAATAAAGAAAAGTGATTTCAACGTCGTAGAACAGCTGGGGCACACCCCCTCCAAAATCTCCATGTTGTCACTGCTGCTGTGTTCAGAGGCCCATGCCAAGGCTCTGATTGCTTTCTTAAAGACAGCCCACGTACCCCAAGAGACGTCTGTTGACCAGTTCACCGACTGTGTGGCCAACCTAACCGCTGACAATGGCCTGGGTTTCTCTGATGCCGATCTGACAGCAAAAGGGAAGAACCATAATGATGCCCTGCATGTCTCCATTGAATGCAGGGGCACTACTCTTGCTCACGTGCTGGTTGACACAGGTTCTTCATTAAACGTGCTGCCTAAGAAGGCTCTGGATAGGCTGGACTGTGAGGGTCTAGAGCTCAAACCAAGTAACATTGTTGTCCGGGCCTTTGACGGGTCCAAAAGAATGGTACATGGTGAGGTGGAGATCCCAATCAGGGTTGGGTCACAGGTATTTGATTCGAAATTCTATGTGATGGACATCCGTCCATCCTATTCTTGTTTACTGGGTCGCCTGTGGATCCACAAGGCTGGAGCTGTGACCTCCACATTGCATCAAAAGCTCAAATACCCGGTCAGGGGGAAGATTGTAACAGTGCAAGGGGAAGAGGAATACATGGTCAGCCAACTCAACTCCTTCAGGTACGTGGAAATGGATGGGGAGTTCATTGAGACCCCCTTTCAACATTTTGAGGAGGTGCCACAAACTTTGGCAGCAGCAGAAGCAGTGGTTGAAGAGGTTTCTCCTTTGAAGATGGCCTCCTTAAAGGACGCCCGGGCTGTGATCGAAAGAGGTGAATGTGCAAACTGGGGCAAGCTCCCTGATCTTACTCCTAAGACTAACAAGTTTGGGCTGGGTTTCACCACAGAAGCTCAGAAGGCAGTGCGCAAGGCGAGAATTGGAAGACCTCCTGTGCTCATCACCTACTCAGGAGTGAATGCTATCAGAGAGGAAGACGAAGTGGAGGAGTCAGAGTTCGATAGCTGGATCTACCCGACGACTGTTGGTGGATTGACCAATTGGACTGCTAAAGACTTTACACCCATAACTTTTGTTCCCCAATAATGAACTTCTTTGTTTTGGATTTGTAATAAACAATAACTTGAAACTGTATGGCCCGGTGTCTTACCCGGGGCACCTTGGTCTTATTTATGAGGGCTTTTGTTTGTCACTGTCATATATCATAAATAAAAGCATTGGACGTTTTTCACATTTCAAATTTTGCGCTCCTTTTCTTTCCTTTCTTTACATATTGCAAAATAGCTGTATTTACACACACTCACTCATACAGGTTTCAATCCACTCCGGATCTCACTGGTAACGACTCTGCTACTGCCAGTTATGACTTCGAAAATCCGATCAACTTAGCCGAAGAAGAAGGTGAAGATGATTGCGAAGTACCTGGCGAGCTCGCAAGACTGTTACTTCAAGAGGAAAGGGCAATTCAACCCCATGAAGAGCCAGTGGAAACAATAAACTTGGGTACTGAGGCAGACATGAAAGAGGTAAAGATTGGTGCCAACCTAGAGCTCAGTGTGAAGCAACGGTTGACTCAAATGCTGCATGATTATATGGAGATCTTTGCCTGGTCCTATGAAGACATGCCTGGGTTGGATACCGATATTGTGGTTCATCACTTGCCAACTAAGGAAGATTGCCCTCCGGTTAAGCAAAAGGTCCGCCGTATGCGTCCAGAGATGTCTGAGAAGATTAAAGCCGAGGTTATGAAGCAGTTTTATGCCGGATTTCTTGCAGTGACTTCTTACCCTCAATGGGTTGCTAATGTGGTGCCGGTACCTAAGAAGGACGGCAAAGTCAGAATGTGTGTCGATTACAGGGATCTGAACAGGGCCAGCCCCAAAGATGACTTCCCTCTACCTCACATTGATGTCCTTGTTGATAATACAGCTCAGCATAAGGTGTTCTCTTTCATGGATGGTTTTTCAGGCTACAATCAGATCAAGATGGCTCCTGAAGACATGGAAAAGACTACATTTGTTACTCAGTGGGGCACCTTCTGTTACAAGGTCATGCCTTTTGGACTAAAGAACGCTGGGGCAACCTACCAACGTGCTATGGTTGCTTTATTTCATGACATGATCCATCATGAGATAAAAGTGTATGTTGACGACATGATCGCAAGGTCCCAGACTGAGGAAGAACACCTTGATCATCTGCAGAAACTGTTTGACCGTCTGAAATTGTACAAGCTGAGGTTGAACCCGAACAAGTGCACCTTCGGGGTAAGATCTGGGAAATTGCTAGGCTTCATTGTAAGTGACAAGGGTATTCAAGTGGACCCTTCCAAGGTTAAAGCTATTCAAGAGATGCCAGTTCCTAGGACAGAGAAGGAAGTCAGAGGCTTTTTAGGACGCTTGAATTACATCGCTCGATTCATCTCACAGCTGATTGCTACCTGTGAGCCAATCTTCAAGTTGCTGAAGAAAGATCAGGTAGTACGTTGGAATGATGAATGTCAGGCTGCTTTTGACAGAATCAAAGAGTATCTCCAAGAACCACCCATCCTTATGCCACCGGTTGAAGGGAGACCTCTGATACTATATCTGACAGTGCTTGACAACTCAATGGGGTGTGTGCTGGGGCAGCATGACGAGTCTGGCCGAAAAGAGCATGCCATTTATTACCTTAGCAAAAAGTTTACCGACTGTGAGACCCGATACTCACTGCTTGAGAAAACTTGCTGCGCTTTGGTATGGGTTGCTCGCCGGCTGAGACAGTATATGCTGACTCACACTACCTTGCTGATCTCAAAGATGGACCCTATAAAGTATATATTCGAAAAGCATGCTCTGTCTGGGAGAATTGCAAGATGGCAAATGATCTTGACGGAATACGACATTCAGTACACGACCCAGAAATCCATCAAGGGAAGTGTATTGGCAGACCACTTGGCACATCAGGCCGTAGATGACTATCAGTCTATGAACTTCGAATTTCCGGATGAGAGCATTATGATAGTGACTGATTGTGAAGTACCTGGACCGGATGAAGGACCTGAACCAGGATCCCGATGGTCTATGCACTTTGACGGAGCCTCCAATGCTTTGGGAAATGGTATCGGCGCCATAATCATATCACCTCAAGGTACTCATACTCCACTCACTGCCCGACTGTGTTTCAATTGTACCAACAACATGGCGGAGTATGAGGCGTGTATCATGGGTCTTCAAGCTGCGATCGACCTAAGGATCAAGTTTCTGAGTGTCTTCGGAGATTCCGCTCTTGTGATCAATCAGATCAAAGGAGAGTGGGATACGAAACATCCGAACCTGATTCCTTACAGAGAATGTGTGTTGACCCTGATCCCCCACTTCACAGAGATAACCTTTGAGCACTTTCCAAGAGAAGAGAATCAGTTGGCGGACGCGTTAGCTACAATGTCTTCTATGTTCAGAGTTAAATGGGAAAATGAGGCTCCCCGGATCATCATCTGGAAATTGGACGAACCGGCATACTGTTGTGATCTCGAGACTGAATTGGTGACCGAGAAGCCTTGGTACCATGAGGTGAAGAGATACTTGGAAGCTCAGGAATACCCTGAAGGTGCCTCGGTCAATGATAAGAAGTTCTTGAGAAGGTTCGCAGCAAAGTTCTTCCTTAGCAACGACATCTTGTACAAGAGAAACCATGATTCAACCTTACTGCGTTGTGTGGATAAGACTGAAGCAAAAAGGATCATGGAAGAGCTGCATGAAGGGACCTTTGGTACACATTCCAGTGGGCACACTATGGCGAAGAAGATCCTTCGGGAAGGATATTACTGGTCCACAATGGAAGCTGACTGCTACCAACATTCCAGGACATGCCATAAGTGCCAGATTTATGCAGACAAGGTGCATGTTCCTCCAGTTCCCCTGAATGTTCTGACTGCACCTTGGCCTTTTGCAATGTGGGGCATTGACATGATTGGTGAGATCAGACCTACGGCATCTAACGGGCATCGCTTCATCCTTGTAGCGATTGATTACTTTACAAAATGGGTCGAAGCAGCATCCTATGCTACGGTAACCAAGACTGTTGTGGCATGGTTCATTCGGCATAACCTGATCTGTCGATACGGCGTCCCTGAGAGAATTATCACAGATAACGGTACCAATCTGAATAACAAGATGATCACTGAGCTTTGCGAACAGTTCAAAATACAGCACCACAATTCTTCTCCTTACAGACCGAAGATGAATGGGGCTGTAGAAGCAGCAAATAAAAATATCAAGAAAATCGTGCAGAAGATGACAGTGACTTATAAAGATTGGCACGAGATGTTACCGTTCGCTCTACATGGGTACCGTACCTCAGCTAGGACGTCAACCAGGGCAACTCCTTTCTCTTTGGTTTATGGTATGGAGGCAGTCTTACCAATCGAAGTGCAAATACCATCTCTCCGGATAATGAAGGATGCAAATCTGAACGAGGATGATTGGATTCAGACACGACTTGATCAGCTCAACCTTATTGATGAAAAGAGACTTGCTGCTATCTGCCATGGTCAGACGTACCAGAAACGGATGATCAGGGCATTTAACAAAAAGGTCAGACCACAGGAATATCAAGTTGGGGATCTGGTAATCAAGCGAATCATCCTTCCTCAGAGTGATCCAAGGGGCAAATGGACCCCTACGTATGAAGGGCCATTTGTGGTTAAACATGTGTTCTCGGGAGGAGCCATGATTCTAACCAACATGGACGGTGACGACCTTCCTCACCCCGCCAATGCAGACATAGTAAAAAGATACTACGCATGAAAAGACCCGCTAGGCTGACATGCCTAGGCAAAAATTAGGGCTTCCCGGCGAACCAAAAGGGTTCGGGCAAAATGAAGGGATGAAAAATAAAAAAATCTGTACACCCGGCAAGTCGAAAACCTAAAAAGGCGGTTTGGGCAAAAATGGGTATCCCGGTGGACCGAAAACCCGAAAGGGCGGTCCAGGCAAAAATTAGGGATAAAAGCGTAATACTATGTCTCATTGATCACTTTGCATCCAGAATCCGGTATCTACATCAAGTTCAGACGGCATCGATCAGTCAGCTTCATCTTCGTTTAGGTCATCAAGTGATGAGACGCTCGGAGATATAACGACAATAGCAGAGTTGAAACCCAGTGGGATCATTCATTTCACACAGCTGTTTTATTTTCTTTTGTACAAAATTTGTATAAACTCTTTTGTTCGGTGGCGTTCTCTTACTAGGACGTCAGTCTCTTGTACACAAAACGCCTATTTTCGGGCCATTCAAAAATCAATACAAATATACTTTTCAGTTAAAAGTGCCAATTGTTTTTTCTTTTTTCTGTTTTGTTTTGCGAAGAACGTCCAAGGTTCAATTTGTGATATATGCATTGACAATAATTTGCTAACTCATAAATATTTGCATACGAAACAAAGGATTAATTACAGGTAACATTAGAAACAGGGGCAATAAAGAGTTGTCTAAGAAATCTAATTGTTCTATCCTCCAAGGTACCAAGGTAGGTTCAGTTAAAGGGCATGACCAGTATGTCCTAATTCCCCAGAGAGTGAGCCAGCAAGTCAGTGCACTCCTCTCCAAGCAAAGTTATCAGACCTTAAGGAAGGTTGAGTATCCCCCAGCAGCATATATTCTTAACAAGCATCCCCGGCAGTCTTGGTCTAAAGATTGTTCCCCGGCGGTATATCAAACATTCAGTGGTGTCACTTCCCCCGATACATCTCAAAACTTCCCCAGGAGAACCCAATCCAGTTTCCCCCGGAAAGTTGGAAGTCATCTCCCCAAGCAGTAAGCTTATCCTCAGTAGATTCTGGAAGCTTACCCCCTCGCAGAGCACGAACGCGTCGTCCGGCTTTATTTAAAGAGTTATTTCCTTAACAGGATATAACTGGGTTATCCTCAGCCAAAAGCCACGGAAAGAGCGTCCTCGACGGAGTCTTCTTATCCCCAGCGAAGTCCATTAACACTTCCAATATAACGATGGTATCCACAGCAAGTTATCATCAACACTCAACAAGGCATCCCTCTTCCTACAGAGTATTGCTTCCCAGCATGGTCGCTAGAGTATCTTTTCTCCCCGCAGAATCTTCCATTTTCCAAGTTTACTCCGCAACAGAGTCATCTTCTCCTACCGGTATTCTTGCAGTTATCACCCCCAGCGGAAGCAAAATCTATTCTTCAACATCAGCCCAGGATATGACTTCCCGGCACCCGTCAATGATTTAATTTCCTAGACGAAAACATACATTCATAAAACATCACATACATTATTATAGCATGCATAGACGCATTATATCATACAAATCTCATTTATGTTGAGAACATCATTGCTTGATCCATATCATACATTGCATATGACTGACCTCTATTCTTTCAGGAAAGTTTCAGCTAAATTCTCAATCATATTTCAAGACCTAGACCGGTTCAGTTAATCGACCCCAAAGATTTCTTATCCAGTCCAAGGCCTTCTCTAGTCCAGCTAAATCGACTCCCAACAGATTTTTCTGATGAAGACTCAGTAGAAGTTATCAGGTTTTTCTCAAACGCCCGCTTTTGAGATTATAATTTCCTTTGGTTCTCTCCCGACGTTGTGGAGGTGATAATTCCATTTTAGGTTTTTCTCAAACGCCCGCTTTTGAGATTATAATTTCCTTTGGTTCCCTCTCCGACGGTGAGTGAGGTGATAATTCCTTTTCAGATGGTTCCCTCTCCGACGGTGAGTGAGGTGATAATTCCTTTTCCTATGGTTCCCTCTCCGACGGTGAGTGAGGTGATAATCTCCTATGGTTCCCTCTCCGACGGTGAGTGAGGTGATAATTCCTTTCAGATTATAATGGTTCCCTCTCCGACGGTGAGTGAGGTGATTCCCTTTCAGATTATAATGGCCTATGGTTCTCGTCCCGATCCTGCGAAGATGGTAATTCCCACCAAGATTTTCTCAACGAGCGTTGTTGAAGTTAAAATCACCCAAGGTTCTCTTACCATTCATGCTGAGGTAATAACCATCCCTGGTTCATTCATCATCTTGTGAAGCTCCAGATCCAGCTCCTGTAACCAGTCAGGACACATCTATACCAAGCATCTTAAAACCAGCTCCTGCGACATGTCAGGTACTCATTTTTCTCTTGCAGGTATACAGGTTCTCGCTAAGGAATCTCTTACGCGATCAACATCCAGATGGCATCTATAAGCCCATCATCCTATTCATCAACCTCTAAATGGCATCTATAAGCCCATTCCCACCACATCACTGCTACTATGTGAGCGCAAATTTCTGGGCACTTTAGTGTTCAATCATCTTCCACCTTCGGATTACGAAAGGCACGTCAGCCAATCTGCATCCTCAGGTCTAAGAAGATTGAACAGGGGCAACTGTTGTACCCCAAAATTTTCCCTCCCATATTCTTCAAGAAATTGTCAAGTCAAGCTTCAAATCTCCCCAAGGGTTGCACAGTGCAAGGGCCTCCTAAGCAGGCAAAATTAGGGTTTTGGTTCTGATCAAGAAAATGAATTTTCAAAAGGTCCAATCAAGTCTCACATGCCTACAAATATGGTCAAGCATCCTCATATCAAGTTTCAAGACTTTCAGCACAAAATTGCACAGTCAAAAACCCTAATTGCACTACAGTCAACTGTAGGGGCAAAATGGTCATTTGACAGTCAAAAGTTCAAATTTTTGGTCAACATATCATTTTGAAGCCACAAACATCATTTGGTCAATGCTTGATCATGATTCTCAAAACTTGGCTCAAAAATCATCAAGATGCAAAAGTTTCTATTTTTGGACAGTTGAAAAAGTCAACTGAAATTGACCAGGGCACAACTTTCACATGGATTATCAGAAAAATTCCATCCAAAGCTCATTTTGAAGATAAAGACATTTCCTACAACTCATCTTCACACTCCAAGTCCAAGAAATGCTCTCATAAAAAGTTATCAATTTCAACATTATAGGTCATTTTCAAAAGTCAACAAAAAGGGACTTTAAGTCAAAGGCCATAACATGAGATTGGTAAATCAAAATGACATGGGACCAAAGTCATTGGTTAGAGGACTCAAAAACCTTTCCAAAATGTCCAAGAACATGAGCAAATCTTAAAAATTGAGCAAGTTATGCATTGGAGAAGTTGGGAAATTTTTGTGAAATGGCCAAAATCATTTATCCTTGAAATCTCATTTTTGACAAAAGGGGCCCACTTTTTCCACTTGAATTAACTTGGCCATGCCTCCCACGTGTCCCACCTTTTATTTCATATTTTTTAATTAATTTTTTCATTTTTTATTGATTTTATTGGATTTAATTAAGTTTAAATCTTTTAAAATCAAGAAAAATCAAAAAGTTTGATTAAATAAAATATTTGGCCTTAACTAGCCTTGAAACATCATTATGTGCCTACCAAATTCGTGCAAAGGAGTAAACAAGGCAAGAATTCAAAAATGGACTCAAAAATGGAAAGTGTGATAATGGTGGTTTATGCCAAATCCTAAACATCAATGCAAGGCATTATTGGCCATAATTTTCATTCATACACATTGCATAAGACATACACAATTGATACAGAACAAGATTGGACAAGAAGCTACGCAGGAACCTTGAAAACAAACTCACACTTTTTACAAAAAAATCTCAAATCTGAAAACCAAGTTAGAGGTGGTTTCAAGCCACGATTCTCATCCCATTAGCTTCCTTGAGCATCATTGGACGTATTCCAATAAAAAACATCAATCCAAACGCTGTGAAACGGTATCCAGAAGTCACCCTTTTGCCATTTTTTTTTCATTGTCGTGTTTTAATATCCATGCACATTCATAACATTTTGCTTATATATTCATGATCAGTGAAGTGTTTGCAAGCTAACCCATGCGTTTAATTATGTTTTTGAGCTATATAGACGATTTCGCCATGGTTGATTTCTAGGGTTACAGGACCTTGGAATTGGGGCTTTTCACCCAAGGAAAAATTAGCCCTCAAGACCACCACCATTCAACTCAGCGCTTCTGGACGATCTCAAATGTACCCTCGCGCTCAATTTATGAGCGTCTGAGCTCTAATCGCTATTTTTTGTAAGGGCCTTTTCTGAAACGGTGTAAAAACCGTTGCCAATGCTTTGACATTTTCAGGAAAATAAAACATTGGGGAAGACGATTGTTTGTCATGCTCTGATTGGCTGGTTTGAATCCAGCGCGCATTTTTTTGTTTTTATAACACTAACGCGTTATTTTGTTTATAAATTTTGTTTGTTATTTAACTTACAAAGAGACAACTTGGCACAGTTGGTAGGCGTGTGGGTGGATAACCAAGAGGACCTGGGTTCGATCCCAGGTCTTCACTTTCTTCATATTATTTTGTGTTTAGTGATTCCATGCAGGATCAGCATCAAGGCACATCATGCGCTCTCAACATCAAACCATTCACAAAGCCAGGGAGATCAAATCAAAGGCTCAGATCTGAAGACCATGGTGAGGTCAAGTCAAAGCTACCACACGTGGCCTGAAAAAGTCAAGCAAGGCCTCAGTAATGGGCCAGAAATTGCTGGGGCCAACCTCCAAATTAGGGGCTTCACCCCCTTAGGTTTGCAAATCTTTTCTATTTTTTTTTTTATTTTTCATTATTTTCACTTTCTTTTAATTATTGTTTTATTAATTAACTTAATATTTTCATAAAATATAAAAATACCAAAAAAATCAGAAAAAGATAAAAAATAATAAATATTTTGATTTTAGTATTTTGTAAATAAATCCCTTAATTAATTTAGTTTTAATTTTAGGTTGTAATTTAATTCTTTTTCTCAATAAACCAAAAATAATAAAAATAGATCTTTAACACTTTTTTTTACCCTTTTTTTTTAATTAAATATTTTATCATCAACCATTAATTTTGTAAATAAAATTTATAATTAATTTAGTTTTAATTCTAGGTTTTAACTTTAATGCATTTTCTTTAATAAATTAAAAACAATTAGAATTAGAATTAATTATTTTACTTTTAATTAATTTAATGTCATAAATACAAAAACATAAAAAAAATAAGTTCTTCCTTTTTTATTTAATTTAATTATTTTAACTTAATTATTTTAAATTCCTTCAAAGGGTTCAACGCCCTCGCATTCGATTATGTTTTTTTGTTCGCGCGTTTTATTTATTTCTTTTGTGAATATAATGTACTTGTTCCAAAGCCATGTAATAGCTATTAGACATTTATTTTCTGCACTTTATTTTAAATCGGGTCTGGATTAATTTGGCGTTGTAGACCCGCGCCTTTGTAATAGCGTAGGACCTTTTATCTTTTCCGCACTTTAAATTCCCACACCTTTAACTGCTAAACAATAACATGAAAGAATGAATGCCCAAAAATAAAATCAAAACATAGATCACCAATGACATGACAAGATAAATGCAAATGAAAACGACACACAAATCACACACCACCCCTAGGGTACGCTTCACTGTTGCCTTGCCCCTCGAAAGGTGATCGTCGAGTAGAGGATGTCTTAGTAAGTCCTCATGATCCGGGAACCTGGCATGAGGGTAGCTTCTAAGGTGTCTTCCCATTGCTCTGGTGATCACCATGTCCCGAACCTCGAATTGACCCGAACACCTCCAACGGTGGTGCTACCTACCTCTTAATGGTGGGATGGCATTACCTTAAGGACATTTACACAGACTAATTCCTTAGGGTAGGTAGGTTCTCGTAGATACTTGCTCTTTTCAAAAACAAACAAAATACTTTTCACACCTTACACTTTCAAAAAGTTTTCAAACAATACTTCATACACTCTTGAGGACAGATACAAGAGTTACCTAGAAGTTTTCAAACGAACTTTTTTCAAAACCCACTCACACTTTGAAAAGCAGACATTTTGAAAACACAATGAGCAAGTATCTAAGAGCCCATGGATAACCATGGATAGAAAGGGTGCTAACACCTTCCCTTTCTATAACCTACCTCCCGAACCGAGAGCAATCTCTTTAAAGGAATTTTTCTGTGCTTTTGTCCTTTCCATTTGGAGAAAATAAAAGACGGTGGCGACTCTTGCTTACCGCGACATTTCGCGAACCAGCGTTAAACAGTCAGTTCCAGATCCACCGATCACACATGGGCTCTTAGTTACTCACTTAGATCACTTGCTTTTGTTTGACAGTGTTCTTGTGGTGTGGGCTTTGAAAGTGTTTTGAAAAATTTCTTTGTAATGGTTCTCGTTTTTATAAGAACGCGTACAAAGTTTTGTTTCAAAAAAAGGTTCAAAGATGTGTTTGTGGAATGTGTTTTTTGAAAGTGGTTTTGAAAAGATGTTTTGAAATGGTTCTCGTATCTATAAGAACGTATACAAAATGTTTTATCTTTTTGAAAATGTTTTGAGATGAAAGTGTCGGTGTAAAAAAAAGGTTTTTTGTCGTGAGAAAGTGAGTAACTATAAGCGAATCTACCTACTCGAAAGGTCTTAAATGTTATTTTATTTCTCCTTTAGATGTTTCTATCTTACCATTGATTTGGTAAGAAGCCCCATCGTTGGATGTGAAAGGGACAGGCGCGGGTCAATTTTACAGTCATCGAAAGCAACTTATGAGACCTTTAGCGATTTTTCGTAAGGGACTAGATCGTTTTACCGGAGGCAACATCGAGGGTCATCAAGGGACTACGATTTTTTTATCGAAGGGTCATTGCTAAAGCGTCCCATATTCGATGGACATGACTGTATTTTTTCGAAGGCAACGAGCGAGGTTACCCTAGAGGTGCGCGTGTGAAAAGTGATTTGTTTTCAAGTTATTTTATCTTTTATTAGGGTTATCTAGCAGTTGATTTTATGTCTTATCATACACGCATAATTACTATATAGTATAAAAGAAAACAGTAATTTGCGGAAATTAAAATTCTACGCTATTACAGAGTTTCGGGAATGGGGAATACAAATTTACAAATGGGGATGGATCGAATCGACAATGCGTTATAAAAGTCTAAATAAACAAGCAATATAACCAAATTGAATCGAACAATTAAATAAAAATTACAGCGATCTATGAAGTAATTTAATTGACAAAGTATGGAAATAAAGTTCTTGATACTTTTGTTTGTGAGAAAATTTGAAAAGAAAATAAAGACCTATTCTATTATTATTATTTGGAAATTTTGCTTATCACGAAGGAATTAAACAATTTGTAAAAAAAAAGTTTACTAAAAAGTTAATTAGCTGAAATTGCTCACAAAATTCCTTAACTAATTTCTAAACTAAAGTAATTAAGAAAATTATCTAATTAAAAATATTACTATTAATTGAAATTAAAAAAAGAATTAAACTGAAAAATTAAAACAAAAGAAAATAAAAAGTGTTAATGAGAAAACTAATTAGAATAAAGATATAAGTAGAAAAAGAAATTGGGGTGAACTAAGTTAAACTGTTAATGGGCTCATGATTTGGTTTAAGCTCTAAAAGGTGGAGGCCCATCAGAATGAAAAGAAAGAAAAGAGTAAGAAAAAACAATGGGTCGGATTGGACCCGGTTTCTTAAAAATGAAGAGTTGGGAAGGGTTTTTGAAACCCTAAACACACAAAAAATGCAACGCACGACTTTTGTTGGGAAGGGAACAAAACATAATTAATTATTATTTCTAGCCAACTCTTATCTCTATGTTGTGCCATGAAAAGATAGAAATTAATACTTTCTCTTCCTATTTGTTCATCATCAGTGGTGTTAGGAAGTGGTGGGGGTATGAGAATTTGAGGGCGGTTTTGATGTGTACGATGAGTTCGAAGGTGTCGCCGGGGAGAGAGAGGTCGATCTTGTTGTCGTGTTCGGCTTTGTGAAAGGGGTGGATGGGATGAGGACGGAGGCGTCGCAGCCGTTAGGGAGGAGGCATTCGTGGAGGAAGAGATAGAGGGTGGCGGCGGTAGTTGGGGATTAGATCTGTTTTGAGATTACTGTTTGTTGGAGGATTTGTTCGAATTTTGGACATGTTTGTTTGTAGCAGTCTAAGATGAGTCTAGATTTGGAGAGGTTAAGGAAAGAAAAAAAATAAGAATAATGGCAACAACGTTGTACATGTTGATGATGTTTTTGTTGTTGCCATTGTTGTTGTTGTTGTTTTTTTTTTTTTGGTTTGTGTGATACAGTGGGAGAAGTGACTTGAGATTTTGCGTTTGTGTTCGCAAATGTTTCGGTTTAGCAAGAGTCGCCACCGACTTTTTATTTTATCGAAAGGAAAGGTCAAAAAGGACAGGAAAGACCTTTGAGATGTTTTCTTGGGTTCGGGGGGTAGATTATGAAAAGGGAAGGTGCTAGCACCCTTTTCATCCATGGTTTTCCATGGACTCTTAGTTACTTGTTTAGATCACTTGCTTTTGCTTTTTAATTGTTTGAAATGGTGCTTTGTGTGGTTTTGAAAGTATTTTGAAAAGAGGCCTTTGTGTAGGCAAACTTTGTAATGATTCTTGTTTGAATATATACAAAGGTGTTTGTCTTTTGAAAAATGTTTCAATGTTTGAAAGTTTGTTTTGGGAAAATGTTTTGAAATTGTGTGTGTGTTTTGAAATTAGCAAGGATGGTTTGCAAGAGATCAAGTAACTAGGAGTTGTCTACCCTACTCAAAGATCTTTCCTACACATTTTTAATCCTTTGACATTGTTGTTTTACCATTGTATTTGGTAAACAAACTTGTACTTGGATGTTAAACGGGACAGGCGTGGGTCATCGTATGACCATGATAGTAATTGTGCCAAGTATCTTAGCAAGTTTTTTTTAGGGACTAGATCATTTTTGTATAGGAAACCAAGATAGCGTCATCGAGGGACTATGATCTTTTGTTTTGTTTTGTTTTGCAAATTTTGTGCCCCAAAATTTTCCCTCTCATATTTCTCATGACATTGCAAGAAAAATCTCCAAGTGGCTCAAGATTGCTCAAGAGTTGGACAGTCAAGCTATCTCCTAAGGCAGTCAACCCCAAATTAGGGTTTTGTGTTGCATCAAGATCTTTGAGTCCAAATGACCTCAAGTGCTCCCCAATGTCCTAATATGTTCTCAAGGTCATCCATGTCAAATTTCAAGCCTTGCAAAGGAAGTTTGCTCAGTCAATTGCTCAAAGGGTCCAAAAATCGACTATGTCAGGGCAAAAGTCAACTGTGACCTACAAACAGTCAAACTTCAAGATTTTTTGTCAACATTCTCATTTTGAAGGATATTTCATCATTTGATCAAGGGTTGATCATGATTCATCAAGGATTGCTCAAAATTCATCAAGACTCAAAAGTTGCTAAATTAGGGTTTTGCAGGAAAAGTCAACTCAAATTTGAACAAACATAACTTTCTCATACTTTATGAGAAATGACCCATACAAAGCTCATTTTTAAGAGGCTGAAATTTCCTACAATCCATCTTCATACCCCAAGATCATAAAATGCACTCACAAGAAGTTACAAATTTGGACATTATAGGTCATTTTTGAAAGTCAACAAAAACACCTTTTTTCCAAAGCTTATACTTGAGCATGGAATATCAAAATGAGATGAGACCAAAAGGGTTGGTTATAGGACATCTAAAGATTTCTAAAAAGTCCAAGAACACCTCTAAAAGTTCAAAATTGAAGAAGTTATGCATTGTTGAAGTTGGGCATTTTTGCAAAATTGCCAAAAGTCAACTATCCCCCAAAACTTCAAATTTTGTCAAATGGGCCCATTCTTTTCCACTTGATTTGAGCTTGCATCGTTGTCCATGTTTCCTAGCTTCAGCCATGTGTCCATTTATCAATTTTATTATTTTATTTTATTTTTTATTGAATTATTTCATTTTAAATCAAATTAAATCAAATAAAATCCCAAACTTTGATTACATGAGATTTTTTGCTACTTT